>OZ022493.1:7232051-8432051 GCA_963989405.1 Trypoxylon attenuatum | reverse complement strand
GATTCCATAAGTTTGTACCAAGTCCAAGGGGTCGACACCGTTATGTTTCGATTTGGACATTTTCTTCCATTCGGCAACGACACTCTTTCCTGTCGTTTTTTGGATCACTTTCCCATTTTCCTCCAATATATCTTCTGGTTTTATGTATTCTCCGGTATCAGCGACTTTGTAACTCATACCCTTAATCATTCCTTGGGTCAAGAGCTGGATAAACGGTTCGCGACTAGGTAGCAAACCCTCAGAATGCAAGAAGTGACTGATGAACCTTGCATAATATAAATGCATGGTTGCTAAATCAATAAAATATTGTCATTTTGTATGATAACTTAAACTTTCGGATTATCAGAAATTAGTATTAATACATATAAATAAATATATATATATATATATATATATATACCATGTTCTTTGCCACCTATGTAAAAATCAATAGGATACGCTTTGTTAATTAAATCATTGGAATACATTTCCTTTGTATTCGATGGATCAAGATATCTCAAATAGTACCATGAACTGTCCACAAATGTATCCATTGTATCTGTTTCTCTAGTCGCAGATCCTCCACATTTTGGACAAGTAGTGTTAACCCAATCCTTAACGCTGCTTAACGTAGGTGGAGTCTTTGAGAAATCAAATGTTAACTTTGGTAGTAATACAGGAAGTTGATTCTCTGGTACTGGTTGTACCCCACATGTATCGCATTTAACTAATGGTATTGGTGTACCCCAATATCTTTGACGCGAGATTAACCAATCCTTTGCTCTTGGACTCGTAGAGTGACCACCAATTTTCCATTCTTTGGCTTTAGCTAAAACTTCTTCTCTTTTGGCTAATCTCTGTTCCTCTCTCTTTATCGAATGTCTCTCAAAGGTGAGGCCCAGAATTTCAAGCATCGCGTAATCATCCATGCTTATGGCAGGTATACCCAAATAATTATCTCTGTATTGTGGGAATGCGACTCTATTTGACACACAAACTGGCATTTCTTCTCCATTGAAGGGATTAAGCACCTTTGCATCTAACATTTGAATATCTGATGTTACTTCGGAACAGTATGCGTGATTGTTCATTAAACTATCTGGAGATATAACGACGAACTTAGCATATTCTATAAATTCTGGATACTCCGTCCACAGATCTATCGTTTTTGGATAGTCCGGAATATTAGATATCAACTGAAAATTCATAGTTGTGCCAGTGCATTCGCCTATCCAATTTGCTTGAATAGCTTTGACATCCTTCCAGTTTTTCAGATTCGGATTTTTTAGACTGTCTAATAAATCCCTAGTTATTAATAAGGAATCGTTAGAGCAAATAGTAAAAAATTATACAGAAGACTACTTATAATAGAGAAAGAAAAATATTCTTACTTGCAAAATCCTGTAGTCTGTATATACCATTGTTTCAGCAATCTCTTTTCTACTTTAGCTCCAGACCTCCAAGATATATTATCTTCGCTAACTTGTTCTTCTGCTAAAACGGTTCCATCGACAGGATCCCAATTCACGTATGATTCTTTCTGATACACTAGGCCTCTTTTGTACATCTTTAAAAATAACTCTTGTGTCCATCTATAGTATTTTGGATCACAAGTGGAAAGTTCTCTACTCCAGTCGAAACAGTAGTTCATCCTTTCCAATTGAGTTTTCATCTCCTTGATATTGCTTTTGGTCCATTCCTCTGGATCAACTTTTCTTTCGATAGCTGCATTCTCAGCCGGAAGTCCAAACGCATCCCAGCCCATTGGATGGAGTACATTGTAGCCTAAAACCAGCAGCCTCATGTCCATTGCAATTATTCAAATAATCCTGACTTAGTTTTGTTTCGCTTTCTCATTTATATATTGTATATTGGATCACACCTTGTAGCCTATAATAATGAGCGACGCTATCGCTTATAGTGTAGACCCTTACGTGTCCCATATGAAGTTTCCCTGATGGATATGGGAACATAGCAAGAACGTAAAACTTCTTTTTAGACGTACAGGCTTCATCGTATGGATCAACACGAATTTTATCTTTCCAATAATTCTCAATGCTAAGCATGTCAACTTTTGCATTATTCTGCTAAGACAAAGAAAATTAGTTATTCGTCAATTCATCGTAAAATCACGTCGTTTATCATGTATTTGTCTACTATTATTTATGTTTTAATCTAAACGTGGTAGTTCTTACCGAGAAGGAATTGGCGCCGGTTGAAGCAAGACGTTTAATGACATTCCTGAATAGGCCTTGTTTCTTATAATACGACACTGACTTTATATAAAAAGTTATTCGAAAGTTCATTGTAACCTTCACTTAATTAGAATGTTGGTAAAGTAAAAATATGACACCTTCTACAATAGGTCAGGAATATTTAACAAAAATTTCTCTCTGTCGTAGGTATAACAACAATGCCCACCAATGCATTTACTTGCATGCCTGTAGTTAGCAGCACTATAGTAAATCACTACGCCAAGAAATAGAAAATCCATTAATTTTTATTTTTCTTATATTCTTGTATGTCACGTCAAAGTGGATTAAAATAAAAATCCTTGACAAATATGCATTTTGAACACTGAACAATTTCATTCGAATAGATGAGAAGGAATGATTCGTAACATGTAGTTTCCGTTCTGTTGAGCCGCTTCCTTTTCCGGTGTGCGCCATATAAACAAGTCGGTGAGTGAAATTTGTGAGTTTAAAATCCAGGAATAATTGTGACATCCAAAGGAAATCCTTTACACAGTGTTGAATAAAGTGCATTAATTGAAGTTGCAATAATAATTTATTGGTTTATTTAATACTTTGCATTGAATTTAGAGATATTAGATATATTGACAGTCTTAGATAGGTTAAGTTTCACGTTCAACCCTGCCTTCGGTCGAGTCACATATTTACCTTGTGAATAAAATTCCTCTGAAACTTGTGAATTTTCTAAGAAATCATTATTTTGCACTAAAGTGTACGTAAAGATATTGTGAAGGATTTCTTTGGTAATAATTAATTTTTTTCGTGTTGTACAGAAAATAGTAACTCGATATTTTCTTAATTGTTTACTCTCAATCTTACTACCTGCAAAGACAGTTGATTGTTAACCTTTATTAAGTGTATAAAGTATAACGAATATAATATTTTAGCTCAACCATGGGTAAGCGGAATAATATGATCCCTAATGGGCACTTTCACAAAGACTGGCAGAGGTTCGTGAAAACCTGGTTCAACCAGCCAGCCCGCAAATTCCGCCGTAAACAAAACCGTATTAAAAAAACACGCGCAGTTGCACCCAGGTATGTAACTGAAATGATAGATTATAGCAATAGTCATTAAGTTATATAAATTGAGCAAAACGCTGACATTTTTTCTTTATTTAGGCCAGTCAATTTGTTGAGGCCAGTCGTCCACTGCCCAACATTCCGTTATCACACTAAAGTTAGGGCAGGAAAGGGCTTCACGTTGGCAGAACTGAAAGCTAGTGGATTAAACCAACGATTTGCCAGGACAATTGGTATCGCCGTTGATCCAAGGCGGCGTAACAAGTCTGTAGAATCTCTACAAACCAATGCACAACGACTTAAGGAATACAAGGCTAAATTGATTCTCTTCCCCATTAACAACAAGAAGGTTAGTAACGGCGTAGATTTCTCGAATGCTATTATGGTTCTTATTGTTTTATACACAGATAATTCTTAACTGTCTTTGTTTTTTATTTATTTATTTGTTTCAGCCTAAGAAGGGTGACGCAACTGAAGAGGCCTGCAAACTTGCAACCCAACTTAAGGGAGAGGTAATGCCAGTACGGCACCAAGCTCCAGCTAAGGCAAAGGCATACAAGATTTCTGACGGAGAGAAGAAATTCTCCGCATTCGTGACACTTCGCAAAGCGAGAGCGGACGCGAGATTAGTCGGAATCCGAGCCAAGCGCGCGAAGGAAGCCGCTGAGAACAATCCTGATGATGTAAAAGTCACAAAGGATAAGAAGGCCAAGAAATAACTCAGCCTTTTCATCTTTGTATAAATACAATAAATAAAACTTCGCTCCAAAACCTTCATTCTTACCTTCAGTTCAATTAATAGGATTTGTCCCAAGAAACCAGTTAGTTGAAAGTGTTATTTAAGTGTTTACTACAGTATGATTCAATTAAAACAATTGGTAAGTACAGAGATAATTTTTTATTACAGTTAATGTTGTAAACCGCTGTTAATCTAATACATTGATATTGTCGTATATTCTTTATCAGTTGGTTTTTATCTCGCGATCAGTCTTCAGGTAACCAAATGTCAGACGTACAGTCGCCACCCGGATATCTGTAAAGATATGTGTTCATAATTATTTTCTTCTAAAGCAATTATTTATGAATGACAAGTTCTCAAATAGATACCTCATTTCATGCGCCAAAAGAATATCATCCTTATCAGCACCAAAGTCGACCAAAAAGTTTTCATCAAGTTTCATACCACCATTCTCAACATCCACATCGATCTTGAGCATTGTGGAGCCATTTCTGAAATTGTGAACATGGTAGATGAGTTCCAGAATTAAAGAATAGGAAAATGAAATAAAATTTCGTATAGCATACTTGACATGCTCAGGATAGAATTGCCTGTCCCAAGGACTGAAAAGTGATGTCGTCACATAGAGCCGAGTACCATCGAGACTCAATTGCAACATCTGTGGTGAACCATAGATACGTCGTCCTTTTACGAAAACTGGATCAGGCTGTTTCTTCAGTTCTTCATCCCGAGTAACACGGATCTTTGAATCACTGCATATCGCACCACCAAGAAATACCTGTCCAGTCAATTTAGGATGTCTTCGATCCGAAATATCATACTGTCTGATATCACCGTGTAACCAGTTCGAAAAATAAATGTACTTATCATCCAGACTGAGAAGAATATCCGTAATCATTCCTGAAGAAAGTTATAATGTTACTTCATGAAGACTAAACGCATATGGAATGAATATATTGTGAAGACTATTGTACCTGCGATTTTTGGACCAATCCAGCCTTCAACTTCCTTAGGAGGCACCTGTATTACTTTCTCTACCGCCCATTCCTCACCGTTCTTATAAAATCTGTAAACGTTGGAACTGACCGCGCATCCAACGTATCCTTCACTAGCTTTTGGATCATGCAAAAATCTAACTTCCAGTGGTGCAATCCCATCTTCGCCGAGATCTATCACCTGCTTTAGTTTCCTTTCATTCCACGAGTACAAGTTGAGGCTTCTGCCATATAAAACTAAGAAATTGATAAATGAATTGCAATGTATTATCGGAGCAACGATCGTCTCTTAATCGACGAGCAAGTAATAATCTCATACTAACCGGGGTCAGGGCCATCGGTTGTGGCGTAACCCTTTTTAAAAACTCGGGGTACACCCCACTCGCTTGCTACCAACGTATCGTGATAAGGTTGATACCAAAAATCGTAACCGAATTTCGCTTTCTTCTGACCTTTCGTCCATACGCCTTTCATTTCAAGGGTCTCGGAATCAATGGAAATAAAATCGCCTTGCCCTTCGCCGTCCGGTTTGCCCATTGTCGAGATCATGATTTCTCCAGTAGGAGCACAGTGGGAAGTATGTGGTGTTGCAAGACCATGCTTATGCATTTCCGATGGCTCTAATACCTTGATTAATAAGAAATTCATCATTTTAATATGAGAATTTTAATATGAATTCAATACATTCAATTCATACCTTTTTGATCGATGGTTCACGTTCGTTGCTAGTATCAACAAAGTAGACACGATCGGACATCAAGCACGGCAATACGAGAGTATCTCGTTTTCGAGGTAAATTATGGCAACTGCTACAGATATTCCAGCCGGAATGATGCAGCTCATCGTTCACATATGGCATTCGCAGTTTGTGGATGATCTATCAGTTGAGTAAATTATTATAGATATTAACAGTACATATTTATTACGGTATTGAATTTTACTGGAGAATCCTCGTACTTTGCAATATGTTGGGCTATCGGGATCAACATCAACTGTGGCCAAGACATCTGATTTCGTTCGATCAGTGTGTACACATACAGTGTACATGATTTGCTCTCGTGGTCCTTCCATCATTGCAGCCTTAGGTGATCGGTAGCCAGGTCCGCAAGATGCACATTCTGCGAAGAGAATGATAATTAGAAGTTATTTTCATAATGGAATCATGCCACGTCTCCGTCACTAGGTTCAATGCGTAAAAGTAAAATATTTACCTTTTCTTTGTGCCATGATTTTCTGAAAAATTCTACGTGGACCAAAATGTATCGCGCGCTCTTAGGAGCTAAGTGTTAATTTTCTGGGCTTGCGCACTTTCATAAAAGATAGAATACACTCGAAGGTGCAACTGGTAACAACCGATAGATCAGAGGTTCGCCGAGCTGACTGACAGTAGTTTTGCGAGCTGTGTGTTATTCAAAGAGGATATGCTAAACGGCGACCGAGAGATACCGAGCTTCACCGAAGGAAGATCGAGAGTAGACCGGCCGGTATAGATATGACGTTGATAAATCTCGATAAGATAGCGTAATATGTCATGAAATAGAGTTGTTGCGACGATGAGAAGCATGCACGTTACGTACGTCGATTTTTATCTTATCGCTAACAAATAATACAATTAAATAAAATTCATTTTTGCTATCTTCTCCAATAAAAAAAAAAGGGCGGGAGGGAAAGGGTAGGATCGAGAAAAATAAATTTGAAAAGGCACACAAGAGTAGTTTGATGAAAAAGGTATTTATTTATTGGTCTTGTGTAATTGGCATCGTAAAGTGTGAAATTGGTCCACGATTAGTAATCCTACGAGAAGGGTTGTTCTTCAACATTAATGGTCTTTTCTAATCTATTTGACGATATTTTTTTCCGCCTTTCGCGGGCTATAGCACAGATCAGAAGATTCTCGCGATGAAGTGCTATCAATCGTCCAAGCCGGTACTTGGCAAGGTCAATTTTTGAGGACATCCCATCGAGTCCCATATCCAGCTTGTCCAAACCGCTGCTTATGTTGTTTATCATCTCGAGAAGCAAACTGTCCCGTTTCCGAGGTTCGAAGGTGAATTTTCTCGAAGCGAAGAGGAATATCACTAAACCAACGGTCGTCAGAACAGTCAAACCCAGGAGACCCTTCTGCACCAAGCTCGTCATTTTCGATGGACTTGGTCCAACTCCTGTTTGGGCCACATTCTTGTACTTTCTTTACCAACTCAAGCTATTTGCAATCGTTTACTTAGTCGAAATCGACTCATCCTCTCGGTTCTTTGATATTGTTCCTCTTAGCGTATTGTTTGATGCGCATTGATTTCTCGCTTGAAATCTTCTAGCTAAACTTCTCTTCTTTGTGAGGATACGTCTTATTGCTTCGCGTGGCTAGTTGAGCGATTTACTGAGGCGTTCGTGGTCGGCGCATTCGGTCCTCCAGTATTAAATTATTTGATAAGGAATCGTGACCGCAATGTGTCGGCGTCTCCCGTCAGCAAACTGCGAATTTTTCGCAGAGATTGCACTGGCATCACAGGTCGATGTTCTCAGAGGCGCGACACCCGGACTCACATCAGTCCACGACACACTACGTTTCCGTTCTTTTCTCGGTCCAAACGCCCACGTTTTTTAATCTATTATTAAAAACGGAACGCTGGATCCATGTCCCGTCCTCTTGGTGTGTCATCTCTCCCGCGGGCGAGCGCTCTACTTTTCTCCTCGCTTATCCATCCTTTCGCTCCTCCGTTTGCCGCTTGATTGTGTTCGTCCGCGAGTCCGCCACTGTTTTCTCTCGCTCCTTGTCTACTCAGTTGCTTCTTCTCTCTTTCTCAATCCCTCTCGTAATCTCTCGCTCTGCCGTTCGTGACCTCCCTCCGACTGAGTCTCCTTTTCCGGGCCAAATGCGCCCGCGCTCTCTCCTCCCTGTTCCAAGGTAGGAAATTCAGGCTTTTCAACCTTTATGAAGCTCCAGTCAGCCAGGTTTTCTTGACCTCCTCAATCTTTCTGGATCGTGCATTCAAGCTTGATTGTAGGAGGGTGCGAGCGCAGTAGCACGATTCGAGAGGATGGAACTCCATGATATCTCTCCGTTACATAGGATGAGCATTCTGATTAGTGGTACAGCTAGGCCGTGCAGTAGTATTTTAGGGAGTGCATCGACTCCACCGATTGTCAGGGCGATATCAGTGAATGACTGTGTCGAATCATAGTCCAGGGATAACGGTTGCCCATGGGGTGGGATCGTCGGTGAGACCATCAAAGGGCCCTGGTAGCATTAGGAATAACCTACCTACAATCATTGGAGCGCACAGCAGAGGGTCGCGTCCAAGGTGTGCGTACGACAGACTGGTTAGCAGCCACGTTATATGATCGCGACTCGAAATTATTAGCAGGACGAGAATCGAGAATTATTTTTCCCCGATACACGAGAATAATTATTGTTCTTTTTGACCAGTCGTGTGACAGAGACAATGTCGCGCGCGTAATCTTTTTACTTGTTGATCGCCTCATGGCACGAGAGAGACTTCGCGCCTGCCGAAAACTCGATCCACGTGTAGGCGCGGTCAGGTCACCACCGAAGGTCGTCGGCTGTTCCCGAGAAACACCGAGGATTTACCTCCAGTAGCGTATTTGTTGCGTGAATCACCCTTAATCGTCCTCTGGATTCGTGTATATGTGTTTATTAATTGATTCGCTGTTTAGTTTTATTCTGGTGGCTACTTCGATTCTTATCGATAGAAAGAAATATCCAGAGATCGTTGATTGGTATTGCGAGATGATTGCATCTTTATTTGGAGAAGAATTCTGATAAGAAGCTGGGAAAACCCAGGTAGGCATGCTCGGGAAATTCTCTCACGATGCGTCTGCGCCATCAAGTTCCTCCCATCTTCGATATATCCACGCGACCCAACGACCTGGAGACCCGTCGCCCTCGAGTTCATAAGTACCTGTCTCGTTCACTTATGATCCTCACTTGGTACGCTGCATTGGTGCACTCGTCACAATTGATTTCTATCCGAAAGTCCCATTCGCGCCTGCAGGATCATCGATTCCGCGTTGGTTGCTTGGTAACAGTCGCCTCAGACCAATTGGAACGATGGAGTGGTCCACTGGACTGATAATTAAACCTTCTCCATTTATTCATTGCAATTAATGCGGCCAATTTCGATATCCCGAATAAGTAGCTACTGACCTATTCTTTCTGTGGCTTTTCTTCCCGCTTCGACTCAGTCAGCGAAACTTGATTGTACTTCCGCGGTGGAAGAAATCTGGAAACAGACTCCATGAAATCTGAGACAGAGAAAATTTGCCGATAATAAGCTTATTACGTACTTTCTCATAAACGGCGTAACATGATCGGGATCAACATCGTCCAGATTGACTTTGCCGAATACAAAGCTGCCTATGATACCAAATATCACGGTGATCAGGCAGCCAATAGCCATATAGTGTATAAAGGAGATTCGAAAGATCGCAGGAACTTCAAAATGATAGTCAGGAACTGAAGTAGTCGTAAAAGTCTGATTGAGAGCGGAGGGACATCCAGCGATGGACATCGGTAATGGCTCATCGCGAATTTGTCCTTGAGCCACGTACCACTGATTGCCACCAACAATGACCGCCATAGCGATCAGGCCAACGCTACCACCAAACATTGCACCTACTGTATTCGACCATGGCACTAGGATACCCAAAACGAACATACCAAGGGAAGGACCATCGGTAATACCGCGAGTACTCAGTGCCATTTGGAAGATACTACCAAGGTGCTCAACGACAAAAACCAAACCGATCGATATACAACCCCCAATAAGAACAAGGACCTGGAAAATGACCGTCATTACTGTTACTTGTTAGTTGAGTTCGCGTCGATGTCTATAATTTGACACTAACTTTCATAATGTTAGCTGCTCGAGATTCGCTCTTCGCAGCTTCTGGAATCGAAGGCTCAATGAAGTCTTTGTACAGGACTCCAGACAGAGTATTCAAGCTGGCACTCATAGTCGCGAGCGCAGCACTTACTAGCCCAGCAAAAAACAATCCTGAAAGACCAGGAACATCGCCAGCAACGTCCATCACGTAGTACGGTAAAGTCTGGTCGCTTCGCTGGATTGCCTGGATCAATTCAAGAGTACAGAGTAGAGACTAGGCCATCTGAAAATAGGCGGGTCTCAAGCTGTCTCTACCCGAATGCGTACCTTCCTCTTCAAGGGATCGCAATCGTGATACTTGGCATACATTATCAGCCCGGTAAAAACGCAAACCAGCTTCACGACAATTATGCCAACCGCGGTGAAAGCCATTGCGCTGTTATAAAGTGTAGAAGGTGTTTAATTCAATGTAGGACGTTTATAAGAATTGAAGATCAAAGTATCTTACTGCCTAGCATCCTTTTCTCTCGGTAAGGAAAGGAATCTTTGAACAGTGCCTTGGTGAATACCGAGATGTCCAATCCACGTTATGGTCAATCCCACTGACATACCCCAAAAAGTATTCCGTGCAAAGGGGCTGGGATCCATGCTGCCAAAAAGGTGATCGATTACCTTGCTGATCTGCTATTGCAGTCGAAAGTATCCCTTACTTGAAGAAAACTAGCCGCTGTCCTTCACCCGCGATTCGCCATACTTCAGAGACACCATTCACTGATCGGGTACCCAAGAAGAGAACAGTGAAAAGAGAGCCGATGGTCACAGTGAATTGTATTGTGTCTGTCCATACGACTGCCTTAAGTCCACCCTGTTTTCGAAGATAGAAGCATCAGTGGACGATCGATCGTACGTTCGAGTATTAACGGAACTGTTGGGAGCAGCTGCTTCGAGAAAGATTAAGGTACTCACGATGGTGGTGTAGAGTATGCACACTCCGCAGAGAATGGGGGTAATCGCGTGAACACTAAAATCGGTCACCTGCGAGAACGCTAGAGCAGGCACATAGACTACTATTGGTATGTACAGGGATAAAGAGATGACAAAGAGGAAGGAGCAGAGAGTCCTGACGTGTTTGGAGAATCTTAGTTCCAAGTATTCGAAAGTACTGGTCAATTGAAGTCTATGAAAGACTGGCAAAAAAATATAGGTGGTAACGAGACATGTCAGAATAGACGTGATGATGCAGGCTGTATACTGGGTACCAAACCGATAGACTTCTGATGGTACACCGAGTAAAGTGATGCCAGACACGTGGCTGGAAAATTAAATACAAGTGGAAGAGGATGATAAGAACGTGAAATCGAATAGAGTAAAGGATAACTTCGATGTGACACTGACCTAGCTATTATACTGGTGGCCACTGGCAAACAACCCATCCTCCTGCCACCGAAGAGATACTCAGCGGAACTATCTTGTTTGCTGAAGAATCCAAAGTAACAGCCGATCAGGACGCTTACGCTCATCAGTATAGTTAATAGGGTGTAGTCCATCCATTCGAATGTTGTTCGGCCCAAACTCGATTCCGTCCAGGAAGCATCAATCGTAGTAGCGTTATTAGGATCGAAATCCATCTTACTCGCGTTTATTGTTCTTCTCAGGGATACTGTGATTTTTTATCTTAAAACTCGAATAACTAATTACGAATGTATCCTGGTAATATATATACCAATATCGAACGTATTACGAGACAATGACTTTCGCGAATGGAATTCGTATTGCTACTTGCAACCCATTCGCCTATCTCCTTCTTACGGTTCCATCAAGTGGTGATTTACAATGAACAGATAAGGTGCTTACGAATTCATGTTAAATGTAGATCTGTATGTCCGTAGGAAGCACATGTGATACTTGTATTCTATGGGTCTCGATAGCATGTTGTTACCTGGTTAGGGGAAAGATCTCGAACATAAATCACTGTCCACCTTGCATCACTGTTAGTTTACTCCTATGTCTTGTGTATGTGAATACCATATTTTCGCAAAATTTACATAGTCATTCCATGAGATTCCTATTTACAAGCTCCTTCAGAAGCAGACTCTTATTATGTACAGATAACTCAATTATACGCATTCATACACGCATGACATCACGACTTAATTCAATACTAGCGAGCAATGCATATATCTAATAGACGGATACAATTTATATTACAATATTATATGTACTATATACAATAAGACACAATGTCACTGGTCGTGTTCGTCCCCCCGTGATTCTTTAACATCTTCACGGACTAATAATATTTCCTAATGTACCTTAAGAATTTACAAACCTTATGAATATGGTAACGCTATTAGAAGTTTGCGTATAACGCGAAGGAAGAAACGAAGATATGTACAAGAAAGATGAACTGATTGGTACCACTAGAAGACGTGGTAACCGAAGAAAAAAGTCCATAGCGAAGAGCAAGGGTTCTGCCAAGATGTGCTTTTAACGAGGAATTTCGTGTAGAAGTTGCGGAACATCGGCGAAGTGGAGCTTCCCAGAGATCATTATCGAATGATCCTAAGAATAACGTATATTGTCCTTCCCAATTGACTCCAACTTTCACTCTAAAACGCATTTTCGACGGTGCCTCTATTGTTCCTGGTACGCAATTCTTTAACCAAGAAGTCAATGGCACTCCAACTTGGAGTACTCCACATTGAAGAGATATCTTCGTATCTCCAGGAAGTAGAAGGCTCTCTGCAACTTGCAATTCAAGTTCGCTCGTTCCAGAGGGTATTTGCGAATGCGCTAAAATGTTCGACGCCCCGCTGGCCACTGGTTCCGAGGATTCTTTCTGATTTCCACGAAGTATTGCGGTTAAAGATCGGGCCATTGATGCTTCGGTATTTTGCAAGATGTGCCGATAAGTATCTGCGACCTCGACGTCCCTTTTCTTCCTCCAGGTAGCACGATCCTTGAAGTTTGAGCCAAATTTAGTCTTCTCCGTGTATCTCAAACCGCTGAGAAACTTTTCGCTGAAGGTTGCTGCCGGAGAAGAAGATCCAAGAGCACGTCGTATGCGACCATGAGCATATCTGTGGCCTATGGCTCGCTGAACGTAGCTTCCGGCAGCAGTTATCGTGTAGAGGAACATTGAGCATGCAGGATCGCTGTAGTAATACCAGCGACTGGTCCATAGTTTATCTCCGGAGTAGATGCGAAAGAATCTCTTGGTCCACAAGCCTCTGTCTGTGCTTTCGCATTGATTACTTAACCAGAGGCCACCGATTAGGGCTGGTAAGGGTGCTGCCTCGTGTAAAAGGGGTGGATTGCACTCGGTAGCACGAGACACTGTGCCACATATGGGACATTCAGTAGCCTGTAATTAATAAAATTCACAAATATTATTATAGAATGCACCGATAAATCATGCAAGAAGTACATATGACTGTATACTAACAGTGTCCGCTCGCAATAGGGGTATCGTCTGCAGTGATGTTATCCGGTTGTTTCGTCTCTGTTGTACGTTTCGCGGAAGACCACCAAGGTAGAGTTCAACGCGAACAACGGGGTCTCCCGGCCAGTCCTCATCCTTTACGATAAATCCTTTGGAGTATTGTCTCCTCTGCACTCGCAGTAAACGCAATTCGGAAAATTCGATGCCGAGAGATTCAAGGCAGTCAACGCCGCGTCTCTGTCTCGCAGAGCGGTAAATTTGTAGAGAGTTGTAGAATGGACCGTGAGATGAGAATGCAGAGGAGAAAATGATTGGTCTCTCGTAAATTAATTGAGAAGTATATGGTCGCCACTTTGGCTGTGGTCCGCAACTGGCATTTAATCGACGTTCGAGCTTGTGAGCTACCTGAATTATAAACGAAATATTTCAATGAATCATTCTTCATAAGAATGTATGTATCAAAGTACATAATTATAAAGGATATAACACCTGATAATTTAATGGGATAAGGTGAACTGTTCGGAGTCTAACTTTTGCTTCAGTAGCACCGTGTACTGTACTCGAAGTGGAAGACAATTCGATCGACCCTCGTGCGGTGATAGTGTGTGTCGCGACGCTGCAGGATTCTTCGGCGTAATGGTATCGTACCAATAAAAATGTGCCATTCTCGAAGAACTTATATTTCCTTATCACGTACTCGGGCCCCGCGCGCACTTCGCATCTAAAGGAACCGAACACCCTTTTCACATCAATTTTCTCTCACACCATTCAAGACATTTCAGCGGAAAGCTTATTCGTTTCCTGAAGAATACTTAAATGGGAAACTCACTCTTGGGATACCCAAGTCGAATGCAACCTCGTAGGGGCTTTGTCCTCGATAGTGATCTTGTCTTGAAGCTCGATCTTCTTCGCGATAGCATCGCACCGCTCATCCCTTTCCGATTCCAATAGCGCTGCATCGGATAAACCTTATCGGAATAAAAGATATTATAACTTGGAAAATATTTGCGTGAATTTTTTTTTATGAATTTCAATTTGTCTAGCAAGAAAATTGGATTGGAATAGTATAATGGCAGATTCTATTTCTAGGATCTTTGAAACACATTCTTCGAAGGGCTCGTACGACTCTTTAATATTCGCTTCATCTATCCTACCACACTCGTTGTTTTTCATTTGATTATCATGCTCTCAGTTGACATTCTAGTCGGGTCGAGGGAGGAGTGATTGGGAAAAGAATGAGCTGGGGGCCGGGGAGAGCTTACGTGAAGTTATGCAGCCTGCATATAAGCACTCTGTACTCTATCACTTTATTCGTTCCATTCATCACCATACGTACTATCATTTCCAATCATTTTTCCAATCACCGATGCAGGAGACTTGATGTAAATTATCTTATCAAAATAAATAGAAACTTACTTATGATAAAAACACAGAAGACGATGAAAGGGAACATTGTTAAATTTCTTCACTAAATCACTTTCACTACAGGCTATTGTGTATCGCTGTTGCTTAAATTTTAGATAATATTAATGCACACTGCACAATCGATATTTGTGTATTAAGTGAAAATCGAACGTTGCACGCTGTTGTATTCTTCTTCGAAGCTACGCGAGACTCTTCCCTCGGGCCTGCAACCCCATAAATATATAGCCTCATCCCCACCTTGTTCTCGGGCCCGAAGGGCACCTGAGAAAGACGCAGAGAAACTATTCTCCAAATGCATTCAGGATCAAATCCGAGTCGAATCCTGCTGTGAGCTTCAGGGGGTGTACAAAGATTTATCTTTAGCTGGGTTGGAATTTGTCCTTCGGCTTAGGGGTGGCCGAGCAGGTTTCCTTCTAATTTCCATCTTTTCCTGGATTATTCTTATTTCGATAAATTTTTCTCCGTATTTTCCTTCACATTTCTCCATAATCGTGACAAATTAAAACCATCTAACAATGTATGCTACAATTACACCCTGTTATATTAAACGCTTTCACCGAACTTAAACTGATGTTCAGAATAAAATTCGAACTTTTTAAGAGGATAAATAGTATATTCGAATGTCGATCGTAAATTTGAAGGAAGAGACGAAAGTAGAGCAGTTTTATTCTGCAGCATTTAGTATCGCGTTTCGGATAGAGTCTTCAGGGTATTCATTGTGAGAATCTACCCACCGTTGACAACGGGGCGCCGTAAAATAGAGATGCAGAAGGACGGTACGGTACCGTGCCTTGCAGGCGGCCTATTGTTAACGAGAGTAAAACGCGTGGCATAATGCTGTCCCGAAATTTTTCTTTCTCTAGGAAGCTGGAGTTTCAGGTCACAGAGGTAGTAGAGGCCTGGAAAAGTCATACAGGGTGGTCGAAGGATCCTATGGAAACATCTGCGCGCCTTCCAAAAGCACTAACGATGCGTAATTCGATGGAACTTTTCAATTATTTGTATCCACATCCGTCTTCAAAGCAAAAGACTGTCAAAGGGAAAAAGAAGCGTAGGGGGTCAACCGTGGGTCGTTTATAGCATTTAACTAAAGGAAATGACACGCAAAGATGTCTTGATTCAGAGTACAATGTCACGGAGGCGTATCGCGGTCTCGCCTCCATGATCACCTGGTATAGATGTTTGAACCAGTTCGCGTATGTCATGCGCTTATGGTATCTTAGGTATATCCGATTCTCTCTGTGTAAAATCAATCTCGACCAGTTTGGCGGTGAAAGTATTGCGGTACTAAAATCTCAAAAGAAATGAAGGAAAGTAAAGAGATCGAGGTGCTTACACCTATAGGTATACATAAGATCACCGCAGACATTATAGCAGGAGGCAAACGTTGCGTCTGCTACTACCGACAATATAGTCAATATTCTTCTTTTGAATTTTAATTATTCCTTATATTTCTAGTTTTATCCTAGACAGTAATCAGTTGGATTCACTCAGAAGCAATGTGAAAGATGAAAGAGAGAGAAATAGAAAAAAATAATCGAAATTTCTTTAATATAATCGTGAGTGAATAGAAGAAGAAAACAGCGCGGTACAACGCGGTAGTTACAACAACCAACACGTGTATACCCACGACGCATGAGGTGTAACTTGAAATGGCAAAATTGCACTCGTATTACACGTTGTGCCCACTAATTGACCAGCAGAATTTATTGGGTGTTGAAAAAGACTCTGAAAGTGGATGTGCAATAGTAACACTTGGCAGGAATATTATTATCCGGTATAAGGTTAGTCTTACCCATGCGTCAAATATATTTTACATGATAATTTAGTTATTTACTGAAAGAATTGTAAGTGGAGATTATTATAACTATTTTCTATATTTCTAGTTGCAAGATCTAAAGCAACTTGGTAGTTGGACAAGCAAGGATAGATTAACGACACAGGTTATCTACGATGAGTCTACTGGCAAATATGCAGCGATATTCAATGAGAAGAAGCTACGCCTTTGGGACAAGGCAGAGACAGATTTGAATTCTACTAAAGGATATAAGTTTAGATCGTCCCTTCATGCTATTCTCACAGCGGAGGGTTGTCCTCCAGTCTTGGTGAGGCAGAATGGAGCTACCGGTTCGCTCGAGTGGGCATTGGAAAATAGAAGGTCTTGGAGCAGCGATGGTGTTTTAAAACCAGAAGAGAGAATATTGGACTGTCAATTAATACACAATCATAATCGGATCAGCCTCTGTCTTTTGACCAAATTGGATACCACATACTATTGTATTGTAATTAAGTTAAAACCAGAGAACTATACGGAAGATATTGAATCGACAAAGAGAATGGAACTGAGAAGGCAATCGGAAGAACTGGTAGGTCACACTGTTATGCCTGGGAAAAATGGGGCACATTTATTAACTTTATGTAAGTATATGCGTGTCACACTCATTGCGCGTAACGATTTGCACTGTACTTATTATTCGTTGTCGTGTATTTCAGGGTCTCATGGCAGATTATATCGCCATTCTTTAGTAGAACCATCCTTAAATGCTAATTCTAGCACGTTGATTGGCGTTTTGGCCAATATCAACACCAAGTATCCCGTAGTATTGACATCGCTCAATGAGGCAATAATTGCAGTATATGGAGCTGATGTCTCGGAGGAAGGAGCTATTCTAATGATCTACAATGTACAATTTAAGTTAGAGCAAGCGTCTCAAAAGCTCAAAATGTATACGAAGGATGCGAAACTGTGGAAAATTGAAGACAAGCTCCTATTAGCAGCCAATAGACATTTAGCAATTGCACCTTATCACTTAGCACCACAAAAAATAGCTGCGTTACTTGGGTCTTCGGTTAGATTAAAGAACAACGAGAAGGACAATCAAGAGGATGATGAGATTGTTGTTATACAAGAAACTACGGTGGCGCATTGGGAAAAAAATGATTGTGCATCGGTAAACGAAGAGAAGAAGCCTGAGATTCCACGCAGTATCACAAAACAAATATCTGGTTATCTGACGGAAGGACTAAGCGATGCTGCTATTCAAGAAATACTTATTCCAGAATTAATTCAATCCAGAGATGTATTAACGATATGCTGGTGCCTGGACAATTTCAAAGACTTGTCCGAAAAGCTGCTAACAGACCTTTTAATGTTTTCTTTAAGAGGCTCAGACAAAACTTTTTCTAGTTCGCCAAGGAAAAAGCGAATTTCGAACACTATAGAGAATGATAATGGAGAGACACATGTGAAATTTTCAAGAAATAGCTTTTTAGATAAAATTCTTAGTTTGTCATATTCAAATGTTGCCCTGTCGTCGTATTTAAAAAGAGATTTAAAGTTTGACGAAGTACTACGACTACTAACTTATTTCATTCAAAAACTGGAAGATCGCGATGGATCAGAAGACCGATCGCATCATCCTACCGATAGGCAATTATACGAGTGGTCAACTTTATTGTTAGATACATACTATCCTGTCTGTGTATTATCTCGAGACACGCAAGTCTCAATGTTGCTGGATAAATTAAAGGCTATTCTAGAAGATCACGTAAGTGATCAATTTTCGCTGCATCTAGTTCCCTAATATACAAGGAAACTTATCTAAACGATTTATCATCCCTTTTTTTTACAGATCCGATTACTCAAGGATCTAGAAAACTTAAGGCCAATCTTGAGTAGAACCATGAATGGAAAACCATTGAAATTATCTCCAAAGGATTGCAACAAATTTTATGCTATTGAAGAGGTAAAACTTTATTGAGTTGCATTTGAAAATGTTGTTTCCGTAACCAATTCCTTTAGACTGTCAAGATCTCACTGTCTATTTTGTGAACATTACACGCTTGTACAATATTTTTATGTAAATACAAGGTTGCAAACAACAGATGAAACGATCGTTACATTCAACAATCTGATCTGTGTTATTTATCGTCTCTACTTCTTTTCAATGCTTTGACTGTGCGGCAAAAACTGAACGACAAAAAACGGTATAACTTTTTATTTACTTGGTATCTACACAAGTACGTGTTTAGCGTAATGAAAACACGTAAAATTGTTGCACCACAATTCGCAACTGAGTCGCACCCTTCGTGGTCCATTGGATTACTGAGCATAATACAGCAACCAAGACTATTGTTTTGGAATGGTGAAGGTCTGGACCTATTTCAATTGATCCACACATGGTACATGCTCCAAATTGCCTATAGCAGCCATAGCTAGTGGTTTACCAGCGAGTTTACTAGCCATCTGGAGGAAGAAATATGGAGATTAAAAATTCAGCAATGTATACAGTATTACAAATAATTCGATTAATATCCTTTTCGTTAAAAAGAAACGTACCCCTTGAACATCAGAGGCTGAGAGTTTATCAATTTCCGCTGCTATGGTATTCACGCTAGATACTTTGCCTCTGATTAACGCTTGCTGAGCAAGATCGTCTGCCAAGAGGCAGCAATGGTCTCCAGCACTGTAAACTTCGGTTTTCAAAGTAGCTTTGCCACGATTGATGTCTGCATCGGACAATTTTGGATTTTTCAACCATTCGCACGCAGTCTTGGTCAACTACAACAAGATGAAATGTATTATCAAGTCACTTCTGCTGTCAATATTAGGCAGTAAGTTCCACTTACCGAACCAGCAATGCTTCCTGGAGCACACAGGACGAAACCAAAAAGTCCACTGTCAGAATAACAAGTATTTAAGCTGGATACGGCAAATGGTGTGCTACCAGCGGCAGAAGCTACAGACGCGTACAGAGGTGCTGGACTTGAGCCCCATTTTACACGTGGTCCTGCTCCAGCAGCCCTCTGTAGTACGGCGCAAGCCAAAGCTTCCTTCTCGTTCTTCAAACAAGCCCCTTCGACAGCAACAGCCACTGAGGCTAATTCAGAATTTCGATCTTTGCGTAGTTCACCTCCACAAAATTTGGACGGTGTATCTGCGGCTTTACCATCCGCACCAGCCAGTTCCAAAGACTCTGCAAAGGTTGAGAGTTGTGGTTTCGAGACACCAGTGCCAATTACTGCGCATCGGGATCCACTGAACCAAGTGTTGACAAAATGTTGAAGCTAGAAATATTGACATAGTGGATTAATAGAGGAAATTCAAAGTCGGATTGTCTACTTTCTAGCTCATATCTTACGGTTTCTGAATCAATTTTGCCCAATTGACGTTTTGGTGAAAATAAAGAATAACCAAGACCAGTATGGTAGGCAGCTTTGTGCAAAAGTTCTATTACGCGAGTAGTTTCGGGTATTGTAGAAAGTTCATAACGCAACCTGGGGATTTGATCCGATATTTCCCATGGCTTGAATACTTGTTTTGTGGCTACGTTAGCCAGGTAGGTCAAAGCATTATCCCTGTTAAGAAACGATAATTAATCGGTTGACGAGAAGCAGGGTAACGCAAACTGATACGTACAGATGATCCCTGGTGACTAGAAGAGTATACGCGATGCTTTCTCTATCCACGGTAGTAGTGATAGTTCCGCCTAATTGTTGGACATTCCTCGTAATGCCAAAATAGCTATGCCCCTTAGTAGCCAAGCCAGCAGCTATGCGAAGATGATGACAAACTCCTTGGGTGTCGTACGTTTCATTTCGTGGTCCAGCTCTAAAATTAATTGGGTTATGGGACACACAATACTTTTCAATATATATATCTATATACATATATATTCGATAGATGAAACGAGTACCTGAACACAACAGACACTTGGCTAATGGGATGATTCTGCTGAGCAGCAGCGATGACTACATTATTCCTTAGCACCTCTGTCTCGATCGACGAAGCTGGTGAGGAGGCTTGGCAGGCCGCTGCAGCTGCGTAATGTCTAACCTAAGAATATTTGATGCGATTCATAGTAACTTTACATGAGAGCAAGACAATTATTTTTTATGATCAAGCTATTCTAGCGGTCTGTGTTTGTGGGGTTGTCAAGATCATATTGGTATCAAAATAAATATAAGAAAGACAAGAATGAAACGATAGTGTTGATGGTTGTCGTTCTCGGCTGTTCGTTCGAGTCTTTTGAGCTGAATCTCCTAAATGAAAAGAATGATTCTAACTGAGGCAACTGCCTCGCGTCAGACTCAGTTTCAAAGCGAATCGACATATTCGTTGACGGCTATCAGAATTCGACTGCTGGTTTACATAACAGCTAAACCAGCGGCCAGAGCAATAATGGTCATGGTAGGCAAGTTCCTCGAACAGTCAAGATGATCGGGGATTCTGAGGATAAGGATGTGAAGGAGATTGAATTCTTTCTCGGAAAATAGAGCTTCCTTTTACCGTTGAATTACGTAGCAGGGGTGATCGCACCACCGAACAAGCCATATTTCTCACTGCTTTTCACTATCTCCCAGAGAACGGACCACAGCCTGCCTACTACAGCGTTTGTGCGGCGGACGTCCGATCAAGTACGAGCACTTGACGAAGCGTGTCGCACTAATCTGCGTTACTTCTCTACGGCGCGCTTGGTTTTTGAAATTGAAAAATAAAAAATTATTCGAATTTTATCGTCGAATAACTCTTGGTGTAAATTTCTAATTTAAGGACTAACGTGAATGTAGGGTTGAATAAGTAGGAATAACTATTATGCTTAATTTTCGCATTGTATTCTATTCGTACCACTTACAGTATTAATAAACCCGATACAAATATATTCTGTACCACATTTGTACTCGTAGACATTGTTCTTTTGAATTTTGTGTATAAGTATTTTGAGAGGTAAGGTCTTTATGATTTTGTATCATTAATATTTGTCCGTACGAATAACGATACACGGGGGAAAGGGGAATTGAACGTTTGATCGCAAAGGAAATGTACGAGATTGCCTTAGGAAAGGCATAGTATTTTCGGAAATGAGTAAAACGCATGGCCATGCGTCGAGTAATATCGGTATGTGCAGCAGCGCGCTAATTTGTGATAGAAGAAAGTTAAAGGATTAAGAAAAATTGGGAGAAATAAAACTGCAAAGTCGTACGCACCCTTACGACTCCCTCAAGACGCGAATGGCACATTTACATAAACAAACGTAAACATTTCAAAAATTTACATACAATAATTCAGCGCCTCGTCGAGATTTGGCACACAAAGGTCGTAAAGATCTTTCATCTTTGGTTCTCGTGATGGGCTTCGTTCTAAAAAAGTTGGAAGCTACGCTCGACTCAGTACGAAATTCACAAATGAGTCAGCAAATATCGTCTATGCGCAAAGAGTTGCCATTTCGAAGATTCTCATTCATCTTCAAGTTTGTGCTTAAATTTCATTGAAAAGGAAATAAGTTCGCGTGAAATCGTCTATTGGTCATGTCCGATCGTTTTGTACTCTTGCGACGCGTAAGTTGCTCTCATTTGCAAGTTCCGCGATACTTATTTATACAGCTAATATCATTCTTATACGTACATAATGACTAGAATAAAAATGAACATTACCATTTTTTTTGTTTTATCACCATGCAGACATACTTACAACTACCGTTAGGCATCTTGATTGATTTGTTGTGTGTGAACGATAGTCCCTCGGATAGCGAGTGTCTTTTTCTTTTTCCCGAATAAATACGCGCGGAATCACTTCTCAAAAAGAACTTCAAAGTCTCTTATGAAAAATTGGCCGTTTCGATAAAATTATAAAACGCTGATCCTTACGGTTTTAGGCAACGACTAAAAACGGCATAAACGAACAACTATGAAACTGACGTATACATACTATCCGAGACACTTACAGAATGTTGCAACTAAAGTTGCATTTTCGCGCGGTAATTCTTTTTTTTCGTCAGTACTCTAGAAATAGAAGAATATATAAGTTAAAAGCTAAGTAACAACTTCTTAAACGTACCGGTGGTCGCAGATATTGGTAATATCTGCATCGCTCTGCATCACTACCTTCACTACCGAGATGTAATTTTTTGTCGGATTCGGGAGTTTCGATATACACTCGATAAAACGCAATAATAAAAATCTTTCGTCTACAATAAAGAGGAAAGAAAAACTCTCTATAATAAACCCGCGGAATAATTTCATCGTGAAAGAGTTTCTCCTGAAACGTTCTAAAAAAATAATTGTCCATTTGAAAAAGTAACCTACTAGACATCGTATATAATTACTTTAGTAACGCGTGTATGTATAACGCGTATGTATACAATACGATGGATCTATTTTACAATATTGGTCGACCAATATACCCGTGCGTGTTCTACCTAAGAGCCACGACGTATCTGGGTGCGCATTGACGAAGAGATGTTGCCGGACATCTCCGAGAAATTCGATTGAAAAACATCGTGCATCGTTCGGCACGTTATCCAAATTTTCCTCTCATCCTCTAACCGTAACGTACATGCATACTACAAATGTATCTACGACTGAGAAAACGACTGTGAGATTGGATTTTGAAATACGAGATAAATCTTGTCTGACACTATACTCGATATTTCTCACCATTGTAGCGTATGACTGATTTAATTCACTATGATTAAAACGAAACATTTTTCCTAGATAAAAGACAATACGGAGTAAAAAGAGAGGTATTGAAGAAGATCGAAGAAGATTGAAGAATACGAGAAACGAGGAAACAACGCTTACGATGCACGAGCCGCCTGCACCATTCTCTAATTAATAATAACCAGTGTAATGGTGATATCCTGATCTGGGAGGGTGATACGGCGCCGGACTTACAGGATAATTTGGATTATATCCCGTCAAGGGCGGCGGGGGTGGTGGAGGGGAAAGTATGCGCCCTTCCAGCGTATCAGGTACGGCATGGGGTGTAGCGGACACAGCTGGTTGAGGACTGGTTATCACCCGCGCACTTGTTGAACTGTGCAAATGATGAGTCGTTCTCGACAAGCTTAAATCAACACTGTGTCTGCCACCGGGTGTGAGATCCAAACTGACAACTCTCAAAACGTCACTATGAGGGTATGGAGGTGGAGGCGGTGCTGTCGAGACCGATACGTTCGGAGTACCCGCGGAAGAAGAACCCGAAGACACTCCAGGTCCTTGAGGGCAAGGAACCGACGATGAACCTGACGTGGGGGGTGACGAAGACATGGGATAACTTCCAGTTCTGCTGAGATCAACACTTTGCCGCTCGGCAATGTCGTACAGATGATGATGATGATGATGGTAGCGTGGATTTTGTACTTGTGCACCAAAACCGCTGTGATGAAATCCTCTCGCGGACATATCGAGTCCTTGCAGTTCGGTACTGTTCAATACGAGAGGTTCAAAGTTCGATCGCTCTCTGGTAAACTCTTGCTCGAGAGTCTCATATTTGTAAGGGGCCGATAAATCTAATTGTAGTGCTTTCTCCTTCACCGATAGACTCAAGTTTTGCGCGACAGAATCACCTTCATCGCTGGACAAATTATCCGCGGATACTTGATGGTGATGGTGTACGTCTTGATATCGTGGATTTGGCGTTCCTGCCGGGGATACTAAATCTTCCTGCTGTATGTGGATATAGTTATTCGGTGAGGATACACGCTGCATGTCTTCGTGATGCAAATACTGATCGATATTGTGCGTTCTTGGGGTAGTTATGTAATCGATGCACGGTCGGTGAATGTGATAATCGACATGCAAATGACTAGGAGGTGTGTGCCTGTTGTCTGGAGTAGGCACTGGAGAAATCAGTTCATCTTGTTGTTGCATATATGAATCCAAATGGTTTGGTGACCTATGGGGTAATGGGGATTGCAACTGACTGGAAATGGAATAAAGATTAGCATCACGCTCGTTGTCTTCTAGAATCGGGCTCGACACAGCTCCTATGTCTCTTTCGGCCGCGTCGAGTGCCGCTTCAACCAGTAAACTCGCGTTTGCACTTTCAGTTCTTCTATATACACTGAGACCTAACTTAGTGCTATCCATAATAGCTTGCGTTCTTGTTGGATTTGGTGAAACTTTACCATCGTCCTCCTTTCGATTATCCTCAAAATCGTAAACATTGGCGTGCACCGAACTTTGCTGGATGTGAGATACTCCTATATCTGCCGAAGTAGGAGGATTGAATTCGCCCAGCCACTTTTTACTACCTTTACTCTGAACCCGTGTACTGCTGTATAAGTCAACTTCTGCCCTTTGGATTGTTGTTTCTATAACGGGTGCTTCGAGACCACCACTCATCGATACTGGCACTGCGGACACTGTTTGTACGGATGGTGTACCGATTCGAGACTCGCTTTCGAGTTTATACTTCGGTGAGAGATTTGGTGGTTCGCTCGGAAACTCCATTACACCAGCATGGACAGCGTTTCCAGATGGTTCAATTTTCAAACTTTCACAGCTAATATCGTCCATCGATGGAATACTATTACTATCTTGCTGCGAATTCCTTCTCACCGGACGAGGAGTCTTTCCTCGTCCAGCATCTTCCACGAGTCCACCGCTGTACGCGTCGAAAGTATACGCGACCGATCTCTCGATTTTCGGCATCATCTCTTCCGTCAGTCCATGCACTTTTTTATAATGAAATTGGAGACACTGCTTGGTCGTAAAAGCTGCTTTACACCCATTTTCTTTGCACCTTGAAAGTGAAGAATTTATTAATCTTTCTGCTTTGTTACTGTTTAAAAAAACAAAAAGAGTTCAAGTTTCATAAGACACTTACTTGAATGGTTTCACTCCACTGTGAGTTAACATGTGTATTTTTAAATTACTTTTGTTCTGGAACATTTTCCCACAACGATCACAGGTTGCTGCGCCAACTACGTCCTTATGATGCACTTCTTTCATGTGCCTTTGAAGTGCCGCACGTGAACCAAGAAGTTTTAAACAAAGTTTGCACTGAAATTCCCGGAGAACTTCCGACATATCTGAAATATGCATATTGAAAGTTTTCAGAGTTCAGCTAAATTCCACTTTTTCCTTAGCTTTATTGTATTTGCACAATTCTTACCACTGTGCATTCGCTTGATGTGAACTTTTAACTTTTGAGGCTGGCAGAATTTGCGACCACAGAAATCGCATAAAGGTCTCGATCGCTGTGGATTTTGCGCGCATCCGTAGGTACGATGCATCTCTAGATAATTCAAGCGTAAGAAAAATTTCTTGCAATATTGACACTGATACGCGCCACGACCCGCGTGCAACTCTGCTGCATGTTTCATAATATTGTCTTTTCCTAATACGGCTGCTCCACACACCTACAACGTGTAAAAATGCATTAATTCCTTCGTCTTATGTATGCACGTAATATATAATTGTACGTCACGCTTACCTTACAGTGATATTTCCTTATAGTTAGACTATAATTTGTATCGTGGAAGATGCAACAATGAAGACGATAATATATAGGATGCGCGAAATTTAGATTGCACCCTCCACAATCTGTTAACGACAAAATAGGAAGTATATTAACACATTTTAAACTTAACGAGCATGTTTATTAATATTTATAAATGTAATCATACTTGTCTTATCGACTTTGTTCTTTCTCGTCCACGCCGACGATTGAGAATCTGCCCAATAAGTCAGCTCCATTCCCGAGACAATATTTTGAGTAGTTACCAAATGCAATTCTCCGTCTCTCGTAATCACAGCCACGCTTCGTTCTTCCTTCGTTTCAGCCGGTCTGATGTACCGAACCCAATTACTTTTTAACGGATTAGTCGTACTTATATACGAAGTTTTTCCATTATTATCTATCTAAAAGAAAAATATGAAATTGTACCAGAAGCTTTGTAGTTAAATTCTTTTTCTAACATAGGAAAAGATCAATTGTACCTCCCAAATATGTCGCATTGGAAAGTCATCAGGAATATCCATTTCTCGGACTGGTTTACCAATAAGTGGACCTAATTTCACATACATTGGTACTGTGCTTTTCGCGTATATTCCAAGTCCATGTTCGGAGTTAGCCATTTTCAATTCAAAGCAATCGGGCAGAGATTCTCTAGCGTATAATGGACGGTCAGCATTCGTAATCAGTTGTTTCTCTTCTCTCGGTGCCTTAGATTTCGCTTTATTGCGATCCACGGATCCTCCGTCGTCGTCCGATTCGCAATTTTCATCGACTGGCTTTCCATAGCCTTCGTCCATAGGATCGTCCGACTTGATAGCTTTAACAACTTCCACATTCTCTCTGTGCCTCACGATCCAATCTTCATAAGTTATCGAATCTGGGATTGAGTACAGAGGGGTAGTCAATGGACAAGCATCCTGCAAATGACGACTATTACAGTCTTGACATAATTTGATTTTGATCGCTAGTCTCTGCGGCTCTGAGATGAAATTATCTGGATTTACATCCGCTTGAGATTTATCAATAGCTGGTTCAGGTGCATCATTAGCGATGGATGTTGTATTTTCGAGTTCTTCGGATGTTACGAGTCCGTCCTGAGGTGCTTTCCGTACGTCGTGTCGTTTTCGACTTTTGTGTTCGCCTGTGTGCCTGTGCTTTCTTTTTCGATGTTTGTGCACATTATCGTCTATAAAGTCTTCGGAGAAGTCTCTTAGTGTGTTTTCTTCTTCTTCCTCCAGATCGTACCTTGGTCTTTTTCGCTTTTTCTTCGATTTTCTATCTTCTACGTCTTTCGACGGATCTACGTCCTTCAAGACATTACAGACGGCATTATCGTAATCGAGGGAATTTTTATGTCGAAGATTGTGCTCTCTCTCCGATTCTGGCGATCCTTTATCCTCATCATAGGCTACGGATATCGTATCTGTTTTATCGCATGATCTTTCAATTTCGCCATCATCGATATTGTTTCTTATATTTGTAGATGTGCAAGAACTATTCAACTGCGTCAGAGCAGATTCGTTCTGTTCTATTTTCTCGGTATTCGGTAAATCACTATTTTCGTCGCTATGCTTCGACCCATTCTTCTTTGTATTTACATTGTCTAACAGTTCTATGTTATCTATGTGATCAGTCTTTGTTGTACGGGACTTGACATCCTTTTCCGATTCGAAGCTTCCTATATCTAAATTCGATTCGGTATCTACTTCGTTACCTAATCTTGTATCCTGAATATCTACCGCAGTTTCTTCGTCAGAAATTTTTCTTCCTGTCACCTCTGAATCTAAGGTAACTATATCTCTATTCGAAGCATCGCATGTTGCCCGCAAGTGTCGCCTCTTTTTTCGTTTATCTTTGCGATGCCTAGCTTTATTTTTGTGATGTTTTGATCTCGAACTACGTTGTGCGCATAAATCATTACCCGATACTTTTGATAAACATTCAGTTTGCACTGTATCGACCGAAGACACTTCTGGATCCGAGGAAGCACCACTAGTCTGTTTCCTTAAACTCCTACGGAGAGGTTCCTCTTCTGGCTCGTCCGGAGGAATTTCAGCCTGGATCGTTTCCTCTTTGGCTTTGTCGTCGCGGATCGACTTCTCCTCCTGAGAACTTCCATTGCATTCCTCTTCTTGCCTGGAGGTAGGAATTCGAGAAACATTAAATACGACCAGGCCGTACTTAGCTAGACGAAAAATTCATTCGGCGGGAGAGCATTAGTATAAACAAACGATGTAGAGTCAGACCGATTGCGTCAGACCAACTTTTTACTTCAATCTCATATTTTTTTTTTCAAGTATCTTAGTTTAATTAGAATCGATAACAAATGTAATTCTAGGAGCATTATTTTTTCCATGCTCGACGTTTCTGCAAGCGCTAACTCGTTCCGTGGACTCTTTAGCAGTTCACGGACGCGATTGTTGTAGTCTTGGATATCTAATGTTTCTATTTGAAAAAGGGATGTAAAAATGGCCATATTTCGCAAAGGACAGGACATCCCGCGCTTCGACGAATCTATCGATTATCCTCACCCCCGACCTCGCCCCCGCAAGATGGCGATTCGGGATACGGCGGAGAAGTAGGGTGGTGGAGGGGAAGAAGTCTCATCGAAGTGACAGGTCCCTTGATGTGCCGGCCACCCGGGCACAATTGTCAGAAATTGTCGAAGATGCTCTGTTCGAAGCTACCAAGATGTTGGAGGCTCGAGGGTAAAGGTCGAATGGGAAGCCGCTGCCAAACATACCTGGCGAGAGACTCCGCGAGATCGAGCAGATAGACCGCGACATCCTCATCCGTTGACAGGCCTAAGCGTTTCTTAAGAGACAGCCAACGCTTGCCGTTCGTGACACCAATGTGAACGCTCCGCAAGTGTTTCGCTTTGACTTCCGGACCCGTGCCGGGATTGCTCCTGTGTTGAGAACTTCTTGCTAGCCCCGGCTCCCTCACATGCCTCGTACTTTTCTTCGGCATAACTACATCGTAGGTCCGTCGGTATTAAAGCGGCGACAATCGAAGCTACCGCGGAGAACGCGCACCGATATTATCCTATCCTCTTTATGCTCGCCGCCTGATCAACGCCGCCCACTCCGCCCACCCTCGCCCCAGAACTGAAACGACAACCCCCCCTCCCGCATGGCCCCTCACGTCCCCATTTGCACTCCACCTTGCTCGCTCGCAGAACGCACTCCCTCCAAGTACCCGCGCGCGCGAACCCTACCACCGGTACCACCCTCGCCGAATACGCAACCCTGCTTTATCGATCCGTGTACTGCTGCTGCTGCTGTTCTTGCTTCTCTAGTGCCTCTAGCCATCCTCTTTTCTTCCTCGATTCTCAATTTCTCTCTCCCTCTCTCTTCTCTACTCGTCTCCCGCGCAAACCACCACGTCACCCACGTGCTCTTCGCTCTCCCTTGCACGAGAATCGCAATCGCGATGCGATGTGCCCTGCTCCCCTACCTGAATACAAAACTCTATTTCACTAACTGCAGATGATGGAAATGCATGCATTGGCATCTTCCAAAGCGAAATAATAAAACGATGATGCGTGTTTTGTAATAATTGGAAAATTCCTACCTTTGACGGATTTTTTCTATTACTGTGAACTTTGTGAAATTAACTGGGATAAGTTTTTAAATGCCCTCTGAGTCACATCGATTATGTTGCTTACCATTCTTCTAATACATGATGCAACAAAAAGTGATTAGATGCGTGAATATGTGGAAATTTTCAATTTTGTTAGAAAATTCGCATCCTACTTGTTCACGTCTGGGCACTTTGAATTTAGACTCGCAGGTTTTGCGATATCTCGAATGGATCAGAAATACGACCTTGATGCATATGAAGTTTAGATGGGCGACTTACATATTCGCTACGAGTGTTACCTATTTTTTCCGCCAGATAGTACCCAGGTGGTGAGTCACAATTTTTAATTAAGGTTTCATCTCTTCATTGTTTATTCGGACAAGTAAGAGGACTGGTGAACAGTGGGTGAATTGGGTGAATTTGACGATTTCAAGGGAATCAGAGTAAAGTTTCTTAGGAGAACACCTGGAAATCAAAATGTCGCGACGGGCAATCCAGTCTATTAACTGGTCGGCATTAGGCGAATTAATCCCCGAAAGTGAGAGGCAAGCTTTCGGTGCTTTCAAAGCAAAATCCGAGCTCTTTATGCGACGGTTAGTAAAGAGCAATAAATGTTTGGCAGATGTCTCGTTATATAATGTCGATAATTCATGCATTCCCCATGAGATAATACTCGTAAGAGAAATGTTTCTGCATCAATTGCTTTATTCAGAAAAATTTCTGTTATAGAATGAACGCTTACCCAGAATCTGCTCCAAAGATCGACTGGGATTACTACAAGAAGAATATCTCCACTGCTGGTCTCGTAGACAGTTTTAAAAAACAATACGAGGGTTTGTCTATTCCGTTTCCTGCTGACAAGTATACAGCTCAGATCGAGGAAGAAAAGAAGGCAGAGGTAATATTTTTATCATAAATTGTATAGATATATAAATATTGTGATTCTGGGTTTCCATAGCGTTGCACATTTCTTACAGGCTGTAAGAATCCAAGAGTTCAAGAAGGAAGCCGATCAGGAAATTCAGAATATTCAACAGGAAGTTAATAAAGTCCTTAGTATGCTACCATTGACCGAAATGACCTTGGAAGAATTCTGGCAGGCGTATCCTGACCAAGTCATCAATGCGGATCAGCCATCCTGCTGGCCACACGACGAAGAATCCCAACCAGGTCATCCGTCTAACGAGACTGCTGAGGCGCATTGAGCAGAGTACTAATTATTCTGAATACATAGTAACCTGATCATACTGTCAAAATGAATTGTTACTCGTGGCACAATATTTGCCAACTATATGCTATACATCGGTGATGTTTCTAAGAACAGTATGTGTGTACCATGTTAAGTTAGGAAAAATATACATGTTGTTTCCACATACGTAAGTGCAAAATGAAAGGTGATTTCAATATTGCACAATTTACAAGGTGGTTCATTAAATACTGAAAAATTTATTTCTCTGATCACAAGGTTACAGTAAAGTGTTTTGTTCATCAAAGTGTGCTTGGTAAGTCGGTCTTAGATCCTTGAGGGTATTAAGACTACCACAGTACATTTTTACAATTCTGCATCCTCTTTTTCCCGTTCTTACTGTTTAAGATTTCCACCATTAGGTTTCTATGGATTTTCTTGAAATAACAGTGCAGCTTTAGGATCCGCAATGACTTGGTTCGCGATGTAGACAGCTACATTGAATTCTTCAGGAATTTTTTTGTTAAGCAATCAAATCGCATTGAACCTTATTGGTTCCGCAATATTATTATATGACAATTCTTTTTTACGGAAATTTTAAAAGATTTACTTAGCGAAATTATCCAACTAATATTTTGACTTATTCCAACAATGTGATTTTCTGCAGTTTGCAAAATTGATTAAGATATTGATAGTACTCAAAGAACAAAAACCATTGTTTTTAGGTATTCGCCAATTTTTTTTAATTATTGCCCCAATGATTTTCACATATAGTTATAACAAGAAAAACATTGAAAAGCGTTTTTTGCGAAAAGGTAACGATTTGATGAGGTATAACCGGTTCAAGTTCGAAATTACAAATGTTGATTAACCGCCAATCATCGGGCTGCGTTTCCAATGCACCAACCGTAAGTACATACCGTATTAAATATTAATGAACGTTGTTTCTACATATTAATATCAAAAAGATCTGCGAAAATAAGAATTTCTCGCTTGATTTGTTTCCCGCATGTGTATCTTTTTTTCTATCAATTTACAATTATATCATTGTCAGAGGACGAGAGTTGATTCGCGATGAATTTTAAAGGAAGAGGATACGCGTTCGGGGCGACTCATTGACGATAATTTTGTGAATATAACCAATCGGATGAAAGTGTATGCAAGTATTTATAGCTTGTATTGGTTTGCAGTGTCTTGAAATTCATCGGTTTTCCGGTCATACATAGAAGTTCGAAAGCGCCTTGTCGTAATTGTCATCGGCTAGTGCAGCTAGCATATGTATGAAATCATGGTAATTGTCTGAAAAGTATTATTTTTTTTTCTCATATCCAATATGCGTACGTTACACGCACGATTGGATAGTGGCTAAAGACGCATGTTGTCCGTCGTTTAGTCCGTTTCGTCCTTTTTTTTTATCGATTGCACAATCTTAAGTGAATTCGTGAGAAAGAATATATCAGAAGGAAGAGGGAAGAGGTATTGTCAGTGGTAATCAGTCAGTAGGAGTCAGTAGCGAGTTTGCCTGTTTACGAAAGACACGTCGAAAAGAGCGCGTGGAAAGTGCCACACTGAGAAATGGTGTTTGGTGGTTCGTTCTGATTTTGTGCGATCTACATCTTCATTCGTACACACTTGGGACACTCACTGTGCTCTAAAAGTATCCCCGAAGCATCCCTTAGACTTAAAAATGTCGGGAGGTGCAGCAATTTACCTTTGATCAGAAATTATCGGTACGAGCATCACAAGCATACATTTGAATGGACAGGCTTGGTTATGATAACATTCCTTCGCCCGCTCAATTTCATCATTTCTCCGTGGCGAATCTGCGACATTTCCTGCCGATTATCGTAGATTTCGCAGTTTCACGTTATTCGCGGAAGCTAGAAAGAGATACGCGCCAAATCGTAATTGCCGTAACCGCTGTTGAGTTTTGGAGCACACCATCTTCAACTTTCTTTCCCGCACTTCTAAATTCATTCTACACATTCTAATTGCTCATTGTAATCTGCGTCTTACAATAGTCTTGCTAAATTTCATGTGGGAAAAATTTTTCAATCAACAAATCCGCATTTAACGTGGTAAGAAATTTCACAGATTTTCCATATATGGAATCCTTGAGGTTGAGATAACCAAATGAATAGCAGAATAATCTAATGTGGAATTGAACGTTGTGCATTTTCTCTTTCCTTAAGTCCAAATTGATATTTTTTGGACTGATTTGCCTAACCATTTTTTTTCATTGTGCAAAATACAGGTCATGCAGACCATCTGCAGAGTAATGTAATGAATAGCTGTGGGAACTCCAATATTAGCACAAAGCTACGTGGATCAAAATATTCCGAGACTCAAGAGGAGTCTGTGATCAATAGTAGAGCGAACGAAGTTGAGAAAGGAGACAGCAACCTTTCGAGTGGGTACGCCATCAATGACTTTAATGTCCCACGTGGTACCTTGGTCATCTGTCAACGCAATTCTAACAACTATTCCTCTGATCACAATTTTACCAGGTTCAAACCAAGGTAGTACTTCATTAATATTCTTATAATTTTTAACAAGAAGCTCAATAACCGTAGGGAATAGTTTCATTCAAAATGCTTCTAGAATCGGCGGTACACCGAGAAATGAGTTTCGAATGGCTCGTGGCGGTAGCTCTGGAGACCGTGCGAGGGGTGCCTTGCGGGGGAGGGCTTTTAAGAAAACCCCCGTTGAACGCGATTCTAATGCCGAGTCTGGCTATCACTCCACCGCTAGACCCAAGTTTCAAGAATCGTTGAAAAATCAAGAAAATGTACAAGGAAAATACTATGATGACAAAAGAATAAATGGTCGGTATAGAGCGATACCGTAGTAGCATTGGTATCCTTAAAATAACTGGCTTTATCTTGGTACAGAGGACTCCAGAATATCCAAGCTCTTGAGGCGATTGTGCAGGGAAGACGATTACGAGCATTTTATGGTGCTATGTAAACAGGCTCAAGAGGGTATAATAGCACCGGAGAATCAGAGATATATTCGACGAAATTTAGACATTATTTGCGAATGCCTACTGGACGTGCTACACAGTGGTCCTGGACCTGACGCTAAGCTACAGGTTGCAAGATGCTTAGGTCGCGTTGGATATGCAGTTGAGCAAGATTTTAAAAGGTAAATTAATCGAATTTCCACTCGTTTGGCTTTCTTCTTGCTTTATTGATAGTCTCTTAATATTATCTTCATATTTTCTTTCAGATACATGGATTGGGCATTTAGCAAGTATTCATTAGAGCGCAAGGACGATGTGAAATGCCTCCTGATGAAGTCCTTCGTGGAAGCGTTTCGGCTGGATGCAGAGGCACCGAGGCTGAAAGAATTTTCCATGGTACCTTTTTATATTTGGTATGCTCTTCTACGATAATTATATTCATGACCTCATTAATAGCTATAATATATCTTTCAGTCGATGATGTCTCAATTACAATCAGCGTTAGAAAACGTCGATCGATCAGACCTCCTAATGGCTACGGTTGATGCCATTCTCTTAATCATCGAGTCGTATCCGGAAACGTTCACGGATCATTTTCGCGATACCGTTGATATTCTGGTTGGATGGCATATCGATTCAACGCAGCAAAAAACAATTGCTGCATATGCAAGTCGAAGCTTGCAGAGACTCAGATCATTTTGGATAGCAGATTTACAGTTTACGTTGACTCTGCTCGGACAATTTCTCGAAGACATGGAGAGTTATGACGAAGAACTGACGACACCAGAGAGTGGAAGAGCATCGCCTGCGGATGATGGTTCGCCAACACCAAAGGAATGTATTCTTCGCATTACGTCGCTTATATCTGTCTTTAATACAGTCACGAAAAGCATCTCGGAACATCTAAATCCTAATCTTACACCAAACGTGCAATGGTCTTTTTTAACTGATTGCTTGTCCAAGATGTTGAAGACTGTGGTGAAGGCGATCGAATTGGATCAGGAAAAGGAATTGTGGCTGATAGGCTTAGATTTTACGATTGGAGATGTGGAAGAGTTAATGAGGGAAATGGCAAATTCGAATAAGCCATTGACACATACCGATATATTGAGCGCTTTCAATTTAAATCGAGGCACCTTGATGGATGAAAGCATTTCGAAGATGATTAAATCGCTCTCATTGGAAAATAACGCTAACGATTCCTGCATGTTGGAGAAAGAACAAATTATGAATTTATTGCAATCGATCGAATCGAAAGTTAAGAAAGGAGTAGACTTGTCAGAGGAAAAAGAAGAATTAATAGTAGTTGCGAATGAATGTGCTTTCTTGCTTTTAAGCCACCTACAAAGTCGAATCACAAAGAATCATGAATTATTATACAAGTTTATTGATCTTCAATTGAAGAGGGTCGATATTTTTTGGGATGACACTATAATTTCAATGCTTAACACTATATCGAATGTGATCAAAGAAGTTTCTGCTAATTTACCATTAGAATTGGTACACAAATTGTTGGGACAAGGATCCGTGCTATTGAAGTTAAGATTTCGGGACTCAATAGCAATACAGAATGCTAGTCTTGGAGTATATCACAGTCTGTTGAGTTTGAAGAATATACCGCTACTGCAAGAATCATATCGTTATATATTAGCCGACTTAGAAATTGCCTACAAACTTGTCTTGTCAGACATTGAAAGTTTGATCGTGGATAATCCATTGGAGAATTTAGTGAAATATAAGAAATGCGATGCCGAAATTGTTGTCACATTTATCCTTCGCGCTCTAAGCGATATTGGTAAAGTATATTGAAATAAACTGGTAACAATATTATCTGTCAGTACAATTAAGTACATATTCATTTATAAATTTCCAGCGAATGCAAGTAATTCGATAATTGGGATGTGGGCTTTAAAGCCCAGTATTCTCGAGCTTCTCGCAGTGAAAATGAAACCGTACGATAATGGTTTGTCCGTTAACAGTCCACTTTTGCAGTATAGCATTTTATATTTGTTGTATGCACATTGTTCGAGGTAAGTGACAGAATTGCATAATTGTGATGAGGAGAAAAAGAGAGATGTAATTCTATTAACAAATTTCCTTCTTTCAGATACAATCACTTTGTTCCTAGTTCAAGCTTAATCACCGGAAGTACAGCTTGTCGTCCAATTGATATGTTTCCTGGACCTCTCGATGTACCTACAACATCTCCCACCAGCGGTCATCTTTCGATAATCCTTAACTTAATAGCAAAAGCGTACAATGAGAAGACTTCGGAGGAAACACTCTTACTTTTATCCACGTGGATGCACGAAATTTGTGTTCAGTCTGAAAATTACATAGGGATCTTGAGTAAAACGACTGAGTATCAGAACATTGTAGCTAGTCTTCTTGCTTGCGGCGCAACTTCGAATCACGATATTGCCAGTGCTGTTTGCAATCTTTTCGAAACATTGATCAGCGCAAAGGATGTAATTTGGCAGAAAGAAATTTATTCGAGTCTCGTGGATTTAGCTATATTGCATCTTACATCTCACGATGAAAGAGTACGACAGAAATATGGATGTTTATTAATGAGAATACCGTTAAATATCGTCCTACCAAAATTGAACAGACAGTACTTACTATCAGACACGAAGAAACTCGACGGAATCAAGAATTATTCAACCGAGTCATTAATATTGGCACAACGATTGCATATGCGAGCAGCAAACAATGGACAAATGCGAGCACAATATTATAAACCGTACATTGCGCATCTCTTGCAGGAACATCATTTAAGCGCGTCTGATCTATCCGAAATCTTTACCTTATGTTGGCCTACCACATCTGACAATGAATCCGCAGCAAAGATGCACGAATTGGCCTTGACAAATCGTACTTTTCTGTTCTTCTGGGCAGGATTCGAGGCAGCTCAATATTGCGTTGCCTATAAACTTCGAACGTTCCTTGGAAAACCACAGGAGACGTTCACATCGATCGAGGGTGCACTAAAATCTTTAGCCAGAGAAATTTCATATAGTATGGAAGTAACGAAAAAAGAGAAACGTGGCTTGGATCACTTGTTGCAGGAACACACTCGAGTCAGACTGTTCATTGAATTTCTCGAACATTTGGAAAGAGTGATCCACAACGCTGCAGAAGGCTGTGCAATTGCATTACCACCATTGCCGAAACCAGTGAGAACTTTCTTCCATACCAATAAGTCAACGTGCAAGGAATGGCTATATCGCATTAGATTGGCGCTTTGCGTTTTGTCTTTGCACTCTGGCTTGGCGAGTAGTGCTCTCAGAAACAGTCAGAAACTATTGGAAGATCTGACCGACAGCGATAATACTCAAGGAGTGGAATTCGAAAGAGCAACGCTTTGTACTGCACAAGCAATGGTGACACTGGGCGAAGCAGAAGCTTTACAAGGCTTGTATATTTATGCTAAAGAACGCGATAGGAAATTTCCTTGGTTAAAAGCTGTGATGGAAGAAGCAGCCGGTCGATACGAATCGGCTGCTGAATCTTACAAACAAATAATCGACGAACAGACACAATTGTCAGTACAAAACAAGATCGAGGCAGACGAAGCTGGACGAACTTCCAAAGGGAAAGGTGATGATCAAGTAGTTGGATTTTGTATGCAACGTTTAGCGAAATGCTACCGAGCCGTAAGTGATTGGTCACGTTTGGAAGCGTGGAAGAGACACGAAGCTGAATTGCTTACTCAAGAAAAAAATGGCATGATCAAGAAACAAATAATCGAGAACGTGGTAGAGAAACAAGCAAGATCTCTGAAAAAGTTTGATGCTGGCGAACCTATATCTTTGGATGAATTGACTGATTGGAACTTGCTGGACGAAGGGGCGCGATCCAATTCGAATTGTTCAAAGACTCTACTTGAGTGTAACAATACGTTGGTAAATATCGCATTGAAAATCCATGCCAAGGATCGTGAGAACACGTTCGAAGAAGATATCGAACTATGTCGGCAGGTAGCTGCAAAAACAATGGAAGAAGGCTTGCGTAGTGTACCATCCGAATACTTGAACGAATCGATTTTGGTACATCATTCAGCGAATGGCCTAAAGCAATTGCTCTCTGGTCAAGGAGGAAATCCTATGGAGTTATATAAGACCGATAAAATCGACCATATCGACTCGAGTGTTCTAACTCAAATTTTATGGTGGTCAGAGTACTTTGGCAAGATGCGGGGCCAGTGCATAGACAATGACGTTGCCAGTTTAAGATTGCATATTGTCAGAACAGCGAGAAAAGAAGGAAATTTCGAACTAGCAAAACGCGAGATGCTAAACTATTTGAAAATGGAGAATGAATTTCATCGTTTACCGGATGCAGATGCAAATCTTAATGTGAATGTCAATAATCTACTTAATTTTGACGAGATCACCGATGATGTTTTGCGAAAGCCATTACACGTGAACTGGTCGAAGAATAATATGAGAGCTTTCCGAGAATGTTCCAAGTTGCTTTACGCTATGGAGAATGTGGATAAAGCATTGAAAGTATGCAGTGTAACAGCTCTTGGGATTTCTCGAGCGATCATTGATGGAGAGCAATCTGCGGAATTAAGAGAAACCGGTACAAAATTGTTGCTTAGCTTAGGAAAATGGATTCAGCAGGATGCTTGTGTCACCGATAATCCTCAATTGGAGGAACTCTTACGTTTCGAAGCTGCTCATAATGACGGATTGATGGCTAAGCTTTTTGGTCCTACGACAGACTTGATACCAACTTCCGACATGATTATTGGGAAACTTATGCAGCTTGGTGTAAATCAATGTCCTGATTTGCCTCTGGCATGGTCAAGCTTTGCCGCTTGGTGTTACAAATGGGGAAGGAAAATTGTGGATAGCTCAAATTCTGGACAATTGACGGATGCGGATCGTGTGAGCATACGTGCTCTTCTTCCTGCAGATATTAGTGAAACCGATCTTACTGCTATTTTTTCAATTCTCAGTCAGAATAAAACAATTTCCGAGGATGAAGCTGAAATTGATACGGGTGACGTTAATACCTCGGATTCGATTGAGAATCAATTGAGAAATGTGCCTATATTGAGTTGTTTGCCTAGTGAACATCTCGCGTTGCTCGTCGATATTTGGAAACACGCTCAGAAAAGGATCTATTCTTATTATGAACTCTCTGCAAATGCTTACTTCAAGTTTCTGCAACTATCGAATAACGAGACTAATGATTCGAATACGATAACAGCTACGTTACGTTTATTGCGTTTGATCGTAAAGCACGCTCTCGAATTACAAAATGTATTGGAGTCAGGTTTATCGACAACACCGACTGGCCCATGGAAGGAAATTATACCTCAATTATTTTCAAGACTCAGTCATCCAGAGTCATACGTTCGCACTCGAGTATCAGAATTGCTGTGCAGGGTAGCCGAGAATTCTCCTCATCTGATCACTTTTCCAGCTGTGGTCGGTGCCGTGTCAGGGCATAGGAGTTCTTGTGAAAAAGTCGTCTACCAAAAGTCAGAAAATGACACCTCGCCAAGTGATTTGGATTTCGTCGAAGACGAAGATGATCCGTACAACGACGAAGGCCAGAAATTTATGGATTCCTGCTTCTCTCAACTCGTTGACTGTCTTTCCAATCGAATTCAAGATTCCGTGGGGCAAGTTAAAATTCTTGTGAGAGAACTTCGTCGAATTACATTACTATGGGACGAGCTTTGGCTAGCAACGCTTTTTCAGCATCATACTGATATTACCAAAAGATTCGAGAAATTAGAGGCCGAAGTACAAAGGGTTCAAGATAATGTATGGTTGTCGCCAGAAGAAAAAGAAAGATTAATTGCAGAAAAGCACAGAATTATCTTAAAGCCAATTGTTTTCATATTAGAAAACTTATTAGCTATGACGTCGGTCCCAGCTGAAACTCCTCACGAGAAGAATTTCCAAGAGAAATTTGGTAGTGTTATTGAGGAAACTATTAACCGATTGAATAATCCAAAAAATCCAGCAAAACCTCAAATGGCAGGTTTACCATTAAAACAGCTTGAGACTAAATTAGCCCAGCGAGTTTACAGACGCTCGGTATATTCATTATCGATGAATGACATTAGTCCTGTACTCGCAAATTTAAGGGACACGTGCATCGCCATGCCAGGAGTCGCAGCCATTGACAATAAAGTTGTTACCATCAAATCAGTCGATACAAATGTTCAAATACTTCCAACAAAGACGAAGCCAAAGAAACTGGTATTCCACGGTTCCGATGGTCACGTTTATACGTATCTCTTTAAAGGCTTGGAAGATCTTCATCTGGACGAGAGGATAATGCAATTTCTAAGTATATGCAACACCATGATGTCGAAGAGCTGCGGTGGTACGAAGAAAGTATATCGAGCGAGACATTATTCCGTGATACCTTTGGGTCCTCGTTCAGGATTGATCCAATGGGTCGACGGTGTTACTCCTCTCTTTCTTCTCTACAAACGATGGCAACAACGGGAAAGTGCAATGGGAAATAAAGTAGGCAGTTCTGCGGTATTGCGACCCTCGGAACTCTTTTACAATAAGCTAACTCCGTTACTCAAAGAAAGAGGAATAAGTCTGGAGAATAGAAAAGAATGGCCAGTACAAATCTTGAAGCAGGTATTAGCTGAGTTAATGGCCGAGACACCGAAGGACTTGTTAGCCAAGTTAGTAATCGCTTGATCAATCGTTTCATGAATAACTCTTATTCAAATAAATATATAATCAATTGTTTTATTACAGAGAAATTTGGTGCAATAGCGTAAATGCCGGTGGCTGGTGGCAAGCTACTAAAAACTATTCGTATTCTGTAGCTGTTATGTCTATTATCGGATATATCATCGGTTTAGGTGATAGACACTTGGACAATGTGCTCGTGGATCTCAACACCGGCGAAGTTGTACACATCGATTACAATGTGTGCTTCGAGAAAGGCAAAACATTACGTGTTCCCGAAAAAGTTCCTTTTAGGATGACGCCAAATATCAGAACTGCATTGGGCGTGACTGGTGTCGAGGTGAGTTCACAATTATTATGTACATTCGTTTATTCTCTTCATCGTTATCCAACCTGAACTTTTTTTATATTTAAAAATATTCTTACAGGGTATATTTCGTCTTGCTTGCGAACATACACTCCGAGTGATGCGTCGCGGTCGAGAAACACTTTTGACTCTGCTCGAAGCATTCGTTTACGATCCATTGGTGGATTGGCGGGCTGGTGCTGATAACAGTATCGCAACCTATGGTGCTTGCCAGGCTCGAGCAAGATGTACTGGCATAGGAAGAAAACAGCTCGAGCAAGAATTAACCCGGGCTATGTTTGCGATTAGAACGGCGGAAATGAGACCCGAATGGTTGGCTAATAGGTAAAATTCTAAGTCTGAGCATCGTGGTTTTTTCTTTCGAATATATGTATATTATGATCATGGGGGTTGAATACGTCGAATCGATTTTAGGGACGAGCTACTCAAAGTTTTTTCGGCACTGTGTCATCATTTGGGTTGTTGGGTGACTGCGACCGAGGACAGTCAGCAGTGCCGAGATTTGCTGCAGGATCGACATCAGCAACTTGCTCTAGTAAAAGAGGCTCAAGCCATGGGGAGAAATCATGCTTTGTACACGGTAGTAAAACGGTATAACGCATTCAAGAGAGCAAGAGATGCTCACGAGAAGGCAAAGACTGGTTTAAAGGAGAGAATAGAAGAATGCGAAAAGCAGATCACAATGCACAATGTGAGTTTCTTCTGTCCGATTAATTGTGTTTTACAGTATTTATTGCGTAAGTGTATGCATATTGATTATTATGATTACAGCTCACATTGGCAGCTGTTAGAGGCCCGCAATTGGGCCAATGGCTAACTGAGCTAGGGACATGCACAAGTCAGAAAGATCACGTAGTTTTCGATCTAGTTAAGGAATTCTTACAAAACGCGGGACAGAGTCAGATGATTGTGCAGTGCGAGCAGTCGGAGAATGAACTAACGCAGCTCGCTACACAACAATCCATGTTAATACGTAATTGTCTGGATTTACTTAGTCAATACTCTGCAATTTGCGGACTCTATCCGTTAAGCAGTTTGTCCCAGCATCGCACGGTGCTTTACCATAATTGGGCGAATAAACTTCTGAATTCGGGAAGCGTGGAAACTTGTCACGAGGTAATAACTCAGTTCGAGGCAAACTTTGATCCGATCAACGGAGCTTGCAATCAACAGCAGCATGTACAACAAGTCATAACATTCTCCTATCAAATGCAAGCAATACTGAATGATGCGAACGAGAGATTCAAAAAAGCGTTTGATCGAATGGTTTCTGAAGGTTTACCCGAGTCTACTGTTAGAATAGAGAAAGCATACGCTGAATCGAGAGTCCAAATTACGAATTTTTTAAGACGCGAAAAGGGCGCAGAACGGGCTCTCGAATGCGTAAATATAACAGCACTTTGCGCTTTGAACAAAAGATATCTCATGATGGAAGGTGCTGCGAAATGTGCTGGCGATTGTTTGGTTGATCTTACCTCGAGAGAAGGCGATTGGTTTTTAGATGAAATGCGATTAATGTCGTCTTTAATTGCGGAATTGGTCACCCTGATACCGGAGAATCACAAAACGAATAGTGATCCGAAAATCACCCTGATACTCAAGTGCCTGAAAGGTTCTGACTGCATTTACAAAGGGCTTCAAGAGCTCAATTACAATTTTCATACGATTATTCTACCGGAAGCAATGAAGACTATTGTCACAGAGGAACCCAGTGTAATCAGGATGATAGGTGAACTGAACGACATTATTCTTTCATCGGGAATTTCTTTAGGAGAGATTCTCGCAGAGTTGGAGATGCATCTAAGATTCACGGTCATGGAAATGGAAAATCCACATGCAATGATACGAGTAGTTGTAGCGAGTATGCGAATGCGTTTCGAAGCTCTTTTGTCACGACCAGCTGAGATCCAAGAGCCAAATCAAGATGAGAGCTTGACACCTGGCCAAATGCTTTTAATGGGTTTCAATGGACTCTTTGAGAAGTTGCAAATGGAAGGGAATGCATTAATTGCGACTTTGAGTGCTTTGGAAATTCCAACAAATTGGAAGAAAATTGACCAGATTCGAGAAGCGAAAGAAATGTCAGCACCAATATTCAACAAGGCAGCATGTCAAGTGTTGGAAGATATATTCTTGATTAAGAGATTGCACACTATACAAGATTTCTTCATGATGTGCCGAGATATTGCGACTGCATACAGAGGTGGAATCGCTAACGTGTACGATGACGAACGACTCAATAAACCTATCAGAGTATTCACCGCCGATTATGTATCGAGACAACTTCTCGGTGTTACTTCGCAAACGTTGGCTATTGCTCTGTGTTTTTTGCTCCAAAGAATGGGATTGAGCGTCACTAGTGAAATCGAACAGAGAGACATAGGCGCGGAGAGCAAGGTCTCCTTAGAAGAGCTTTGTAGGAAAGTAGTGGATTTGTGTTTGAAGCGGGGACTTTTCTCAGGATCGGTCCTTGCTCAGGCCAGTGCCTTGAGCAGCACTCTCGAGAGTGCATGGAGAAGAAAACAAACTGCCAGGATGTCGCAGCAAGCGGTTGAGGTTGCAAGAGCCAGTATGCAGAGACTGCAGCTTCAACTAACGGCTCATCATTGGCTACACGAGGACAGTCTACTTCTCAGATCTAACGTTGGCCTTATGAATCCTTTAAGTGAGTATTTGTCTCCTACTCAATGAATCAAATGATATAAATATTGTCATGTGATTTGATTTTCAGATCGATCAGCGTTTATGCTTGAATTAAGGAAAACCGCAACGGCGTTATCGAATTTACAGTCTCGAGTGTGCGAAGCACGAGAGCAACAACAGAGTCTAGTATCGAGCGCTGTACAGCGTCTTAAGTGGGCTGCAGGTGCAAATCCAGCACTCGGGGAAGTCATGTCCGCATTCGACAACGCAGTACTCGCTTCCTGCGAGAAACTTGGCAGGCAACACAATCTGGCATCTGCCGTAGTCAGTACCTGCAATTCTATCCTTCATTACGAAGCTTTGAGAACAAGAACCTCCGAAAGCGTAACGCACGACGCGAACTTCGTGAAGCTCGTCAAGCACTGGGAAGACAGTTGCCTTTTGACCCTGAATTTGAATATCACCGTCAGTGGGATAGAGGAAAGCCTCGTGGAACTTTTACAGTTAGAGGGTAACGTTGACGCAAATTGGTTAAAGCAGGCTGAGAAATTAATATCCGAAGCGATAGTCGACGTGCAAAAGAATCTTCAGGAGAAGCAGAAAATTCTACGAACTGCGTGGGAACGATTGAGAGAACAGGTAGCAGATCTCCAAACTGTCTTGGCAGGGCATCATCGGCTGATGTTTGACGTGCGCATCATGTTGCGAATTATGGCCAAGCAGGAGAATATCATAGGCTTGCAGGATTTCCTCACTAATTATCGTGCATTCACGGAAAGCTTGTCAGTGATAGCACGAGATTTAGAATTCGCGGTGTTAGAGGCGAGTAGGGGTGCAAAGATCAAGGAGGAATTGGAGGAATTGGCAGGAAAAGCGCCAGACTTATACAACGACTTATTGGAATTCGCGAACGAAAGCAAGATCAGTCCAAAGTCGAAGGGATCGGAGAAGGAAAGTACTAGTTCGGTGAAGAAAAAAGGTCGACTTACTCGACAGGAAAGCGTGTGTCTCAGTCCTAAGAGAGGAAGTCAACCAATAAGGGATCCAACAACGGGTAAAGGTAAAATTCCATTTGATACAGATATTTCTAAATTTCTTTTTTTTATTCCATGTTTTATAGTGATTTTTATAATCTATGAATTTTTAGCTGTACAAGAACGAAATGCTTATGCGTTAAACGTTTGCGGTCGTGTACGCATGAAATTAGAAGGCCGTGATCCACAACCCACGCGCAAGTACACGACGGCTGAGCAAGTGGAGTACGTGATACGCGAAGCTCAAAGTACTGAGAATTTAGCTCTTCTCTATGAGGGCTGGACACCGTGGGTTTGAAGGAAAGGAAACTGGCGCAAGTGCTGCGTCGATGGTTCAGTGCTCGTTTTACACGGTACTCAAGCTCGTGTACCGTCCTAAGCTCTACCTTTGTCTCGGTAGAGTCAGTCCTCTCTCCGATCAGGTGTGAAATGCCTACGCAACGCCTGGAAATGAAAGCCTGTGCGCGAAAGCCGTAACCAGTTCGGCTTGCGACTGCACGAGGAAAGATTCGCGAGCTAATCGAACTTGGATGCTAGGTGGCACCGATTCTATGATTATCACAAAAACAGATTTACGTATGCAGTCTGGTCATTTAGTTCTCGTTTCGAGTAATTTCACCTTTCACTCGCCTTTCTGCAACGTACACTTCAATTTGACTCTTTTCTATTTCTTCCACATTATTACTTTTCTCTATCTATATTCGCATATATCTCTTTGAATTTGGCTCAAATTAAATTGATCTTGCGTTACAGTTTCACTGAAAGGTAAAAGCAGAAATCCTGCAACATCGACTAAAAGACCCAGCGTATTAGGAGGAGGAGGAAACGTGTGTTGGGAAACGAGTCGAAAAAGAATGTCATCTGTCGCGTTGAAATTCCGAGAAAGGCAGAGATCGTTGGCCACTGCAATCAAGTTTGAGAAAAGCATAGAATCAGCGTCTCCCGCAATTATTCCGAAGCAAAAGTGTGAAGCTAAAAGTGTTTAGCTTCGGACGTCAATAACCACTCGAGGAAAAGCTTGAGGCTGGTTCAAACGCCCCTGAGTGGCGTTTTGATCATTTCAATGATGATCATCTTCATGATACTGATTCTCTTATATTATTTATTTTTTTTTTTTTTCGTTTACCGCCACGGACATAATACGTTGAAAAATTTCCAGTCGTAAAGTCTTTTGCTCTGACACCCAGTATCATATACATATAATTTTTCAGATATTCTGAGAAAAAAAAGTGGTACAATTTAAACGTTTAATAAATCAAGAAACCAATTGTTTGAGGTATATACGTCTATCGAGTGCTAAATAAGTTCAAAAGGATCGTGTAACGGATGGCCAAGGGGCATGCCGGCACTATTGGATTGCATTTCCTTAAAAATCCAACTAATTTAACACTCTCAAGACGTACGTGAGTAAAGCTGGAATTTGAGCATCCTTTAGAAACGACGGCTCACTTGGTATCCTTTAACATTTTTTAATTTTTTTCTCTTATCATGCCACGCAAAATTCAATATGTTTATCGAATTCGGCCTTACGATTATCCTAGAAAAGAAAAGAAAAAAGAAAACAAACAAAAAAAGACAAAACTGCAAAAAAAAATGGAACGGTGATTTTTTATCAACATTGATATTACTCATAGGAAAACTTAGTAGATGCCTCGCTTAATAGAGAAATGACCGAAAATAGATAATCGCGAAGTTTTATCGTAGTCGAAAAAGTACGGTAAAGAGAAATAGTACTATTAACGCGCATTAGTTCATTATGTTACAGCTGGGAGAATTTCATCTTGTCTCTGGTTCGTACCATCTTGGTATTCATTCTTTTAATTGACTACTTAATACAAAACTCAACGTGACAACTACGATAAAAATGAATTCTTTTCCGTCTGTTTATGTTAGTCACGGTGTACTTTGGCAACCATAGTAGATTTTTCCATTCCGACATCAATATATATAACTGCTAATACAACCGATGAACTTCGAACTTGTTGTTGTCGTCGTGCATTAGGATTAGAGTTACGTCAGAATTGGACTTTCTAAATTTTTCTAACGATTTGATACCAGTTAATAAGAGATATAGCATGGGATTCGTATAATGGCAGTACTATTTTAAGACTGAGATATTGTTTGCAGAACGGTTTTTATGTCGAAAGAAATTTGTTGCTTTATCCTATTCGTTTCTCTCATAAAATCGTATTTCCTTGGCCTTTTCATGCAATAATTAATGTTCCCTCAGTACCCTAGAGTCCGTCCACTGCAAATTTCTCACGTAAAAGAAAAAGAAAAGAAAGAAAGAAAGAAAGAAAAAAACAAATTAGTAGCTGACGGAAAAGAAAATGCGAAAAAAATTGAACTTTTCAAGAAAACATTGCTCGACGGTTATAATGGAATGTAATATTTTTAAGTGATTGGCAATGACACTGGAGCTCTCGATAAACGAACGTGACTTTTTAATAAATTACATTGTAATTCAACTGTATATTACAATATTGAAAAGTTTAAACAGTATATAATACACTCCGTATTGCAACGCTCCCCTTCACATTCCCTTAAAACTTATAGATACAGAAATATACATAATACCGAGGATACGCGGGCGTAAAGATAATTTATACGTCATCGTAGCTATCGCTAAGACGAAAAAACGCCGTAAGCTTCGATTCAAATAGGTAGTTGGGAAATTAACAACTACAACTATTTTTCGAACACATCATCTTCTTCATCTACTTGATTTTTTTACGGCTTCATTTACTTGGAGTTTCCTCTTATTTTTTCCTTTGTCTCAAGAATTTATACCCCAATTTATCATTGCGATCTACGTGTCCCTTTTCAACAGCTGATCAATTTGTGTCTTGTACATTTCTTTTACGTCCTCGAGATCGAGACGCAATTCTTCGTTCTCTTCCATTTTTTCTCCGTACATTTGGAGAAGCGCGTCATATTGAGTTTGTATAACCGCAAGACTTTCATTGAGCGCTTGAGCTTCGGTCGCTTTGTTATTCACCTCTTCGACTTTCAGTGTTAACGCTGCGAGCTCGGTGTTCAGAGTATCTCGTTCGATATTGCGACGAGAGAGCTCCCATTGGAGCTGCTGTATTTCGCCTGAGATAAAAAAAAAATGAGTCAAATTATAAAACTATTAAAACAAATTGGATAAGTTTAATGAAAATAATAATACTTCACCATCTCTTTGCTTTAATTGAGCCTGTAAATTTTCGTAGACAGAAGTACTTGGTCCAGCTCGAATACTGTCATACAACATTCCATATCTAGTAGAACTTGTATCTGGTATGGAATCACCTAGCTGTTTATCGAACAATCGTAAAGATAATTCTAATGAGTTATTATATTGGAATTTTTTAGGTGAACTAATTTTGCTTACTTACAACTGGCCATATACTGTTGAGACTGCTTACAGATTCTCTTCCAATACTAGGTGTAGGACTCAGGCGTAATTCTTCATCTATACTTTGTTGTTGCTCCAGTATCGCATTATTTTTTCTCTTCTCTGCATCAGTCGCTGCTTTTTCCACTGCCAGTTGATTTTCCAATGCAGAGATTTCTCGCTGGAGTTCCTTTACTTGATTGGAATGCGATTGTTCGAGTGCTTCGATTTTCTGTTGCTGTCTATAATGAAAGATTAATTAGCAATATTAGCCTGATTGCAGTGATGGTATTAATTTCGATCCGATAGATCTATGATAGATTCCTACTGTATTTTTAACTCTTTCAGTTCCTCGGTTTCTTTGATTAATTTCTCGTATTGTTGTTGTAGAACGGTCTTCTCGGTTTCCTTTGATGATAGTTTTGATTCCAACTGTGATACTTTCGATCTAAGAGCAACATTTTCTTCCTTTAGAGATCGATCCATTTCGAGTAGATTCTCCAGTTTACTCTGTAATTCAGAATTCTTTTCCGACAATGCTTTCTCTTGCTTCAAAAATCCATTGGTTTTGTATAGTAAGTTTGCTTGGAGCTGTTCCAATTGTCTAAGCAAAGGCTTTGTAGCCATTGATACGGATTCTGAGAGTTCTTCGCTTCGAGTTTCTGCAGCTTCCAATCGTTTTAATAACTCTGCATTTTCGTGCTTTAAAAATTCTTCCTTTCTACCATTAAAAAAAAGAAGTTACATAACATTAGAAAATACTATTTTAACGTTGAGTTTCGAACATGTATTAATGAAATTACTTTGCGTGTGCCTCGTCGGATTGTCGCAACTTCATTTTCAAGTCCTCAACTTGGGCGAAAAGTTGACACGATTCTCCAGCGTTACTGACAGCGTTTTTCAGCTCTGTCTCGGTTGTTATTAAGATTTTCTTGTTTTCCGCAAGTTCTCTGTAACGTAAAGTCTATATTGAAGAGAAGTGAATTGAATACTGGGAAAAGAATAGATTTCCTTTAATCGAACGATGGCACTTTCTACTAACATTTTTGCCGCGTCTAAGCTTCTCTTATAAGCGTCCATTTTATGCAAAGCATTGTCCAATTTCTCTTGTAACGACATTATCTCTTTTTCTTGTTTTTTTGTCCGAGCCGTCAAAGTGTGCACTGCTTCTATTTGCGTTCGTTCGACCTCCTCTTTCGCGTGTAAAGAACGCTTCAAGCGTTCGAGCTCAGAGTTATGTTCGTCTATTTGTTCCCTAGTGTAATAATTATCTAATACAATTATTGAATTTAACAATGATGGTACTTCGATTTGCATACCTTAAATTCGTTATAGTCGCATCGTTTTCTTTCTCTTTCGCGCGTAATTTCTTTATAATAGTACTGTGCTGAAGCTGCTGTTTACTCAGCTTTTCACCCTCGTCCCGAAGTTCCTTTATAATTTCATCTTTTTCAGCATTTATGCTGCACATTTCTTGCGAAGACAATCGCGTTGCTGCCTCGACTTTCAATTGTTCCAAATTCTTCCGCAAGGAATCTCGCTCTCTTATGGCCTGTTGAAATTTCCTTTCCAATGCTGATAATCGTTGAGTGTATTCGTCAGTGATCTGAGTCAAATTTTGACTCTGTTCTGCAGTTTTTTCAAAATTGTCCAATTGTCTATTGGATACAATACGTAATGTTAAATCATAAGTCGAATTTCTTCTTATACATATTGTCAATGTACTTAAACACTTACTTCTTTAGATTATTATTTTGCTCATGAAGATCCATATTCATTCTGCTGACATCTATAAGTTTTGACTCTCTGGCTTCGAGTATTTCAGTCATCTCTTGTATTCGCTTCAATAACTTTTCAATTTCAAAGTTAGCTTCGTCAGATCCTATACTGATTTCGCTCAATTCTCTCGAATGTCCTCTCGTTTTTAAAGTCTTCGTCAGAAGATCACTACTTTTGGCTAATTGCAATTTCGCTGGACTTTGTCGTGACTGCGTTGAGCTAGAATCTCCATTTGGACTGTTGACAACAATTTAGTATACAGTTTATTATGCAAACGGCATTAAAATTGTGAATTTTATGTATTTTTACCTTGATATAATCTCGATATCACTCGACGTAGTCGTCTCTAATTCATCGCCACTCGTGTGTCCGCTTGTTTGATCTGATCCTATCTTGACTAGGTCTGAACGACTGTAACAAGTGTTTACGCTAAATATTTGCATGGTATACTTGTCTCTTGAACAACTAATAACAATAGTAGTAGTTAATTCTGAAAGATACCTTTCCGAAGAAATTGGAGAGTTTTCTCTTGGTGGTTCGGCTGCTTGAGTCTCAGGATCTACTGCTTCTGCTTTCTCTACCATTGCATCCGCTAACATATTCTTTACGTACGAGCTTGAAGATAATGGCGCGTCTAACATTTTTTGTTCTGTTTTATTACACGATAAAGTTGGATTATCTTCGGAACTACTCTCAACCAAAGTACCTTCGCAACTCGAATCTGTTAATATTAAATACTGATCGGTACTATCTGCGTTGATTTGTTCAGATTTCTCATTTTTCGAAGCATGTGTGAGAATATCATTTGCGTCAGTTGTGTCGAAGTACTCCGGTTCCGATGGTTCGATGGTAGCATTAATCAATCGATCATAAGTACTCAGTTCGGATTTCTTAGATGCATTTTCTAAATTCTCTGGCTTGCGAATTGGCTGGGTCGTTATAGCTTCAAGAGGCAAATGTAAACGATGTCTTTCCTTTGAAGAGTCCAGACTCAAATTTAATTGCGACTCAGCAAAGTTTTTGCTCAAATTTGGACGATCGTCTGGACAAGAGTCATGCATCTTACCTCCTACGACTATAGGACCCTCTAATTTACTTTTAATCTGATCAAACGGCTGAACACCTTCCAATACTGTTACTACTGTATTTTCTGATGTTGAGGTATAAGTGTCATCTGCTAAACTCGCCTCATCTAATTCGTCAATGTCGGTTATAACTTCGACACTCTCTGGCGAGCTTTTATGCACTATGGGACCGATCGACAAGTTTTTAGTTGGATGCAAACTTGAGTATACTCCTGCCGATGGAGTTGTGTTAGTACTGCTTGTACACGATGCACTATTTAGCGTTCGAAGTTCCTCCATTGGCGATTCGTACGGAGAAATGTCTGAAGACGATGGATCTGCAGAATTATTTTCATTCATTGTACGAACGTTGTCAGGTTCCTCTAGACGAGGAGTTGCTACATCCGTGGTGTCCACTGTAGGAGAAGCATCAAGATGCTTTGGTTCCAGAGGAGAAAGATAGGGACTAGTATCACTTTTCCAATCGCCGAGAACTTCGACAGAACTGGGTGAGGTGACCAAACTATCTGGCAAAATTTCTACGGATTCCGAATTAATCTTTACTCCGGCAGCTGGGCTTATCGAATTACTGGACGAATTATCTTCGGATTCTGGAGTAGTAGTGCAATCTGTATTAGATGGAGATTCTAATACTTCTACGCTTTCCATACTTTTTTTATCACTTTCTACAGAAGCTACAGAAAGTCTGTTAGACGACAGTGAACCACTTGATTCTTGATCACAGATAGCTTTTTTTTCACGTTCTGACTTTTCCGAGTCATTTCTTTCCGCATCCTGATCTGTTCCACTTTCGCTCGTTGAACTATTCTCTTGTTCGGATAAAGATTCTTGCTCTTTCGTCAACTCATCTTTCTTGTCAGAAACTTCATCCATAGGAGTCAGTACTAATTCTTTAGCCTCTGCGTCTAACGACTGATCTTTCTTCGTAAACTGTATATCTGCTTGATTAATAGGCATAACTATAGGCTGTGTTGGAACATTCTCTTTGGATTGTTCCCCAGGAAACGATGTACCTCCCGCTTTTGACACAAAAAGTTCTTTATCCGTATATTCTTCGGGGAGTGACAACGAAGACATAAGCGATGGTTTCTGTGTACTTTCGACTGGTGTACTTTGCAGTGATTTAGACTGTATGTGGCCTTTTTGGGAATGTCCTTCTCCAGACTTTGGCGATTCAAAGAATGATCCGGTAAAGCTACCCCATATACTACTGCTAGTTTCTTTCTTATTCTCCTTGCTCCTGTCATGTTGCACAGGTTCACCTTCGTTCTTCAATCCCCACGCTGCAAAAAAATCTGAACTCTCATCGGGATGATTTTGAACAGTTTTCTGGTCTTCTTCTTTGATATCCAATGCTTTGTCAATTGTTTTTTGAGCTTCCTTTAAGGCTGATTTGGCCAAATTGGCAAATCCTGCTGCGTCAAACCAACTCATTCTCCTTCATTCCTAGAAGGAAGAAAAATGTCAAAATAAGTGGTTGCTCTTTAATTTCTCACCCAAATAACATGTTTCCAATTCCTTGCCTTGGTATCTCCCATAAATTATTCAGAGTCTAAGCCATGAAATTGGAGCAGGTGTGTTCTATTGGCAGAATACGATTTTCTAGAACAACATAATATGTCGCAAACAGATCATTGGCACAAAGTTAGCAAATTTTCGTTTATTCATAAATTCGTCGAAATTTAAGAACCGAACAGTACGATGTGTATTCGAGTGTCAGCCAGCACTTATACATATATTTTACATGCACTTACGCACTACTCAAAGTTGATAAACATTTAATCATTTAGATAATAATGGCTATTATCTTCGTTACAATGTCGATCTCGAAAAAAATCAAGGAAAACAAAAGTGATTCTATGTTTTGCATAACCAAAGCATATTTGAAGAAGTGTCAATTTGATGATGCGACAATACGTCTGCTCTGTTATCGAGTCAGCTCGAAAATCTACTGCACAATAAGTCTGCTGTTTAGTATCACAAAATTAAACGTTTAGCACCTCGGTATAGACATTCGTAACGTATTACAATGTACTTGAACAATTGTGACGTGCACATCACGATGACACTAGGGCTCCGATGGATTTGGCGTCGTAACAATCACAATCAAGTTGTCGCGATGTCAATATCAGTTGAAGAAAATCGCATCTCGAAGGAAGTTCTACGAGATGCAGTCCTCTCTTACCATCTACCGGCGAATATCCCCGAGGTTTTCCAACGACCTACACTCGCTTGTTAGTTTGCACGACGACATAAAGCGGGCGATAATTTAATGCGAACCACTCAATGAGAAATTCGAATCTTTCGAAATTGAAAGTTTCCGCAGAAACGCAAATTAAATTAGAAATTTACACATTTCTGTATGAAAATAGCAGCAGCGTAGAATCTGGCGTTACATATTTCGTTAAACGAGCTGCGGCTCGTAAATCATGTAATTGTACGATGTACGATTGTATGCTTCATTATTGCGCTGTGATAAAAGGGCATTATACAAATGCATTTCATGATAATGTAGACTTTGTTTCGTGAGTTATTCAATATATGCAGGAATTAGAGCACTTTACGTTTAGTCTTGATGTTATTAGGCAATATTTTTTTATTTCCTCGGGATTCTCACACAAGATCGTTGTTAGTGGCCTTATTCCCAACAGCTCCAGTGGCGCAATCGGTTAGCGCACGGTACTTATAAGACAGTGTTACGTGAGCAATGCCGGGGTTGTGAGTTCGAGCCTCACCTGGAGCATGTTTTTTACACACTTTATTTGGAGGCTCTCAAGGGGATAATATTCATACGTTGCACACTACTCGCGGTTTTCGCACTAGACTACGAAGAAAATAAGAGAACGATTCGAGTGCAATTTCTATTTCGTGTGCCTTGAAGACAGGGGTCTTTTCAAAATTTGAGCCAAAGAAAAAGAGAAATCCATTTTCACGTGAAACAGGGACGTCCTCGTTGTCTTCTACATTTACTTGTGCTTCGTCCAAGTTGTTAAGTTAATCAAGACTGGATAGGCATGCTCCATCCCTCTAATTCTGAACAGAGTTTCAATCCAAGAGCAAACAACAATGTAGACATTAAGATACTCCGTGCAAAAGGATTATTTCTTAATGCACGAAATATGCAGTGGGCCGTGCAAGTACAAATTCCACCATCCATTTCGTCGATGAAATTGAAATCGTCCGATTCTCCGACTCTCCCCTCTAAAATCAGAGTAAAATATATTAATATATTACACTGCCAAAGTTTCTCCAAAAAAGTTTTAAGGTAAATATGATAAGAGCAGTCAACTGTTTATATTTTGATCCTGTCCAATTTCTCTGGATCCTCCAGGACTTATCGTGCGTCTGTCCGATGCACCACTTGTTGTAGGTACATTCGATGAGGCCCCTAGCCCCCTTGATCCTGTTGTTTTCGCAGATTCAGTATCCATTTTTGAGTCCGTTTTTGAATCCATTTTTGAGTCCATTTTTAAATCCGTTTTTGAATTCATTACTGAGACGCCTTTCGACGTTTGAGAATATCGAGCTCCGGAACGTCCAATAGATTCCCCGTCAACATTTGTTCTTTTTTCAATACCTGTTACATCCGCGATACCCTTTCCTTCTGCATCAGAGCTGCTCCTTCTTGTTACACTTATCTTAACTTCAATTTCTCCTCTCTGTGTTACAGTCGATTTAGTTTTTGATTGCACTAGGTTTTGATGTTCAGCATCTAGGCGGTTTTTAGTCGCGGAGCCTAAAGGTGCATCGAATAATTCCTCATCTTCGGGTGCTTCTTTCTTTAATATGCTCCCTTTAATCACAGATTCTCTTTCTTCTTTGTAGTCAGGGTATGGTGGACGTTTTTTGACGACACCATCCGTAGGTGTAATTAATGATTCATCATTTTCGGGTATTTCCTTTTTTAATATGCTTCCTTTAATCACAGATTCTCTTTCTTCTCTGTAATCAGGGTATGGTGGACGCTTCTTGACGACTGCATCCGCAGGTGTAATTAATGATTCCTCATTTTCGGGTATTTCTTTCTCCGTTATCCATGGTGCTCCTTTCACTGCAGAAAATCATACGGTTTATGCTGCTATATGCGCTGGCACCAGATAATTTAATGACATTTTTCATATTACCAATTTCACGCAGCTGTTTTCGGACAACAGGACAGTTTGGGGAACAAGCAGACATCCGATCGCGCAGATTATTTATTATCCCATGTTACAGTACTAAGGAACACATATTTCATTGCTAGTAATATTTCTTGTACAATATTAGTTAGTAGGTTACTTCAATGTTCAATAGAACTGTCCAAATGAATATCGAGTACGTATAGAACGTTTAACAGAACGATACGTGACGGAAGAGATAAGAGAACACATGTTAATTAGCGATGGATTGTGTTTTGAATTGCAGAGCAGAAAAAAATGATGGTACTAATTTACCAGTTACTATACAGTATCAAGAAACTGATGGAGAATATCTTGAAAAAACTGTTTTCGAATTACTATTACCCGCTATGGAAAAAACTTTAATCGAAGCCCACAAGCAAAAGGCTTTACCTGTATTGAACAATTTTTTCAATCTTGCATTTATTTTTCCATTTCACTTATGTACATAAATATTAGATACAGAAATGTCGTTTTAATGGAATTGATTATCTGGCTGAAGTGCTTTGGAATCTCAATCCACGACGATGTAGATCATTGCCATGGTTAAATGTCTTTGATATACCCCCATTTAAAGCACACTTGAAATTATTGTAAGTCATCAGTATCGATTTCTACCGATGAACCACGAATTTTCCTTACATATAAATCCTATAGCCCTCGACCTATTTATCCGAAATCATGGCTCTGGTCTGATGATGATGCTGCACGACGCATTCAGCGCTATGTTCGCGGATGGCTTGTAAGAAAGCAGGAGGATGTTCAGGAGATGAGACGGTTTTGGAAAGTAAATTACGAGACAGCCATTCTATATTGTATCACAATATAAATACATATACAGAATATCTTAAACTTGTTTCAGGAGATTGCTAAGGAAAATAAATTTTAATGAATAGATTTGATGCGGATGGGATTCAATGTATTTTATACCAGTAAAAGAAGGTAACAAATTGATAAATATAAACGATTGATTTGTGTCTTAAAATAATACTGGGACTTTGGTAAGAACAAAATTTTAACAGTAATATTATAACAACCACAATGACTAATATAACACATTAATCTGTTTATTGTTTTTCATCCACTTCCACATTTTTATAGAGCGAAGGAATAACGGGTGTTCCTAATCCCATTTCCAACTCAGTTATCGGTTCTGCTTCATTTTCTACAACCTTGTACTTCTTCAGTGAATTTCCTTTCTTGTTAATTTTTAATTTACACTTGAGATCATCCTCTGTGAAACCATCTTTACCAGCAGTGCGCTTTATGTACTCTTGCAGTAACGGTGGCAATGGGATATGCGTAGGTAGAATTTTATTCATAGGACGTGGTTTAATATTGTTCATGTAAAGATGCTCTTCATCCTTCGGTATGAGAATGTAATCTGGTTTGTAAGAAACTCTGTCAATTTGAACGTGTTTGGGATATAGTTCCCCACGAAATACTTTTTCCACAAGGGCTGTTACGTGGCGTGGATTCTGTCATTTAAATGAACCGTGTAAATAAATTAACCGTGCAATTACAAAATGAGTTTGTATAAAAGAATATAAATCTTACCACGTAGTTGTGATTTTGATTAGGTTGAGCAGAAACTTTAAGTATTCTGAAGTAGGAGGGTTCAGGATATCTTTTTAGTACGTTTCTCGTCACGATTCGTCCCACACCAAAGTTTTTCAAATTGCCTAAAATTTCCCAGAGCGCCTTCCCTTTAAAATCTGTTGTGCGACCGATGTATTCGATGACCATTTTAATATCAGATTACTAAATATGCTTCCTAATTAAATTTAAAAAAACGAATCTTTTTTTACTTTGCAATCTTACTAAATACAAAAAACTCAGTATTTTGCTTTTTGGTTAGGCGCATTGTTCGAGACCATAACCTCAATGGCCGCGAACAGCTATGATCGAGACTTCTGCTACGCTGCGATTGCGCATGCTTCGATTTGAATACTGTTTTGGAGAAACCAATTTCAAATAGCAGAGGCTTGTTCTTCCGGATAGCACTCGAGAAACAGCACACATTCAAAACCGAGTAAAGGCTAAATTTATTATGCTATTGACACTCCAAAGTTGTATATTTTCTATAAAAATAAACTATTCTTCTTGTTAAAATCTGACGACTGAAGCGCACTCTAGTGGCTGACTCTGCCATTGTACCTGTTTTTTCATTGGATTTCTTTCGGCCAATCAGAGCGTCAGCTTTCAAACCAAGAGAAATTGGCCCGCCTGACGCCATATTGCGTGCCGCCAAGTTTGCTGTTGAAGCAGCTCCGCGTTAGTGCGTCGAAAGTTCGGGATAAAATTGGCAAAAAGTAGTGTTTCCGGTCGCGACTAGTGTCCAAACTGTTGTGTGTGTCCACTGCACCCGAGGGATGTGGAGTACGGCCCGAAAAATACTCAAGATGGTAATTATGCACCCACATTGGCCCGGCAAAGGTTGTGACGTCACACGCCGAATCTACTTGTTGCGCAGATATTTCGAGGATTTCGCTGACAATCACCTTCCTGCAGTATCGGTGAGTCAAATATTGTAATTAATTTACGAATTGGTACGATTTTGCATGCACGCATTAGCTTAATAGGCAATTGCGACAGCACGTTTATGAACATTTGCGCAGAATGCTTATTAGGGTTCGTGGCCCTCGATAGAGGGCTGCAGTGGTATGGACATTTGATTCTATTGCACCATAGCGATAGAGTGCCACTGTTCTGTCATTTCGGTAATTCCTAAACCGAATATGTATATGCACTCACTCTTACGTACTCTTCGTTGATCCATACGCTGCATATTAATAAAAAAAAGATCGTAAATAACAACAGCAGAATTGCTCTAATTATTAACTTTATTAAGATTCATATCTAAAAAAATAATTGCAAACAATGTGCATTACTCGACGATCCCAATCTTCTACTGATTGGAATCAAGCATAATTTAAATTCTTCCATTCGCAAAGTTACGAATATACGTCAAGTTGGTAAAGTTGTATCGTCTTTCCCACGAATTCGTACACATATGTATGTATATACAGGGGTCGTTAAATATAATAATTCGAGAGGTTTAGTACTGTTCGATCGTACGAACGATCCAGTCGACGTAATGAGAAACGCGAGCATAAACTCCTGGGACACCGGATTGTCCACATCCAACACCCCAAGAGACAACTCCGGCTAGTTGCCAGTGTCCTTGACGCTCGCAAACCATTGGACCACCACCATCACCTTTGCAAGCGTCCTTGCCCTCTTCACCTCCGGCGCAGATAAATCCAGGGTGAAGGTTGAACGCGCCACCCAGTCTGGTGCGCCTCATCTGTCGTTCGCAGACCTGATTGCTCACCACAGGCACGTCAACTTCCTTCAAGATATTCTGATACTTGCCATAATCTCCAAAACTGTCTTTACCCCAACCAGTTGTCCAGCACCTATTATATTCGCATAATTAGAATAGTCTTTCATCCTTCGACTCTTTCGTCGTTCGTTTAGACACTTTACACTTCTATTTGAATTCTCGATGAAAAAAGGTTCTTACCTGCTTCCAGCGAAATCTTCTCGTTTGTTTGGCAAGCATGCGGGTGAGATGTGAGGGTTTTTCTCGAAATCAACGTCGTGGTCGAGTTTCAGAATGGCAATATCGTTGTACAGAACTCCAGCATAGAATTCCGGGTGCACGAAAACATTCGAGACATCGCGTTCTATGTAAGGATAGAACTCGACATCGTGGTTAACATCCCATTCGCCTAGTCTCACGCGAAGATCGCGGCCAGTATGTGTTTTTACACAATGTGCTGCAGTGATAACGTGACGCGACGAGATCAGTGTGCCACCGCACACGTATACACTTTCGTTCGGGTCCTTTTTCAGTATTGCTACTTGCCAAGGGTATTCACCTAAAACAAAGATATCATGATTATGAATTTATTTCTATTGTTTTATTTTGAGTCGCGATATCCCGATCAATTGTAGCTTACCGAATTCTGCATCGCCATCGACGTACGACGGTGTCTTGATCCGGCCATTGATACCTTGCGCGTGTCGAATACCACACTGTCCCAGACGCGGCTTCGTCAGTCCTTGCTTCTTTCGGCAACACACGTATCCCGGTCCACAGGCAGGGCCGCGATTAAATTGCCTCTGAAAGAGAAACGAGGATTTTATAATCATCGGTTTAATCAGACTACTCAACATGGCACCACGTAGTTCATCGTGAACAGTGCGATTGCGTAAGCCGTTTGTCAGTGAAGTGTCGATGATTCGATTGCCAAAGCGTCAATCTCAGGTGCGTCAATCCTGTCTTGACAAGTTGTCCCTGTATACGGAATCCATTGCCAAAGTCAGAAAATCCTTCGTTTAGTTTAGGTCTGAGGCATTCCGGAACTCTCCCCAATTAACCACTGTGTATGTATCTTCGTCTTTCTCTTTTCTCTTATTTCGAGTCTGTTGTTGACAGGTTCATATCATCAATTTAAACCAGCGATTTTCACCCACAGCATTATACTGTTTCTACTTCCGTCGAATGACGAAAAGTGCGTGGTACATTGTTTAGCATGAAAGAGACTGAAAATCGCTCGTTCGAATGACCCCTCTTACCTCTTCTACTTTCTCGTTAGTACTTATCGTCTCGCGCCTCTTTCTTTTCGGAAAGCTAACTTTCTGACTGCTCGGCCCCTTTTCTACCCCATTCGTTGTCTCTTCGCTTTTCCCAGCTGCATTACGCTCGTTTGAACGCGCATTGTCGAAGTAATCCTCAGCGTAGTCGTCGTATTCGTAGTCGGCAGCTTCGCGATGGTATTGATAATCGGGATAATCCTCGTGGTAATGGGGTCGCGGAGGGTGATAAGGTCGCGAGGGAACGTAGATTGGCTTCTCGTGAATCACAGGTCGATGAGGATAATAATGGGGCGCGTAATTTCCACCATAGCCATGACCACCATCAAAGTAGCCAGGTTTTTTAAGCAAGTGTCCGATTTTGTGCACTAAACCACGATTCGGTGTGACGTGCAAGTTTACGAAAGGCTTTACCACTTTATCACCGTACTCGTCTTTGGTGACTTGCACCGATACCAGAGGGTTCACAGATACCAGACCTAAGTCTATGCCTTGTCCACCCGCAGCGTATCCTGGGTAGGGATTTACCAAAGGATTTCCAGCGTAAGGATTGATCGGGTAGGAGTTCCCGGACTGCGCTAGACCAAAACTGATGCCCCAAGTTGGCTTCACGTTTAATTTCGAAGCGTCCACATTGCTAGCAATGAGTCTCTGCAATGAGAGAGTCGAAGAGTCACGCAGATAGAGATCCGAGTTCTGTCATTGTGTCATTTATGTTTCATGAATCGTGATTCTATTGTGAATTACTGTAAATACAGTCGAGTGATATGACATGTTACTTCGCTAATGTACGTAAATGTTATGCGGACCTCTACTCTGAGTACACTCAATTTCACATACTCTCTGCAGCGCACAACTCAAACTCGCGGGGATGAACGATAATGAGGGGTGTAATTCTTACTTGCAATGCAGTAGAGTCTATTATTCGAACTCAAGTGGAGACAGTTTATAGTCGATTGTCTCAAGTATCTCTCGAGTATCTTTCATTGTTCAACAGTTATCAATTAAGAGTCAATGTAAATGGTACAATCATTGTCCCACATAATTGATGTTCGAATAACAGAACTCTACTGTAATTGGAAAGCATATGTGTAAATTGGACTTACACTTTGAGCGTCAGATTTTCCAGAGGAACTCGTCGTGCCAGTTTGTGTTTCTCTCTTGCCTCTGTTATTAGATCCCTCTTTGTCTTCTGCAGTTGCGATTCCACTCTTTTCAATAGCTTCCGGTAGTTCAGCTTCGGAAGTAACATCGGACGAGCTTGGGTCAGTCGCTTCTTTCGGTACACGGATCACAGTGGACGTTCCATTTCCATCTGTGACGGTCACTTCAACCGTATCAGCTTCTATGTTCTTATTCAGATTTCTCGGATCAATCGCTAAATAGAGATCGTCTTTGCGTCCAGCAAGATCGAACGGACACTGATCAAATGGCACACAAACGCAATCCGCGTAATTCGACGAAGCAAAGCCATTGTCGAATCCTTTGTCAAAAGTGTAATCATTGTTATTTCCTGCTCCGAAGGCATTATTGTTAGAAGCCAGAAAACCATTGTTACCAGTGCCAAAGGAATTGCCTGGTGCAACGAATTTGTTCGAATTGATTCCAATATATTTCCCAGTCTTGTAGCTCTCAGGCTTTTCATACGATGGATATTGTTCTGCATAATTGTTCGTTGCTGCGGTTCCAATGAGGCCATTATCGTTACTGGTACCCTTCACTTTAAACGCTTTCTTGTAATCATCGATATCGCTAAAGGCTCCGTGGCTACCGTAAACACCTTGTGAACCTAGTACACCGGTTTCTCCACCATAGCCATAACTGGAACCACCGAGAACCGCACCGCCAACTACTGGTCCGTTACCAGCAACCCCCACACCACCCTCTCCATGATGATAGTGATGGTGAACATGTTGTTGTACCCCGGAACCAAGAGTCGGTTGCACGACCAGTTGCTTCTTATCGAGGAACTTATCCTCAAAGGCGTAACCATTGCCGATACCAGGCTCGTAAATAGGTTTTGTCCCAAAATGCGAGAGGGATGATGGTTTCTTGATACCGACATAGGGTCCGTGGAAACCAGCGGAGAAAGGAGGTGGCGGTGGTGTGTAACTGATACCACCGGCACTCGGTTCGAAATGAGAATGTGGGTTTAATGGGACTGGTTTCGGTGGCCCGTATGGTCTTTTGATTGGAATCGCGGGCAGTGGTCTCCCAACGGGTTTTATAGTCACTGGCTGGGCATAGATGATATCGTGTGGGTGGATGTTGCGATGTGGCGAATAATATGGGCGACGACCCTCAACGTTTTCGCACTGTGGAGAGATAATTCTGACGTAATCTGAACCCTATATCATGCGATTCATAAGGATAAAGTGATTATACTCACGTTCATTAGACCAAGATTGCAAAGTTTGTCCCTGATGTAGGAGCGAGCAAGAGTATCGTTTCCTAGCTGCAGAGCATTCTTCACGTCTGGGTCTGCGTAGACCTGGTCGTAGCCTTCTAAATTTCGACCCTGTCGATTCGATACCAGAATGTCATCTACTACTGAATCCACCTGGAGATTAATTTTTTTTCTCGCATTAGATATCGAGCGAGTGATGGAACAGTTTTAGTCGATAGAAGAAAAAGAATTTTTTATGTACCGTGCGTAGTTCCTCTTGTTGCGTATTGGCACTAGGAGATGGGTCCACACCTTGCCAAGACCATTGCGAGTCCTGTTGATTTTCCAATTGTAAGGATCCCGTAGAGTCTGGAGGTACTTGGGTGCCGAAACTCCTGCTTGCCAAGGCAAGCAGAACAATGGGTAGCACTTTCATCCTGTAACAAAATTAGAGTTTCGAAATCGTTGGCATTAAGGTCTCCGGATGTGGTCGACACAACTGAGCACTTTCGACTGGACACGAAGGGAGATCGACTCTACTCGTGCGAGTCTTTTAGAGAAGGAAGAAAACCTTGTGAAAGTATATCTCACCTTTCTCTGGATAATAGTCTTATAGTGGGAAAAATAGAGTGACCTATCTTCAGAAATCTTTGCCAGACAAGTGAAATCGGTCGGATTTACAGTAATTGTTAGACCGATCACAATAGAAAATAGTTGTAACTTGCTATTTAGCTGACGATGCGAAAAAGCGGTACGCCCACGGTAGATCGTGATGATCGAGTGGCTTCTCGATGAAAGCGAGAGGATGTTGGAGAAAGTTGCCCAACCAACGATCACCGTACGACGTTTTTCTTTATCGTCTTTGTACCCGTTCGTATCCGAGGTTTGCTTTTTGAAACATTTTGGCCGTGGTGAAAGTGATTGCATAATGTTCAAAACATTCGACACGATCGATCCTTATTTGAATTAGCTAATAGACACGGACTGTTTTATGTTATATTCGTATTTTTTTCTTTTAAACAAAACTATTTAGAACAAGATAGAGTTATCGCGATAGTTAATTATTTTAAAGAAATTGAATGATACTTTTGTGCGAAAATTAATAGTTTTATAATGAATCATTTTCACATAAAACTTTTAGTATAGATGCGCTATTAAATTTTGTATTAAGGCCTCACTTTGTAACACTGTAACTTATTTTTAGTAACTACAATATTATATTTCTCCGCGCACTAAATTAGCGTAATTAGTATTCGTCAAAGGCGACAAGTGTTTCTAATGCGTAACTGTTAGAGGCACTTACCTGTTTCTATTGTACTGTTCTATTGTACTGTTCGAGACGTACAGCTAACGAAGAAGTCGACGAACGTCTTATACCCGAGAACTCTTACTCTCTAACTGAACACTTTCTCCATGAACGACGGTGCTCTGCGCTTTTAGCGAAGCCATTCGTATCTTATATACACGTCCCTTTCGGAGATGCTGGAACGGAGTACGGACTTACGGTGGGGTACGTCCGTGAGTCATCGAGCTGCCGGACATCCGTCTTAAAGACGGTGTTTCACAGTTACGCGCATCGATACACCCTGTTACCTAGGCATCAATAGAGCGTTATGTCCTTATTATTCCGGAATTCTTATAATTTAGTCGAAAAATAACCATCTACAGGGATGAATAAGAAATTTTAATAATCATCCCCTAGGGACTTTGTACTCATAACTCGAGTACTACCAGACGTATTTAATATTCTTAATTTTATTATTGTAATATACTTCCAGAATTCCTGTGTTTTCTAGTTTATTTTTCCTATGCAAATGAATTCCGTAATGAGTTTCTTATAAGGGTGATTTGATTCTTCGCAATTTTTGATTCCAGAATTCCATATTAAATATTACGAATGAAGAACGCATGTTTTTTTTGCACAATAATTTAATTGGCATAAGTAACAGGCGTATAGGGAGATTTTCGAAAATGCTAATGTGTCGTCCTAGATTTATAAATACGAGTGTTACCAAAATTTATTATCGCCCACGAGTTCGCTGAAAATTCACATGAACCTGTTTGGTCTTGATCTTCCGGGAAATAGGGCTTGCGCAAGCACCCCTTGGCTAGTGGGTTCTACCCAGACGCTACTCAGTGCGCACAGATTACCACAGGTTTTACACTGCGGCCATGGCCGGAGTCGGGGCCGGGGCCGTGTGTTAGTATTATAGAGACAGTCTACGTGCGGCGCTAGGTTGCGTAACCTGGGATTTTCGTCAATGGGCTTACGCAAGCTCCACCGTAACATTTGCGCCGCTCATCGGGTCTTCGATAAGTAGCGGAAAACAATCGCAGAACAATTCCTTTTTTCGCACGGCAACATTCGATACGATTCAGAGTTGACATAGCGAGAGTGTCAGAATGTGGAACTCGGTGCTTGCGTCTGACGGCTCGAGCCGTCAGAGAATAATAGGGGACAATAAAGAATAACCAAGAATACACTAATGCTTCGCACGAATTGGTTTGTCGCATTCGATCGATGTATCCGTATACTTCCATATTCGTTCTTCATCGAACTTCTTTATTGAAATGATCTAAGTTACGTATCTTGGCACTGCTAAAGACACCGGTTAATTCGTAGTTATGCAAAGTGAGCTTTAATAATTTAATCATGACAGAGAATTGAAAATTGAAGAGAAATTTACAAAAATCGATGCAGTAGATATTTTCTGGTACTAGCTGGGTGGTATAAGTTCCTTGTCTGCGCATCGTGGGTCGCGTCTTATGCATAAACATCGCGCTCTCGCTTTCTTTTCGTGACCTCGTCTCGCCAAAGGCGGCATCTGCCTTCCCTTCCTTTCTTACGGCTTCTTTCTTTCCTCGTTTCTACGATTGTTCGACGTTGGGCCCGCGCAATATCAACGCTCCATGCTCGTTATACTTCCAATTAAGTAGCACGTCTCGGGTTTTAGCTCTAGCCACTAGTCATCAACTCACTTACACCGGCTAAGCTGACACTATAAGGTAGAGTCATCTGATAGGCAAAAGTCGTAAAAAGAAACCCATGCGCGACTTCTTCGCCGCTATTGTCCGTGAGAAAGCGAGGAGGAAACGGTCGAGGAAAGTCGGAAGTCCGAGACGACGATGGAGCGCTCGAGCGAGACATTGTCGGTAAAACTTTGGAACCTCGAGGCTTTAATTTTCGGTCAGAATTTTTCGGCATTCCCTGGTGACAACAATTTGATCGCTCGGTTTCCTAGCGCAATTGCAATGCGGTTTGGGCATTTCCAGAGCGGGCTGAAGATCCGGGAGAAAGTTTTCCCTCGGTTTTGCACCGTGGCGAAAATCAGTGGATATGTGCACTAGCAAGTATGTACACTGTATGTACTAAAGGGGGCATCGAGCTCGACGTTGTGCGAATCCCATGACGGTCATTCGCTCGCAATTGCTTACTGGACTTTTCGATTGTGCAATCGGGATTTTCCGCAATGCAATTGGCAAGGAGGTCGCCACGCATATAAGACCAACCAAGCAGACATTATTATCCAATCTAGCTGATCTTTACGATCCCTTTTAAATAACAACGTTTCGCGGAATCTCCCGCACAGGGTCATGTGGGCAAAGAATAAAAGACACAGATTTGCAAGAGGACATTTATTTCGCAAAACTTATTTTTTCAATGGATGAACTTGTCGGTATGAGATACAGGATGATTACCGATGGGAAAGGATAGCGGACGCTGTTGGGCGCGGATGGGTATATTGGACATGGTTGGACACAGTATGGGAGAAAGGAGTCGAGAACGGTGAACGGGTTATCCCCGGTGTTAATGGTCCACTGAGCGATTCAGTAGGTAATATGATATCCATGCTGCTCGATCGAGTAAGTGGAAGGTGCCGCTGCTATTTCTACCGGTGCCAAAGCTGGGTACGTGTAAGCCAACGGCGATATCTGAAAGTTCGAATGTGCGTTCACCATTTCGAGTCGGTTGCTCTGCTTTATCCTGAATCAATTCTTCCAAAATTTCAACTTAACCTTTTCCCTTTCCATAAATTATCTTCGAATGAGAAAACTGATAATTTAGAAGTCGATCGTATATCAATGTGGAGAATAGAGCAAGATAGTCTTACCTGAGGATAAAGGGGTGAAGCGTAAGCGATGCGCGAAATGGGTCCTATTAACGGGGTTGCGAAAGGAGTGACAAGATGAGTCAGTTTAGCAGTTGATGCAGGAGTCTTGCCGTCAGATATCAGTGTCAATGCTTTCGGGGATGGCATTGGTGCTGGTGGCAAGGTAGAACTAACTGGTGGACTCTGTACTGGTGGTGACTTCGACTCCGATTCCGGCACGGATACCGCTGCTGGAGCAGCACACGCCACGGCTAAAAAGCCAGCGAACAGAATCTGAAACACACATCCCCAATTACTTATAACAAAATGATACTCCATCTCCATACAACATTGTACAACATCATCGGCCCTATAGCGCACAAAGATCTAGCACAATTATCAAGAATTATCAATTCATAAAAAATTGGAGAATCCTTTGGAAAAGTTCACTTTATTCAGAATTCGAATAGAATTATAATTTCTATTATTACAATTTCGACTTATGGTACTAGAAATTGATGATAAAGTTGGTGAAATAGGGGATGATGTGGTTTACTCACGTATCGGTACATGACGAAATGCCAACTATTTTGCGCGCACGTCTCGAGGTGGTTTCGTGCTTCTGCGGTGGAAACTGGCTGCTCCTCCCGTACTTATAGGAGTCCTGGGGGTGCCGTAAAAAGCGGACTCGTCTGGTGGTATGGCAGTCCCTACGCGTCTTCGCATTCCTGTTGTGTGTCCGAAGTACCGGCCGATCGAGCCATCGGTAGCGTGTGATTCTTCCCAGAATGCGCAGTTTAATTCCAACCTGTTATAATATTCCTATCCACAAAAGCATCCTGATAAAGGCTCGCTGGCAACCGGATGTCAGCTGTCATTATCATCAAACAAAGGCGCCTGCCATCGACAGGATGATGTATTTATCCCACGCGTATACATATAATGAACAACAAGATCTAGCAGAAATAATTGTAGAGTAAATAAATTTTATTAAAAAATCCTGTAAAATTTATTGCAAGGAAATTCTTGTTGGCTCTGTTGTTGTTACCAAGAAAAAGGTTCGAAAACCGACCTTGAAGGAACCTACATCCGCAATGAAACGCGAGGTTACTCGCTCCATCTACGCAAAACCCTTTTTGTGATTACTCTCTACAAGGAGAAGCTAATTCGCTGAGCCGGTTGAACCCTGCCGAGCAAATCAACAAATATATGCGAGTGTCTCGCGGCCACTAAGGAAATCTCGTTGACGCGTTCTCTCGACCAGATGGTCGTTACGTGAGGGGGACTATGGCAGATGAAAGGTAAAGAGAGTTGAGCGTAATACAACGTTCCGTAGCGATCCGCTCAATTAATCGTGTATCGACTTGTCCGTGAAACCGGTTTACAGACTCCCTAATGAGACCTTAACCTTGCGCAAATCTCTGGTAAGGTGAGTGCGACTTGTGCTCGCATTTCTTGCCGCGACAATTAAATATCCGCTGAAAAGTGACTGGATCCTGGTTAGCCCCATTTTAATTAGTCGTCAGATGAATTATAATTGGGTGGAATTCTTTTACATAATTTCGAACTTTTCTAACCGAGGAACCGTGTGTTTTCTTCTTCTCACGATAAAGAGTAGCGTTCGTTAACCCACGTCCTTGGAAGTCTCATGGATGGTGGTTGCTGGAGAACCGACCATAGCAACTGTCTTCCTGCGGAGTAAAGTGATAACGGATACATGCAAGGATTCCTCGTAATCTGGATGCAAAGCAAAGTGAAAGAAATTGCCGCATAAATTTTCCTGTCGAAGCAGCGTGGAATTGTTCGATGGGAGCACTGGTGGTTGTTGGTAAGTGCTGGGAAAGGGATAAGGGCGTGCCTGCTCCAACGACAAAAATCTTACCGATCTTCGGAACCGGTCGGTGGAGGATCGTAGCTATGCCAAGTAAAGGCTTTGTTCGCTTTGAAATCCGTCCAAAGCTGTTTTCCAACGAACTTGATCTTCCTAAGAAAAAGGGAATGCCGACAACCAGGCTCTGATAGTCTCATTTTTCTCAAGATCCAGAATTCTTCCACTGTATCATTGACAGACTTCAATCACATTTCCTATTCTCCACCGATTTCTGAAAATTTGCAATCAAATGCAAAGAAGTTTTCGAAGGCATTTTCTAATCGACTATCTCATTATTATCATTCTCGAAGTAGTGCGGGTGACAAAATAATAAATCGCAACGATCTCGAAGGTAAACGGAATGAAAATTTTATTGAGCAGTGATTTTTATAATCATGAGGATAGAAAGTAGGTCCAGGTGGTTAGTTTCGGGATACGTTCCCGGCGATCATGATCCCTGGTTCGCAGGTAGTTTCCCATGAGCCGTCGTCGGTCAGCAGCCGCATCGTCAGCAACAGGGTGTCGCCAAAGTTCGGGGTGCATCTCTCGGTCGCTTAGTGGTAAGCGATGACGGGAGCGTGGCTGGCGTAGGCAAGGGGAGCGTGAGCGACGAATGGTGTAGCGTGCGCGACGAGTGGAGCGGTTTTGACGACTGGTGCAGCGTAGGCCAACGCTGGGGCAGCAACGATGGGGGATGCAGCAACCAGGGGGCTCTTGACGGATACCTTGTAGGTGTTGGCGTAGCTGGTGGCCACGGGTACAGTGTGCGCTACCGCGACTGGAGCAGCAGCTACCACTGGAGCGTGGAGTGCAGCCGGGGCGGCCAGGAATCCTGGAGCAGCCGAGGCGCAGGCGAAGATGGCGAAGAGAGCGATCAGCTTGTACATGTTGACGGCTTGGGGTAGTTTCTTCGGTGAAGAAGTAATCTCGAGATGAGAAAGAACTGTTTGGTAGATCGCCGGGAGACGAATGATGCTCGATTACCGAGCTCGCTGGCCTTTTATCCGGGCGGACTGACCTCTCCCACCTTGCTCGGGGACCCGTAGCGCATTCGGCCCCTCTTCCCGCTTCGTTACTTTTGCCCAGTGTTCAGGGTCTTTTCGTATTCTTTTTCGGTTTCCATCTTGGGACGACGAACACTGTCAAGGACCAAGTCTTGCGGCGGGATCCGCGTATCGCGACCCACCACATAATCTACCACGCGCCACTACAGGCTCTTCACCTCGTTTTTTGCGTGGTGCGAGCACATTAATGCCATTGTCCATTGGCTTCGTAGCGAGGTAGGGTCTATCGAACTTGGGGGAATCGTGATCCAATGGCCTCGGGAATGCCCTTCGATCATAATTGTCGGCTCTTTTAGAGTTCCGGCTTGGAAAAAGATTGTTGGGATGATTTTTCGAAGGAGCTTTATGAGGAATCAAAAGTTCCATCACTCTATTCTTTCCTTGGGTTTCTTCGCCCTTTGCATTGATACAACTAACCGTTGAAAACTATTAGCTGATTACGCAATTATTATAATTCGAGCCACTAAAGTAGCTGGCAATCTATAACGGGCAAGCGGCTCTCAAGCTGACATATATGTTACGTTAGTTAACCGGCCGTACTTTAATTAATAAACGCGCCTCGCATCGTAATCCAGCCTCTATTTCCACGCTAACGTAACGGTGTGTCCATTCGTTAATACCAATATCGATGACGTTACGTTATACTGCCTGTTTACTTCGGGGAGCAAAGCGATTGAGTAATAACTTTGTAAGCCGTTTAAACCGCCCACTCGAACGTCGTGATGCGATGCAACAAGCGGCGACGAGCTACGACGCGGCCAGCACCACCACCGGTGACGGTGACGACGACGCATAGGCTCCGGACCATTGTAGGGAGCCCGCGAGGAACGAGGCCGCGAGGTGACACCACACGCGAAAGTAGATGCTCGACTTGCCCGATTTCGCGTAACACTGATTACCGCAACAGTCACGAGTCTCCTATCCGGATCTTCGCATTGACTATGAGTCTATTTCGTCTATGCCACAAATTCTTTTATAAAACCTTAATTCGCATTAGATTTACGAGATTCTTTCGTATCATCATGCACTGCATCGAAAACAGTGCATACAGTGACTGGCAATATTTGTTGCATGAACAAAACCCGTGGGTAATATCTTGCTTGGTCAACTTTTGGTCGACGGGGATCGAGGAGAGTACATAGAGTGGACCACAAGGCTTGTTCTTCTCCATTTTGCTCTTTTTCTCGAACTCGATACACTTCTGATTTATGATTTTATCGCAGAGGTTCAGTTTGCACAGCGCGATCGGCAGATTTGTCGGCGCTCCAAATCCGGAAGGCCTTGGCCCGTCAAGAATCACTCTGGAGACAGAGGATTACGTCGGTAGAACCGATAGGCAACGGGTTCGTCAAGGAACCAGTTCCCCCTCTTACCCTTTTGAAAGGGAGCTGGGGTCTATTATAAAAAAGCCGAAAGCATTGGCAGAGTGTCAGTACATCGAGGTTGCCGGTACTGCTGACACTGTACCAGAGGGTTTGCGCCAAAGTTCGCTTCGGTTGATTTCTGCGTCCAAGATATTCCATTTGGAGTACTTGGATCCAGCAATCGTCTGCACTCCCGAGGATCCACTAGTCACGATTTTAGCCTTGATTCAATTATTCTGCCCTGTGGCATTATCCTATGTCGCTATTCGTAGGTATTTGATACCTATACCAAGGTACTTTACTTGATCCACTCTGAAGCATTCCCGTCTCAGATAATGAACCAATAATTTTCGCAATTGGTTTATCAGACTCTCGTACCTTATTCCCAGACCCTTGATGACGCCTTACATCACAAGATGTTTCGAAGGAAGCACAAATCCGCAATTCATCCGAAGCACAGTAGTGCCAGGAATTTCAACACACGCGTGTTTTTGTCTTACCACCATGGCGCAATCGTGGAAGTAAAAATCTTTGACTGGCAGAATCCTTCGTGTGAGCTAGCAATTCATCAGCGTATAAGAGACGCAAAAAAGAAAGAGAGAGAGAGAGAGATGATCCGAGTTTGTTTATTACCTAGCAGGAAATCGGTATCGGTAGAACGCAAGCACATTGCAATCGACTGAAGGAGCCAACCGAAACCATCGATCGTCCCGATAAGCAACCACGAAGGTGTGCCCGTCTTGTCTTTTTCGGCCTTGATCTACTCTTGAAGTCATTTTTTATCCGCGACTGGACAACTTTTTCTTTTCAATTCGAGAATACGCGTGTACGCATCGGTAAGAGTCGAGGGGGGAAGGGGACCAAGGTTTTGGGCACGGGTCGTTGAGCTTGTTCGAGCTCCACTGCTATCAAAGAGAACTCTTTCAAAATTACAGATTAATGATCATGTATTTTTTTTTGGCGTGGATTCGCGTCTCACGATATCCACGAGCAAGGCAGTAAGTCTATGAGAACAGGAGATTTGGTGCGCGTAGGTCGCTTGCACTAGAGGTTCTTCGGTGGTTAGAGTGCTAGCTTAGGGATGGATCAGTGAACGTAACTGGGGTGTCCGTATCCGTATCCGTAGCTGTTACCATAGCCATGGCCGTATCCGAGTCCGTATCCGTATCCCGAGCCATATCCGTGACCATAGGGAGAATAGCCTATCGGCGCAACGTATCCAAGGGGAGCGTTAGCGTAGGCGATCTTGGTGACTGGTGGAGCACTGTAGGCTACCTTTGCTACGGCTGGTGCTACTAGCTTAGTAACGGTTGGAGCGACTGCCACCTATTTGTTAAAAAAACAAACAAATCATTATAATTCATCTTTTCTTTTTCTTCATAAAAAATCCCTCAAAGTATAGAGATCCCGCAAGGATTTTATTTAAATTTAATTGGGAAGCTAGTGACACATTCGATAGAGTGTAATGCAGAGGATAAAGTTTAATATTTAAAACGATATCCTGGCTTAAAGCTTGATTAAAGTTCATAATACTAACCTTATAAGTGTTTGCATAGCTGGTAGCGACTGGCGAGTGTACGTAGGACACAGCAGGTGCGTAGGAGGGTGCTAACGCGACGCCATGAGACAATCCATATCCACCGTAACCACCGTATCCATAGGCACCGTAATCAGAGTAAAGACCCGCCGAGACATAACAGACGCAAGCGAGAAGTACTACCTAATGACAAGTGCATTATTTCAATTGCGTCGATTCACACACGTACGATTACGCGACTCTCAGTCCAAGTACGATCAATGCACTGTGCGCACACGATGCACACACGATGCACACACGATGCAACTGGTGCCGGGAACTTGGTGCTAATAGACGGCGAAAGTGTATACGTGGGGAGCTTACTTATCGTACGACTTGTCCCGTTCGCGAATCTACGACGTACTGAACGTATCGTTGGATAAGAAAGCTGCCAAATACTTTCGTGGTATGTTTCCAGATTTTATACTTACAGGAATGATCGATATGGCATAAAGCCTTATTGAAGCGACTGTGTTTTCAACAATAGAATTATTCAAGATGAGAAGTCAAGTGTTCACAATTGAAATTCGAATACTAATACACGTATATTGCGAGTTATTCTAGTCTTCTCCGATGATCTTATACTACTTACGAGCTTGAACATTGTGCTGAAAGATTGGTTGGTTTGCTTATTCCTGTTATTGCGGCGGTGGACTGACTAACAACGTATCCCATGGATCCTTATATATTCACGATCGATGGTTCTCCATCCTGCTCGCCTCTCCCTCCAGCCCTCCGTGGATGTGGTTTGTTGCTGGCGCGTTTCCCCCGCAAGAGTCATTCCGCTCGATTGGACCGCAGGAGAATGGTGGAAAGACAAAAAAAAAAGTTTCTTCTCCTCGCGCGAGGTGCGAGGAAATTGGCGGGCGGGTGTAACGAGGCAAAGCAAGGTTGGATACTTTGGTGGATACTTGACTCTCATTGTCAGTATCGAGAGGAACGGAGCATGCTGTAGAGCTGCCTAGATCTTTCTGACCTCGAGTACCTTTCGACACACACTCACACACATAGGGTATCACGATGCACGTTGTGCAATCCATTGTAGGGGGAAAAAAATTTTAACAGATTCGTACTAAAACTCATGTTCGCGATCCGTGACGCTTCAGTTTCGACATACGAGGAGAGTTGGCTCTTAACGAGGGCAGGTGACTGACCAATCATACAGTCGAAAGAGATTACTATTTGGTCATTTGACGATACATACTTAGGTCGCTGGGTACAATTAGTCTTCCGAAGGACTCGTTTGCAAGGAGGTATACGCGCTTTGTGGAAAGGTACTATAAGCGATAGATAGTTAGAGGTTTACGATACCACGTGGGAGTCATTCGAAGCGGGCTACTTTACCCAGCGAAGGACGAGACGAAAGGATCGTCGTCATTCGTATCCCGCGGTCTCTCGTGAACACTCGCGGTTAGTTGCCGAGAAAACCCGTGAGAAAAGCCAGCGGCCCGCGGGATCCTTGAGGCGTGGTGTACGCGGCACGTTATGCGTTTCTTTCACGCCATTGATAATTATGCGACCTCCGCGTCTATGATCTTGTCTATTAGTCGTCCCGCGAAGCGCCGTCAAGCGTGAACGCACACATACCCGCAGACCTCGCCACCAATCGAATGTGGAACAGGGTGAAGATCCCAAGAGCTACCGGAAGAAAAACAATGCAGTTTCTTTTTTCGCAGATTCAATTGCGATTTTGATTTCGATGAAATGGTACAGAGGATCCATTTGTCATTATTCTTACGACTCTACTAGAATGGTGACCTTTAAAAATTCATAAAAAGACTGCATTATTTTTTAAGATTCTTCTTTAACTCGTAAAAAAATTATTCACAATTCGGAACTCTCGTTTGCCAAACGGAACTCTTGGGTCAAATCGGACTTAAGGACGACAGGATTCCGCGAGTCGTGAACGGCTCAATCATTCGCATATCCCATTCTTACCTGCGCGTTCTTTCTAGGAATACTAGTTAAAAAAAACCCTTGGAAGAAAACTTTTTACTATAAGAACTTTATACGACAAGAACAAAAATTTTTCTGGCGATTGGCGAACAAACACTCGATGATGTGTCCGTGGGTTGTTTCATTGATGTCGAGCAACTGGGCGAAAACAATGCGACGTATCTCTATATAGCCAATGAGAGAAACGCACGTAGTGACAAGTAATCGATATCGAGTAGGTAGATGGTGAATGGCAAAGGGTTTGCGCGTATCTTCGATAATAGGTAGAGGGTAAGCAGGAAGAGGGGGCGTAGGGTGGTCACGAGTAATGCATTTAGCTATTCTCTCAACAATGCTTCCTGTTCAGTTGTCCTCGCCCTCGCCTTCCTCCTCCTCATCGAACTCGCCCTCTTCTTCGGCGGTAGCTTCTTGGTACTGCTGGTATTCAGACACCAAGTCATTCATATTGCTCTCGGCTTCGGTGAACTCCATCTCGTCCATTCCCTCGCCCGTGTACCAGTGGAGGAAAGCTTTTCGCCTAAACATCGCGGTGAACTGTTCCGACACGCGCTTAAACAATTCCTAAGAAAGGGGGGGAGAACAATAATAATTTGTATTCGTCTTAATGAGATAAACCCTCTGACAAAAGAAATAATAATTAGAGCCTGTTAACCGAAGACAATGATTCTCAACCAAGAAGAATTATTGTGCAAGAGAGAGAATATCTGAGTAATCGTATAATCAGTACAATTATTCGAGAAAGCTTACTGGTTAACAGGCGAAGCAGCGGAGATTCCGCGAAAGGCTCGACTCAACTTACCTGTATGGCCGTGGAGTTGCCGATAAAAGTGGCGGACATTTTCAAGCCTCGAGGGGGAATATCGCATACCGCGGTTTTCACATTGCTCGGTATCCAGTCAACGAAGTAGCTGCTGTTTTTATTCTGAATGTTGAGCATCTGCTCGTCCACTTCCTTCATAGACATTCGACCGCGAAAGACAGCGGCTACGGTCAAATAGCGACCGTGTCGAGGGTCGCATGCTGCCATCATGTTCTTTGCGTCGAACATCTGTTGGGTCAATTCTGGCACCGTCAAAGCTCGATATTGCTGCGAACCTCTGTACGCGAGAAGAGGATTCTCTTCAGTGGAAAGTCACTTGCGAACCAGATGGATAATCGCCGGAAACAAAGGTGATCTGATACGAAGTGTACATAGATGTCCGGGCCCCTTGTTTCCGGCAATTGTGATCCGTCGCACTATCAGATGCAGATATACGCAGTGAGGTTTCCAACAGTAGAATTACCGGAGGAATCGAAGGAATCGGGTCATGTTTATGATTGAGACTCAATGGCAGAATGGATGATGACCATGGTAATAGCATATCTGCACGGCCGATAGTACGTGGGATGTAAATCAGGCTATTAAATTGATATTCAATCTTCAATATAGATTTCAAGGTTCAGCGAATGATAGGTACCTCGAGGTAAGGGGCGCGAAGCCCGGTATGAAGAAATGCAGTCGGGGAAATGGTACCATATTCACTGCGAGTTTCCTCAAGTCAGCATTCAGTTGTCCGGGGAATCTCAAGCACGTGGTTACACCACTTAAAGTAGCGCTAACCAAATGATTCAAGTCTCCGTAGGTGGGTGTGCTGAGCTTCAGAGTACGGAAGCAAATATCGTACAGAGCCTCGTTATCGATGCAATAGGACTCGTCGGTGTTCTCCACTAGTTGATGCACCGAGAGGGTGCAATTGTACGGCTCGACTACGGTATCGGACACCTATCGATCCGTGTGACGATTTAGAAGACAATAGAGTCATATAAATAAGATCTATTCATATGAAGCCTGGTAGAATTAGGGTAGAGACGATTCAATGCAAAATTATTTCATATAGAAATGGTAGCAAATCAAACAAATAGTTTATCATTTTGATTTGCTCCTTATTCGGGTCCACAATCTACTTAATTTAACCAGGAAGTAGGTAGAATTAGTAACACACTTTCGGAGAAGGAACGACGCTAAAAGTCATCATAATCCTATCAGGATATTCCTCTCGGATCTTGGAGATGAGCAAGGTGCCCATTCCAGCGCCAGTTCCACCACCAAGGGAGTGAGTCAGTTGGAATCCCTGGAGACAATCGCAGCTTTCGGCTTCTTTGCGCACCACGTCGAGGACCGAGTCTACGAGTTCTGCGCCTTCGGTGTAATGACCTTTCGCCCAGTTGTTTCCGGCACCACTCTGGCCGAACACAAAGTTGTCCGGTCGGAAGATTTGGCCAAATGGCCCCGAGCGTACCGCGTCCATTGTACCCGGCTCCAAGTCGACCAAAATAGCCCGCGGCACGTATTTGCCACCGGTCGCTTCATTGTAGTATACGTTGATCCGTTCGAGTTGTAAGTCCGAGTCGCCGTGATAGGTTCCAGTGGGGTCAATGCCGTGTTCGTCTGATATTACCTCCCAAAACTGACGAGTTTCATTAACTCAAGGAACACAGGTAAAACAGTATAATTAATCTCGACATCGCTGACATACCTTTGCGCCTATTTGGTTTCCGCATTGTCCGGCTTGAAGATGGGCAATCTCGCGCATATCTGCGGATCTTTTTTTCCTCTCTTTTATCTGAGAACTGTCGATAAAGATCCCTTTGCCTAATGCTGTACAATTTTCCCGCCTGCCCTTTATTCTGTTCTATCTGGATGTAAACCTCTCCGAGCACTATTCTCAAAGGAATCCTCGCTCGAATGACGGATACGATCGAGAAAGAAGCTGGATGCCCGTGTGACTTCAAGTGTCAACGAGCAGTCCTTTGTTTCAGTTGCCTGGACAGAGCCTCGATATCCTACCAACCCTATTCATCACACTCGAATTCACCAGCGCCGTACGTATATGCGCGATTGTTTATCTCCTTATCGTCCGTCGAGATCCAAGAGTACAACTTACGGAGTTGCGGCTCTAAAGGTTCGTGTTCCAGCTAACATGTACTCTTTGCGATAGACGCATGACTCGGCTCTAAATGAGCGTGTAGAGATACTCGAACTTTCCTGACCTTTCGACGTTGATTTATTCAATTATTAACCATGGTTTTCCAGTTGGATGGATCTCCTTGGAAATGTGCTTCTTTGCTCTCGCCGCTTGCAAGACATAGGGTAATTGACGCTAATCATTCGAATTATTCGTCTCCAATACGATTCCTCTCGTGTTATTACCGAGAGCCGTGTAGTTCGAGTATTACATCGGGATGATTTTCCTGCCTGTTAGTCGCTAGATTTACAGGACTTTTTGTCGAATTCTATTGTTAAGGATGAAATACTTAATCGGTCAGGATGCATGTTACTAACAAGTAAAATAAGAAGAATGAAGGAATAGGTGTAAAAGAATTTATTCAGTTTTTCCCATATATTGCGTGTTCCTATTGATGGTCGTGGACGATAAGCAATTTTGTGAATTGAGTGAATTTTGTGATCGAAGAGCAAGGTTCGTCAACTGGCTAAGCACTTTTAGCGTCTTCCCGTGATGAAAGGTGCGGAATAGGCCGCTGCGATGTGGCTGACATGACCGTACGGTGAAACAATTGGTGCAGCATAGGCGTACGCTGGTGCAGCGTGTGCAGCAACCAAGGGTGCAGCGGGTGCAGCGACCAAGGGTGCAGCGATGGCGTGGTTGATGGAGTGTGCGTTGTAGCTGCTGGCATAGGTGCCCACTGTCAGGGCAGCTGGAACAGCTGCCGGAACCACAGCTGGGACCAATCCAGCCGAGCAAGCAGCCACCAAACCAGCGATGAGGACCTGTAATTAGCAATAAATTAACACTCGAATACTCCAAATTAATCTAAATTCCTTTTTTTAAGCGATATACTTGTACAACGCAATTTGATCTTCAATTCTCAACATTCTACCTGCTATTAATTATCCTAAGCTGGTATAGAGAAAACAAATTACTACATTATCGTCAGAAATGTTTTTTCCTAATTTCAGTTGAATTTCAGAAACAAATTATCCATTTATGGGAGAATTGAATCAAGGGGTGGTTGCACCTAGTTCTTGCACTTAGGTGCATATTTTCGAGAACTTACGAAGAGCTTAGCAATCATTTTTGCGTGTGGGATTGTTGTCGAGGATCTCGAACGAGTTGTTGTCGAAACTGTGATGCCTTCTAAGACAAGGTCCGAGTCTTTTATAGTGGTCTCGCCCGCGAAAAACGTACTCCCACCACGAAGCCACACGCTTCGACTATACGTTGCAGGAGTACGCTCCTGCATACCGGATGACCTCTGCTCGCTTTAAGCCACGCCCGTGATTGCGATCGTCACTATCCGGGCCCGGGACCAAGACGCATGGCGCTTACGGCCAGCTTAATTTCAGCGTTTCTAGTGCGATCACGGCCTTCTCTTGTATTGTACCACCATCGCACTACCACTCCCGGATTCGATGGTTTTGCTTTTTTCGCAAAATTGCGTAGGAATTACGCAAAAAACCGTACCACTTGTATTGTGTGTGTGTGTGTGGTAGGTCCCGGAACTGGTTGTCAATTAGGGTGGTGCATTAATAAGTTGCTCAAGGTTCTGTAGCTATACGATTTCTGAGAAGCAGACAAGTGGATATGGACATATGTGGTCGGGCAAAATGAGGCATTTAATCTCCAAGAAGAGCAAAACTCATTTTCTCAGCTCAACTTAATCACCATTTCGATATAATCTGTGCCAGAATTTTCGATCAATTAGCCAAAGATGTTTTATGTAACAAAATTCATCGATGAAAGTCAAAGGTTATGGATTGTAGTTGTTTTCTCAGAGTGATCAGTCTTAACGAACCATCGAAAAAATTCATGAAAACATCAATTTAGAGCGGTTCAGGGTCTCTGTAATTAGTTTTACGAGCACATCTGCCAGGGCTGTGGTAATCCAATCATTGCAATGCTAACTGTGACACGTACAGCGAATCGCGGATTGGGAGAATTTAATTGGCGAAGCATGTAAAGCGGCATCAGCTGGTGTAATCAGTGACTTTGATTAAAATGTAACTGTCCTATACATATACGTGTTTGGAAGCGCACGCGTACCGTGCGTTCCGCGTGTACAGGGACGATTGGGACACTGTCGATTTCAAAGACCCTCTCGCTTGATCGTGACTCGCATGAATACAACGCTTTCGTCTAGCTCTCCTTTTTCTAGAGCTTCATCATCCGGCTTTCACATAGTTTTCTCAGATCAATTTTTAATCGTCCCAATCCCCCTCTCCCACTTCTGCCCTTCTTGGACCTTCCTATCCTATGAAAACCCTTTACACTTACACTTGTCTATTGTGATCGACGTCGCTTCGGAAATACGTTTCGTAATTGATGACAGGGCAAATTTTATCCAATCGTTAAGCAATGCGCAGGAACTCTCGTATTTTCCTTTTGATTTCATCAAAGTCATCTCGAGAATTTGAACGGGCGGAGTGACGCGATAAGTGTTGCGAGTAACTCTTCTCATTCTGCGCTTCTGCTGCAAAAATGGAAGTGACTTTTTGATCTAAAAGTAGCATCCAAGTATGGACATATTAGGAATATCTCACTTTTTCAGAATACATTGAAAAAAATCCTATAACTTATAAAAGTTCTCAAAAATGTTTTCGAGAACAATATTCTATAAAGTACCATTGCCAATAGTCGCTAAAAACAGGGAATAGAACCTATTATCCTTCAGCATATACGTAGTCCATTTCTCCACAGGATTTTGGAGGATACAGTATCCTAGTTCCAAGAACTGTGTCCTAATTGCCCTTGGATCCCACCCTTAAATCCGATTGTCATAATCGCACTCCTCTAAACGGATTGCGCATCGTACGTCAACAATTGTATAATGATGTCACCAGTGTGTACTGTATCTATTCATCTAGCACTGTACCACTAGTTTAACTTAAAATTAAATAGGGAAGGATGATAACCAGTTAATCAAAGTGTTTCGTTTCAGTATCGATTTATTGACCGAAAGAGAGATCCATATTGCGGTAGAGAAAGGAGAAAAAATGTTTAGGAGGGTTGTTCAGGAAAGGGTGAAAGAGAGTAGTTGTTCGTTTATCTCATGGGAAGAAGTAGGGTGCGGCGTGCGCAGCATAGGTCAAAGGCGCGGCGTATTTGACAGGCGAAGCAAACGCAGCGAAATGTGGTCCGGCGTAGGTCAACGGTGCAGCAACGTGCGCGACTGCTGGTGCAGCTGCAACTGGCGCAACGGCTGCGAGGGGTGCGGCAGCGAAGGTGTTATAGTTCCTGGCCACGACCTGGCTGCTCCTTGCGGTAACGATGGGTGCGGGAACAGCGTACGCCGCTGGTGCACTCGCCACCAAAGGTGCCGCTGGGACCAATCCGCCGGAAACGGCCGCGACGAGGGCAAGGATGCTCTGTAAAGAAATAAATATTAATCAAATATTGGTAAAATATCTCTCGATAAACCAGATTCTCACGAATCGGTAGAATTCCTTGTTTGAGGATTCCACTGTTCCACGTATGCTCTACTTACCACGAGCTTGAACATTTTGTGTTTGGTATCTCGAGTAAGTGTGGGACTGCGAGTGTCGAGACTCCTCCTCGGCTCCGTTTTATACCCAGTCCATCGTCCTGAAGCGGCTCGCCGGGGCTCTGACGAAAGGTGGACGGGGGTACGGTCACCTTCGTATCGATTTCGTTCGGCGCTTCGCTCGCATTCAAATGCCGATTGCGAGGCCCCATGGCATCGAGTCCTCACGTCTTCACCGGCCCGCTTTCGTACGAGCGTCCAGCGAATTTTAAAGCACATAGGGTAAAAGTGATTAAAGTTCAGAGGAGGAAGATACCTGGCCGGATTGTGACACTCTGGAGAAATCGGTTAAATTCGCGGCGTGTATCGTCCTTGATACTGGACGATGAATTTCAATAAGACAAAGGGTTTCGATGACAAAGGAGTCATTGGAAGATCCGGTTCAATAAACTTGCAGATTGCACTGGCCTGATCCATACCACGTTCATGCCACTCCTTACCCTTGCCCATATCGGGAACTATGCCCATTTGGGGTACTTTTCCATGGAAGGTTTACAATCATAGCCCTTCTCAGATCAACCGGACCAACCTTGATCGTTCTCTCTGGGAAGGACAAAGAGACTTTCATGTTGATGAATTGAATTTTACGCTCTCAGGCCGAGGAAAAGCGATTGAAACGATGATTACGTAAGTGGTGATTACCGCATCGAATTGACTGTGCAGAGACTCGCTTTGTGTTGCCATATCATCGACAACGGCTTGAAAATTCTAATGCGATAAATAGAGTCATTCGATACTCGAATTCATTATTCCCAAATCGTTAAATTGATTTTCGAGAAATCTCATGAAAGATAAATTCGCATTTTCCGTTCATTCATGTGAACCACAATTGTCGAGTGAGCGTGGGCTCTCCCTCGGTGCGAAAAAACTCCTGTCCTTTCTCTTTCTAGTGCACCACGCCGATCGAGTCTCATTGTCAGTCAGTGAGTTTTTTTATCAAGTTCAAGTTCGCCGCTCGAGGAAACATGTAAGCTGGCGTGAGACGAAAAAACATGACGGAGAAAAGAGAGGGAACGAATGTTTGATTGGTCGCGGTCCATTGGTTTCCATGAGTATAGCCCACCACATTTAGACAAAAGACTCTTGTAGTTATTTTTCCCGACAGTTTTTTTCATAGAAAATCTCTCACATATCTGACTGATAACTATGCACTATTAAAAGTCCCAGTATATATATGTACTGGTCGAATGAATTTTACTGATCTAGAACTTCTTAAAATAACTCCCTTACGCAGATTCGTGTCGAACCAAGGCCACCCGGAACAACATAGGAGCAGCACCAAAGTTTTTTCGATCTCCTCAACTCTCATTTACTGTCGGGCACGCTGTAGCCCCGCATGGTGAGATTGTCCTTGTGATCTTGACGGCCGTTTACTTTTTGGCTACTTTTTAGAAAAGATAATTGGAGACGGGTAGTTCCGTGGTTTCCCTCTTTTTGTCGATAAATCATCATCCGCAAGATCCAAGTAAAAAAAGTGACTTAACTCGAGGATCATTGCCCTCTCGTAAAATGAGAAAAGATGAACTTTCGTTACAGTACTTCGTCTCGTTTAATTCTGATTAAACCAGGTTTAAAATAATTGTAATAGCTCGAGGAGCGTGCGACGTCACTCGTCGCGTTGTCGAAAGTTTATTGGGGTAGGGAAAGGTCACTGCGTCAAAATTTCTGATGGCGTGAATAAAGACCTCGTTTCGAGCGTACACTGCACAATAATTTAATTTAACCAATTGCTCTCTGACGAAGTTCGAACGGAGGAGCAATCGATTTAATGTGTAGAGTGCTTGTACTCATGGATGTAGAAAGTTCGTCGCGTGATTGGCATCCTTTACCCTGGGCACACCAGTCGACCCGACTTTGGTTTTCTCGGCCGGACCTTGGCCCTACAGGAGAGTCTAAGGGGACTGACGTCATGGAACAGGCGGAAGCGGCGAGCGAGCATTCGTCCTTGCTTTGTTAGTGACGAAACGTTGCGCGTACAATGCTTCATGCGGCTTTTCTCATGAGGATTTCAAAGCTTGTTCAGCTCAAATACAAATGCTCCAGACAATACTCTCTCCGATCTAATATCGAAAGCTTGAGAAAAAGAGCATAAAAAAACTTGCCCTTTATTTATCGATTATATTGCAACCCTCGCAATTTGCATTATCCACTCACCCGACAGCCGCTTACAATCGTGTATAAAGTTTTACAAGTAGATAATTCCTCACCTTTAATTACACAGACTGGTTGAGTCAGTGCACCTTAAAACCGTTGCTAACGAGGGGTAAGGAGTGGAGCAAAAGTACGTAGGAGTTGAGTAGTGAAGTTTAAAGAAAACTTGAACGCGATTCACGTGAATTTACTCTCGAGAAGCCTCGATCAATTTTTAAAGGGCGCGTTTCTCAATTGAGCGTTCGTCTATTACACGAATTGCGTAATATCAATAATAATCCGCAGAGTCTATTCCGATAATTATCGGAATGGCTTCCGAAGTAGAACGATGTTTTTCAAGTTCATCCGTTCCGCAAGAATTCTTTTTCTTTCGGTGAGATCGATCAATATTTCTCCCAGTGTGACTATCGCGATAAAATCTCGGAGCAAGCCGAGCACACTGAAGTGGGCGAGTAAAGGCCGAGACCGATTTCAATGTTCCAGTATGTCATATAAGCAGCGGTTGCATAAGACATGCATCGCAGAAGCTTTTGTTTTTACGGGGCTCCCGTTAATTATGTAATACATGACAACAATACCGGATGACTGTTCACACGAGTGTAAACAGGTTCTGTCCCCAGGATGCGCGATGCGCACCACGCAGTTCGCGGACGCCCTGTATGCTACGGTTGCATCTGCCCTCGGTCGATGGACCCGGCTAGGGCCGAGCACCACCCTCGCTTTATCGGCCATTGCAACTTTTCTATGCGACTGAACTCGCCAGTTTCGTGATTCCATAAAAGAATGGTTTATCGTTTAATTTTCAATCTTCAACGTGACGAATTAAGTCTTTTGTACAAAAATACGCAATCTACCAATCAGACTATTGTTGATAGGTAGTAATTCACAAGAGTAGATTCTATTTCGCAATGGCAGCGACGGAAATCTAACACATTCAATTTTGAGAATGAGAATTCTCAGAATCTTGAAGGGAATTCTCTGCTGCTTACCCACAATTGATCACAATAGATGTCGAGTGGCTCGAGCAGATGAGATAAGGGATGCGCGTGCTCGAAAATAGGGGTTGTGCCAAGAGCGAACAGGGTTAATGACCTCTTTGCTTCGGCATCAAATGTCAAATTATCTATTTCTAGCTCATAGTCGATCGATCATTCACAGATGAGCCGTCACGTTGCATTGGCAGGTGCATCAACGTGCTCCATAAATATCTTGAATCTCGATGCATCGTCGGTGGTGATACTAGGAATAATGTCGGAAATGGACCTCGGTCTATTGTTGAACATAAATCGAGCGTTCGCGAAAAATATCGGGATAAAGACTTAGCCCATTACGCGACCGTATACTCTGGTAACGTGGGTAGTGTACTAGTTACGCGACTTGGGATTAGTTCGATAAGCGCCAGGACAAGGCGGTTGGTCACATTCTAACAATGGGAATACGTACAACTTACGGAACAGATCAAACTTTCGTATTATGCGATGTTGCTCGACAAAATTAAACTAATCATATAATGTGTTATCTTGATCGAACCTATAGACCGTATTGAACGTAGTTCCATTCAACTATTCGTCTGTCGTGTTTTAACAATATTAGACAAGCAGTCATATAAATCTATGTTCAACCTTTACGCAGGACATCGGGGGTATAATTATCGTGGATTCGTAGAAGGAGCTCTAGAAATAACGGCTCACAATGAAAACAGGGTGGCAATTGAACAATTCGGGATAGGTCAATTTTCTGATTTAGCGAGCTCTCGAAGAAAATCTATGGCGGAGAGAAAATTTGACGGAGGGGTGAAAGTAAAAGAATTCAGCCCTCTGGAGCATATCGAACTATCGATCGAGTAGAGTGCATTCGCAAGGAAGAAGGAGGACGATCTGCCCCGCTCGCAGGTACGTCCACCTCTTGGCATCGATCGTTGACGAGGTCAGTAACCCACGGCATTCCCGGTCGAAGACGCGATGTATAACGCGCCACTCCATCCCCGCCCACTGCCAAACTGCAGCGTCGCCGGATTCGACAGAGTCGTTTGCAAAACCGTGCCAGTTATTCCCAATGGTCGGTCGAATCGATCGACCCGGGAGCAAAGTACTCCAGAGGGAGAAAATTGCAGCAAGAATCGCGAGATTCGTTGTTGATCTGGTCATTCTGAAAATAGATCAGTTCAGGATCAAAATAGCTCTCTCTGGGGGGGTTGCATCGCCCTGGGTAGTCGCGGTTGCATGGATCCTCCTATAAACGGATATGTGGTAACACCCGATGTAACGGTAATACCCCGAAGGGATTATTCGGTAATCGAAAACTAGAATTGCGAGTTATTATTTTTCACGCATTGCCACGAAGAAGGGAAGCTCGATGGTTAACACCGGATGTTGGCTTATGATTTTGCTTGGCATTAAATATAGATATAATAATTCGAGAAAAGGAGTCAAAATTGTGGAGAAAAAGAAATTAGGATGGTCCATGGAGGTCCGATAGGAGGTTTCGTTTGCAAGAATATCCGACGCGTTGCGGTGCATGACGATACGAAAGAGCGGGAAAAAGAGATAGAGAGAGAGAGAGAGAGAGAGAGCGCGCGCGCGAGATTTACGGTATTTATCGTCAGGTGCCCTCGCGAGCGCAACTTGCACCCTCACGTGGCGGGTGCGAGGCATGCGCGCACCCTGAAATCGCCCGCGAGGGTATATAAGACTGCTCCGCCAACCTGCGAATCTCAGTCGGTCCTCGCCAACATCCGCAGATAACGCTTCCGTGTGCACTTCATTAGCATTACAGCTCCTAGTGTGAGATTAAATCCTGAAGTGGCAAGTGATAATTTATTATCGCTCCAAAGAACCGAGGGCATTGAACGAATTGGATCAATTGACTTTGCTAATTCGAATTAACGAAATCAGCGGTCTATCCATCGTCAGTGTTTCATCGCGTAAAGGAAGCGTTTTCGGAGCGAAATATATCAGCGAAGGACCTAAACAGCGTAAAACCACCAGACAAAGAGTGCAAAGTGACCAATAAGGGAATCAAGCGTACACCTGGACCGCACGCGGAAGAGTATTCTCAAACTTGGCGGCAGCGTCGCCGAGTGGCGTAGGTCTTTGCCCGTGATTCTTGTTCACCCGGCAAGCTCAGACATGGAAGACTCAACCCGGCTTACCGATCCTAGCGAAAATCGCCACTCTCGTCAAAATCATCAGCGAGAGGGTCGCATTCGTGAAACCGGTGGTCGTGGTGATGGTGGTGGTTGTGGAACTGGTAGAGGTGGAAACACTGTGCAAGATGCACGAAATCGAGATGCAAGAAATCGAGTAAAAAGAGATTTGGGTGATGACGAGTACAGCACTGACAGCGGATGCAGCAGTGGTGGCAGTACCGGAAGTGCCGAAAGGCTATCGCGTCGAGGTAGTGCAGAGCGTCTATGTCGAGCCGGCAGATCACCCAGAAGCCATTGCTACTTGGATCGGTTGCGAGGGCGCCCAGCGCGCTCCCAAGAGCGGCTCTCTGGAATCCAGAGAAGCTCCGAGCGTGTTCGTGCAAAATCCTCAAGATCCTGGAGCCCAGGTGACGTTTGGACTCTTGGACGCGGAACGGAATCGCCTTCGTACTCGCCGAGTCCCTCGGACGCACACAGCAGCAGCGACAGTGATTCCTTGAAGAGAACATCCACCGCGGACATCCTCCGCCGGGCGTTCCAGAGCCTCAAAGTATCCCCCAAATGGGAGAATAAAGAAAAAAAGCACGTGAAGAAGAGTCCCAAGAAAATTCTGCGCAGTCCTGTTTCGTATACCTATGTGAGGGGACTATCGGGCCTACCGACACAGAGGGTACCCAGGAATGGGTCACAACAGCCACCAATGCCCTGTTCCTGCCAAGATCCGGCCGGCCTTTATCGATAGATTTTTGTCACTGGCGCTTCTTCAAGATCCGTGGATCCTTGCGCACGAGACTGGTGCTTCCTCGCGGGGCGTCTATCTTCCTTTATCTCGTTCAAGTATCTCCGAATTCCATCCGCGAGCGCTCAAACTCCTTTTCCCGTTAATCCCTAGCTAATTGTTTCTTATACCGAGAGCATCGGTGTGACTTTAGCACACACGCTCAAAAATGCGGATCCCAGAAGCTGCAAAGAACGACCCAACGAAACGGACCAAATCCGCACGACTGGACTCCTCGGGGAGTCGAGGGAACAAGGCTAACGTTCTCGGCACGAGGTACCGAGACGTATACGAATTTAGGACCGCGTATCGTTAACAAATGCGAGCGCGTTTCCCTCTTAATATTTAAAAGAAAAAGCTCGTCCTATCTTGATCCGAACGCGCTTATTAAAGTGGTCTGTATCAAGTGGACGAACTGAACTGTCTCATCTCGAGTACAGTAGACTCATTCTCATCCGATTCCTACACGCTAATCGACTATGTTCTTGTCGTTCTTACCATTCCTGGTCTCATCGATCATTCTCTAGTAAATCCGTTATTAAGTCGATTTTATCGTGGTTGGTTCCGAGGCTACTGTACCCCGAACGGATGTCCGGCGGCTGCTGATTGTCAACGAAAGCAGCCAAAAACGGCTGAAGGGGGAAGCGAAGAGTACCGGACTCGATCTGCGCTCTTGTAAGACGCATAATGTAGCGTCGAGCGATATTATATGATATGTATGTATCCGGCACTGTCGTTACACAAGATAGATCACATAGAAGGATCGTAGTCGTACAGTATTGTACATACTTTTCGTAGGATCGGCCATTATACATAATAAGTATCTCGGCGATATATTCATATGTGGGCGGCATTAGCGACTGACTAGGTACGCTCTCGCGTGAACAGAATGGCTCAGAGCTATGAGGGATTCTTTGGTCGCGCGAGAAGACGAATGTATTTTTCAGGAGCACGCGGTATGCTCGCAATAGGTAGCAGCCTAGACTAGCCGCTCTTTTTCGCATAGGAATTCGTTTCCGGAACATATCACGGGAAAAACCGCCATTCCGCTCGCGATCCTAAAATTTCGCGGATTCAACTGCAATCTCGAGCAGGAGGGCTTTCTTCTCCGAACTTTCGACGAAAGTATTGAAAAAAAAAGAAAGAAAAAAAACAAAATAATAAGGGCGAATATTAATCGTATGCGCGATCTTCCAGTGCCTTGTAAATATGTCATCCCGCGTGGCTGCACTCAAAAGCAACAATTATTGCTGGCCTATTGCCGAAGCAGGGGCCGTCGAAAGTTTTATGAGAAGCGAAGCGAAACGCGCGCCACGTAAGTGTAACTCGTGGCTCTTAACGCATAGGTATATACTATTGCGTAGATGTATACGATACAGTACGTATGCATGTGTACGTACTGTATCATCATCATCACTATTGGGGGTTGTATGAGCGCGACACTGCGAGAATCCAAATCACGAGACTCGAATGCCCGAAAGCGAAACCAAAGAAGATCAATTACTCAGGACTGAATGTTTTGTATCGTTACCTATATCAACGTAGCTTACGTTTCAAATAAACGTTTTTCATTCTATAAACTGACAATCCTGTATTTTATTTCTCTGGATCTTAGGACCATTGAACCTTCCACAAAGTGTACCATTAGATTATTGCAATCAGCTAAATCGTTTGGATGCATTGCAAAGTTGTCGAGAAAGATGCAACCACCACTCGTAACCCTGTTTCTGCTTCCGAAGCTGGAAAAGAGGTCGCGAAGCTCGAAGAATATGAAAAGGAACCAGAAAACAGTTTCCTTCTTTTACGGTCCTTCTTCTTGGAGGACACTGACCCCACAACCTCTGACCCGATTAAGCTACGACCCAACGATGGCCCCGTTTATCCAAGTGAAATTACGCCGAGACTTTAGCAGTACCACTTCCAACGATTAACGTACACCTATTTCCGTCGGAAACGATAAAAACCGGCGTATTCCTCTCGTTAAATATATCCATCGATCGTCTTGGTAACTTGAGTATTAAGTCACTTAAAAATTGGGCTGAAAGAGCAGAGAATAGCAGCGGACGATTTGTAAATCTGATGGCCGAGAATAGAAGAGTTTTTCACTAGTGGAATCAGGAGACAGGCTGGCTGGAAGGGTGGCTCGCCGTGCCGCGGATGGTGGATGCGACAGGGTGAGCACGAGTACAAAGTGTTTTGGCGTGCGATCGTCAAAAGACTCGGAAGACGAGTGAAGACTGGCCCTGGGCTGTTTTTAGCCACGGCCACTGCGGAATCAAGGAGTGACCCACTTGCGGGAGCTTGCACCCCGTGACGTCATCGTTGCAACCGAGCAACCCCATTCACGACCCTCCCCTGACCCAGATCAGGGTGCCTCTGCCATCCCCATGAAATACCATAGTTCATTCAAAGAGTCGCAGAAGCTGCGGTTCTCTCCCACTTTGAGCCACTGCTGATGTACCGTCTTTCTCCGTCTCGCCTCTCTGCGCCCAGTTTCTCACCCTTGCTAGGCCGGTGATACCCTTGCATACCCACCTCACCGTACTGACCTGTTCTACCTTACTCTCTCTCTCTCTCTCTCTCTCTCTCCCGCTAGTGTTGCCGTGTCGTGCGTATCCTGCGGCACCCCGTGCGCCACTGCGTACTCGGTATCGTGCCAGGGACACCTTACTCGCCCCTACTCACCCCTACTTACCTTACCGTTCTGCAAATAAATGCCCTTCGCCCCTCTTTCTTTGATACCTTTTACAACTCGTGACGATTGCCACTCTTAATTACGGAATTTAATCATATCTGACCGGAAGGATTTGGTTTAATTGTAAAGTAGCATTTGAAATTAATTCACGGAATGATCCTTGGAAATAGGGATCAGAGCTCGATCTTTCAATAGGACGATCAAGGTATCGTAGATATCGCAGACTTTCGCGTGAATCGAGTGGAGGATTTCACCCTTGCCTCCGATCCCTTTTCCTCGACCCCTTTCGCCCGGTTTTCTCTTCTCTGGCTCGTAATGACGTCATCCTCGTCATTGAGAAGGCCGCCGACAACGCGTCCCAGTTCCGGATCTGCGACCGAATAAACTCGGTCGAGGCTTATCTCGTATCCTTTGCCTCCCCCCTCGAACTACGTCGTGGCCATCCTCCCTGCCTCTTTGCCCTTTGCCTTTTCATCGCCCTTCCACTCCCGGTTCCGTCATTCCTACTGCGACCGGTAGCCACTGTTCGCGGCCGCGCTGATTCCTCATCTGCGAGGGGTACGCTGCGAAAGGGGAAACAGAAAAGAGAAGAAGAGTACTCATCCGTGAAAAGGGAGTGTCGAGCACCGCGGAAAAATCGGCCTGTCCAAATTAGAAAAACACTTCGAGAAAGAAGAAAGCCGCGGTGAAGTGCACACGTGAACCCCGCGGATTTGATTGCACTACAAATCGATCGGCTTACATATAAGGACAATCGAAAGGCCGGTGAGGCTGCAGAGCTACGAGGGAGAAGGTAAAAGTGCAACAAAGAGGTAGTAGTATGGCGTAGCACGACGCATCACCCCATTCACCCCCGATCTCTCCCGCGGCATTCGCTAGCGTATGTGCACTCTACATGCATATACGCGGATAGGTCGTTGCACTTGCCGGTTGGCGCGGTGATTGCGTCACGTCGTCATGGATACCGCGGATGACCCTATGCAGCGGGGACGCAAGCGCCACTGGAAATTGGAACTTCGACCCCAAATTGGGTCGACCAGTTACCCTACCAAACAACCCCGTTTCATCTCCGCCGCATCTCCGTTGAAACTCCAGCCACTTTGGCCCAGCCCCAAGCGACCCTCTCCACCCTCTCCTACCTTGCTACTCTCCCAACCCTTCGACCAGGTCGGCCTGATTCTCCTCCAGCCCCAATCCAGCATCCGGTGGCCCTTCGAGAACGCGCCACTCGCCTCGATTTCGCTTGCCTGCCGCATCCTATGCGCACCGACCGCCCCTGATGCGATTCGTTCTCACTACCCAACCTTCTCTACCTCTGCTCTCTCTCACCTGTCCTCCAGTTCGAGGCTCCCACCTAATAATAGGGCGATAATAGGCCACGAGACTTGCAGTTTAACACGTTCACCGAACGGCACGTTTTACTAAAGGCCCATTTTTTAATCGTTGGCTACTTTGTCCTTACCCAGATCCGAACCACGTGATAGCCGAACCTCCGCCAGCCGCGATTTCTGATTGAATCGTCGATTCATACATATATTGCTTACCTGTGGCGCTTTTATACCAGTCAGTACACTAAATAGACCGAAAATTTGTCGTCTACACGATGACGTCATTCTCGGTTACTTTTCTTCAACTTTAGGAATAGTTCGTCCGGTCTATAAATAGTATTGATATTTTTACGAATCGACGAATGCTCGCATTGTGCCGGGGTTTTTGTGAGAGAGAAGCGAACAAATGTCAGAAGTCAAAACGAGAGGATAGATATCGCAGTTAGGAGGGGTGTGTGTCCGTGAACTTTTGCTTCACGGAATAAGTAAACGGTCAGGAACGATGCAGCATCGCAATGTATTCTTCCTTTTTTTTTTTCTTTAATATAACACAATATCATTATTATTATCGTCGTCATAGTTTTTGATATATCGCTACCAATACGATCGACGATCTCTCGCACCCTTCTCGCTGCTCGCTGATTATTATTGACAGTCACTCAGCATTCTTTTATTACATACATGTATGTATCATCCTGTGATTCCTGTCGAAAGTTGAATCGGTCTTACGACTGAGATCACAAAAATGAGCTGCTTACAGCTGTCGCCGATTTTATACATGAGTTCATGGCCACTTTCCAATTCGTCAAGCAGTCATCCCCAAATGGATTGATGCCAAAACAGAGCAGTATTTATCTTTATTTATCTTCATCTATATAACAAAACTTGTTGAACTCCGTTAATCTTCCGTGTAAGAGTAAAAAATAGTCGTAGATGAAAGTGACTGTGGAAACCCATCTAAATAACTAAACCCCCTTATTCTACGTGTTTTATTGTAACACAATTGTTCGGACGGTGTCTTCTTGCCCATTCCTAATAACACCAGCACCAGCAGCAGTATCACCAACAAACAACAACAACAATAATAATAACAACATTACAGAGTGAGAATGCGCTTAATGGATTACAATTGTAGCATCTTTCCTTTTGTCATATACTGCGAATGCGACTCTGTATAATGTAAAGAGAGAGAATGATCGAAAAAACAGTCGATTATAAACGTATAGTATTAATAATATTATATTAACGAGAAAGAGAGAGAGAGAGAGAGAGAGAGAGAGATAGTTTCGTGGGTGTAGGCACTGTCATTGGTGCGTGCAACGCACCGCTTACGCTCGAATTTTTATTTTTTTTTTATTTTTTGTTAATTCTTTTTTTCGTCCGTCGTTCTGCGTCGACAATAAATATTCCGAATATTGCGGGTATATTGAAAAATCTTTCTAATCGCGGGAGGAACGCCCTGACGGAGATTGGTGAGTCCTCCACGTATGTAACTACGGTATAAGACTAGACTGCGGAATAGGAAGATTGTTATTTGCATAATGGTTTTGGTCTCGGTTTCTTGCGCTTCTGGCTTTGCGCGAATACATAAATACTATATGTATATGTACATACATATATCTGCGTGTACAGATTTGAAATTCCGAGAGCGCAATGTGGTCTGCGACCTCATTTTTGAACCGCGACCAAAGAGCCTCGCTAGACTGCAGATCTTTATGCAAATTGTATCAAACGTTGTGTAAGACTTACGTCGACCGAGAGAAACGCGTTGCAAAATGTTTGTGAGGTATATGATCCATATTGAGCAGAGTTTTGTATAATCTTGACAATTTGACAGTAAGAAAACGAAATAGATATTTGCATAAATATTTGCGGTCGCCGAGTCTGAAAAGTTTCTCATATAAATTCAATTAAACAAAATTGAGCGAGTGCCTCTCGGAATTTCAAGCAGTACGTATTCCTACGGAATATTGCAAGCGGTGCAACCGTATTTCGTTCGTCGATTAGGATTCTTCGCTTTGGAAGTCGAAGCGTCGGCGTCGTCGCGTCGCGTCGTGTGAATCGTGTGTGGAGCTTTCGGGATACGCTTTTTTTGGATCCTCGTTAACACAGGCGGTTGGAGGGCTTTCGCTCGAACTGCGGAACTTTGATGTAAGTCCTAAAATTTACCGATACAAAGGTACAATTATCATCCTGCGAAAATTTTCATCTTTTAGAATATGTATTATTTCTAATCAGATAGAACACCGTGTATCCAGACACTTAAACGTATCCATACACACATTCCGGGTGCGATTAGAACGTGTATTGCCAGGCATTGCAATAATATTTCGACGTGGATAGACGGAGCTCTGTTCTACATTCAACTAGCGCACTCATTCGCAATCTGGCTGACTGACAAATGACAGTCGTAGTTACTTCATGCTTTTGGAAAGTTACGGAGAAGAGGAGAGAAAAGGAGTCTTATGGTAATTATTTATTATTAATGATCGAGTTCCTGGCAAAGGGATGAAAAAGAAAAGAAATGTCTGAATTTGACATTTTTTGCGAATGAATTAATACAATCCACTGATAGAAGCGAGGGGAAATGCTTATTTGACTAAATAAGTATCGCGTTTACAACTCCACGGGTATCATGCTCCTTTATGGTACACAGCAGAAATTCCTAGCAAGAAGAAAAGTCTCATCGAAAACTTACCGATCCTACTCACTGAGAACTGGCAGTAGGGACCTTATACCGCAAACGTCAAAAGAACGAAGTATTAGGACGTGATTTCAAGTTTAGTGAGGCTCGTCAATAAATAATCATCGCGGAGTGCATATGAAATGCATGAGATTAATCAGATGACAGAAGGTTTCATAAATAATATTGAATACTCACAATTCGATGCTCTGAATAGTCGACGTGGGACAGGTGATTTCTACCTTAACGTGACAGTGCTTATGACATTTCATTTGGCAATCCCTGCACTCGTAGCCCTGTTTTCCTAATCTGCGCGCGAGGGTTCTTTTACAGACTTCGCAAACCGTACCGCTGAAAACAGAATTATTCCACGTTATTTAGTAAAGTAATTTAATCGATTAAACAATTAATATTCAACTAAATACATTTTACAAATGTAGATAAATTAATCGTATCAAATTAGACGAGATTCTCACCCTGGCAAATGTTTCGCTATAAATGTATGGTCATTGAATATATGTAACTTCGTGCCCTTCTTCCTCCACCTACTTTTTTGCGCGAGCGAAAGCGGTACGAGGTAATGCCTAAGAAGAACAAGTATGGATCAGTAGGAGGTTCGTTGAACTCGAGTTAAGAATTCAGCGAAATGATGGTACTCACTTCTTAATACCGTTCTCAAGGGTTTCGAGAACGAGAGTAGAAGCCTCGTTGACATAGGTTCTCGTGGACGTTCCACTAATACCGGACGCTTCGCTCAGGCTCGATCTTCTGGATTGTTCTTCCCGTCCTGGTACCGACAAATGTGCTATAAAATTCAAGCAGCGATCTTTTGCATTCTAAGCTTTACGGGTAGCATGGGAGATACGTCCTAACGAGCGAGTTAATTTGATCCTAGAATTAGTTGCACTTCTACTACTAGGAAATATTTCAATCTATCTCCCCTAGTCGATAATGGGAAAGAGACAATAATAATAAACTGTGGATTTTAATACGAAATATCCAAAGTTATGTAATAAAAATCTCAATAAAATAGGAATAACAATAAAATTCATATTTGTATGAAAATCCATCGTTTAATAATAATTGAAAGATGAAAGCCTTTGTTTTAGATGGGAAGAGAGGATACGGAGATAGCTAAGCATAAGAGTATACATGAGATTGTAGAAAAACATACCGGAACCTGGGTCACGCGCTCTGTCTGCGGATATCGATCTCGAGTGCGCATCCTCGTGATTGATATCTCCTTCCGGTCCAACGGATCTGCTTCTCGTCTTCGAGCGGCTGAGTCGCTTCTTTATCGTTCCAAAGAAGTCCCTTCGTTTCCTTCGCGTTCTTCCCCTCTCTGCAACAGTCCCTCAACGTTACGCTCGTCGTCCAAACGACCAGTGCCCGTTGGGCAAGACCGGGAAAAGCATCCCATTGGAAGGACGCAGCTCTCAAAGAGAGAAAGATGGAGAAAAAGAGAGAGAGAGAGAGAGAGAGAGATTCATTGCTACCTTCGGAATTTGAGGAATTGGGCGTGCTCTCTGGTCCCGAAGTCGCGCTGGTGTCTTTGGCTCCGTGCTGCAATAGGCAACGCCGAAGGATTAGCCACCACGCGTAACACGATTTCCTGTTCGTTGTGTGTGTGCGAAAGGATTATATCAATTCCATTCCATCTCATTTGCTCCCGCAATCGCTCCATTCTTCTCACATGCCTCTACGCTTGACTTAACTTTTAATTGACCTTCGATTCAACGCACAAGTACAACGCTGCCGAGTCGAGCTGAGATAATCAAGCTGTTTATTTACCTCTGGTGAGATTTCCTGCCAGTTGCCGGTTTCCATGAGGGCGACCTGTCGGATTAGCAAACACACGGCACTCAAAGGGTCGGTTAGTACAATCCTGGGAGCGACGCAGTCCAGACGCAGTTGCGACAGGCAGGGATGCGAATGCGAAAAATCGAGGGAAAGTTTTCTCTTTTTTTTTTGTCTCGTGCTCTCGAGTTACTTCGTTGATTACCTTCGATGCTGCTGGTAGATGCAGAGTACAAAGGAATTTGGAGGGATCGTCGATCTGCGAGTGATCGATTCTCTAATGAGGAGTTTCAGTGATTCTGATTACCGTGAGTGTCGTAGATCGAGATCGAGAATGTTACGATTCGGGGTCACTACTAAAGTGATAATGGACTTCTCGAGAATACTGTGGTGCATCGCGGAAGGATACGGTGCGTATCGAGCTTTACGAGTAATGGTACAAATGGTAGAAAAGGTTGCAAAAGGACAAGGTTGTAATCTTCTTACCTTTACCACCTGTCGCTCCGTCTGCTGTAAAAGAAAGCAGAAAAAGGGGTGCACTTTATAGTGGGAATCTCCTTCTGCCACTATCTACTACACTAGGAAAATTTTGCATCTCTCTGTTCATTTCTCGACACACGAATGCCATTCCTCTCTCATGTACAAAATTGAGAAAAGACTCACGAGCATCGAATATTTACCCTTTGCTGGCTGTGCACGATCAGTGTTCCTTTGTTGCCGTTACTTTGACCCGTTCTGTAGGGCGAGTCGACGACGTTTCCGTTTGTCAGGTAGTCTGTAAATAGAGGATCTGTGAAAGTTGAACACCCTGTTCTCGATTTTTCATTCATCTAATCGCGACGAGGAAGGACCTCGAAGGACTTTTAACGAATATATGTATTTCTAAAAATTCCTGTGAAAAGGAAAAGTCAAGATTCGGTGTCTTTCCTCGTACGTCATTCTATGTATCATGAAGCGGTCTCGTCTTTGGTCATTTCGTTCGCCAGGTTCTCTCTGTCAAAGCCAGGATATACCTTAGTGCCAAGTGAAATCTGGCTCTAATTCTGGTAGCGGAAGTTACTGTGAATCTTATGAATTCGGTGGCATTCTGGTTCGGGACTCGTACGCGGCACTCCAAAAATCAGGTTGACGGATCTACTAATCGGACTGGGATGAAATGTTGGAACTGCTTTTTTCTCTCGCATGCGTACTACTCTCCTGAGATGATGGGAAGAAAGATGTATGCATACTGCTGCATTGTTCAGGGTACTTTAGTATCACGCGCTCTAATGCAGGAAGGGTCTTCTTTCATTACGTTGAGATTGAGATGTTTGGATCAGACTCAGGATTCTGGTTTGCGATGATATAGTATACCAAATCGGATTATATCTGATGCAGGGGAGAACTAACTGAGCACCAACTATCATTTCACACTCGAAGAACGCAATGCCTTTCAGATAATCAATTGGTAATTACCCCCTTCGGATTGAACGGAAGAGTCGTACAAGATAAGTGTGCTGTTACCATTGTTGTAATTCAGACTATTGTCGCTGATGAGACTTGTCGGATTGTAGGTGCGCGTGGGTGGCACCGCCTTTATAGTTTCCTTCACTTTGTATGGCTTGTTCCCAATTTGCGGCACCTCCGCACCCTCAATAAAGAGAAACTGCAAACGAATTGTACGTGATTGTCGGTAGATAGCAATTTGGTCAGACATAGCAATTAAAACGGTATGTTACCTCAACTGTGAGAGTGCCAGTGATGTCTTCCTCCTCGTAAGGTCTAGCCTGAAGTGGTATGATCTGTCTTTGGCTCGGATTCGCGAGTAATTCCTCCACTCCAACAATTCCCAGACCTAAAAATCTCTGAGCTTTGTTCGCTCGATCGTAGACCTCCAGTAGCACCTCAGTTGTATTGTGAGTGACATCGCTGGAATTAAAGATGAACGAACCACGTTACCGTGAACTCTTTCTTGAATCTTCTCAAGGGTCTCAAAACTCACAATAGGAATGCCTCGTCCCACAATGGATTTCGCGTTTCTTTTTTAATGGATGTTTGATTCTTTTGCGACGGTTCGTCGAGTTCCACTACACAGTATGGTTCCATGGCACCTAGTTCGCCACCCAAGTCGGTCGCTCTCACTACCTTTACCAATAATCGTTTCTCTCCGGCCACGTACTGCGCTGTCACGGGGGTAGGACTCTGCGTACGAAGACGCTGATGCTGTGGTGGAGCCGTCGATGTTGGCACAGTCTAATAAAAAAGATCCAGTTTTCTTGAAACTAATCTCCCAATCTTCCAAATGTTTAATAAAACTCAATGAACTTGAAGAATTTTTTCTCAATAATGAACAAAGTTCTCGTGAACCGTTCTTCGAATGACCCCGTTACATTTAACGTTCTAAAATTCTCGAAGCGGTATGCTCTCGATTGAGAGGCTCGAATAACTTAATCAGCAGGATTAAAGGTCAACGATGGCTGACGAAGTTCTCGCGTTGGCGAATTGGCAGCGTTCGATACTTGTCATTTACATGTACGAAGAATGTGACTTTTCCTTACCATACTGTCATAGTGCACTGGCAGTGGAAAGGTTGGTTGCGAGGGTGGTGGTTCTCTCCACAGACGCGGACAAGTTGGGTAGTGTGAGAGATTCAAGTGAACGTTGGTCCCTCTGAGCGCTCCTGCTACAATTTCCGTGACTACTTCCTGCAACTGGCTCTCGTCCAGATCTTTCTTTATTGTACCCACTTGTGCGAGGGAGATTTTTATCTAGCGTAAAGCAAAATGGAACGTTCGTTAAATTACTGCTCAAAGTAGTTTAGACCAGAGACACATATTTTTACAATTTCAACAGAGAAAGGTAGAAGCACAGATAGACAAATATTTGATATAAATCATAGGGACGAGTCATTAAACAGGACCAACCTCCGGCCAGCCGTCGCATTTCAAGTCAACGAGAAGCTTCTCCGTGATGCAGATGACATTCAGCCGGGCACGAAAGCGGTTTACATTGACCCGATAATGACTGACGTCCAGTTTGTCGCCTCTTTGACGAAAGGCTTTCAGTTGCAAAGCTGGGGTCGCTTCGCAGTCGCACGTAATAGTCTGCGACACATCACAGATAACATTTATCAAAAAATAAAATATGTATATCGAAGGATTTAATCGTTTTAAATACATTGATTCTTCGCGAATTGAGAAACATTGTGAATCCTTATCTGAAATTCAAATAGTACAATCGACATGTTACTGTAACAGATGAGATCATAAATTAGATTCGCCCGAGGCAGCGATTTTTTGCGTTTCGGCTTGGACGATTGATACTCTCGGTTTCCGTGAGCAGGTAAGCGACCCTCAATTGCGAAATCGTCGCGACCGATTCAACATCGTGCGAAGGATACTTTCGTTCGGTGAACTACGCAAAACTTGAACGTAACGCTAGAAGAGTATACATAATCGAGATAATAGTCCTAAAATCCGAAATGGGAAACGTCTACGGCGACCAAGTTATTTACGACTCACGATAGCTGAGATCAGCGCGAGGATACGTACCACATCGTCCTTCGAGTCACACTCACAGAAGATGTTCGAAAGTGTTGGTGGATGCGTCTCGGACAGCACCCGTACAAATTCCACTCCAACTCCATGCTGTAAAGCAAAATTAAAGTAACCACTCTCATCAGCTATTTTTGGAGTATAAATAATCGTCTCTTAAAAACCGGCAGACTCGGACATCAATTCGCGTAAGTGTCAGTAGACTTATGACAGTGACTGCGAGTAGTAGTAATGTCAATGATAAATTATCGCTTCTGACAATCCAATTAAGATTCGCGGGTCGTTTATCCTTCCAAGATTGTTCATTTGAGCACGGAGGGATCTTGAACCACTGGTGAAATCACCGTTTAGCCAGGCGTATACAGCGGAATGCTCTAACAATGAGAGCATTTAACACGACCGTAAAGAAGCGACTCATTCACACAGTGGTATCAGTGTGAGAGGAGTAACGGACAAAGCGAGCCCCTAAAGACGTATAAAAAAGTAGTAGATTTCTGCGGAGTAGCTTAAAGTGTTGCTGTCTGCAAGCGTGGGAGTTGAGTTCTCCTCAAAGAGACACCCAGACGTGCATTATTACCTCATGTATCGTCGTGTGACCAATGTGTCTTACTAGTTATACCAGTGTACGCGGAGGTACAGCGGCTGGTATAATTCGGGCAAGCACATCACTCTCCCACGCCTCCTCGCCCATACTTGTCGAGCGTTCCGTCAACAGCTGCCTTGCAACCGCGTTACCAGAAGCATCGTTCGCCTCGCGGTATCACACCGCAAAATGCAACCGATCGCAACCCCTTCGGGCCCCCTCGAGCCCCCTCGGTCTCTCGCACTTTACTTTGGCGCGCGCATTGTGCAAATAGACCGAACGACGCGGGACATTGCCAGCCAACAGGTTGGACATCGGTCTGTTTTCCCACGCGTCAAAAGGGTGCTTCGATTAACGGGGGGGAAAAAACAGTGATTTTGAGAGTGCAAGTTATAATATCCAAAGACTACGAATAAGAAGATTGTCGATGGGATTGTGAAAGTCGGTTTCTTGTGCAGCATATCGCGATCGTTCAGTGATTTCCAATTTCGTCTTAACGCGTAGAGGATTTTAATAATCGGAATACAGGAATTTATTAAGTAGGAAGAGTAAGAGAAAATATTGAGGATCACCTCATCAGCGGAGTTGGCAGTGAAGTCATTGAGGGAGACCACCCAGACTGCCAGCAGCTCATTGAGAATGACCAGGTCCGAGTGAAGCCAGACGATGGTCTCGTTGACCCAGCGCACCGCATCGGGATCAGCTCCAGTGGCAGTTGGGAGATGGAGACTTCTGGAGCTCCTTGCTGGGCTGATGAGGGCTCCAGAGGTTTTCCTCGTGAGTCGTTTGCGAACTGGTGGAGTGGGTGGAACGTACCCACCGCCGGCGTTGGAGGATCCGTGCACGCCGGTGGCCGCGTGCAAGGGTAGATTCCCACTGACAGGGGTGGTACTTGTCGTGGTACCGGGTGCGCTACTTGATCCACCCGATGGAGTTGACTTTGTTGGCGAAGATGGTGCGGATGCTACTTTCTGCTTGCCAAAGAACAGCGCACCAGGACCGGCGGTCGCTGTTGTCGCGACACTATCACCGTGAAAGACATGGCCGTCCTTCGCGCCCGCCGACGAACCAAGATCGTTCAAGACGAAACGATTGTACACGTATTTGCCAACGCACAGCACTACCAGTCCGAACAACATCCATCCGAATATCAGCATCGATAACGTATCCATTGTCGTGTCACCAGCCGAGTCGAAACTGCATATCAGATCGTCCACCCGCTCGGCCAAGTCGGCCATATTGCCCCATCGTTCTGCCAACCAAGTCCAATTGGATTCCAAAAACATTCTTTTCTATTTTCACCCGCGAGCGGACGGTGCCCCACTACCGCGGTATCGCGAGCTATTAATACGCCGCGCATATACCCTGGGTCCACCGCCGGACTACGCCACTGCTGCGTCTCCGTTTCTCTCCTTCTCGTCTTCGTCCTCGTCTTTGCCCTCGTCTTTGCCCTCGTCTTTGCCCTCGTCTTTGCCCTCCTCGATTACTCACAGTCCGCGCGCACCGTCCGAGCTGTCTTTGCTCGTGACACCTCCGCAACTTTTACTTATCTCTCTTGCCACACACTTCCTTACACATCTATTGTCACCTTACACATCTATATGTATTATCGAGTCTCCTATACAACAGTCACGGTAATCTCAAGTCGCAGACTCCGACTTAATTCCTTAATTCCCTTCGGTTAATTGTGGCGAGTGGATTTTAATTGGATAGTCGACAGCTTCCAATTGTGGTGTCATTTAGTATTAGTCTGGAAAAAGGGAAACATATTATGGTTTTCTTATTAGCGACGACATATCAGTGATTTGCCAAGTTAAATTCATACCGTATTCCTTTTCCCGCTCTCTGTCGGCGAAACGCGAAGCAAAGATCGATTCGTGCGCAGAAGATCGTCGAAGAGTCTCGACGACGCGGGTTTTTTGTTCAATTGGGTCCAGATCCGTATCCATACGTGTGATTTGAATCCAATCGATAGACAGTCCTATTTTCTTCGTGCACGACGAACACCCTGGAAATATTCGTTCAGTGTTTTAACAACTGGCGACTATAAGATATGCGTGAGAAACGCAAACCGTGGGGAGTGTTTAGCATGACGAGTCTATAGCCTGTGAGCAGCGTGGAAGTTGTTTTTACACAATTAGTCGTTGATAGTCGCTACCAAGGTAAAGCTCACACTATCGATATACATATCCAAGCATAGTGTCAGCTTCGTTGCTATCGCTGAAGTCATCCTCAAGGCCTCTTAAAATTTAACAATGCACGCACGAACTCAACTGTCACCATAGTCGAATGCACTTAATAAAACTTACGCAATGCAAGAACAAAATCACTAAGTGGAGAAATTTTTTGTTCGAGTATCTCTTTAACCGTATATAACATACCTTGTTAGCCTTGAGTTTTTTGGTCTATTCGCTAATATTCCGTTCTCGCTGTTATTTAACCGGAATCGCGAATGAATAAACAAACAAATACATCCACGAGTATTCTAGGCTTTCTCTCCTCACTGCTTTACACTTTCTAAAGTCTAAACGTAGATTTTCATGAACGCGATCACAATCTCCATTTCTCGCACGGTTTTCGCTGACCCAGTATAATCTCAGAGAGTGATAGATAACAGTTCCTTATGCAGCAAAAACACATTTATAGCAATGCATCACGTTGCAGTTATTCGCTGATTCGAACGTAGGCCTACTAGATCCTTTCGATTCATATACCGTTCGCTTTCACTTCGATCGCGGAACCAATATCTCCTCGATGATTTTTTTTTTCCTGCTATCCCATAATGAAGCACACAACAAATTCTATACGAGCACGTTGCGCAACGAAGCCCAGTGTCATCGGTAGAGCGTGTCCCCGATTACGAGATCGACATGGACAACCACGTGTGTCGCGCCTTTGGCACTCTTTTTTTTTCGCGAACTAGTAACGAGTTCCTCCTCTTCCGGAGTTCACGATATCGCTGCGTCGCGAATCCGAAGGCGGCGATAATACTCGTACCGTAAACACTGTCGTGTGATTATTCCTTCGGTTGCGATTATAACTTGAAAGCACAAAGACCGCACACATTATCGAGTCTGATTTGCCCTATCTCCGCCTTTCACGATAAAACTATGTGTGTGTAGTAGGAGCGGTGTTGCACCAATTCGCGAACTTGCAATGTTTACGCTAAGCATTAGTGCCTATAGAATAGTGGATTACTGAATGAGGTTCGAGTGAGAAGCACGTGGGTCCTTGTGTTCGTCACTGTTATCGAACCAATGCAGTCGCGTGCCGCGTTAACTTCCGAATTCAACCAATCGTTCTTTTTCTCACTAATTGTAAGCGGCTTTACGATCGAGTCACAGTGGCTTACATTCGTTTATCGAACGGCCAAGCCTTCGGATGTCCCGCTTTCACAGAGTGTTGCTTCCAGCTGCTGTTCACAGACACCCGTCACTGCGAGCAGAACCTTAACGACTGATCCTGCAGCAAAGAGCGCGGTAGCGCCCACCCACGCGCGACAAGCCGCGTAAAGTCTGACCGTTCACCTTTGACTACTACGCTCGCGTGTCTCGCGAGGACGATCACAGTGAACCGTGGAGAAGAGTTGATACCTCTCTCTCTCTCTCTCTCTTTCTCTCTCTTAAGAGAGAGGAAAAAAGAAGGGGAGAGAATTAAAATGAATCACTCAAGGAAAACTGCAACCGGTATTACAAGGCAAAACACGGAACTCGCGATAGTAACAGGTTACTGATAAGAGAATCTTGCTCCTATTTTCCTATTCTCTCTTTAGCGCGCGCAATTGACTTTCAAATGGTTCTTTGATTAGCCGTTGAATTGCCGGTTTCGCATAGTGCTTCTCTTTTTGCAAACTCGTATTACCTTGACGCCAGCATCCGCCACTCCAGATACCGCGAGCTCCCGCGAACGACTGCCACCGATCGCAGCCACTCTCCTTCAGTCCTGCTACAGAGTTTATGCCGCTTTAATGGTCGCCGATCCGCGTATCGGGGCCGCGTCGAGCCGGTGCGGTAGCACGTTTGCGCACATAACGCTGCGGGTTCCACTATCCCAGTGTCACCCAATGCTCCAATGCGTCTAGAGCGGCACACTCCCCTATTCGCCTAGTCGCCTACTCCCCTACTCTCGTGTTCTCTTGTGCTTTTCTCTCTCTCTCTCTCTCGCTTTCCCTCACTTTCTTCCATGGTGTCTTCCACTGGTCCGTTTCCAGCGAGCGAAGGGTCCCAATTTTGCGGAAAACCTGCAGGGCGTAGAGCGCAAGTCGAGGAAGGGTGCTCGCCACTCACACTTTGCTGAAGACTACTACCTATGAATCATCGGCGCCACGCTCTGTCACGCTCTCTCGTGCCTCCGATTGTACACTCTTGCGTACGCAAGCGCAATTTTCTCGTAGTATCCGTACATCCTGACGTAGATATGTGTGTGCAACTGTAGGGTGCAAACACAGGGGTGTGTGTCGGGACACTGTCTATTCCTCGTGACTGCACGGATAGCTACATAGATACATGCATATTACTACTGAACGCCGACAACGCGACGCGCCATACTACGACCTTTCCCCTTTGGGCCAAGCTATCCAACGGGACCGGCGCCACTCTTACTCTCGCGTGTTTCTTTCGTGGATGGATTATCGACCCGCACCCCCGTGCTACGGTGACCGAGAATCGCGGGACCGACTGCCGCAGGGAGTATTTCAGATATCCGAATAGGATGGAAGGGTGGTTTTCCTGTAATCTCTTCGCCAAGGGACAGATTTGTCTTAAATTTCAAACGCATAGGAATAGTTATTGGCAATATTTCATACGCACTCGTTGCTTTGTAATGTAACTTTTCAAACATTACTATGAAACTAATAGGAATTTGGGAAGAATCATATAATGTGAGTGTAATTTCTAGTTAACGTGGAAAGATTATGCTGATTGTATTTCCTTTTTATTTATGTACTTACCATTTCAAATTGAGTGATTACCATTCACTCGTTTCCATTGGAAGGAATTTTAGAAAAATTCAACGGATCAGAAGTTTGACGTTGGTTGCTCTTCTAGCTCGTAGTCTGCGGATTAACTGGCTTTTCGATCACGTTATTGCTTGAATAAGGGGCGCGATGGAAGGGTGGCTCTCCCGCTGAGAAAGCAAATTCGTATTTAGCTTGGTCGATTCTCTGCTATACCGGTGGCTGCGTCATCCGTTTTATTACATCAGACCTTGTGCTAGGAGAGAATCGAAAAATCGCGTCATCGCTGGAATCATCGCGATTTTTAGCACGCGGCATAATCAGAGACTAAAGACGAAAGGCACAAAGTCGCGCTCTGAATTCCAGCAACCGAACAGTCTTCAGAAGTGGCCTCTTAAGCTAAGATATGACTGCAGTCATCATTGCACCGTCGTTCCCTATGCAAATTCATTCTCCGTTGTTTGCAAAAATGTCAGGATTTTACGTAAGAACTATGTCCAGGGTCCACTTATTGTTAGAGTAGCCTCTCTACTCAACTAGGTAGCCAACTGAAGAAAGGAAATGGAACAGTAGATTAAGACAACGCCCAACAATTACAGCGTACACTTTTTATTGTTTTGTCATTCATTTACATACAAATATTTTCAAGATACGTCTTAAGAAACAAAGTAGATACCATGTCGGGTATCCGCTTAAACGCGCCGTACTAGCACTTCTAAATGTATTTGATACAAATTTTGTCGCATTTCTTGCTGCGATTACTTAAAACACTACCAGAATACGCTACGCGGCTTTATCGAGCTCTTTTTCGATTTCTGAGACGCGGCCACTTGCCGAAACGAACCGTGTTCCTTGACAGTTCGATGCACGTGTAACAGCGCGAGGATCGGTGACGAATCGGTAAATCATCAGATACACTTACACGTTATAATGTGCTTCAAGAACACAAGTGCAGTACCATTAATGGTATTTTAATCTCTCGTTGCCTCTTTCTATCTCTCTCTCTCTCTCTCTCTCTCGCGTCCTAGTGTTTCTTTAGGAACCTTGAACCCAAGCGCGAAATCCTACGATACTTCTCCTAGGAATTCATTTAAAGCTTTGCCCACTGGATTCGAAAGCTGAGTCTGTAGGATTTGCATATTCAAATGAGCCGCACCCCGCGGCACCATGAGTTTCGACATTGATTTTTGCGATAAACGCATTTGTCAGAATAATTTGCCGAGATTCGACACGCTCGTGAAAGCGAGCGGGCAAATGCCCTCTCTTTCCTTCTCTCAATAATTCAGGATGAAGTGGTCTTAAAAAGAAGGGACAGGGTGATAAACTTATATGTATGATTTTTTTTTTTTTTTTTTTTTTGATTCTTTCTGCATTGTACTTGAGCCACGGGAACATAGTATACAGGTTGAATTACATACTCGCTCTCGAAGGATCGATTCTATAAAGATGCTGAGAAGTCGCTCTTGCCTCGCCGTAGCAAAGTCGATCATACCCCGGTGATGTATGCCCCGATGCAGCTGGCTATGCAAAAGGTTTCATAATACTTGTACCATTGAGACGAATCGCCATAAATAAATAAGATTAGTCAAAACAGTCTCGACTCAGTAAGCTGTCGAGAAAACCAGTCTTGTCGGCATTGGCTACGACGCACTCGTTCGTCGAAGTATTAATTCTTAATAAATAGCGGGAAAAATTCTGTCGCAGGATTCATAAGCTGTTTCGCTGCATACATCGGTATCCGGTGCGACAAATTTTCATATCTTTCACCACCGATCCTGGCGCGTACAATCGCATTAATCTCTCGCAATCCTTTAAATATGTACTTGGCAGTATAATAATTACAAATACGCAGTGTTTATAATGGCCTCGATTATTATACTTTTTTTTTTTCTTCCTCGGCTCGATTCGTCAGTGCCACAAAAAAGCAACGCGAGTCCGTTTATCCTCATGCTCTCCCGCGGCCTTTAAATAAAACCTCAATCGTAACAAACACTCTTAATACTCGCATTAAAATTGCCATATTAAAATTATAAATCTATCGTGTGTAAATGCGGCTAATACTAACTGTTCCTGCACGCGCAGAGCTGGTTCATACCAAAAGACAAAGTGTCGTTCGGCCGTTCCCTTTCGATCCCATTGGGCCATATTGCCCTTTTAACATTACCGCCCCCCCCCCCCCCCCCGACCCACCCTCAACCCCCATTTAACTCGCAAGTTCATTCTCACATTCTTTCTTTCATTCACTGGATTCACTTCTCTCTTTCTCTCCCCCTCTCTCTCTCTCTCTCTCTCTTACCTGGCAATTCGTCTCCCACTAATTACTTAAAGTAAATATTATCGCAACCTGGAACGAGAGCCAGTGACCGAGTCTCACCACGTCGAATTCTCATTCTCCAATCAATCGGTATCAGCCGCTCGCTTCCATGATTCGTTAACCGAACAATTTCTCAGTTGGAAAGTACAATTGTACACGCGTTCGAAAAGCTAAATTGATTTCGCTCAATCGTGCTGACGTGTTATGGCAAGTGCACCTACGTATAGGGTATCGCTTCGGTGTACAAACATACTTCTCCGCTTGAATCTTTCAGCCGTATTGACTCGTGTCTCCCACAGTTAATCGGTCAAAGCGAGGACTCTTCTTTTTTTTTTTATTTCTCACTCTCCCTTTGCATCAGAGCGTCGGGGACGCTATCAGGGACTCTGCACTCTCCCGTAGCCTTTAAATCGCTCCGAATTGACCGGAAGTAAGTTTAAAAGGAACGTTGACACCGGGGCGAGCGAGTGTCCACGCTCGCCGGGCCTTCCGCTTTATTTCTGGAATATGATTGATGCGCGCAGTCGGTTCCCCCCTGGTGAGAAGTCTTCCAAAGCGATACATACTGCTGACAATTTCTATTAGTATCGAACGCCCTCGCCAATACGAATTTGCCGGCGATGTGTCTTATTGCATAATTAACAGAATTATTGTTTAACTCATGAGGGTGCAGATGAGAAGCTAGACCTGCTGACTCATATACGATATTCAAAAGATCCATCGAGTTAGACGATTGTAATGTGCGAATTCGCGGCTGTATGGCGATCACTGTGTGTATAGTACATATATAGAATTTAATCGTAATTCGAAGGGCCGTCGGATGCCGAATAGGATCGCACGGTACGGTCGTATTGTTCCAGGCTGAGCACAGCTCGCCGTAGCCGAAAGGAACACCGTCCCTAAGCTACATACGTCTTTCTATCTCTTTCAGTACTTCTTTCTCCGCAGGTGAAAAGCCTGTCGAGATCTATCAGCAGTGCCTAACGGGGAACTGATCGATTATCCAGCCGTAAAGCTACGACCAGAGAAACTTTTCGTTGCAGTTTGCATCCGTCAGTATCCTTCCTTTCGTTCTTTCTCGATCGTTCACTCTCAATCAATCTCTCTTTCTTTCTCTTCTTCACTCTCGCTCACATTCTCTCTTTCTCTCTCTCTCTCTTGCTCTCTTTCGCCAAGCGCAATACATAATTGCTCTGTACGAGGAAAAGAAAAATAAATATATATTTAGATTACACTGGAAGATCGATACCAGACAATATCTCTATATACAATAAGGAGCGCGAAGATTACGTTGAAAAGGCAACTACTGATCGCAAAAAAGGAAAGCAGCGCCGGTCGCGGAACCGAGCACCACTTAAATGCGTGCGCTTAATGCGAGTTGCGTGCGCTTGTTAAATGCGAATGCGAATGCGAATGCGTGTCCAGTGTGCGAGTGCGCGCTCTCAAGTCCGCCTGGAAAATCGCGTAAAGGAAAAAAGCAAAGCTTACGATTGGAAGAAAGGTGGGCTGCCGTAGGGGGGAGAGGGTAAGAGGGAGCGATAAAAGAAGGGCATAAGGGGATAAAGGGAGGTAAGGTCGGTCGTGCGGCCGTTCGCGTCAGCCAGTATATAGGTCGATGTCGATGAACGAATGGAAAACGATAAAAATACGAGCGCAGCCCGGAGAGTTAGCCACCTCTCTGAAGAGGGCCATCGACCGTGCGCAACTTACCGGGAACTCTTTCTATCTCTCTCTCTCTTTTCTTCCTCTTTTCTCCTATTTCTCCAGATTCCCCATTTCACCGAACGACTAGACCACTTTACGTCGAATGTAATTCCTAATCAGACCGGTAAGGCTGCTCGATAATTATAGTACTCCTTATAGGATAAAGCTAACAGCTTCGATTACTCTTGTAAAATGCTCGACGATTGCGTATAAAAAATCTCCTGTTAAGATTAATAATCAGACTCTCATTGTTGAGGGAGCGACGCGCGGCGTCGTCGCGAACCCTTGACGTCTTCCTCCCGTTAAAAAGTCATGTGCACGCGCGAGACGAGTGCTGCAGAGATCGCACCGTGTATACACCTTCGTGTATGTACCTTCTACCGTTTTCGAGAACACTTCGAAGAATCTTATAATGGAAATAAGATCGCGCCCGATTTCCACTTGACGGCCCTCGCGGCGGGCCGTCGAGTTGCCGTTTCGCCTCTCGTATAAAGAGTATGTAATCGTATATGTATGTAAAGAGGCTCGAAAATATCGTAGAAAGTCTAAATGCTGCGAGAGGACGACCGGCAGAGACCAGTGGTACTCACCCACTGGCCCGGAAATCATTCCGCTGGTAAATGCACTCGTGTAAACGCCGTATGAAAATAATGCATCCCGAGGTAAAGGGAGAGAAATAAGGCCGCCGAAAGGAAAGTGTCGGGAATGTAAGTGAAATTTACTGGAAATGATTGTCACAGTGCAGGTGTCGTGTGATGGTGACGAATTTTCACGGTAGCATCTCGTGTGTGCCTTAAGCTCTTTCTTCATGCGGGTCACTCGAAACAAAAGGCAGCGTTTGTTTACGAACTGTGCACGCGCGTACCCTTCGTCGCTGGGGGCGTCAACTCTTCTTCTTCTTCTTAACGCAAAAACTTCGCGAAAGATATGCTTGCCGCCGTGACGCGATACCGCGCACGGCATTAAATCAGGAAACATTATAAAAAGACGGCTGTAGAAAGTAAAATCTGGTACAATAACACCGATCGCGTACCGCTACGTAATATTGAGCATCGTCTCTTTGTCTAGAGTAAGGACTCTTTCGTGGCTTATCCGCGTGGAAATAAAATCCGGATAGACCACGATCGGTGAAAACGTGAAAAAACATCTGCTATACTCGCGTTGTCTTCGAACCATCCTACTGCTTTTCGAATCGTTAACGATAGGCAGAAGACGTATTCTGATGCTTCGAACAACACCTTTCGACGCGATAAGAATTCTTGAACCTTCGTCGTATCCGCTTAGGACAGAGATACAAATCTCAGGTGTGGAATGTATCGATCCTTGCGCTTCGTTTTTGTCGCGTTTGCACGGTCACAAGATCAACCGATTGTAGGGGCTAAGTTTCGTGAGAACGGAAACCTTACGCGAAAGTGCCATAGAGAATAGGGAAAAGAAAACCAAAGACGTCAAGATTGAGATTTGCGCAGTTATAAACCATCGCGCAACTAGATGATGCACGGATCAACTGAGTGTCGCGTGGAATTGATAGAACTGTTGTTCTTCTCTGAGCACGCTTCTCGATGGCAGGCCCGCGATTCCGGATGGAATAGCCAGTCAAATCAATTTCGATAAATTCTTACGTAAACAGGATTCGTCATAGAACGGATGCAGAGGCGAATTCGGATACACATCGTATATGTACATTACGCCCGTATGACTCTCGTTATCTGTTAGACCCTTAACGTACGAGAATATGAGTATGTTCCATTGTGCGTCTTGATGAACGCGTTCGCTCGATTGCCAATCGAAGTTGACATCTGATGGCGACCTTGGCTACCAAGATCAAAGCCGCACTGCCTCAACGAATAACGGCGCGCTCTTTTTCGAACGCGAAAAACTGAAAATTCTTTTGTGCGTGAAATTGGCAGAACGGGACGTAAAATTGACCAGAGTCGGATGCAGCGTATCCATCGGTCTGGCATACGTAAAAACGGCACAGTCACGCGGAACGCGATAAGCTAGATTATCGTACTTACACACAAACGTCTGATATACATGGGGTATAACTGCACTCCATTTTCGCGAATACGCTTAAAAAACCTGTATATGGCTGCTGTCGACGACGCTTCTTCGATTGAGCTACGCATTCGTTTCTCTCGTCTTTCGGATGCCTTCCTCTCTCGGGACGTTCACGAGTCTTTATCTTCTGGTCAGTTCAGCCCTTACCACTGAAAAGTGTCGTCACGGTAAAATAAAAACGATTCTAACTGCGAAGAACGCCAATATACATCGTTCTGCAACGTACCGTCGACTATCTCCTGCCTCATCTTCTGGAATTCTTTGCGCACTTCCTTGATTATTTCCGCTTTGAATGCTTCCATTTCTTGCGCAGTAAGAGCGGAACCATCGTTCACACCGTTCACCTTCAGAAGTGTGTCTTCGGAAGCGGATCCGAACCTCTTGCGAACGGATTTTGGAGATTCAGCACCGTTCGAGAATTTGTTCGAGGAATTATTCTTATCCCACTTCTTGTCTGGCGAGCTTTCAGGCTCCTACGAAGACAGTAACAGAAATGCGTTAAACAACAAAGTAAAATACAGCCTCCTGTTAACCGAACATCAGGATCGGATTATACCTGCGGAGGATCTGCCTGGATCTTCTCAGCTGCCGCGCGTCTCCGTGCTAAAGTTTTGGCCATTTCATCCATCATAGAAGCCATGCCGGCATTCCCGCCAACTCGTCCTACTGTACCATAATTGCCCGCACTCCCAGCACTGCCGCTACTGCTCGTACTCGATCCACTGTTTTCAATGGGCTGCGATGGCTGAAACACGCAAGCAAAATCAGTCAATGGAAATCTCTTAGCGGATAGTGTGAACTCGTGATGCATTAGCTTGGAGATAGTAACCTGCTTCTTTTTGAGCCGAGCTTGAAGCGCAGCGGCTAAAGAGTTCGCATCGGGCGGAGGATCGTTCGAACTGGCCGAGGAGTTGAGAGACGAAGTGACTGTGGTCGAACTCGCGACGTTTACGCTGTTGGCATTAGGTGCGGGTGGAGGTGGAGGTGGAGGTGGAGCGGCAGGAGCGGCGGGACCGCTGGGTCCATTTGGTCCAGCGGGGCCAGTCAACGGTACCATTGGAGGCGGTTGTGGACCACCGCTGCCAACGGGAGCATAAACATTAGGATTGACCGCGTGGTGAGCCGCGGCGCTATACTGATTCACCGAATTCGCCGGCGTCCCGTACGGATTCGTGGCACTCGTGACTGCTTGCACTTGTCCAGTACCATACTGTGGTTGCGCCTGAGATACAACACCGTACTGAGGCTGGTTTGCCTGACCGACTCCATATTGACTCGCCACAGCCGAGTTGCCGCCACCGTACTGACCGTGCGAATTGCTACTGCCATACTGATTAACGCTACCGCTACCGCCAGCGCCGCCGACTCCGACCCCAACACCGACACCTACACCTACACTTCCTGGTGCTCCAGCCACGCCGTATTGGCTAGCCTGGCCCCCTTGTCCACTCGCGTACGGATTGCTCGGTTGACCGCCGCTGGTGGCGTAAAAATTTCCCTGACCACCTGGACCGTACTGATTGGCGGTCGATCCGACGACGCCGGTAGCAACGGCGGCTGTACTCGCGTATTGACTACTGTTCGCCGCGGCACCATATTGGTTTCCTTGATTGGTAGCATAAATCGATTGGGCTTGAGATTGATTCGGAAGGTTCGACTGGGACGACGGGGATTGTGCGTACTGATTCATCATCATCGGAGGCGGTACTGGAGCATTGAAGCTCATGATGACCGGCGGACATGGTGGGGCTGTTGGTGCTAGTGTTGGTTGTGGCGGTGGGACTGGAGGCCCACCACCGGCTGTCATTGGACCTGCACCCGGGACCATACCCCCGACGGCTTGCATTGGCTGCATCGCTTGCATTCCTTGAATCGCTTGCATTCCAGCTTGCGACGGGGGCTGTGGTGCCGGTGGTGCGGATGATGTTCGATGGTGTCCCGATTGTTGCTGCTGTTGTTGCTGGGTCGTGGGTGGGCAACTTGGAGAAATGGCGCTGGGACTGCTTGTGGCTAGAATCAGGTATGGGTAAAGAAATGCAATTTCACGAGTCAGTGGATTGCTAACGAACTGAAGAGTGAACTGATGCGGACGATACCTTGACTTTGCTGGGACATCCTGCGCTCTTGTATCATAGCTACGTCCTCCCTGGTCATCGTTCTATGCAAACAATCTCTATCATTATTTCATCATCGTGAACTCTCGTTAACTATGCTATTCTAACGAGTGTGCTCGGTGCAAAGCGTTTTTCGGTCAGCCAACTAGATCAATGCAATCATCGTACGTATTTCTGGGTTCAGAAATCCGGATCTATGTTCGTGTGATCGCATTAACCAATTTAATGTAAGTATGAGCTCGAGTGTCTGCATACGCTAATTATCGAGCGGGCGCCCGATATACTACGTGTTACACGTTAACTACCCTAGGCTCACGTGGCGAAACATCCAGACAAGACGAAAAATTATACCTAATCTACGTATGTGTACGTATGTGTATGTGTGCGCGCGTATAGAGTATGTAGAAGGGGGTAGTGATGCAATGATGGGTCCAAAAAGGAAAACAAGGAGAAATCGGACGGTTGGTGAACATTGCATTGGAGGATAGGCGAAATGAGGATGAAAAACCGCAAGATCACCTCGTCTGTCCATCGGCCGGTGAGCTACGCGGGCAGCCCACCTGAATAACGGTGGTGGCGGTGGTGTTAGTAACGGTTGTGTGATGACTGAGGGTTGGGGTTGGGGGCCCCGCGGAGAAACTCGGCTGGCCCCCAGCAGGGAGGTGTCCCAGAGATAATGAGACCCTTGCACTACGGGCCTGACTGCAAACCACCCAGGACAAAGGTATATTCGACCATTCTCGACGACAGTTCTCGGACTGTGGGCCCTACTAGTCGCGTGCACGCGGCGAGTACGATTCACGCTGCATTAAGTTCCAGCGAATTCCGATATCGTCCAGCAGCCTGAACGACTGAACGAACGCAAGCGATTCCCTGCGATTCGCGGCGAGAAAAATTCCTCGAAGCGATGAGCGCGTGGCAGGGAATTCCTGAATTCGCCGAACTGTAAGGCGCGTCAGGTATCAGGAGTAAAGAGGAAACGAACCATCCTTCCCACCCACCTGTATCCCATATCCTCGTCATACTGTGCGGTAGTTTGTTGCTGCTGCGACTGCTGCTGCGGTTGTTGCTGTTGCGGTGGCTGTTGGGTCTGCTGTTGTTGCTGCTGCTGTTGCTGGAAGATGGACTGCTGCTGCGTTTGTCCAGGAGGTACGACGGGTTGAGTTCGCGGTAACTCGTTGGCGGCCCTATTGCTGAGGACCTGGGCAATAACGATGATGAATCATTGATACATTATCGTAAAGACGAAGTCTTCAAATCACATTTGACAATTGGCAATAATTCTTAGAGGATCGTTATCTATCTATGCATCTACGAGCGGCGGAGTCAGCGCGCCCGGTTCCAAGATTCGATAAGATAAGTTCTTGGTTTTATTTGGTGGAAGTGAAGTAAAGCGAGGTGTGAAGAGCGAACAGAAAAAGAACGAAGGTAAAAAAACGTAAAAAAACTTACGTCGAGTACTTGGAGCATTGCTCCTGCGAAGGCATCGGCGTCGTCCTTGCTCGAGAAGTTGAGCCCGTACACTTGCTTGTTGTCCCTCCATTGATGAAAGGTGCCAGTAGCTTGATTGTACTTGAGACCCTTGAGAATTGCACAGTTGATGACAATCTCGTGATCGTGAAGCTTTCTCCCGACCACGCGAAAGGTATTGTTCACTTGATGATGATACAACTGAACTTTTGAGAGTCCTGACGAACTGCCGCTCGGCACCCATTTCTTGTTCACGTCGTCGTACACCATTACCGACGCACGGGCAGACGATATGCTGATTTCGCTAAAGATCAAAGAGAAACAATCTTATGTATTTAGAATCTGGTGAGTCTATTCGAATACTTGACTATATTCTACTTTAGGATACCATCGCAAAGAATTGTTCGGAAATGTTTGCTGCTGTTGAGAATGCACCCTCCGCCACATGATCGTCTTCTATCTCTAATTCCACCCTCTCTCACACGCGCACCTCGCCGAGGATCGTTCCGAGAAATTTACCGAACCACCAACGACTCGGTTTTCGCTTTTGGCCTCGAGGAAGCCCGCCTTCGAAATATTAGCATCCCATCGGCATTCCGGTGTCGTTGTGTATTCGCGCAAGTAGCCACGCTGCCTCAATGCAGGCTCATTCTTATCGTTCACAACCGGAGTGTGTCCGAGCGAAAACCGAAGAAGAAAAGGGCTGATATCGAAATACGAACGAACGAGCGAACACTCTACAAGCAACCAGAGCTTTTCATCGGGCTTATCGAGGGGACTACTCGTCGCGCGCGATTCGCGAAAGAGCCACTCGTGTTCGGTGTCACTTTCACCGGTGCAGACCCTGTTGAACGACAGGACAGAAACCAACGGAATAGAAACGAGACAGTGATGCAGAAGGTGCAGGATTGTACGCGCACACGAAACAAGAACAGAACGTGTAGGGATCCGACGAGATACTGCCACTTCCTTCTTCGCTGCACGCCACAGCTAATCGGAACGAGCGGCGTTCGACGTTACGATAAGAGAGCATCGTAATATCCGTACGCGGCACACAACGAAATCGTCATCTCTCCTTATGTGTTATACACACTCGTTCCGCTACCCTCGCAATCAGTCCTTCCCACCTATACACCAGGAAAGCGCGCGCGTCCAGCCGAGCGATGCGTACTGATAAAATCGGAGATACCGATACGCGATAGGCTGCAGCCCCTCGAACTCGAGAGAGATCGGACTGAATCCTCCTGCTGCAATATTTGCAGTAGCCTCAGTAGTGCAACAGGAGCACTCAAGAGCACTCCTCCACTAACGTAGATTGCGTTACGTTTGATTCTATAGGCAAGGTTCACGGCCAGTGATCTTTTTTTCCATAATTCAGTACAGACTAACCCTTGGCTTAGCAAAGCGAGAAGAAAGAATAAAGCGATAGGCAGGTATTCGCTCGAGTATAAAATGTATCCAAAGTCCTATTTATTCGATAAGAAATGGATAAGTTTTTCGGTAGAAGCATGCTTTTGCGCCGAGTTTTTTCAGGCTAGTCCACGAGGATGCAGAGTGTGACGTGTGGGGCAAGAGTATACGGACACCGGTTACTGGAGTGTGTAAAATGTGCGGAGTCTGACGTAGTAATTCGACGATGGCGAGCACGATAAACATGTTTAGCGGTAGTGTTAGCGGATATCCTCGAACGAAGGTAAGGCTTCGCCTTGAAACGACAGACGCGCGAGCGCGATCACCAAAAGCGGCATGTGGTAGGTGAGCGGTGCGGTTAATTCGATAAGTCGCTCGCGATATTCGAGCGGCTCGACGTTCCTTTCATTCTTCCTTCCTTCCTTCCTTCGTTCTTTCGTTCGGTCTTTCTCGTTTTCCCCCAAAATTAGCCCTCGCTGACGATGCTCTCTCGTCGGGAATCACACAGCACTCTCGAACTACACGAGGATCAATTCTCGAGGATCCATAGACTCGGTCATTGTTCGTTATTGTTCTTCAGTCCGACACACCAAGTAAAGTGCAACGCACCGCGCGACATTACAATGAGCGGGCGACAAAAGAGCGTGTAACTTTTGCGTACGCGTCTCGCGCGAATTTGTATCGTGTTACAGAGGGTGCGGGCGGGCGGTTAGTTCACTTGCTCCAAGGAGGAGAGTACCGTCCCCACGTGTGTCACGCGGTGGCCATAAACCACTGCATCCGGATTCTCCTTGCCCGGCTCTCGGTTTATGTTATGTGGATCCGGACGAAATACAACGCTGCTTGCTCTTTCCAGAATCATTGCACCCTCGACACAATTGCCCTCCTCATGACGTGATTCTATTGCCACCTCGAGGGCGTCATAGATATTGTATTTCGGTTTAAATGCTCATAGAAAAGTAATTAAATGTTGTAATGCTTTCAAGCCTAACGGATAACCAGTTGAACTATGAAACATTCATTGAACTGCGAGGTTCAGAGTTAGGGCAGTAAAGTTTCGGCATTGCTTTGGCTGGCAGGACAAAAATCCTGAAATTCGAATGAAACCGGAGCAGATGTTTCGCAAGGGCCAACTCCCGCGAGAGTGCATTCATTCAGAACACACGTGTTCCTATTAGAGGCGAGAGCGTTTAACAGGGGCTAGCCTTCGAGTTTTGCGTTGGCGAATTTCTTTCGGTCTCGTGGCACTCGATCTCGTCCTTTTCCTAATCGTTCAATGACCGCGCTCGCGCTCTCCTTTCCCTCCTGTCGACGGAATTAAATGTGCCGGTAGAATTCATCGGTAGCTGAACCACGCGAAAAAAAGGTTTCCTTGGAGTTAGCGATCCACGCGTCATGGTAGACCGCGCTTTGTCTCTAAATTTACGGAAGACCAAAGTCACTCGAGGTAAGAATAAGATGCGGTGAATGCACTCGCAGAATCGTTTCATCGATTCCGTTCTCGGCACATCTCGAAAACACAGGGAGAAAGAGAGCGAGAGAGCGAGCAAGAGACTGGGGGCGTTCGGTCGGAAAAATGAGATAGAGGGAAGGGAACAGTTTTGAATATTGGGTCGCGAAGAGCATGCACGTCGTCCAAAACACAGGACGTAGAACGTTAGACGTAAGACATACTCGTAAGTGAGTACTTATGCCTATGTATATGCATAGGTACTTGTCAGTGGGACTTGCACTGTCGTGCGTGCACGCATGCATGCCAGAGTATCCGCGCACGCAGATGGCTTCGTATTACGAGTATTACAAATCAGCCGGCAGCAAGTCGGCTTTCTCGTTAGATAATAACCGGATGCAGGTAAAACGCGATCGGAATAACGAGCGCGGAGGCGAGAGAGAACGACTCTCCGTATGTACTTACATACATGTTCTATAGCAGTAGTAGCGCGTGCGAGAGACTAGAACAGTGTAGAATGGAAGGTACAAACGAACAACGAGAGAAATGCGAAACGAGAACGAGAGGAACGCGGTAAGAAGAGAAGTAAGTAAGGTGCTTACTTCTCGGGGATCGAAAGAGGGTAAGGAACTAGGGACGGGCGGATACCGGGTACGGAGAAGCCGTGAGGAGCTCAAGGACCGACTAAGGGGACGCTCGATCCTAGAAGGCAAGCAGCGCGATGTTCTGTCAAAAATCGGGAGAACAGCGGCGAATCGATCTGCCACTTTCTCCGAGGTTTTCGCGAGTCGTGAGTTTCCTCGAAGGATTCGTTGGGGCGGATCGCATGCGAACGCTAGAAGTCAGGCGGAATACGCAAAGGTTTCGAAGGGAGCAAGACAAGAATCGGGAAGCATGAAAAAGCGCGTGCAACCGAGTCGAGCAGCGTCGAGAGGACTGCTCGTGCGGTGAGACGAAATGAGACGGCAGGATGAGAGAGAAAGAAAGAGAACGAATGAGCGAGCGAGAAAAGAGAGCGAAGAGAGCAAGAAGGGACGAGAGAAAACAGGACGGTTACGGGGTGAAATAAGGCGAGGCTCGCGCAAATGAGTCGAGAAAATTGTATTGCAAGAGAACGACGAGGCCCTGATCGCCCCCGGCGGAATGCAAACAATGCTCTCTCGCGCGCGGGCGCGCGCGCCCGCCCGAGGGAGAGAAACAGAGGGAGAAAAACAGCGAGAAAGAGATCGCAAGAGTAAAAGCGAAAGAGAGAGAGAGAGAAAAAGAAGCGAGTCGACGGACTCGCGACAACGAGAGATGCTAAGTTCAACTACTCCCGTTACTTACTCCATGTTTGCCTGGCAGGGAAGCGTGTGCTATGCCTTCATGCAAGCTGTATTCCTGCTTCTGCACAGTATGTCACCGATTCCATGAAAACACGCGAGATTCGGACAGGACTTGCGGTAGTTCGACATAAATAACGCACAGCACTAACACCACCGTGACACCCTGCTAGTGCACATCTGGCCGGCCATATTGCCGACTCTAGAATCATACTCCTACCACCCTCCTTTGGCTGGGTGCACGCACTCCTCAGTAGAGGGCAAACTCGCTCCACCCGTCGGCAGGACACTGCAACAGTCATCTGGTCATCTGGCTTATTCGGATCGCTTATCTCCCGATCTTCTGCCTGGCGGATCCTGTTCAGCTTTTTCAAATTATGCTCGTTACAGATTATTTCATTCACGTTTTCGAATGACCTTCCGTTTGTTTATTCACTTCGTACATCACATGAAATAAAGAGTATAAAACGCCAAACGATCGCGGCCAAGTCTGAATCATTCGACCAAGGTGATTCATCAGCGGTTTTTTCGGCAGGTGCGAGGAAAGTTGATTGACCGCGTATCAATGAGTAACACTTCGAACGAAATGTTACGCTCGAAGCATTTGAATCTTGAAAAATGATACGCTGTTTTACGAGCGATTGCGAAATTCACGATAAGAGTTTCTAAGAGTTTTCTACCTCGAGTTTCTAGATCCGAATGGTTCGCGCTTAAAAAATATCCCTGCTGCTTTATCGATGCACGCGGAAAAATGGTTCGCATGTGCTCCGAGCCGAGGAGTCAGTAACGCGGTGGTGGTCGAGGTACGCGAAAAGCAATATATCTCAGATGCTTTTTGATAAATATGCGAATTACTGGTTATTCGAGAAAAACGGGAATCCTGTGGCCGATTGTGATACATTTTCGGCTTGGTGCTCGTGAGTTTAATTCGCTTGGTGTGCCCGGGAAGCAGTGAAAACACGAGGCACGATTTTATTACGAATGGACGTTTCTCGGCGAGAAACGCCATTTTGTGCCCCCAGATTGGGACGTAAACATCAAACTTTCTAATTCCGTTTCTGGATAAAACGGAGAGACTTTTCTCGCAGGACCGAGGAAATCTCACGCGCGGTCCTCACGCAGAGCGAGTTCGATGCATCCTTTACCCTGATATATCTTGCCACTTCAGGAATAAGGTTTCGCGCCAAATCCGCCGACGCGCCTGCCGCATCCACCGCAGAAACAGCTGTCCGTTCAGAGCTGAGTCAACGGTATTCTTCTGTAGGCTCGTTTCTCCAGCACGCTTCTGCATTTCCACGCTTCCTTTTCTTTCTGCGACACGAGTATACTGTCAGTAGTACGCTGTCGATATCTCACTGCGTATACAACCCTTTCTTTCAGTACTCATGTTTGCAAGTTCCACTTGATACTGTGCACCTGGCATTCACAGTTTTTCTCCTCTGTATTCGCTGCATGTGTTTTATCATCCTTGCTATCAAACACCTAAACGCTTTGCTTCGTTTATCTTTTCCTTATCCATGCTTTTCCTTTGCTCGTTGTTTTGAACCAGCAGCCACTTGTATTTAAATGTCCATGCTGTTTGCTCTGTTATGTCATGTCATTGAAGTATGCGGATAATTGGATGGGTCTTTACGGATGTCTTTGTTACTTGCAGGTGTGCCATTATGAATGGAATATAGATTTAGATGTTTTCCTCATTATGGAAGAAAACACTGCGGTCAATTGACTCGTTCGAAGTCTTTTCATCTCTTGGTCCGAGTCTTGGACAATATTGCATATTATCAAAGATATGCTCTTTGCGTTTGCAACAAGGCTTGATGATCGTTCAAAAGTATAAGGAATGGTATTCTATTCGACCATATTGGATGTTAGATAAGCCGAAAAATGTCTGGTGATTCAGGATGGAGTGCTGTGATTCACCATCCATCAGAATTAGAATTACAGAATTGGAATTGGGAAGAGAACGATGGGGAGCAGGAGAGAGAGCTCCCATCGACGGTCGATATGGATGCTATAAAAGGAGGTGGTAGTTGGGATCCAGCCTCAAAACCTAATGGTAATCTTACGATTGACACCAGCGGAAGAGAGACAAAAATTTGGCGAATACAAATAATGTATTATTCTAGGGACAGATTCTGGTGATTCCGAAGAAGATTCTGATTCTGACGACGAAAGTTCTGGTGGAACGGACGGTAGCTCTTCCTGTTCGGACTCAAATTCCGGATCCGACGACGAGAGTAGCGGCGACGACGAAGAGGGTGAAGATTCCGGTTCTAATTCGGATTGCACATCCGAACACAGCGAGCAAACGTTTTCCATTCAAGAAACCAACTTTGAACCAGTGAGCAATGTAGAAACTGGATTACCACGTTACTTTTTTTAATTAGGATTCTTTTATTACGCTTACTATGCATACTTACAGGGTGCTCTTAAATTAAAGATTACAATGAAAGGTCCAAAAAAGGAGGATGTAGAAAAAGGAAAATGCGAAAAGGGCAAAAAGAACGTAGCCAAAAGGGTAAAATCAAATTGTGGTACCAAGGTGATTATAATTTCCAATATTACTTTATTTAACTATAGAATACATCCTTGTAAGTGTTATTGTAATCCCATACAATTTTCTAGTCCTCCGAGTGTAGTAGTGACGATTCAGACTCTTCGGACAGTCGATCACCAAGCAATCAGTCTCAGCAGCAACAACAGCAGCCGGTACAACAGTCGCAGCAAACTCAACAGCAGCAGCAACAGCCGCAACCTCAGCAACAACCACAACAGCCTTCACAGCAGCAGCAGCAGCAACAACAGCAGCAGCATCAACCACTGCAAGAGATCAACCAAGAGGATTTAGCAGCTATCCTGCCGGATCAGGAACACGAGGACGCGCCCTTTGACGGATTCGAAGACTCGGAGAGCGGTCGACTGGTATCGAAAGCTATCGAGCGCATGTCTCTCGGTGCTGACTCAGATACCAGCGAGACTGCTGATCAGAATCCGGTACCTGTGTATAGTTCTACGTTATTACAGCAATTTGTTGAAAAAACGGCCTTGTTATCGGAGCCGCGTAAAAGGAGAAGTAAATTAGGGAAGAAATTGAATGAGACCGAGTATCCGTGTGTGTCGAATGTATCGCCTGACTCAGGTATACAATCAGTGGATAACAGTCCTCTACATTTGGCGATCAGTCCGGCCAGTCCACCAGCACCGAATCAGTCGCCGGTACAGGCCATTGCGAAACCAGCGGTTAATGTCGATCGTGTATTGTACCCGCCAAAACGAAAACCCGGAAGACCAGCAAAGTCTGTTTCTACTCAACCAAGGGGACCGGGGAGGCCGAGGATAAAGCCAGAGATCGCGGAGAAAATCGAGAAGATCGAAAAAAATGAAAGAAAAGAGTCAACGGTACAGCAAAAACCAGCGAAGGAGGAAACGCTTTTGGGGAAAAGAGGAAAAGTAAAAGTAGTACAGCAGAAAACCGGTACACAGCGCGAGGAGAAAGAAGAGGAGACGTCGGCGAGAAAGGCAAAGGATAAAGGTTCGTGTCAAAAGAAGCGATGCAGCGTGCCGACGAAAATGTCGCAAGACAGAGCAGCGAAGAAGACCGCGGCTAGTTCGCCCACACGTGTAAAGTGCCTAAGTAGATCCGTTACGAGCAGATGCGGCAAGGAAGTAGCGCGGTGTGACGGCCGACCGTATAAAAAAGTGAAAAAGGACAAACCCGGCGTATCGAGTAAGAGTAACACTCCATTGACGCGACAGAAGCAATCCTCTTGCGATCAAGTTGCGAACGAACAAAAGGCAATAAACTCGAGCAAGCGGAGTCTAAAGGAGAATCGAAATACAACAGGGTCACTCGCGAGAAAACAGAATCTTCAGAGAAAGCCGGTGCCGCCAACTACGCGACGGGTTCTCAAGGAGAATAAGAATAGTAAAAAATCCATGACAAACTTTGAAACGAATGGCGTTGGTGTACAAACACTGATATCCTTGCCAGTGGGTGATGTACTCAAGGCGGAAACCGAGGAAAATGTTTCCAACAAGTGTGACAAGGCTACCCAGCCCATTCACAGTCACTGTCACAAACATCACCATCATAAGCATCGGCGGCGATTGCTGGTACCACCGAAGACTCCCATACGCGTCGATCCGTGTATCATCCAGGAGTTGGAGAAATTAATTGAAGAGTTTTCCAAGTCGTGCAGCTTGGGTCGGAGTAACTCAAATGCTGGCTACTCGGAATTGCCCCAAATCTTTCGGGTGAAGAAACTTACGAAAAAGAGGAAAGGCGACGTTAGCGCTAACGATGACCAGAAGCTAAAAAGGCGCTTGAAAAAGGAAAAAGTTCTTTCAGGATCCGATTCCAAGAGTAGTACAAATGCGAGCGCGAATTCGAATTCGAACGAGCAGAGGTTACCTTTGAAGAAGAGGCATTACCGCGTGTCGAGTCCGCACAGTTCCCAACGGTCGAATGCAAGTTCCACGGACGCGAATGCGAACGAGTCGAATTCAACGGAGAGCCACATAGAGGAGGCTATTGAAGCCACAATAACGAGGTACGGTGGTGGTTCTGGTTATGCGCTTCAAGAGGATGGTCTACCGGTTACTCCGAAGAAGAGACACAGGGATACGGAAGCTGCGACACCGGAGAAACAATCCGGAGCAGCGAATGAATCCGTGGATGACAAGCCGCTGACTCAATCCGAAAGTCAACCTCGCCGGAAGAAGAAGATTCTTAAAGACCTTCGCGTGACGGTGACTAAACTACCGACAGAGTGTTACAACTTGTCCGAGAAGATGGATAAAATTGAAAAAGCCGACAAAACCCTTGCCGAAAAGAATACAAAGAGCCACTCGGAGAGGAGTACGAGATCCGAGAAGCCAACGACGGAGAAAACGTTGAAGGCGGATAAAGTGGAAAAGTCTGACAGTGGATCTGTAGAGAATGTTCGTACGGAGAAGAATATTAAGGTCGACTCCGACTTGCATGGGATAGACGCCTTCGACGAAAACGACGCTGCCTGCGATAGCAAAGCACAAAATGGAGTTTCGTCACTGTCGACGGTGTCACAGGCGAGTATTGGTGCCAATTCGAACAATTCCATTGGCACGGGCTCTAGCAGTGTTCCGGTCCTCGCCAAGAAGAAGATGAGAAGGCGGAAGACTATCAACCGTACGGGCTTCCCAACTTTAAAGAAGAAGAAAAGACGATCTCCGAATAGCGGTGATCTACCCGAACTCTCTAAGGGATCTTCTGGTGCTGATGGTGAGCAGGCTTCCACGAAGGGAGACAACACTCGCGAGTCATCCGTAGAGAAGAAAACTATCGTACAGACTGAAGTAGAAGACGTCTTGCCAGTAGAAAATGAATTTCCCGTGAAGTCAGGAAGCGTTGAGACCGCTTCGAATCGTACCCGGTCAAAGGATATGGACGATTCGAGTTCGGCACCTTTCGAGGGATCCAATCGCGCTCTTTCCGATGAAACATCCGAGCCGTGTTCTGGACAACTCCGAGTACGGAAGGATCTCGTGGATTCGGACAACGGAACCCAAGACAAACTTTATCCCGTTAAGTTTGAGAAAATTCAAGATTCGAGAATATACGACGAGAATGCTTCTCCCGAGGAATCTCTCGAACGGTACAATCCACCTCAAAGGGTTGCCGAATTGAATGAGGAGAACTTGCGCAAACTCGAGCGGGCAAACTCACAAGCGAGCATTAAGATGGAATTATCGAGCTGTTTCAACAACAATCACAAGAAACGTCGGGGATCGGCAAGCCCATGTAATTTGACCTCGAGAAGCGTTAAACGTTTGAGAAGCGCCGGCTACGAGACCGAAACTGATGCTGCTCCGAGCAGCGACGTTGTCAGTGACGAACAAGAAAATAGCAAACATCCGACACATACTAGAAAGAAGCAATCGAGGTGGAAGAAGCGTTATTTGCAAGGAGGTATTTTCGCTGAATACGCGACGGACTTTGAAGCCAAGAAAATGGCTTCGGTCGAGGGAAGTGCATCAGGGAAGAACAAAATCATTTGTGATAATGGTGATTCATCTTCTGCATTGGTACCGACAAATTATCAGTGCGGTAAACTTTTGCGCCAGAGAAAAGTGCCATTCCAGATACCGTATGAGCTATGGTGGCTGCATACGCAATCTAGATTGCCTGGTAGAGATTTGGTTCCATCGTGGAATTATAAGTAAGTAGATAGATCGCGAACGAACTCTTGTAAATTGGTGGAAACTAGTGAAAGTAGTGAGAATAGTGAAAAGCATAATTGGTGTTGTTTTGTTTCTAGGAAAATTCGTACTAACATTTATTATGACGTCAAACCGACTACTTTGTACGAAGCTCAAGCTTGCGAGTGTAAGACAGAAAGCGGCTGCGGAGATGACTGTATCAACCGGATGGTTTTTAGTGAATGTTCTCCGCAGCTGTGTCCGTGTCGCGAGAAATGCGAAAACCAGAAAATCCAGAAGCACGAATGGGCGCCAGGCCTACAGAAATTCATGACCGAGGATAAAGGTTGGGGCGTAAAAACTCAGCAAGCTATAAAATCGGGAGATTTTATATTGGAGTACGTGGGGGAAGTTGTTTCCGAACGGGAGTTCAAATCTAGAATGGCAACCAGGTTAAACAATTTACATTCAATGCTAATTAATCCAAGAATTCTAAATATAATACTTTTTATTTCTTTGAAATCAATTCTATTGTATTTGACGAATTAGGTATGCGAATGACACGCATCACTATTGCTTACACCTGGACGGTGGTCTAGTTATCGATGGCCATCGGATGGGCGGCGATGGAAGATTCGTTAATCATTCCTGTGAGCCGAATTGTGAGATGCAAAAGTGGAGTGTACACGGCTTGCCGCGCATGGCGTTGTTCGCATCGAGAGACATCAAACCTGGCGAGGAATTAACGTACGATTACAATTTTGCCCTCTTTAATCCGTCTGAGGGCCAACAGTGTCGGTGTGGCAGTAATGCTTGTCGAGGTGTCATAGGTAAAATGATTTTAAAATACTTCTGACGTTCATTACAAATATGGATCGTTTATTTTAAAAGTAGCGTGAGTCAAGTTTTTTATAAAAAATGGAATATCTCACGATTTTTGATTAATTTAGTACAAATTTTTTATTTCCACCTAAAAGAAAAATGAACTTGCACTAGTTTCAAAATAAACAATCCATATGGATTATTCTAAGAGGAAACTTTTAACCGGGCATTCGTCATTCAGGTGGTAAGAGTCAGAGGGTAGCGAGAAGCATCACTTCGCTTCCGTCGCAAGTTGAGCAAACAGAGAGGCGATCCGTAGGCAGACCGCGGAAAAATGTACGAAAATCCAATACAGTTCAGTCCGCGAATTCTAAAGGTATTTGCAAATCTCGGAAGATGGGCGAGTCGAGTATTGTCCATGCTCCAGCACTGAAACCCATGTCGCATCAACAAAGATGTTTTGCTCAACAACACCACTGTTTCCTTCTGAGAAACTTGGAAAAAGTTAGGCGACTCAAGTCGCTGGTGAATCAAGTACAAATGCAAAATGGCAAAGCGAAATTCGGTAGTGCAAATGGGACGAAAGAGAAGAGTACCGGTGATACTAAGATCCAATCGGATGCATTTTACTCTCAATTAACTGCACTGACGAATACTAATACTCGTACTGTAAGAACTCGGCGGCTCGCACAGGCACAGGATGATCCTGAAGTACATAAAACAGCAAAATTGGCCAAGGTAATAATCATTATCAAATTAATCCCAATTTTAGTTTCTTTCGTAAAACTGAGAAATACAATTAATCGATCTACAGGTGCTGAAGGATTTATATACGATCGTCGTGACTGCGAATGACGAGAACGATCAGCTTCTCTGCACGCCATTCCTGACGTTACCTCCGAAAAGAAAATTACCTGATTATTATGAGAAAATACAGGATCCTATTGATCTGAGTACAATCGATCAGTGTATTGGCACTGGTCACTATAAAAATGCTGAGCATTTTGATCAAGATATGATCAGATTATTTGATAATAACGTGAAATTCTTTGGAAGAACGTCTGAGGTTGGAATTGCAGCAGCGAGACTCAGAAAATTGTACCTCAGTAGTAAATCGGATTTTGTCGAAGCTATAACCGAAGCTATGGGAACGCCTCCGTCTCAAGGATTTTTACCACCTAGGGGTTCGACTGCTGGAGAGGAAGACGTTATCAGATGTATCTGCGGATTACACAGGTTATATATCATATCATATACTAAAACATTAATTCGTCACTTCCCAAGTTCGTATAGTTGAAAGACTTTGTTTAACAGGGACGAAGGTTTGATGATCCAATGCGAGCGTTGTTTGGTATGGCAGCACTGTGATTGTGTCAAAGCCGATACCAGTGTCGAATCGTATCTCTGCGAGCGATGTCATCCGCGTCCCGTAGATCTCGAGATTCCACTTGAAGGAGAAGAGGAAGAGGAAGGAAAGAAGCACTATGTGACGTTATTACGCGGTGATTTGCAACTTCGACAGGGTGACACTGTATACGTACTTCGAGATACTCCAGAGAAACATACGTATAAGACAATACAGAAACCAGATTACGAGCAGATGGACATTTTTAGAATCGAAAGACTTTGGAAGAATACCGAGTGCGTATTTGCATCCGTATTTTAATATACTCTTATGGAAGAGTCTCAATATTGTATCTTGAATATAATTATTCCGCAGAGGAGAACGATTTGTATTTGGACATCATTATTTGAGGCCACACGAAACGTATCATGAACCAACGAGGAAATTTTATGAAAACGAAGTGGTATGTGCGCCTTTGTATGAAGCTGTACCATGTGATTTGGTCGCAGAACGCTGCTGGGTTCTTGATCCGCATACGTATTGCAAAGGTACAATTATATGTATAATATTATTCCATTTATTTAATATTGATCGTTGAAAGTAATTTGGACAATTTGAGTTAATCACTATTTTCGTGTATCCATGATCTATAGGTCGGCCAGTAGGTTCAACCCCAGAGCATACTTATGTTTGCGAATATCGTGTCGATCGTGCAGCCCGGCTATTCACTAAAGTTGCCCGAGCCAGGCATCAAGTCTGTACGAAACCTTATGCATTCGAAACCTTCCCTCAGCGTATAAAACATTATCGTACCTACTTGGTGAGCGATTTAACAATTATACTAATTTATTTCTTAAACAATACTATAAAATTTATACTAATATCTAATTGTTTCTACAGCCGCACAGTCTCGATGGGATCCAAGTCAGTAGCAAGATGACGAAGGATAAGAAGAAGAATAATAATGCCCATGATATGGACATAAATCAGAAATCCGAAACCGGTGAAAATTCGAAAACACAGTTGAAAGATCAACAGAAGCCTACGGTGAGCAAAGGCAGACGGCGATCAAATGAAATATTAGCTGCCAGTGCATCATCGGCAACCTCGTATATTCAAGTGAGTTTCGTAATTGATAGATATATATCATCTGGAATTTGCAACAGAATAAGAAAAGGAATATTAATTAATGTGATTTGCAGAGAGAAGAACAAAGGAAACGATTAAATAGCATCCTAACGAACCTCTTACAAAAGATGCCGAACAAGAAAGATCCATTGGATTTGTCATTTCTCTTGGAGAGGAACAGGCGAAATCGTAAAAGACCTGGTGGGCTCAATCCGTGACAGTGGTTGATATCCCAGCGATAATCTCGCATTACGTACATAGGTAATAAACCTACTAATACTGTAATTATGAATCGCAACGTGTAGACTCGTAGTTAAAGTGCCCGGTCAGTTAACCGTTTGGTTCTGCTACCTGTAAAAAAATGCCATTTAATCCCTTTCTCAGGAGGAGAACGATCAACTAAAAACGTTTTTCTTCTTCGTATGACCCGTCCATTCGTATAATTTGTATCGAACACGAGAGAAGCGTTTTTCGAAGTAGAATATTGTCGTCGATTGAGATCTTTTTATATATTATTTTTATTACTGTCCGAAACTATGGGAAATTACATACTAGTCGGAATTTTCTATGGTTTCCCCACGTTTTCGTGTCCAAGAGAGTAAGAAAGAAAAAAAGAAAGAAAGAGAGAGAGAGAGAGAGAGAGAACGAGAGCGAGACAGAGAAGGGACTACGTCGTGCTTGGCACGTTCAGTTTTCCGCATATATTCGAGTGTATCGCCGAAACCTCGTATTCCTCAGGAGTCTAACTCCGTATATCGAAGGCTTTACTTTGAGACATGCTAGGCAATACGAGGGATCCCGGTATATACATATACATGCATGTTAGGTGTTAAGAGGCAAGTCCAAAAGATTCTGAGAATCCGAGGAAAGTGCCAGAGAGCGAATATAATTATTGAATCATGTTTAGTATTCTTCCAAGTTATCGCGTCGCGCTGAATTCGTCACTACGTAAGTACTTGAAACGTCGTTTGTTTTCACGAAAAAAAAATCTATTCCATAAAAGGATCCCAGTCGCCTGAACTACACAGTAATATGTGTACTAATCCGTTTGTCAAGTGGGACGTAGCGGAGCTACTGACGATTTGCGAGGTACTACTACTACGAATAGAGGATAGATGTATCGAGAATGAAAGGAAAAGAAAGAAAAGAAAAGAAAAGAAAAGAAAAAGAAAAAGAAAAAAGAATTGTATAAAATTATTTGTACATTTTTTTCATAGCGAGGACACACACACACACACACGTCTAAGTGTACAAATTCTATAAATTAACTTTTGAGAGTAATAACGAGTGACGGTGAACTGAGAGTACGTATGTAATAAGTCAGATAATATGCGCTCGCGCGAATGAAATGGATGCAAGAGGAGGAATACATGTGAGGCTTTATTGCACAAAAGTAACGTTATATATTTTTCATAATACCAGTGTTGTTTGAATTAAGTGTAATATAGGTTCTTAAATTAACGGACGAAGCTCTGCTAACGTATTTAATTTATTGATCATAAAACTTATTACGATCGAATATAGCTGACTGTTGCTATACACGATGATATTGTACATACACATATACGCAGGAATTTCATATTTATTATTGCATTATACGGTTTAGTAAATACATACATATTATTAAAACGAATTTACTACTTATAAGCCTTATTCACATCATGCTTTTTAATATGCATATATTGTCCGACTGGTTAGTAATCCGAGCCGAACGCGTGGCACTGTGCTTACCCCAGAATAACGAAATCACTTTTCTGTTCAAAATTTAAGTCATCTAATTAATAACGATAAAGATAATGATTTACATGCACGTTTCGAAGAAATCAAAGAAAACTCAGTCGGCATATATATACCCTTTGGAAATATTGAATCATTTTTTATCGACATATACGATGTCCACAATTAATTAAAGAGTTGGGGTAATCCACAGGGGCTGCAAATTCGGTGTACTCCGACGTAGTTAAATAGAATACGGCAATATGCGATAAACGTTGATTGTTTGGTAATTGTAGAGAATGTATACATCCATACGAGCAAGCAACCATCACACAAAAAACGCGCGCACATAAAAACTACACGCATTCTCCACACATTCACGCTGACATACATTCAGAGAAAGAGACAAACCAGCGACTACTGGCTCTATAGAAGTGAATTTTAGGCACTGATACAATTGTGTTTTCCTTTTTTTTCTAAGCATTAACTTGGGTGCGCGCAAACATCCAACAATGTAAAATCGGTATAATTGTGCGGCTAACCGCGCTGCGGTAGACCGGGTTGTAAATATTTGAACGCCCAATAAACAGAAGATATTTTTTATTTATTTTTTTTTTCCGTTCCTCTTGTATGTTGCAATGAATAGGTTTGTACAATGTTCTTAGACAGAGATATATATACGCTCTTAAATTATGTATTTATGTATCATGAAGATATGAGACCATGTAAAAATTCTTCTTTTTTTTTTTTTCTCTCGCGACGCGCACCTCGCGACTTAACGCACTGTGGTGATCATATACATACTTCCTAATTGCTGTATTTTCGCAATTAAGCAGCGCAAAACGATTAATTAGTGTTTAAAATGTAAATGAATAGAGATTTTTATTGCAATCCCTTTGCTACGCAGCATCACCTTTCGCAAATTCCTCCTAGGGTTTTTTCCTGTTAAATCTACCTCGATAATCTATCTATTGTTACTTAAAAACGCTCAATTAGTCCCAGCACAATGCGTGAATGACGATTTACGACTATGCAGAGAGAGAAATAAGTATGTAGCTTTACTCGAAATCTACCACGCTGTACGAAATGCAAATTGGGGGAGGGGGAAAAAAAGGAGGTAAAACAGACAATCATCCTGTAAACGTAAATCGGTATGGCGTGGCCTCGGTGCTAGCCAGCGAAGAGAAGAAACCCGTGAAATAAAAGCTAGATACACTATCTATAGCGGCTGTTTTCCTTATTTCACCGCACTGCTTCGTTCCCTGCGCGCGAATCAGGAATCTATTTGGTTTGTTACCTACTTCTCGCCTTTTTTTTTAAATTTATTGTATAATCGAAACCCTTTCGATTGTCAAGGGTAGAAAATACGATGGGCAACTATTTATACGCGTGAAATTACTCGTGGAAGATACAGAAAGAGAGATAGAAAGAGAGAGAGAGAGAAATGCGATATCGCGGGATCTGACAACGAGTGAACTTAAAAGGAAGAAAGCTTCGTACAGTATGGGTAGTAGTGTGAAGGGTTTGATAAGTAAAGACACCTCGATCCGTTCGCTACAATTCAATAATAAAAGGTGGCCGTGTAAGAATCGTAAGTTCAAGAATAATTTATTCGTGACACGATATCTTTTCATACATCGTTATTGATATAGAAAGATAAGACAAAATGGTATACAACATTTCATTCTATACTCTCAAGAACACTATGATGCATCTGCTGAAACAATATTTTGCTTAGTATATAAATAGATTACCGATAGCTTTTTATTTTGTTTTTTTTTCTGTGTAATTCGAACGAGATCTGTACATATTTACACGACTCTTTCGGAAAGCGACAAATCCATAAGAGTATCTTTGCTTTCTACCACTAATCGTGTAGCGTACCCATACGTAATAATACCCTTCCTCTTATGCGGTCGACTTTCGCGGAATCTATTTCGATCAAAAAATACGTTTCAAGACGTCATTCCCCCCTTTTTAAAATCTGTTTCTCTTTATTTATTTTTATTTTTTGTTTTTTTTGTTTTCTCATTCATTTAAACACTATGTGATGCGTTAATAATGCACTTGCGTACTTTTGCGCCCGTTTGCGCGTCGACAAAAAACTGTCTTTGAACCATAAAATCTGTCTTATACCTTGTGTGTTATGGCGGAAAAAACGCCTAAAAATCTTCATCTAGAAATCTCTTCCTCTCATACTGCATTGCCAATGCAAGAAAAAGATTCTTCTGGTGCAAGTAACAATGTGTTCACACGTTAATAGGCTCGAGGATTTCCGAGCACGACTCTCAAAGCTAAGAAACCTTAATATCATTTATCTTTATCGATATAAGAACTCTTGAACCTCGCTCGCATGTTACGCGACACATTATTGCGAGAGTATGCGACGGTCAAAACATAAACGCGTGAATAATGGTAGTCGTGATAACCGTTTGCATCGTGGAATATGTATAACGTTTGTTCTACTCGTGTCGTTGAAACCGCTGGGCATCAGTGCCGACACTTTGCTCGGAAAAGTATCCCTCGGTATACTCCTGCCATTCCTGCGGGTAACTATATGTGGCCGCTGGATCATTATAAGCGGCTGTTACGCTTTCCGTAGTGTTTGTCTGGAAAAATACAAAGATACAGCGTCGTAGGAAGCGCATTGCTTTCCCACTTACGCCGACCACTGAGCGTTTCTCTTTTCTTTTAGTTTCTTTTTTTTTTATTCCTTTTTAACACATAATTTCGTCCTTTCTCTCTCTCCACGAAATAAAACATTTTCTATTATTTTTCGCTATACTTTCGAATATATAAATTTTTCTCTGCAGTACCCTCGCTAACGGTACAAATTGTATACGAGTAATGTTATTTCTCGAAAGAATTGCACGTTATGAAATCTCGCTCTCCCGCAAAAGTGACGTTCTTTACACAGGCTTTTAGAGAAGAATGTTCGAGATAATGTGTACCTTACTTTCGATTTCATCTCTCGTTTCATTTACCGGTGCTTGGATTATTGTTTGCTTACAGCTTGGCCACCAGCCGCGGTAGTCTGTCCAGTTTGCTGCGGTTGGTCCCAATACTGATTGTAATACTGTGAATTCCAACTATTCCAATTGTCATTGCTGTAACCCTGCTGATTATAGTTTGTCTGCCCGTACGAGCCTTGGCCACCGTAGCTCTTCCAGTTACCCCATTGCTGTCCACCCCAACCACCTTGTTGTCCCCAACCGCCGGATTGTCCACCCGACCAGTTACCCTGTTGGCCCCATGCACCTTGTTGCCCTTGATAATTGCTGTAACCAGAAATAATCGCGTTATTCGGTAATTCGATATTAGTACTATTGAGGGGTATCGATTGAATATTTACCTCATGGTTCCCCAGCTACCTCCTTGTCGTGAACCTCCTGATCGGCCCCTATCGCCGCCTCTCCTATCTACAACACCCCTTCGGTCCATTCCTCTGTGAGGTGGTGGCATGGGAACACCCCTTCCTCTCCATGGTATTACCGGTGGTCCATAACCACCGCCGTGCCTTATCGGACCACCTCTCTGTGGCCTATCCCTGCGACCCATGTGATTCCCACCGCGCCACATAGGATTTCGATTCCTTTCTGGATCTGTTTCAATGCAATCTTCTTGTTAGTAATCTTTTGTATTTTTACATAAATATACCTTGAATATACCAAAGAATTGATACTCACAGTTGTTTCTTCTGTCACGGTGATCCCGAACATCACGGTTGTTTCGGCTCTCGCGGGTATCTCTATTGCCACCACTTTCTGTTTTGTCCAATCGTGCTCGCTTATTCGATTGTTGGACATAACCAGCGTCTTTGCCTTCCTTGTTGTATTTTTCTATCAACTTTTTGGCTTCATCTTCACCGAGCTCGGCCCATTCTATTGTATCGAATAAACCACTGGCATTTGGTGCGCTAAAGTTTGCTATATATGGAACAATCGGTAATAGTTTAATTATAGGTAGTTCATGTTAATTGTAGATTTTTGTAAGGAAATTTATAGTGTAAGTATTGGACAGCTACCTTTCATTTCCATTAGCGTTGTTTCGGAAGCTTGTGTATTTTCAATGGGTTTGTGCTTTTGAATACGCAACTTGTATTGTTCTTCGGTTGGTACTATTACTACTGCCTTACGCTGGTATCCCGAGAAATTTCTCATTTTGCTTCTTTGTGCGGAAGAATAAACGTTCGCCTGCGAGTATTCCGAACGAAACGAAGATAATTGAGAAATTAAGAAATACAGAAAATACAATAAATCGAAATTGTAAATACTCACCTCATCTAATATGTAGTTACGTCGTCTAGTCGGAGCTATTTCTAATAATGTATTAAGAGCACGGGTACATTTTTCAATCAGGCTTTCCCAATTGCCACTGTAGTTTTCTTTGCGTGGAACTCCCAGATTCTGTAAAATTCATATTTAAGACAATATGCCTCTTTCCTGTCGCGATCTTTGGTACCTACCTTCATTTTATCTATCATGCTACTGATGCCAAGAATGTTGTACAATTTCTGAGGATTTTCACCAGCATGTTTCATCGCCCACGTCGTCTTTCCACATCCAGGCAAACCGCACATCATGATCACTTCGCAATCTTCTCTCTTCGTTGGTCTTCGTGGTCCAGCAACTTTATACAATGAATCCGCATTTTGAATTGGATCGTAACCTTCCAATATTTCTTCAGACCAAGGATTTTCCTGACCGAAGTTACAAGCGAACTTGCAACTTCTCGTTAGAATATGGGGAAATAAAGGTTTGTTATGAAGGTCTTCCTTCGCAATCGTATATGTCGAACCCAGGTCTTTTCCATTTACGGTGTATGACAATACGATATTGTCTTCGGACATGGCATCAAGATAACAACCGATAATGTCATTTTTGTTAAATGTCTGCCCGTAGTCTACGAACTCATTATTCGTACATTTTTTTCCGGTACTCTCGTATCCGTAACTATGCTTTTGTTCGCCTAACTGCATAGACGTATCAAGGGTTGACCAACCGACTCTAACAGCATGGTGCTTTTCTTCGCCTTGCACATTTACATCACATTCCTCTACTATTTTAATTTCATAGTAAACTTTCCCATGAACAAATCCATAAGAAGCTCTTGCACCAGCCCACATGTGGGAAAATCCATCAGTATGAAGAGGTGTAGCGGTAAAGAAGCCATTGTTCTCGATCACCAAGTTTAGATCCGAGTCATCTGAAGAATTCATTTAAACGTGTTTTTTTCGTTTTTATCGTGTTACTATTATTTAAGCTTAATTGAATACCATGTTAGCTACTTACACCATGATAAAGTTAATGCACGTTCATCAATTTCTGGCTCATTTTCAATTTGAACCGGAGCTGGCGACATTGGCTGATCTTCACTGGGACTAGGCGATCTTTTACGTTTTCTATTGGCGGAACATTCAGTTTTATCCTCATCGTTTTGTACATCCATTTTGATAGCCTCTTCTTGCTTGGTCTCAGCCATTTCTACATCCTGCACATTAGACAAACGTATATTAGTCTTGATATAATGAAAAAAAAATGTTTAGTAAGACATTAAAATTAAATTATAAAGATGTACCTCTGTATCTTTTTTGTCAGGCACGTCTGTTTGTTGGTCTTCGGGAATATCTACGCTATTGTCTGCCTCTACATCGTCAGCTTGCACTAAATCTTTATCGGGGTCTTCGACCGTGTCCTCTCTAGTATCATCTTTACTCGTATCCATGGGTTTGTCTTTGTCCGACGAAACAGCTGAATCATTCGCTTTTTCATCATGCTCATCTTTGGATTCTGTTACTTGGTCAAATTGTTCGGTAACAGATTTTTCAGGAATTTCTTCTTCGGTAACAGATTTTTTTGGAAGTTCTTCTTCGGTAACAGATTTTTCGGGAAGTTCTTCTTCGTGCACAGATTCATCGTTTTCGTCTTCTCCTAATAAAGCATCTTCGTCTTCCTCTGCCACTGAGTCCGTTATATCTGTTTCCTGTGGTAAGTTTGAGCTCTCTTGATCCGGTTGAGGCTTACATTCGATGGTATCAGGTTTTTTAGGTGATATCTGTGGACTTTTACTGGGTTCTTCAGGTACTTTGATAACGGGTGACTTAGTGTCAACTTTACTAGATTCTGTATTCTCAGAATGTTCTATAATTTCTGATTTCTCTTCTATTTTGGTAATTGCGGGTGATGCATCATTCTCTTGTGGTTCTGGATCTTCCGTGCTATGCTTTTCCTCTGTTTTAACTGGCGATCTATGAATGCAATCTTCTTTTGTTTCTGGTTCATCGGAGACTGCACTTTCCGTAATAGTCGGTAGAGTTTCGGGAGGAGTTTCCGCATGCTGAACCTTGGTTGGAGAAGACTGTTTCATAGAATTTGGAGTTGCGCATGCTCTTGGTGCATTCCTCGTTGACATTTTTGTCGGCGTAGTGATCGAAGAACTTCTCGACGATCTTCCTGATGCTTTGGGTGTCTGTGGAGGCTTAACTGGCTCCAGAGGCTTTTCACTGTTCTCCTGAACTGCAGATTCCGGAACATCTTCAACACTTACGCTTGGTTTATCCTGGCCACCTGTAAAGTCCAATATGATTCTTCTTGAATTTATAGAGTAAAATATCGTCTGCGACGGTAGCTCTTTTTTACGATAGCAGCAATGTACAGGGTGTAGATCGGTCGATAGTATACAGAGAAAATTCATCGATTAATCGGCAATTGGAGCATGTATCAGACGCACAGAAATATGGGCGGGAAAAATGTATGATATACATATAAGACATTTAAATTGATAACATGTCAGAGAAAACGATGATTGTGTACTAAACAGACCTTGGTTCTTTTGTTCGAAAACAGGAACTTGTCGGGAAACTACTGATTCCGACTGTGAAAGGCCTCTCAGTAGTATGTGTTGGAAATGTTTGTCAACAATCCCCCATGATATGATAATTACTCATTAGAAGTAGGGGCGTGAAAACGTGGAGAGAGAAAAGAGAATTGTCTCTAATTTCCAGGAAGTATACTTACGACTTGCATTTTCTTCCTCTAGCGCCTTACGGAGTCTGTCGACGAGCACGGGCTTGTTGCCCTTAGTATCGAGTCCACGCTGTTGTAGCTCCGCTCGCAATTCCACCACTTTCAACTTTGCCGGATCCATCGCGCGCGATTCCACACGATTTACACCAATTCGCGCACTTTTATCCAGCAGAAAATCTCAAGAAAAGCCCATACACGCGCCAGTGACCCGCGTTAAATATACAATATGGCGATACAACTGCAAACAACGCGTTACGTGTTGTAAATGCTTCTTATTGGTCAATGTGGCAGTTATTTCGATCGCGTCAAACTTCACATCGAACTCAACTATTTGTCTCATTTGCATTGGCTTACGTTTTTCATCGACGATTGGCCTCTACAAGGCGGGACCTCTTCTGATTCGTTGAAAGCAACGTACGCGACTTTACAAGTCGCTATTCCGCAATGAAGAAACTACTCTCATTTATCCTGAAGTAAGCGCAGAGTTGTAAGATTTTGAACATTATACGTAAGTATATAGAACAAGCTTTGTAATTTTATATACTTTATTGTTTTCTTCTACCATACAATCCTACCTTAAATTCACTGTCTCTAATCTATTAAATATTATTTTAGTGTTGAAGTATCAGTTATAAGTACTATGGTAAACCTACACAAATCATCTTGACGTTGATCAATTATTTCCTGTTGTTTTATATTAAAGTAATTTCTTTATTAAATTAAATTATTAACAGATAGAAAAATATATCAAAAATAGATACTAAGAACATAATTTATATAGTTATTGTGCTTATGATTTGGCCTCCGATGGTGTAGTTTTCTTAGAATTATTCTTCTGTGTACGACCCATTAATACACGTTTTCCATTTATTTTTGACGCTTCCCAATACGATCTTATCCGCATGTTATCCTTTATGGAATGTCCAAACCTAAAGTGATCATATTTATTTTAACCCATGATTAATCGACCATAGAGCTATAAGAAAGTCATTGTGATTACAAGTTCTTTTTGAATTTTGCTATTTTAGACAAATTGGATATAATTTCTATGGTGTCCGTGACATTCTCTACAGGTATAAATTTATTGACTTCCAATATAATTTCTCCTTTAATGTTTTCCAAACTTCCGAACACTTTGAACGCTGGATGCATTTCCTATAACAGATCAATTCGCATATTTATCAAGTTAAAGGTATGGAATATGGGACTCGTACTAACCAAGTGGAATGTACGCATTAAGCTTACCCATACAGTTGAGTATACATTGGGTGATTTCTCCACATATATATCTTTGATTGTTAAGTCCTTTATACTGAGAGGAAAGGTGTCGGTTCTTCCATTGGTTAATGTCCTAATCATCGCTCTACGTCCTGGCTGAGGTATTATTTCACCCACTACCTGTATTGTTCGAATAAAATCACTGTAGTCTGCATGTGAAATATAGTAGGGAATGTGTTCTACTAAAAGTGGATAATGTGGTATATCTGTGATTAACAGATTTCCTGGGATTGCCGTTGCTGCACTTAAAGATATACCCGAATTCCCTGGATCTCTGTCTGTTCGAACCGCTTCCATTTTGAATCAAAAATGCGTGGCACAGCTGACTGTACAACTTCTGCCAACCTGTGACAAACAGGAATCAACTGTACTAACTCTAACACCCCGAATTCTAAACCCAACCTGAATTACTTCACGAATGATGGCGCAAAAAATCAATCGGATCACTTTACCGGTGATCGAGAAATTTGCTCCATCAGTATGTTTAATTAATTATAAATTACATTTATATATGATCGGTGTAGCATTCAATTGCACTTAGATTTCGAAGTTAATTTATAATTACTTCGTTATACATAGTTATGACGTTATACAGTAATTTAAGCCGTTTAGGGCGTGTGTGATCTTACTTTCTGGTCGATAAAGTAGATAGGTTGCTTAATGAGTAGTTTCCCAGAATATATATATTCGGTAGAGGGCGACTTTGTAAAAGTCGAATTCTGACAAATCTTTGTTCGAAGTAATTTTGTCCAAGGAAAAATTTTAATTACACGTGTTTATACGTAAGCTTGTGAAGCAGGTAGTCCGTACAATATACGTAAAGAGAGGAGGTAAATCACCGTGTTTCTATCTTTGCGCCATCCTTACGAATCTGTACACTACAGATTTAATGATCTTTCACAAATGATCTAGTAACCACCTGTATTGCAGCTGCTATGTAAACTTTCCAAAATTGAAACTGCTTGAGAATGTGTCGACGATACAATACTTACAGCCGGTTTTCACCTGAAATCTATTATATATCTGTATTAATATGAACGGAACTAAATTTAATCTAAAATTACTTTATTCTTTACTGTAAGTTGCGATTCCTCAGAATGGACGTACCTCTTATATATTGTTTGTTAAGATTCTTCGAGGAGTAATGACTGCTATAAATATGAACTGGTTAAATTCTGTTGAGGGAGAGTCGCTAGTTCACCACTTCTATGTAAACACCTCAAAGAAGAGAAGATTCTATGGTAGTACTCAAACTGGATTCCGTTAGACTGTGTTCTAAAGATGTCTACTTCGATAGATCCCACAGCAACTCTGAATTCCTTTCCAGGCATTCTCGAGAGACCTCCGCTGCCCTCTTCCATCGAGGAAGTAACTTATAAGATTTTTATGGTAGGCAGGCCTGGGGTTGGGAAAACTTCGGTCGTCGCAAGGCTTGCCGGTACCTTGGACAATAGTAATTATACCGAGACTAATGGCATAAAGAAAACTAACGTCTACTGGCCAGTGAAAATCTGGGATAAAGTAGTCTTGTTTAAGCTACAGTTCTGGGATACATCAGAGACAAGTATAAAGAAGTATAATCACATATTGCCGGTACGTGATCGACCAAAGTCAGTAGAGTATAGACAGACTCCAGATTCTTCTGTGAGTATTACTTAGGTATTCTAGTACACGGGATTTAGTTGTTGACATGACTTCCAGGCATGCAAAGACAAGGTTGATGCGATCTGCTCTATATTTTCTTTCGACGATGTGACCAGTTTTAACGATATTCCATATCTCATGAATACGATGGCTAACATAAAAGAGAAACCAGCTAGTATAGTGATCGGATCAAAGTAATAATTATTAGTTTAGTGGAACTTTTTTGCCTATGAAGCGTATCGTTAGAAATTCCCTTGCATCATTTATTTTTATAGATTCAAACCATGGTCTTGCTCGATGGTAGAGGATGATCAGATAAAGGAATTCGAGGACAAGTGGAAAGTTAAAGTTATTCGCGTTGATACAAATAAGGTATCAGCGAGAACTGAAGCGTTCGATTGTTCCTATCAGTTGAATGCTATTTGTAATATACTGTGGAATAGAGATAAAGAATTTATATCTAAACAAATGGGACAGAGTTGAATAAAATTCGATGACTGCAAGCTCAGTTAATCTTTCCCTGGAATATGTTACTTATATTAAGAATAAATTAAATCGATTGAGTTGTCTAGGTATTATTGTTTCTTTGAATTTAGCGGGTCTTTGAAAAGTAGGTTGGCGACACTGCAACGACGTGCGGATAAGTTCGGGATGTTGGATGAATTTCTCGTTAGCTCATATGTTGGTATTGGCAACCATATTGCTTTTTCTAAAAGCAAAGCATTTTCAACTTGTGGAAAGTGTACAAAGCGCAATTGATATTTTAATACAAAACCAAGATACAAAATAGAATTACTTTGAACTTTTAGAAATGAAGAAAAAAGTTTTAGCCATTGGAGTTACGGTTGTTGCGTCGGAAATACTTTGGCAATTATACAAATATGTTCGATCTCGATATGTCAAGTGGAATGATTCAAAAACCTTTACCAAAGTGATGTTTTTTACTAAAGAATCCGCACTCTGTCGACCTCATTTAATTACAGAAAAACCATGCTCGAAACCCAATTGTCCTGTACGACACATAAGGTAATTCGAGCGTTGAGCAGCTGCAATTATGTACTTAAGATTTTTCTCAATTCTTAAAAGAAACATTATTTCGTAGTCGGATAATATACCACATACGTAACGCACAAAGTAGTGTACGAGTATGCTTGTACTTCTTAACTTGCTCGCCGTTGTGCGATGCTTTAATAGAAGCACACAAGAGAGGCATTTCGGTGAAAATCATCTTGGATTCGCACCTGACGGACTCTTCTCTTGCGCGTGCTCATGAATTTTACAAAGCTGGTAACTTACCGATTTATTTCTCTTAACCCTTTCACTACGAAAGGCGTAAATATACGTCCTGAGAAGTGTATCGATATATACGAAAATCGTAAATTTACGCCCTTTAAATTCAAATTAGCCATTGTTATTAAAAAATTTAAGTTTATTTAGTAGTAAGATAAGTTTATTTTCATGGATTACTTCGAGGTCGCGGCATAGTGAAAGGGTTAATACCAGTATCGGCTATTTCTCCGATACTTGATTTCGATTCGATTTTTTTTTTGCTACAGGAATTCCAGTAACGATAAGCGAAGGCGAAGAACTGATGCATCACAAATTCGCCATCATTGACAATAAAATAGTGATTACCGGTAGCTTGAATTGGACAGCGGCTGGTTTCTTTGGCAACTTTGAGAACGCGATAGTGACAAATTACAGGTCCATAGTCGAGCCATTCAACGTTGAGTTTGAAAAGATTTGGGGAGAATTTGCTGTCTCGTCATCTGGAGAGAACAGCCTGTCGCATTACGACAATGTTACTTACGCAAAATTTGACGAGGATCTTCATAACAAACTTGACGTCACTGCTTCACCCCATGTGCCACGTGCGTCCCCAGCAGACGGCGGGGGTGTGGATCGTTAAAACCAATGTACCACGTTTGCCTCGAGTTATCTATATCGAGTCTAGAAATTGGTCGCAAATTTTATTTTGATTCTCGAGGTCGGATGTGATTACACTTGTCTTGCACGGATGATGGATGCTTAACGGAACAAAGAGGCGCGAACGCGGTCAAGGACAAGTGTAGTAGGCTGCTCTTAGCAGAAGCCATGTACACATGTACATGTATCGTAAGTACATATAGATGTGCGACGAGTACAAAAAAAGCAGAAGAAGAATGAATGAATGAATGAACGTGTGAGTGGAGTATAGCGTGACATGCGTACTCCCGAGAATGAGAATGCGTGTTAACTTGCTATTCTGAATGCAAGGGATGCGTTATTGGTTCTGCTGGGTCTATTGTCGGCGTCTCGTTTTTGCGCGACTTGGTATAGCCGCACTTGATCGTACTTTTTTAATCCTCCTTTTCCTTGCTTTCCTCAAGAAAGTGTATTGTAGACTAAACCTGTATTAGGGTTTATTTTTTTTTCGTGCGGTTTTCTTTTGAGTTATTTGATAGGTTAATTTTATGTTGCAATTTGACTTTAGGCACTGAGACTTTTAATTTACACCTTTTTATACACTTCGAACAACGAAGATTTAATTAGATTTAAGATCTCCTTTCTTGCGAGGCGAAGAGACTTTTTTTCCTGTAGTTTGTAAGTTTAATTTTATCAGGACCGCCGGTATTGATTGTGTATTTTTAGATTCGTCAGCGGGAACTCCGCTTGGTGCAGACGAATCAACCCCTCGTCCAAAAGCAGGCGGTCGACCCACCGTCACCGCTGCAATTGTCACCTTTCGTGACGTTTCGACCATGTCATCGCCCAGAATAATGGAAATGACTGAATTTGGTTTAGGGGAATAACGCACCACTTAATTTTTCTCTCTTAATTTTAATCGAATTGTTTATTAAGTTCCTATATCGAGCGCCGTAATACGACTCCCTGCGAAATTCGTTTTCAAGGAATTCTGACCGAAATAGAACTTTGACGTCTATTTCTGACTGAGATACAACCCACATCGATCTCTATGTACCGGAATTATTGTAATAATTTCAACGAGAACAATCTCCTTAAGTTCTGAATATAAAAAGTGTTTGAGTCGTATGAGATGAGAATTCTACAAAATCCTAGAATCATTACGATACTCGTGTGTTTCGGGAAGGATCATTCGTGCTGGTAGTGGTAAACGATCAGTGCTCGAGTAAGAGGGCCGTGCTGCTTTGGGAGAAACCTGTTCGAGGTTTATTTACCAAGATCTAAAACAGGCCCGAACGCGATTAATGTCGATGCGTTTATAGCTGCGGGGTATATCGGCCCCAGAACATTGTCGTCATCCCGTTCTCGGCCGCGAAGTATGTATGTACCCCTTTGAAGAGAGCGAGAGAGGCCGTATTCGAGCCGCATCCAAGCCGCATTCGAGCCGCATCCAAGCCGCGAGTAGGCGCTTGAACTCGCACGCGGAGTGAATAACCTTTTACTTGGAGTCCTGCCGCCGTTGTCGTTCTACCTGATAAAACTACCACACGCGCGCGTCCTCAAGCCGGCGGTGTTTGACGTCAGCAAAGAAGGTTTGCGAAGCCGAGACTAGCCGCCCGCGACCGAAATACACGGTTTTATCGTACGTGCAATCGTGAGCACGCGGCCCAAAAGCAAAGACTCTCGTCGTCGACTGTGAGTGAGAAAGAGAGGAAAAGGGAACCAGTATCGCGGTTAGCGGCTAGTTAAATATTGCTGCATTGGATGCGATGCCACGCCAAGACGAGTGTGCGCGCGTGGTCCATCATCAGCCCCCAAAGTAGAACATTGTCCGTATGACGAGCTATAAATAGGATAGCCTCATCGAAATAGACATCGGGGCGTTGGACCGGAGGTGTCCATCGATTATGATTTCTGTCCAACTCGACCGGCCAACTACCCTGTCACGCGTTTTTCGCGCGGGCCAATATTTCTGATTGCGGATACCTGCCCGTTTTGCTCTGGAATAAGCGGACTCTCGATATCGATCCGGGTGATTCGCTCTTCTCTTTCTCCCTCTCTTTCTCTCTCACTCTTTCACCTCATAATATTCCACAAGGTTGAAACTTCGGCGCAAGAGGAATCGCGGAAAAGAGGGGCAAAGAGTCGTTGAAAGGTGTATTCGATACGAACACACGGCTTATCGAAACCTCACCGGAAAACGATATATGTAGACGTAGGGATGTCGTGTACGGAAATAGCTGTAGGAATACTCGAAATGCTCGCATCTATCAATTACATTGAAAATCTGCTTGGTTTATTCACGCTGTTACGTCTGTAGATTTACTTTTCCTAACTTTTCTCCCTCTCTCTCCCTCTCTCTCTCTTTCTGACGCCATAGAGTAGGTTTGCTGTTTCGATGAATTACAGAAGCGATTATTCGCTTCCTGCTGGCCCGCTGTGAACTTTCCCGAGAAATCGAGCTTCTCTTGGTTCTGATTTATGTATGATTTCGTAGCTACTCTGCGGGATTCACAGCGAATGCTAACTCGCCGGGGGAACTGGTGAAGGAGTTCCGACTTCACCAAGAATTATCCTCTAACAATATCATTGGATATCTCGACTCAACTATCGTTTCTAAATTTCACTTGCTAAAGCGAGCGCTTAGACATCCTTAGCCGGGAAAAAATTAAAGTTTGAACAATCCATGCTTTACTGGATAGAAGTTCGATTTTAGAGTTCGCGATGAATCATGTGTCTGCATTGCATTACCATTAAATTTGCGAAAGCTGGCCGCTGCGATGTTCCTTGGAATCGTCCCATAAAATCAATTTTTCAAATGCTTCTCTGTTTTCTGGTGCTGTTCTTAGTGCTAGAATCTAAGAGGAGTCTTTCATAGAAATAATCGAGTTTCTCGCTACCTCGTTATCCAGTGCACGGTTGAGTTTGCAGATTTCTTTCGCGAGCAGAGTATGTATACGCCACTCAAGAGGCGAGATTAAGTGGGAGAGGGTATAGTTAATAATCCGCTAGACGGTCGATTCAAGAAAAAGTGGAAGGTCAAGTACTACCAGACAATATCCAGGGGTTGCTCCATTGTATGCTCTGGAAGTCTAAAAAAAGTAACCCTTCAACAAAAATCAATCTTTGATGGATTACGGGATAAACCAGTCTCTCGCTGAAGATTGATAAGAGCCCCGTCTATTCTTAGCCCGTGGGAATTTAACATCGCAGACGACCCGTCAGAGCGATTATCAGGAAACAATTATTGGAGATTAAGTGAAAAAAGTTGGAAACATCGATACGAATAGTATATAGAATATTGTACGTTATCGACGAATCTTTGTGTTCTCTTGTCGTATATCCGTTCCGTGAGGACCTCGAATATCGATGGGAAGCACACCGATCAGATAATCCAAGACTGATACTGTAAATAGTAAACTTGAAGATCGAAAGCATTGATATTCTTGAATCTCTCAATAATCTGCCAAATAAGAGTCGTAGCAGACCGTTTTAGATTGGAATCATTACTTTTGCTTAATTATCTATGGAACAGAAGATGGACAGGGTTTGGGATGCTGAATAAATAGACCAAAAGGCTAAGTTACGTAAGTTTAACGTTTACTTCGATATAATAGAAAACGTTGCTTGACGTTAGTGGAAACGATGTGAGTCCTCATCGTTGGACGTCATTTACTCCTTCGTTTCTTTATTTTGTCGGATTCGCTGTCAGGAAAATTGCGCACATCCGCACATAGCGACCGTACAAATGTAAAAATGCGCGGTTGCCCTCGCAATTCGAGCGCACCTTTAATTGCATCAGTGCAGGAATCGTCGAGAGAATTGGCTCTTTTGCGAATTTCTTAGTAAGGGAGTCGGTGGGACAGCTCCCCTGCCAACTACCACTCTTACTCTCTTTTTATCTGTCTCTTCGTTTCCTCGAGGACCTCCCAATTTCGTATCCCTCAGATTGAGGCAGTAGAATTAATACTCTACAATGTGCAGAAACTTTCTTCGTGTTTGTCAATAAGTAGACTGTCAATTAAGTTTTATACAAAGATCGATACAGATAAAATCTGTATTCCGTCGATGAGCAAAAGCTTCTCCCATATCGTTAATTTTGGACCCAGTGTTAATTTTCGAATTGATCGAGGACCATTGGGAATTTCTTTCGCTTCGTGTATCGGTTGACTCGATCCTCGAGGAAGGGTCCGACTTAATTGAAGAATGCTCACGAGAGCCCTACGTGCCTTGTGGTAGTGGTAGATATAGCAGTAGACTAGTAGTGATAGTAGTACTGGTTGTACAACTAACAGTAACGCGGCTAACTGTATCATCGACTCTGCTACGTGCTACCGTAAACTGCTACAAGAATATATGCGCGCTACGCGTATGCGTGCTCTATCACTTAACGGGGATTAGATCGATTCGACTTGAGAGTAAGCCAGTCGAACGTTTGACTAAAGGCCCTGGGCTCTCTCTCTCTCTCTCTTTCTTTCTTTCTCATACATACACAGCGACACATGCATACGTAGAGCCGCAGACATACACTTAGATTATCCGATCGCCATATTCCGAATCGCTCTTTCGATCGCGAGAATAAATAACCGGCATAGCAAGCCGCTAGTAAATCCGTAATGATTATTGTCCCTATGGTCGCCAATCCCATGGTCGTCCACTCTTGCGTCCAGTCTTGCAGTGTATCACATTGAACTCGAACTCGCGCGGGGCTTAGAAGCTCGAGGAAGGAATTAACGTACCGTCACGAGTCTACCGCCGATGATTGGTCCGCTTTCGATAAAGACGAATAGCGTATTGCTCGGGGTTTCTTAATCCTTTCCCGGCCCGTTATTTGGCGTACTCGAACGGTGGAGGGTAACAGTAGAAGAGGGTGGCATCATAACCACCGAGGCTGAACTTTCGTTCGTGCCTATTAGTTCTGAGGCATGGCTCACTCAAAGATCGGGCCATCTCTCATATGTTCTCCGTGCCGACAGTGCTGACGAGAGGTCCGGGCTCAGCGAAACTTGCGTCGCATTTCATTACCCACTCCCAGATCCTCTTGGTGACGACTTTCTGGTCCACGGTCGTTTCGAGGCCATAGCTGTTCAGCAGCTTTCTCAGCTTGTTCTTGTTCTCGTCGACGTTCCGCTGTTCGTCGAGGATCGTGTCGAGATAGAGTAGACTGTCCGCGCGTCTAGCGATACTCTCGCTTACATCGACCGACGTCGAAGTTGCACTGTGGCTGATCTTGCTTATACACCACGAATCCTTCAGGTACTTGTTGATCTCCGTTACGTGTGGCCTCTTCTCTGGCTTGTGTTCGAATGCACGGCGGAAGTAGCGCAGCAGCCTTGGAGTGAAGCGTCTAAAAGTTGGCGGTATCTTGGTGGTGCGCCTCTTGAGCCACCGCTGGAAGGCCGAGTAATCTGGATCCTGGATCAGGTCTGCACATTGCCAAGGCGGATTTCCCGTCAGGCAAACGAACAGGACTATACCAAATTGCCAGCAATCGGCGCTTCTCTTACAGGCGTACCTTTCGTTCTTGATCACCTCGTAGATCTCCGGTGGCTGGAAGGGTACCCAGGTGCATCTGATCTTGTTGACCAAGGTACCTTCGCGCTTTGTGCATCCAAAGTCGCAAAGTTTGATCTTCGACATGTCCGACGCAAATACCAGGACATTCTCGAGCTTGATATCGCGATGTGCTAATTGTTTCGAGTGGATGAAGTCGAGGGCAGAAGCTAATTGCCCAGCGATTCGCTTGCAAGCTTCTTCACCGAGACCGCCGGCCTTCACGTTCCCAGCGAGATCACCGAAAGGAGCGTATTCTTGGGCGAAGATGAAGCACTTCTCCGCCTTGAATGCTACCGCGTATGAGCAGAGGATGTTGGGATGCGGACTCAGATGGTACGAGTAGTGAAACTCTCGGAAAAAGTCCTTTTCCGTAGTCAGTTCCTGATGAACTGCTTTCAACACGACTTTGGTCTGAGTTCCTCGGTGGGTTGCCAGCAGGACTTTTGCGAAGCTCCCCTCGCCGAGGGTCTTCTCTATGTTGTACTCCTTCTCCAAGTCCAACTCCTCCAATGGAACTTCCTGCACTTTGTGAATGCTCGACTCTTTCTTCTCGTGAAGTTTCATCTGCAATCAGAACGACGCATTTGTCAGTTTATCCGCAAGACCTTTAACCTTTTTATAACGCATGACTAACAATTCTGGGGTGTTGTGACGTATTGTGATACCGAATCGTAGCTGAAAAACAGCACACCACGATCGCTCGACGAAAAGCTCGATACCGGATGACCGTGAAGGAAAACACCCGGGGGTTAAACGTCAGCGGGTTACGTCATTGTGAGGGGGAGGCTGGATTTAAAAGTATCGCGTAGGATGGATGTTGTTCGAATGACTACTCGAGTGCGAAAACTGCTTTCTCGCACGTTGCAACATCGTCACGAGAGGGTCCGCTTTCCGCGTTCGTACAACTACATACTAGCCGCACGTCCTCGTATCGCGATCCCTACCCTTGTTATCGATTCTATGCTACCGTTAATTGACCATCCGTCCTTGCCCTTGCTCATCCGACGAACGATGTGCTCGGTGAACCCATCAGATTCCTCGGCTAAGCCGTCGGGGTGGCGACCCATCAATGGGGACGCAAAAAGAACCCTCGAGCCGCTGATGCCGTCATAACTCTATTGATGCTCGAGTAGTCAGGGTGACGAGTCACATACGCTGTTTCCCAAGAAATTGCTCCGGAAGAATTTCCTACGTCATTTTACCCAAGTTCGAGCACACTTACGAACAAAGAGCTCCGTGGTGCTCGAGGAGACTCGTTAGTGGAATAGAAACAAAATTGGAAACCCACTGTTTTAGGAAATGCTGCCTCCACATAATACAGACTTTAGAAATACTTAGTACACGTATCCAATGAGATCGTAATCTTAATGGCACAGTGAATGATATTTAACATATATAAAGCTGTTAAAATGAACGTTCAAACTTGAAGTATCTTAATGTTCGATATATCCGACAGCTTGTGGTTGACTTTAACGAGTACATGTTCCGGCCTTGATATTTCAAAGTTTTCACGATAGAAGAGGATAGCAGTTAGGATAAGTTTGGGGGAATTTAGGGTGGGTCGGGTCCGAGCGCGACGCCCAAAGGACTGCGTGGCGCGGCTGGGAGAGAATCCCGGAGGGTGGCCGGGTGAACCCAGGACCTTTAGAGCCACCTAGATCAATAGTTAGAATCCGGCTGTGGGCAATACCGCTCTAACCACTGTCCGCTGCCAATTTTTACCACTTGCTCGCGGATCCTCCCTCGAGGCCCTACTTCGCTTTTGGGAATAATTCAGAAGTCGCGATTCGAATAATTTTATCGTTTGTTATCGAGGTACTATCCCCGAAACTCGTTGCGTATGCTCAACGCTGCTAATTAACCGAAGAGAGTTTCGATAAGCTTTTCCCATCGCCTGGGAAACGTTCAAAGCAATTAAAATGGATTAGTCAAGCGTGTAACGAGGCGTTACGTCGAATCTGAGGGTTACTTTCGGTTGGATACTCGAGGGAGTGGTAATTCTTATTACGAGAGAAACAGGTACAGTGGTCGGAAAAGCGATTCGACGGTTCGGATTTATTTTTGGATCTTATCGCTCCACAATAGTACCAGAAATAAGTGCGGCTGCTCTCGCGATAATTATCAAGCAAGACACGTCGCTCAGCGTGACGCACAGGGGTATAGTTAGATTCGCGGTGAGCTACTTCCGTCGAAACACGACCGTTTCGCGACTTTGAGTTGATCTCCCTCGTGATTCCACAGCCTGAACGAGATTTGCTCGACTTTCAGTCGATCTCGTACGCACACGGACGGATCCTCGGTTATTTTTTCGCGTGGCCGCACCGGCTCGTACCGGTTAATTCCGACAAAACCTTAGGCGCAGATATATTTAGAGTTTGTGTTTACCGCGCCTATTTTAATACACGCGCGAAATTAGTCGAGTGATATTTTGGCACGTGCAATGTGCCTCTAATGAAGCGTTTTAGGGGAAGCGGCAGGTATAGGCGACCGTTCGATGATCACCGATCCAAATGGAAGGGGATGGAGAACCTTGGAGATTTGCTTCCTCATTACTCGCGTTTCTATCCTGAGAACATTCTAACAGTCCGACAGCCACTGATAATATTGACAGCGGATTATTAAGCTGTTACTTAAGGGATGAGACGCGAACGATTTGAAATGATTAAGAAATATCGAGGATACAAAAAAATCAAGGGAATTAAATTGCGAAAATAATTTAAAGTTCCTTACCACGACGAGAACAATACTGCACGAACGATGCGTAATCACAGGTGAACGTCACGACGATGCATGTATGGGCAGGGCGTAACACGGCCCGGGCTTCTAGCTCAAGTTCAACTCGCTAGCTCGAGGAACAACCACCTGATTTTATTCGCACGAGTTCTCACAGTTCCACTCGATCGGTCGGACACTTGGTCAATTCGCGATCTCACACTGTGTCTCTATCGAGCAGCGTCACCAATGCAAATGCGAAAAAGCAAAGAGACCTAGGAGAGTCTCTCAAAAGTTTTCCGCGGAAGAAGAAGAAGAAGAAGACGAAATGTTGATGTCACTCGGGTGGCGGTTATCGAGTCAACTGCTCGCTCACATTTTCAACGATGCGCGTATCTCGCGTCTGGAGCCACCGCGACGCCCTGCGCCGCTTTTATAGACCCGAGCAAGGCGCGCAGACGTAGATTAAAAGAGGGTGCGGGGCGTCAATGAAGATCCTACCACCCGCGCGAATTCTCTCTCATCTACCCTCGAGTGACAATTAGCATTGTCAATTACCATTGTTAATCGTCATTCGTCCATCAGAATTGTCATTCGCCTTTTTCATTCTCTCTCTTGACGAAATTTTATTCCAAATTGAATAAAGACACGCGTAGGATAATACGATTATTCTCTTTTTTTTTTTCTACGATAGTTTAAAATCTGAGACCTTGATCAACCCTTTCCAGTACCAGGCGAAATCCTAGAATCTCCGAAATTCGCTGCGTATCAACCGAATGTTGGTTTTTGGCGCTCGAGCGGTCATTTATGAGGAATAAATCCCGAGGCGATATAAAATCGTGTTTGTTGGGAGAAGGGTATATGTATATCGAGAAACGCGGATTGCGAGCGCGCGGGGCTCGTGCCGCGGACTGAGGAGACGAGGAGACGCGTTGTCGGCGATCGTTCGTAGCTCGGGGCTGGTATCGAGCCAAGGAAAATGTTTTGCGAAGCGTAAACTTCGGTTTTCGGACAAGATGATTTAATGGTTTCCTTCCGATAGGAATCGAAGCGCACACTCCTATAGCGTTCGTTGGTGTCCATGGGAGTGGAAGATCGCGCATAGGACCAGCTAACTAACAATAAGAATCAAAACCACCCTCTTAAAATTTTGTATCGTGTGGTAAGACTGTTTTTCACTGACCCAATAATTAACTGAAATTTATCTGAAATCTTACTTACAATTTCGCTTGGAAATTTAATAATAGGCCAAGTTTACTGGGCAATTATTTACATCCCCCTTAATGGACCAGTTGTTTCGCAATATCGCAATAAAATAATTCAGATAAGCAACTCTAGAAATATTGTTACAAGGGGAATCGTAAGAAACGTAGAAAAGAGTGCCAACTAGTGGTGTCGGTCACCGATGACCGCCGTAATAGTCAACGCATTAAATTCATCCTCGTCTCTTCCCTTGCGCGCGTAACAGCTAAATATCGCACATTACGCGACTTGCAACTCCCTGCGCGGAATTTAATTTATATCCGAAAGTATTTTTAAAATGTGTGTCAAGTATACGATGCCCATAGGGGTTGGACCCGCGAAGCTGCAGGTTTATCGAGGGTATAAATAGAGGATAGCACTGCACGATGGAAGTAAAACTCACGAGTTATTGTGTAACTGTCCTTTCCGACGAGTCTCGACGAGACGAGACAGTGGTTTCGCGAGGCGAGTGTCTTCGCCGAACGACGACTCTCGGAAGTCGAGCGTCATCAGGGTTGCTTGCTTTTCTCGTATGCGCCACCTTGGCATTAGGTTCTCATTCAGACCTGGTAGTTGTCGCTAACAATAGATTCAAACGAATTTTTCCTCTAATTTTTATTCTATTACTAGTAACAATTTCCTTAAATAAATTCCATAGAAAATACGATTTTATCCGCGTAGATTATAATAATAGTCAATTATAGATTAACACATAGGAATAATAATATATTAATTCGTCTTGTTCTCGGGTTCGTTTGAACTCGAGGTACTCGACATGGAAGCATCGTCGTTTAAGGAGTCGCTGTATTCGGTGGAAGTGCAACTGCAACTGCAACTGGAGCCCGAGCAGGAACAGGAGTAATAAGAGGATTCCGAAGAAGAGCCCGAATATCCCAGATCGTAGTGCGAGGACGATGACCGATCGCAGCATGAGATGTCCGCTGGCGAGAAACGGGAAAGACGAGTCGGATCAGTTCCATAAATACCATGGACGATGAAGCAGAGACTACTCTACCTGGAAGGTAGCCCATTTCTCTCGCAGCTCCCACTACCAAATGACTGAATTTGCTCATTGCACGTGCCATCCTGCGCCCACGTCTCAACGTCCTGCGCTCTTCTCTTCGATTTCTCCTTTCTTCTAAACGCCTTTCGTACTCGCCCATTACTCTCGTTCCTACGCAACATTATATCCTTGTTAGCAAAATCAGATTAATTAAACTCTGAATAATAAACTTACCCTTACTCTTGACCTGTGACTTGATTACTTTTTGCTTCTTATCTTGATCCATATCCTTGATTCTAGCTTTGCAAATCGGCGCCTTATCGACCTTTCTTTCTTCTTTTGCTTTCTTCTGATTCGCCAGTTGTGTCTCGGACTGCTCGTCGTCACTGTTTTCACAGGGGTACCAATACCAGATCGTGGTGGAGGACTGATTATTATGCTCCTCCTTGGTTGATTTCTTCGGGGAGACCAAGTCTATCGGAGAAGAGCATTCGTTGAACCTAGTACCAGAAGGTTTCTTTTTTGTGACCTTCTTCGATGGCACCCTCGAGGGTGCTGCTGTTTTCTTCGGGGGCATTTTGGTTTGCGACTCACGCGGATCAGAGTTCTCCTTTTTTATCATTACGTCTGATTGATTTTCATCCTCCAAAGCGCTCTCCGGTGGCTTCTGCTTAGCTCGGCCCCTGGACCGTCTGCAAAAAAAAAGATAAATATACTCTATCAATTATATAAGAAATATCTATCGGATACTCAATGCCCGCTGACCTTTCCTGCGTAATAGATATTCTGTTATGATCCTTCCCAGGCGATGGTTTTCTACCTCCCTTACTCCTCGTCTCGGTATCGTTACCACTATTAACTTTGCGCAAGGTACCAGATCTTTTACCATCTTTATTCACGAGTGCTTCAACCCTATTCATCTTCTCCTCGATTTTGGCGAGTTTCATACTGATTGTGAGAGTGTCGAATGTTGTGTTCAAGTTGGACTGCGGCGAAGGAGACGAATTCCTTTTCTGTTGATTTCTCTCCAAGGGCAAGCAGCACGGCCTCTCGAGCTCGTTGGCATCCGACATTGTCGAAGGAATCATCATAACCCTCTCCATTAGAACTAAAGATATCCGGACGAAAATATTCTCCGATGGTCGATCAAAATTCGCGCAATGCTTTGGCAATCCGATATTTTGCCTCGCTCTGTCTCTCTTTCTCTTTCTCTCTATCCGTCTTACCTTTTACCAGCACACATAATTCTTTTAATACCCTCTGCACGTCACTAATCGCCGCGAATAACGTTTCCGATGAAGTGTTAGCATTGCGGCCGCGTGCAGGGCTGATGCTGCGATCAACTACGCTATCAAAAGCATCGCTCATTGTCAAACGTTCGTTCATCCCTGGATGATGAAATCTTTTTCTCGATCTGGACGGCATCTGCCTCCACGATGCTGGAAAGAGAACGAGAAGAGAAATGGAGAAATTGGAGCAGACTTTGAGCAAAGCGTTGACGTCGATGCTACAGGAAAAAGAAACAGAAGCTTTCGTATAGCTTACTCACCTGAAACTCTCTTTCTCGGAACAGAACTGGGTATTTTTGTTCCGTGCGATCAAAGAAAATAGTCTCTGCGCCGTGCATATGTGTCTCTCAAGAGAATTGATCTTGGTTCGGCGGGTATTGATGTCTCACTGAATCGAGGGTACCTGGAATTAGCGCAAAACCTCAAAGTAACATCGTGCGGTAGGTCGAATGTGTCTATGTATAAGCAGAAGAACCGAAGCGCCAGAAAAACTTGTTGTCAAAATAAAGATTTCCTGCGGTTTCGATGTAACGGCACGTGGTTTGCTTCCACAATGATGTATATACAGGCAAGTGAATTCACTCAATCGAAAGAGAGGAAGAGAGAGGATGAAGCTTATTATAAAATGAACCAACGTGCCGTTGAAAGGTTCGAACTCTATCAGATCCTGCGTTACGACATTGTCGTCCTGTGAGTAGGCCGCAACACAATGCGATGACGTAAGGAAATCAAAATCATACCTTGAAAAGCTTGTTCGACATTATCGTGTACAGGTTTTCGATGACGTCAGCTGATCAACAGCAGCTGACCGAAGAACGGCGGTTGGATGTGTACGCATAATCGTTGGTAATCGACTGGAAGAGGGTCTTGTGACGACATCCCGATGATTAACAAATGTCTCCTTCCATCCTCTTTCGCAGTGACAATGATTATCATTAAACTACGCATTTTGTTCCTATATCAACACGATGACCTAACTTGTCACGTAACAACACTTGTACAATTTGCATTATTGATTTTCAATCTTCCTCTTTTTTCTGCCAGAACAGCTAAACTAATTTCAAAGATTCTGCATTAAAGTAAAAAATTTTCAGCTGAGTCGGAATAAAAAATTTCTGCGGATTTGATCGATTGTATGTTTGTGCGGCTTTGGAGCATGATCAAAGTTCTATTAGAATAGAAGACAGAGACGATCGCCAGACTCGAGTTACCAAAAACGTGAGCTTCGTCACGAGATCAATTGTCGGTTGCGTAGATTTATTCTTATCCACTATCAGGAAACCGTTTTCCACGGATTCGATAGATTTGTCACCCTCACACGACCTCAATTATTCGAGTTCCCGCGAATTGAAAACAATGTTAAGCGGAGGGAGTATTCTCGTGTGAAGGCACTTCGAAAAGGTGAACCGCTATCGCCAGCGACTATTTCGGGCAATACTCGGAAACCCGGTGACGAAGAGAAGCTGCAGGATTATAATGAATAGTGAGAAAGAGGGAGAGAATCTTCATGATAAATTGATCCTCTTCACGCAGAGAGGACTATTTATTTTGAAAGAACAGAATAATATTTGGATCACTTAGCCAGATTGGTACGATTCTTGGTTCTCGAATGTTTCCAACCAGGTAACCGTCGAAAGTAACTTGGTATAGCGTCCAGTGTATATGCATACTCTTGATCACGGCCCTCCGAAAGGAACGGGAAAAGGGAAAGAGAAGGAGAGAAATAAAAAAAGAAAAGAAAGCAATTTGAGGGAAAAAAATCGCCGTAGGCGCCTCATGATATCCTCTCGCTCACGAAAATAAAACGTTGATTCACGCAGCGTCGAGTTCTCTTCATACCATACCTCTACCCATATAAAAGTGTCATCGGACCGTTCGACCGGATAGTCAGTCGCCGAGGTCCGAGCAGAGATGATCGAGGTAAGTAATCGAGCAGTCACGTCGATCACTTCTCGCGAATATAGTCCATTAACGCTTTTAATACCAATTCAAACTAGTTTACTACAGTAGTCAGTTAATTCGAGTCTTCCTTTCGTTATGATACTTTGGCTGCCAGACAAATCTTTCTGAATGATTTATACGTGACGATAATAATCGGTGGTCAGTGCCAGTCGCGTATTAAATACGAGAGACTCATTCGATCGAACGTCGTGGCTTGAAAATTGCATATTGATCGTGAAGTGAACCTTTGATCCTTTCAGATTCTGTTACTTGTGTCGAGCGTGTGCGGCGTTTTGGCAGCACCCGGAGTGCCGCACCTCGAACAGGATTATCGAATCGAGGATAATCGTGCGGAGATGGCACCCTTCTACGTTCCAGGAGTGCAAAACTTGGAGGAGAAGGCTCTGCCGATCTCTAAACTCTTCATACAACCACCAGAAAGTCTACCTGGTACTGAAAACCATGCGGAGAGAATTCAAGTGCGATCCGAACTTCCAGGGACTAGAAACCTCGCTGAGAAACGTATTCCACAAGATGTTCTATTGAAATTGGCTAAACAGCACGACAGCAGTGAGAGCTCCTAGGAAATGGTATTTCGAGAAACGGGATTTCGGAAACCGCTACGAAGTGACTGTTTTTTTTTTAATCATCATAAGTTGTCCTATTGGACCATGTTACGAGTTTTTATCGAGTTTCACACGATGTCGTGCTCTTTTTACTTCATTGATGGATAAGGCTGATACGACGCAATCGAAGGGTTTAGAAATGAATGGTTCGCAAGCGGTGAATCTGGTGATTATTGATCTCCAGTGATGTGGAGATGGAAGTAGTCTATCGTTAGACTACAAATTATTGTCTAGACAGCGATTTCCGAACTGGAATTTGTTAAGCGGGAAAAGAGGAATATCGATGGTGGATTTGAAGTCAGTTGTGGGAAAGGTAGCTACTTAGTTTAACCGAGGAAGGCATTATATGAATTCATTTGAACGGCCGAGGGTAAAGTCACTCACTGTAACTACATACCACTCTTATTATGTACTTATACACAAGATTTTTTTATTATAGTACATTATATTTTACAACTGTGATTTTTGGACTTGGATTATTTAATTAAGATTATTCCCAGAATTCCAATTAACCCATTCGTCCCTGATCTATCCTGTCTTCACAGTGAAAACAGAGTGACTTCATTCTAGAAATTGGATTATGCAAAGTGAAGTAAGCTTCAAAGAATAATATTCTGACAATAAATACTTAACTAAGTAATATTAACCCTTGGAAAATCGACTAAAATCAATAGTCACTGCGAAATAGTCATGAAGCGAAAGACTGTATCTTTTAAAGTCTGCCGATGTGCTTCTAAATGGCAGTGCAAGTGTCTATTTCCCCGAGAAAAGAAACCACATCCACCGTTTAACAGCAATGTTAGCTTAGGATCAATAATAGGATATCATCCAAAATTGATGCCAACGGGTGGAGATTCTCCAGATGTCGGTCTATACGATCCACGATCCATTCGAGCAGCCCGCCAAGTTGCAAGGTACTTTTAAAAATAATTACAAAATTCTAGGAATAATTCCTGCGAAAGTATTACGAAATTTCCTTAACAATTCTTCTTTTCATCCATTATTCGATCATATTTCATATTTATATTAGTTGGGACATAGAAGTGAAGACTGAATCACGTTCTGGAAAACACGAGATTAAGAATAAGTTCTTGAAGAGTGGTCAAGGTCCAGGAGCACACGAAATCACTCGCTGGCCAGAGTCTATCTTATATCAACGTTGTAAAAGTATTTGCGAGGATACAGGATTTGGAACAGTACCTTTTTCAAAGACTTTACATCGATCTACTACCCCAGGACCTGGTTTGTCAATAATACAATATTCACTGAATCGATCGAACGCAATTTTAAATGAACAATACCGTTTCAAAATTTTAGGCTACACTTCAAAGGATCCTTATTATCATTTAGAGGAAGGTAGAAAAAAGAGAGCTTCTTGTATACCATCTTTTGAATATGATGGCTTACAGCCTAGATTCCGAGAGCGTCAAAAACCCTGGATTTTACCCTGCACTCTGTATCAATACTTTTTTTTATGTCTCTCCAGTAGCATAATCTATCAATATTGCTACTGTGTCATTAAAAATAATCTTCTTAATTTAATCGTTTGATTTAAACAGGTACAATGTGAAGCATCCTTGTTGCCTGGAGAGCTTTTTGCAAAAGAAGACTGGCAAGAGGGGTCCTTACGATTTATTTACAGGTTTATATAATTATTCGATAGGAAAAAATCCCTCGGTAGAAAAATGAGGTGAATAATTTTAGGGCCGAGGGATGAAAGTACCTTAAAGAGCTACTTGGCGGGTCGAAAGCGCGAAGATTGCGGCGAATGGCCAAAAGCACTACCAAGTGAGCTCGATAAGATCTTGCACAAGTCAAATTATTTCAAGGGTCGTTGGTCAAAATGTCCAAGGTATTTCTCTATTGTTTTTTAAATTGTCTTAATAATTCTTTAAACTGAATTCCATTGATTTTTATAGATTCACAAAGAAGCCAACTATGAGATTGATGCTAACGGACATCTGTTTATCTTACAAGGATCCTGATGAACCAGGACCCGGTTATTATCAACCCAAGTCTCCAAGGAAACCGAAAAACCGTTTCGATTATCCGTTCGACACTTCTATCGAGCACGCGAGGCCTGAACCGCGAGCTGAAATCCGTCCGGGTCCAGCGAGATATAAAATTAAGGAGAAATATGTAATACCAGGAAAGGGTTGGAGTTGCAACTTCAAATCTAAAGTCGTAAGAAGAGCTTTTCTCCCGCCACCAACTTACAATAGCTTTTAGATGTTTAAGAGACCACTAATAATTAAATTCCGTAAGTGGTAAGTGATTCAATTTAACTTCGTTCTTGATCCGTCGGATGAGTCACTAACGACTCAATCTCCCATATTACATTCAAAATATAATACTAATCTGTGTGTAAGAAGCAAGAGAATAATTGTTCCTTGACACCACGTGATTAGTCGGCTTGATATTACACTCGTTTAGTTTCGCAAGGGATGGTTTCGCGTTAGGTGAAATCGTAACAGGAGCCTTCGTAATAATGATGTACCAGAAGATTATCCCAAACTGCACCGAATGCATAATTCATACGTACTGAGCGAACTTTGAACTAGCTTATGGTTCTATCCAGCCACCCTACCACATGGTATATAATTGCATTTAACTGTTTCTACCGCTCTCCGCCCCAGAACTCACTAGTTTTCTGAGGTTGAGAGAATAAAATTCTAGGTGGGTTGTTTTAACATGGTCTCGGGTCAGGCGTGTCGCGAACAGGGAATTCTGAGTGGTCAGTGAACGACACGGTGCCTTATGGACGTCGAGTGATGTATGATCGCGATATGGAAAATAGTGTTGCTGTTGGTAATAGAAATAGCTGCACTATGTTTATTAATTTTGGATCGCAATCTTGAAGTGATTATTTAATTTATACCAAGGTGACAGATTCCAGGTCCAAGAGTTATTAAAAATCAATATACAAGTGATTATTCGGCAGAAAAAGAACATAAGAATAGATGCATAGTATTTTTTACGACTGTAGGTAATTATATTAATTGGAGGTTTCGAAGGGACACCCGCAGAATATTGTTAAACAACGACTCGGAAGTGAATGCATCTCGTAGAAATGAAGAAAAAGCGAAGAGTTTCTCCAGCAGCCATATGCCGGATTATTTTCTAGATTGATGGAGAATTTCACGCAGCAACTGACACCCCTATAGATATTCCCATAGAAGGGCGGCAGTGGCCATAAGTTCACCGAGGCAGTTAAAATTAATCGGAAACAAATTGGGGACTAATAACCTTTGAATTTACGAGTTTACATCCCTCGAGAACAGTTGAGCCGCGAGAAATTCACCTCTCGACACCTCGTTCACCCCCTATAAAGTGCATCGGTTTGGATCTGGTCGTTAAAAGTGTATGAGGCTTTCGTTATGGGGGTAGAACGTCTAATATTGGATACATGATCATATACGAAGAATCTTCTAATTTCAGATACGATTGTCACTTTATTATTGTTATCGAGATATTAAGGTAGATGCATCGCATCGTGTCGTTAGGAGCCGGCTGAAAAGCGAAAGCGAGTGGCACGCGCCCCGTGTCAAACAGTTCTAAACATTTTGAAAACATCTCAATCTGGCCGCGACTGGACCGCGGGTGGGCAGAGAGACTCTCTCTCTCTCTCTCTCCCTCGAGGGACAATCTGTCAAGTGTCCCGTAGCGTGGGCCCGATCTCGAGGCGCGTTGCCTCTTTCGCAGGGTCGCGTGGCCAAACAGAAGTCGTCCAAGTGTCTTCGCTCTCTATGTATCGAGGAAACTACTCTCCTTCTAATACTGTCCTCGTAAATCATCCTGAACAAAGCCGAAGAGCCCTGTGCCACCTACACGCGGTGGCGTTTCGCCTCCCTCCTGTTGCTACCGTGCGATCTTCCATTGTAAATCTTGTAGCAAACTCTCTCCTTTCCACTAGAAAGCTTTCGAGACTCTGGTCTCTTTCCTCTCGGTATACTATGCACACTTTTCTCCTCGTTGCCACCGAAGACTTTCGCTCGACTTCGGCCACGACAGTCGCGCGAATCGGGCAAGATCGTGCCACGTGGACTGGCCCAAAGACCCAGTGGCCCTAAATTTTCGAAAACTGTGCCAGCCACGAAGGCTTTCTTCAGGGGGGCACTTTCGAGTTTTACGGCGGCACGCTACCCCGAACGACAATGTGGCCCTCCCGCAACGAAGCCTCCTGACGAATAATAAGCTCGCCGGCTTCCGACTAAATCGCTACCGGTGTTCGTACGGGTTATAAACGCATAAATCCTCTGGGAATAGTCCTGAGCCTCTGATGGACTCTCCAAAACCTTCATCGTTTTCTTCGTGTCAAGGACGAAGAAAAACCAAACTATTCCAATTTCCCTAAAATGCTAATATTTGGTACCAATTATATAATCTTTTTTTTTCTTACATCGGCTAATTGATCCCTAATACGTTTGCTTCTGTTGGGAGTCACTAATGAGAAAGGAGATGGCTGGTTGACTAGAGGGTAAAAAGTATCCTCGGAAAATGAACTCAAATAGACTGGATCCGTGTGGATCCAGGCGAAAATCCAGTTGTTTCGTGAACGGAAGCATCGGTCACGCAACACTCGCTGCATTATCAATCCACACGTGCCTTTTGTGAAAAAATTCCGGCGGCCTGGCAATGCCTCATCACGCGAGGGAAGGTGTGACGCGTTACAGCTGGTTAAACAGCTGCACCAGGGTGGGATGGCCGCGACAAATTTCAATACGAGCCACCAGAAAACTGCTCACCAAATCTACCGAAACCCTCCGCATTTTTTGCTCGCACCCTCGTTCCCGACGAGCTACCGTTTAACGGGCTATTCCCAGTCGATCGCCATGCAAATTCTATGTGTCGCAGAAAACAGAAGATTTCTCGTGAATGAAACAAGAGAGTTGGATTGGGAATTCGAGTAATACGAAAGTTGAGACGGGAGAAATGAATTGCATACGTCCTAAGAACCAAGGGACATCGATGAACAATGGCTTCCGGTGGCAGAGAAAATTGTTGGACAGTAGCCTCAAGGTCACAAAGCCCAGTGGCAGAAGGTATCGAAATTATGATGGCCCGGTAACCCACATCGGCCGAAGAAATGGCCGAAGGTCCATCGTCGTCGGTGGAAAGTCGTCCTTGGATGGTCCGTCGTAGCTCGCATTCGACGGAACAATACTCGAGAATAGTGGGTCAGGAGAGCCGCCGAAGAGGCCACGAACCATTCTGCCAGGAGACACGAAGGGAATCTCCTGCGTGCCGCAAGGTCTCGTAAATTTTATTGGCTCACGATGGTCCGTTGCTTCGTCGAGAAAACGGCATTACGGTAGCCGGATTTGGTGGCTCCGACGAAAAGACTAATTTTCACGTTTTATTGCTGCTTGAGGTGAGGAGAGAATCGAGATCCGGCCACTTTCATTGCCCCCGTGTAAATCAACTCTTGTGTCTCTTACCAGTTTCTTCGAAACTTTCGAACCATTTTCTTATAAAAAAAAAGAAATCCTCTTTTTGAGCGATCTCCTGCATGAGAATCTGCCCTGGAAGTATATTTTTTCTGGTAGCGATGCTTATAGTCGAGCAGGTTCAGCGGGATAAAGTCTCTCGGAGAAGTGGAGCACAAAGACTAGCGGTTCGCTCGTGTAGTCCATAGCATCGAGCTATTTAAGAGCGGATGTTGAAAAATTCGCTGTGTCACGGTGTCGAAAACGCTGCAGCGGAGTTTAAAGGATGCCGAAACACCGGTAGCTGCTATTATGAACTCCTCTACACCCTCGAGCGGCGTGTATCTTCAAAAAGCCTCTAGTACATATTAGGCTCGGCCCACGACATCGATCACGAGAGAGATTGGAACAGTTTAGAACAGTTTGTCATCCTCGCTTCGAGTGATGATAGCCTGCATCATTACCACGATCTCCAGTGGATAATGACTATTTCTTTCCTGGCGTATGTAATTGAACTTTTCGGAGGCCTGAAGTCGATAGTCTCGTAGTTCTGGGAGTCGAGGAGGAGCGTGGAAGATGAAGAGGGGATTCTAGAGGAAGTAAATTCTCCTGTAAGAGCATTGGAAAGCTCGAGTTCACTTAGAGTCCCTTGTCCTCGAAAGCGAGGAGACGATGTCTGACAAAGGACATTTCACGGGACTTAGTTATAAAATTGGCCATAAATACGATCGTAAAATCCACGCCACGTCCTTCGGTCCTTGGAAGGATCCTTCCTTGTCCCCAGAGCTTTTAAATCTCCTATTTGACCATAATTTTTGCCAGACGAGGAAGACGTCCCTATCAATACTTCAAACTCCATATGTTTTTCAGAAAATCCAACAATCTTCCCCGTCCCATGATAGATTACATTATCCATCTATTACTTCCTACAGCTGATTTCTCATCGTGACTGTATTAATAAAATAAAGATTGCGATTAGTATTTTGCTATTAGAGTCGTTGAAAAAAATTGTAAATGTGATGCTAAGAAGTCAGAGAAGCGTAAAGGCAAGAAGGTCACACCGAGGGCCTTCGATCGGTAAGCTAAGCTCGTTTTAGCGAGTGGCAAGGTCCAGCTCCATAAATCAAAAAACTTGAGCGAGAATGGCGGTCGAAGCCCTTTGACACGAGGACGAGAGAGCGAAGTCGTGGAATCCACGACGATTTCCTATGGTCGGACGACGGCCACACGCCGGCCACCATCGAGCACCATCGGGCACCCCCATAAACTCATCAACTCGTAAAACTCAATTTTCGCTCGCGTTCCTGAGTTCTTCTGCTCCGACGACGACGACGACCTCGTAAATCATAATGTATTATAATGCACGAATGTCTTTGGCTTCGTTGCCCTGACTTGCGCCAAGAATTCTGCAATAAATGGGAAGTGGTTCCTCCGGCGGCTGTGACAGAATCTGCTCTCAGGGACACATGACCAAAATGAGACAGTCTACCTTTGGAATTACACGTATAACACCCGGAATAATTTTGTATCTTTGAGCTCTTTATCCTTGTTCACTTCGTATGAAAAAGAAGGAATATAGAAAAACTTGTTATTGAACGATGGGTATTCTAATTATTTTAAGGGAAGAAACACGGAAGTTAGCACCCTCTTTTTTTTCTTTCGTCACATGTCCTTTTTTCACGCGGTTTGCGGTCGGCTTTGATATTCGAGTCGATACGTTTGATCCTGCCGCTGCATCGACAGGTTGCCACAATATGAGGACAACTTTAGAGGCCTTTGAACCTCTGCACGTGTGTATACTCATCTTCTTTGGTATAATATTTCTGTGAAAGCAGACGTAATGAGAATACGTTTACGGCGGAAATTCTTTGTCGATTTCGGGTAGACAATTGATGCTATAAAAGCAAATAAGCAACTAAGTAGTTGATGTAGCAGAGTGATAAACGAACGACCTTAACCGTGAGCGTCTTACGAAGCGTGCGACGTACGGAAAATTGTGAGATTTACAGCTGTAGCTGTGTAATTGCCACTCACAAGATTCCTTTTCTTCGATAGGATTTAAGGAGATTTTCGACCACGAAAAATCCATATTTCTATTTTCAATTAACATTTCTTCTTTTATTTATTAAATCTGTTATTAAAGATCCTTGTTGCATGTTTAATTTTGTCAATTTTTTGGAATAATGTTGAAGTAAATGGGAAGCAATATTTGGAGGTTTGATGGGGTTCCTCACCCTTGGAACTCTAGAAATCGAAATTCCCGCAGTTTCGAGGGTAAGAAAACCCTGGGACTTGGTATCCACCGATGGTGGGGCTTCTTCTCCCGCCTTCCGTCACGCCCACACTTTATTACGATCCAAAGCCAGCAGGTAGAGTGGGGCTCCAGTCCCTCGGATCCCTCAACGTATATTTTACCATCTCCGAGTCGGATAATTATTATCCATGTCTACCTCCTTCGTCAATGGTAAAAAAACGCCATCGTAAGATTTCATTCTCGCTTTCCTCCCACGATTCGTCATCTTTCATATTTTTATCCGTTCCAGGATCGGACGCTGCTTTTAATCCATGAAATGGTGGCTGCACGATGAATGTTTTGCCAGCTCCGTTTCGGAGCATTCTTATTAGACGAATCTAAAATCCACCGCAAAGTCGATTAGGCACTGCAATAAAAGAATTCAACTGGATTGCAGAATCGCGTGAACGGTGATGACGATTTCCGCTTGTTGAAAGTTTCTAATCGTTGCGTCCGAGTGGAATAGAAAGATATTGGAAGAAAATCGTATTTCTCGAGAAATTGGTAACTATAGTTAGGAACGTAAGTAAAATGATGTAAGAGGCTGAAGTGTCGTTGAGGAGGATAGTTGGAAGGATTCAAGGTAGAATCGAAGAATCGGATATCGATGGCATGTCGAAAGAGTGCTTGCGAAAGGAACGTTTAATTCGAACCAGGTGTACACTAGCGAAAGAGAAAGGGGGGAAAAGGGGGGAGGTTCAAGAAAGAATCGATAGTACATCGGCGACAATTAGCAGTAATTTACGGTGAAATTACCCCGGAGGGGTCTAATAATCAGCTCCAGTTTCTGGCCGCCTTGCGACCGGTCGTATAACCATTACGGTATAAACGGTTTTACGGTGCCAGTTTCGAAGTTTACTGCGCGAACAGACTTTCCTCGGAGAGGCTCGTTGCGCCGCCGTTCGCGCACATATCGTAAATTTAGGGCCAGAAGCGAGCCCGTTTAGAAATTGTACTCTTCCGATGATCTTGAGAACCTTGGCAACTGCGGCCGAACAGCTCACGCATTTACGAGCGGTGTTTATGCATTTATTGACACGCCGGTACTTTCTGACGAATTTACGGTCATCCCGTAGCCCTCTCTAGGATTGACTCGTCTCGTCCTCTTGGGGTGGCGCGAGCTAACACGCGTGCTAGTCGAGTGGCGATCGTAAACTTTAATTGTGCCTTTTGAAAAAAGAGGAAAGGTCGTCGCGACTCTTTTATCTTCATTGTTTCCATCATAATCCTCAAAGGAATCCCGAATGCGGTAAAATAATCCAACGATAATTTGAGAATTTCCCACAGAACCATTTTGCCCATCAGGTAGAACCGCAGAATAATTTCGCGGAAAGAGTAACGAATTACGGATAATAACGAGACGGTAACCGCAGCGGTTGACCAGGAGAGTCGACCAGGACAATAAATAATCGGTCGCGAGGTGAGGGGTACTGAATTTCGAGAGGATGCGAAGGAAATCGGCAAAAAGGATTAAGCAGGATAACGCGTGATGGGCGTGGTGGTTCTTTCATCGTAGTGGCGAAGGGACCCTCTGACAAATTTACAGCACAGCAAATTCGCGAGCCCCCCCATGATTTTCCAACATAGCCTCTCGTAGTTGCGTATCGTGAAACAAACGGCAGTGTCCTACGATATTTCGGGATAACAGTACCAAGCATGAACAAAGGACACCATTCTATAGACTCACCGCCTACTATTCCAATCCGACAACTGATGGTACGCACCGCAAACCAGGAGTCTACTACCCCCATGGGACTGGTTAATGGACTCTTCGCCGCAAGAAGCCACATGACCAACAAGAGGGATTATAGGATTAACCGCGAGCTGGCAAAGCCCACTGGTTTGTCCGTGGGTACATTAGCGCGGGATTAGGCGGACTGTTGGCACTCGCTTCGCGCTGCGAATTGGCTAAACTTTCGAGATAATCTGGTTAATGCTGTCGCACCGGTCAAAGATCGCCAGGACAAGCTCGTAGAAATGTTTTGGCTTTGCTTGGATTAGGCCGTACGGTTGCTTCGACTCGATCTTACGGTAATCCCTTTGTGTCCAATCAAGGTTGAGACCCGTGAACTGAGAGGAAAGCTAAATATTATGTATCCGATATTAAATACCAAAAATAAACCATACATGCTATACATTTACATATATGAATTAATATAATAAATATTTATATCGTTGTAATGTTTCTAACGAATAACAATGAAATTGCAATGATACAATTCAACATAGTCAACAGACTCAATCTGTTAGAATTGTTACTTTCCCTCGGAGTTCAACGACTCGCGAAACTTCTTGGCAATTAAGTCGCCGCAGTTCGCACCACATAGGAAGCACGATCTTGGGATCGGAGCGAGAGTGACCAAGGAGGCAGGAATACTCGGACTTTGGGAGAGCAAAGGGTCGAGAGTGCTCGCAGTCGCAATTAGGCGGGTAGGAAGTCTCCACGGCGAGATAGGCGAGGCGAACGCGCGTTACCACGGATACATTCCCTACGGAAAGCGTATCTCATTAATTGCCCCTAATAATAGGTAGGTGCCCCGCGGCACTGCTGACACGTGGTCGCCTTATTTATAGTCACGGATCAGCCCCGACACCTGATTCGGATCCGTGAAAAGGGCGTATCATCGCCGGAGAGAAGCGACTTCTCCGAAAATCTGCGAATTGAGACGTTTCGACGTAATACATACACACGGAAAGATCTTTCAAATCCACTATTGTCTTACTGGAAAGACAAACAATATTACTTCTTCATGGAAAAATGTCAGTAATTTAATTCGAGAGACAATCGTGTCGTGTTAGACTTTTAAAAGTACAGGAAACGAGGAATTCCATTCTGACGTATACTGATCTTTTCCTGAAATTAGGGACATCCTGGCGTCGAATTTCTTTGGCGGGCCCAGTCGCAGAATCAGCAGGATACCGGGTACCGATCACGCGGACCAATTGGCTCCTATCTTAAGGATGCTGCCGAACAAAAAAGGGGAGTAATTTTGCGGAGGCCAGCGGAATCGAGGAAAGAGAAAGAGAGAGAGAGACAGAGAGAGGGATAGCAGAATTGCTCGCCGGACAGCAGTGGCTCGCTTGATAAATTAATTTGCACCGGAAATGCCTGACAGGAAAATGACGGGATTACATGCTACCGAATAAGCCTACAGGGCTCTGTTCACTATCCGCTTTTGTTCGCGCGATCCTAACGATCGTTTTTGCCTGGCGAGAAATAATTAATCGTGCAGGGTGTCATTGTGAAGTCCGAGAAATAAGATATATATATTCGATGAAAAAGAAAAAGTAATACGGAGTTTGTAATATTTTTCCGAGAATTGGACGTAGCAGGAAAGTCGAGATTTAATTAAGAATGTCGTGAGTGGTGTCGGTGGCCTGTTTGGTGGTAGGTGGTTCGTGGTGTGTAATGCGAGCACAGGTTCAACAAGAGGTTCGGTGTTCGACAAGAGGCAAAGAAGGCGAAGGAGGAGAAAAGGTTCGCAGGAGTAAGCGAGTAACTATCAGAAGAGAAAGACGAACAGCGATCTCATTTCGAAACGTGAATGAGCCAGCGCGGTGAGGCGGCTACCTCAAACGAGTGTTGCCCGTGGTCTCTTTCTTTTTCTTCCCTTTCCTTCATCCTCTCTCTCACTCCTACCCTTCCCGTTCTCTCCTTTTTTCATTCTTGACCGCTTCAACTTGAGTTTTTCCCGAGTAACAATGGCCAGGTCGATCCGGGGGACCTCGATGGGCCCCTGATATCGAGGAAAGATGCGTCTCGCAGCTTCGGATGACTAATCAAGCAACTGCAAGGTAACATAGTGGCCCTCATTGTTTCCATGCGATGTCCTTAAAATTAGAAAATTTATAACTACCATTTTGAATGATTCTAACCATATATTTTGTGTTTATACTATTCGGTTTTACATTTTGTGTAGCCCGAGATCGGTGTTAGAAAAAGAGGACGTGGCTCTCTTGGGCACGTAACGAAACGACGATTTAATACCGAACGTGAACGAAGTGTCTCGGCTCGTTCGGTCTTCAGGATCGAGCGTGGTAGAGTAATAGGTTCACGTCACCGTTCCGCTGGTTAATTAAAACGATCGCTGCCGACGAGAGAGATCAGGATCATTTGTTTAGCCATCGCTCGCGCGCGGAGTTATCTCGCCGTTACCATCGCGCGAGGTGCGCCACGCCGCCGTGTCGGATCGCAATCAGCTACCGGACTTAACATATAAAGAAATCCCCACCGTCGAAGATGCCCTGGAGCGCAATGGTAGTGGCAGGTGGATTTTCTGTGGACCGATTCACCGAAACTTGCCTGATCATAGTGGCTTGATAGAAAAATAGTTGCTCAACAGACTGCCCTATCATCCCTTGTACCCTTCGGTAGAAGCTAACGTATCGCTACCAATTTTCCATAAACCGATTTAATTTAACTTGATCAGATTGGTATAAGTGTATATTTTTCAGTGGCAAGAAAAGAAAAGAGAAAGAAAAAAACAGTCAGGGTGTAGAAAAGACACAAGTAGGGATTCGCAGGAGGTTTCGAGCGAAAAAGAGCAGCCCCAGAGGGCAGCGTGTGAAATCGAGCTATACGCCCTTCGATGACTCAGCTTGGACGGAATTCCGCAGAGGTCTTGCGGAATTTTTCGCGGCTCGACCGCCGCGGAATCCTTAAAGAGAGAAGGAGAGAGAAAGAGGGAGTTCTGCTGCGGTTAATTACTTCGAGTCCATTATCGGCCGCACAATGAAGCCGGTGCCAGCCGCAACACCTCTTCTTGCCCCGAGTAAGGAGCGCTCGATGAGCCGCCCTAAAAGAGGCTGCAGTCAAGCGAAACACCATCGAGCGGTCGATCCGCGATCGCGGATGAACTCAGGGAAGAAAGGACGAGCAAGGGACGCAGGTGGCGCTGACGACTAAGAAGACGAGAAAGAAGAGAAAGAAAAGGTAAAAGGGATGTCGAGAATGAAAAGAGGGATGCGAAGTGAGAAAGGAGAGAGAGAGAGAGAAAAGTGGCCGCGGTGTTTTTGTTTTTAGCTAATTTGCCCGATGGTTCCCAATGGGCCAGGTAAAGGGGGATGGGCGGCGAGCCTGTCGCCTGAGCCGCCATTTCTCGGGCCTCTACCAAGATACCCATCCATACTGACGGAAACTTGTCCAGTCATCGACGCTTGATCGAGCCGACGTGGATACTCTCTGCACTAAGCTTCTCTTGGCTCGGTCTCTTTCTCTCTCTCTCTCTCTCTCGCCGACCTCTTCGTCCTCTGCCGCGGCAGCCACTTCATTCTCCAGCTTCTTCCTCCCTTTTTTCACCAGCTTCACTCGAGTCCTTGCGTAGCGTTCGATGTACCCTAGCTAAAGATCAACGAAGAAGCTCTGACATCTATTGTAACGATGTGTGAGAGTTCTAATAAAAAGATTCTTTAAACCTTATTTGGAGTAAAGTTATTACTCTTATCAACGTATCCTCTTGTTCCATTCCAACAGTATTCCACCCCTTGGTAGCACGATGCTGGATCAATGTACAATAAAGTGTACTTTCTTATAAATTTCATCCCAACGAGATAAGTAGAATGTAAAGATTCTGTTAACTGTGCTTTGCTCAATCCATGGAAAAGGGTTCAGGATCGGGAGGTTTAGTTTAGGATGAACCCAGGACATCGGGAGCAAGAAAACTCGTTAGCTGGGGGAGTTGAGTACCGCTATGGCGGACGGTAGCACGAAAGTTTAATTAATGATGCGAGGAGACTCGGTTCATTCATGCCTCGAAGAATCCGAGGTCCTCTCTGGGAGCAAAAAGGAAGAGAATCGTGAGAGGGAGAGAGAGAAGGTGGTCTCACCGAGGAACGATATCGTGGCGAGCGGTTCGCTCCAAGTTGGAATAAAAATTGGGGCGCATTGTAGACCCCCGACTCTGTCTTTTTTTTCTTCCCCCCTTTCTTCTCCTCTTGCTGTTGGCTCTTAGTGCCCTCCGGGGGAAATATCTCGTATTCTTCCCTTTTTTTGACGGTGGGCTAATTCCAGAAGCCTGATTAGTTTGACCGTAGGACGCTGGTTGCGCGGTGCGCCAAAAAGCCACCGCCGAGCTACGCTCATTTTCGTGCATAATGCCGCCGCGAAGACGGATTGATTGACGGCCACGCTATTAAGCCGCCACGGGAGCCACTGGCGATCAATGCTCCCCGCTAATTAACTTGGCATGGGTAGCACCGTGTTTAATGTTCGATGAAGACGACTCGGCTTTTTTTGCCGATGTTTCCCTCTGCTTTGCCGTAATCTCTTCGCCATACGTCTCTTCGGCGTCGAGTAATTGATTAGGACGATATTCTCAAATTTTAATTCTCAAATCCGATCCCACAGATACAGTGAAAATTTCGAATTGTTTCTGGCCGCTACTGTGGTAAACGTTATGGAAAAAGGGAATCTCCTACATATAATAAGGGAGAAGACTTTTGCTTCGAAAGCAACGGCGTGGCGGAAAGTACAGTGCACAGAAGTTTCCTCTTTCTTGCGCTTTTCAGCATCAAGGGAGTCGATGGTTGGCGGTATCCTCGCAGGAGAGGCTAGTGTAAACAGACGAGGAAGCGAGACATTAGAGAGGAATGAATGCCCTGGGGCGTATAAAATCAGTAATCTCGCCTCTCGGATGCCCAACCTAACCCGCTTGCGCATTCGAAGCGAATGCGCACGGGGCCTTAATGCCCCCGATGGAACACCGGCGCGCGCGAGCGCGAGCTGCAAAAACCGTGCAATATTGCGCTAACTGCTCCCTGCATGAGCAACCGGCAGATCTACAAAATCTCGTGAATTTCCAAAGCGATAAAAAGGACCCGGTACTCTTTTGAAATAACTGCAACTATATCCTTGTTTTATAAACTTCTAATTACTATAGTTCTTGTTCCTGAAGTTAGCTTGCTAAATTGTACTCTTTTAACAAATTTTTCAACAAATTACGGCATATCGTCTCTATTTTGTCTAAACCCGGAGAACGAAGGTGGGTAAGAGAAAAAAGTAAGCGACATAAGGCAGGTGAAGGGGCCGGGCACAAGTGGGTGTCGGCTTCTTTTGGAACGCAAGACCTGCGAATATCCCTGGTCTTTCCTCTCACCTCCAGTATCAAGATTTAAACATAGATATTCTCGCACTTCTTACAGATAATTAGACGACCGAAAGAAGAGTCGGAATGACTGCTGTAATGTTTGGAGGGTTGGCTGTCGGTATAGATCTGAAGGTTCGGAGAACATGATCCTGGTTGCCTCGAGTCACGCTGCCCATCAGGGTTGTTTCAGGTAGCACCTCCCCGTGAAATTAATCAGCAAAGTCCATCTATACTGTACTTTCCAATCTCCCAGGTCCTCCGTGGTAAAGTTCATTAATCCACTCAATTAACGTGGCCCACTATAATGCACAGTTGGTCGGAGTAGTCAATGCTACGGAAACAGTCACGGTAGTATGGTACTGGTTCAAGGATCTTAGTCTCTCGGATCCTAAGTTGAAAGGAGTGCAAACAATCGAGTGGTCAGGTTCCCACGAGCGGTGTTGGCTCCGCTGCAATCGGTTAAAAAAAAAGTACTAGCTCGAAGGACAGTTCCGTGGACGATGTTCCGAAATGAAGTCACGGAAGCGACGAGTACGTGCCGAGTCGTCGCGTTGTGTCGCCTCGCCTCCCAGGGACAATAAACCCTGTATGGTAGTAGTGACAGTAGCGATGGGCTATCGGAATCCCTCGCGCACTCGTTCGTCACGGTCAACGCAGGCCAAGCGTGGCTCACGAATCTCGTAGCTATGCCGACTGATCCGCGAGAACCGATCGATTCGAGACGCGTCTGCAGTCGACATTGTTCCAGACGATCTTTTTACCCGTCGCGAGAAACGTCGACGTGAATGATCTTCGCGAAAAACTAGCTATGCGAACAGGTGATACCGAACTAGTCCAGAACTAGTTTAAATACCATAGGATATGGATAAATGCAAAACGAGCGGCGACAAAGAATTCCAATCGATTTTGCTTCATCGGTTCATCTGGAAAGACCTTTTAGCCACGTGTTATGGATCACCAGAAGGTCCATGATGGTCATTACTACCCAGAGAACATCGCGGATGCGCGGGTTTCCCGAATTAAGGCTGATCAACTCGAATCAAGCGCCCACGTGGCTTCGTCATACTCGTGACAAAGTAGAATTTTCAATTGCAGGATACGCCCGGCTGTACGAACCGCGGCTAATCCCATAAATGGAGCGTGCACCGCGGTGTGCAAGTCGAAGCGAAACGGTAGATTGCGAGGGTGCAAGAGAACGAAGAAGAAGGAGCCAGAAGTAAAAAGAAAAATTAATCATCCTCACGTTAATTGGCGCGCATGATTAAGCGAGCACAGGGTGTCGGCGGGGTTCTTCTTCACCGGCGAGTGCCTTTCTCACTGCCGACCTAGCCCAATTCCAGCCTAATTATTCGCGCTGTTAATCGCTCCAGCCTACCAGATAACGGTTTTTTCTCTCTTCCTCTTCAAGCAGAATTTCGTCGGATCGTCAGTCGCGCGAATCGCCTCACGAACGAACCACCACTTCTTCCTTCCGTCGCGTCGCGATGACTGATTCGCTGCGCTGGTTCTCACTTTCCTGTCGTTGCGGATCGAGTCGGATAGAGTCAGTCGGTTTGAGTTGCCATTGTTCTCGATTCCCTAGTTCACCAGGGGGAGTAGAATTATTTATTCGAATCGCGACAGTGATGACAGAGGTGTCGATGATTCTTTCTTATTCCTCACGGGGTTGAATTTCGCGGTGCAAATGGCTTGTAACTGACCCACCACAGTGTTGGGCCAATTTAAGGGATCATTTCCTGGGCGTGTCGTACTTCACATCAGACAGCGTTGTGACGTTTGCGCTCGAGTGAGCGAGAGATCTCGAGGGGAGCAAAGGAGCCAGCGCTCTGGTGATGAATTGGGGGACCACACACGTTTTATGCGCCTCGCTTGCATACTACATATGCTTTTACCGAGCGGTCGCTCAAGGAGCAATTTCGGATCGGGGCCAGTGATTCACTCTCGTGCGGAACCTGCTGCTCGCCTTCGATCTTGTCTGATGCTTTTCATCACTTGCCAACTCCTGGCGAACTCTACTAAAACGCAACTCTTGATTCGCAAGTTTAATTCCGTTATGCGCGCGACAATTAATAAGTTTAATAACTTGTTACGACGAGTAGGGTCAAAATGACTTAAGAGAACGGAAAGTACTCGAGGGGAAGGGAAGGATGAGTATCGGACATTGCTAAGCTTTCTCACACGAAAATCCAATTCTACAAAAATATCGGCCTGGTAATGAGAAATAGCTGCTGAATCACTGTGGCGGTCGGTAAAAACTTGAAGAAGCCAGAAGCCGGCTCTCGTTCTTAGCTCGTACACGCTCCAGGGCCGTCCCACGCCCTCCTCCAATGAGAAAAATCAACCCCTCTCTGCCCTCCTTCCTCCATCTTCTCTTCTTCTTCCTTGGCTTCTTCATCGTTTTCTTCGGCCGCTGCTCCTCTTCGCGGCTCCTCATTGCAGCCCCTCGTTGTCCTGTGGCGGTTCTTGCCCCGCGGAATTCGCAACACGAATGGGAATTCCACTCTGCGCTGGCCGTGACAATCTCATATTGTGTCACGTTCCTTGCGAACCTTTTCTTTCCCTGCTTCTTCGACAGGGACTCCAATCTATCTCACGCTTTTCTCGGAAGGACTACAATTTTCATTCAACTTCATCCCCTTACCTTAAACCCTTTTTTCTAAATTAATTGTAATTCCGATAATATCGTATGATTTTGATTAAAATCCAAAAGTATTCATATTTTCATGCATAATTTGAAATAAATTACACCAAAGTGACTTCTATTGGAAAATATACAATATAGAGTACATTTTGGATTACGTCTGCTAGTAACGTAATTCAAGGACTTGCGAGCAGGCAACCAGCGGAGAACTCGATGCGTAAGACAGTAGCAGGCTGAGGTTCTACCGTGACGAGCGTCATTGTACGGTCTCGCACACGCGAACACCCAGAAGAGGAAGAGACCGAATGGTATGGTGGGTTCACGGCGTTGGTGAACGGTCTCCACTCGTGGTTCTTCGCGAAGAAGGCCGTCGTCGTCCGTGAGCCAGGAGGAAAAAGAAAAAGAGCAAGTTCGGGCGGCCGCATGATAAATGCATCCGAGTCGAGCGGGACGTGCATCAAACGAGGGCCGCGCTGCGCTGGCTTATGTCGGCACACACGCGTCCTCATACGCAGCAGGAGCGTGTGCCGGCCTCCACTATCCTATATGTATGTACCATGCCGCGGAATTAGAACCTTCCGTGCAGCTTTCATCTAAAAATCGATCTAGCTACGTGATCCCGGGTATATACGCCGTAGAATCTCTGATGAGATGCTTTATGAATTTAACACTTTGAACATCGGGGTGGTCATCAGTAGAAAATTGCCGTTAATTAATTTTGATCGTGATCAACAGTTAGAAAATACTTTAAATTAAAGTGCGTGCTGTGCAACAATTTAAAATTTGTATTAGAAAGTGAAAAATAACAAATTGAGTCTTACATTAGTGAACCATCTTGTATCGATCGATGCAGGCGTGGTATCCTGGGTAAAACAAGTGATATCGGTTAATAAGAAAGCTAAATGGATCTCGAAAGTCGATCTCTTTCTTTCTCTCTCTTCATCGTCGTCATCGGCAGACAAGTATCCCTCGTCGATAATAAACCCGCTAATTCCAATCGTGAATTCCATTCCCATGGTCTAAGTACAAACAAGAGTTAATAGGACGCGCGAAAGGAGTCCGTGGTAGTAGATTGATCAGTAGCCGCATTTGCGAGCAGTGCCAATTAATTTTTGGAGGACACTGCTCCACTCGACCTTCGCCACCAAGGGAACCAGACGGACGCAAACGGTAGCCGACGGGTAAGAAAGTGATTCGAGTGATTTTAGAAATCGGTAGCTGGCTTCGTTTAACCGAGTTCGATTCGAGTTCGATTCGAGGCCGTTACTGCAATAGAGAAAAGAAAAAAAGGAGATCGATCGGAGAATCGTTTTCGCCTCCTCAAGAATTCTCATCCAACAATGCGTCGAACAAATTACATCTCTACTTTCTCACGTTGCTCTATCTCCTCTAGCGTTTCTCCTTGTCTTATTAAAATTCCACCGAACGAGCAAACTCGCTGCGAGAGGCACGATGATGAGGAACATTCCACGATAGCATCATTGTCATGCGGATGTCATATGTCGCGCCGCGGTCATGCTAGCGTTTTACATTCCCCCGATGCAGTGACTCGAATTCCACTGTCAATTTGCTGTTCCTTTTTTCATTCCATCGCTTGAACGAGACCTTTGCGTCATTCTGACGTAGGGCTTTGCGTAGCTTACACGAACTTTACGACGTGGTTACTCGGTGAATACCAATAATTACCATATTGGCATATTTTTCCACTTTGAGTTTTTCCCCAACAGCTTTGCCGGCAACTTGCGCCAGTCAATGTAGCTCGCTGATGGACTTGCTTAAGTGAGGAAATATGTAAATAGGTTTTTCACTGGCAAGTCAAACGAGCTGGCGTAATGAGACAGAAATAACTGGTAGATCCCCAGACTGGTAGTCGATTCTCCGGAGACTGTGTATTACGGTAATAAAACCAACTGGAGTTTCACAATGTACGTAAGACTAGCAACTAAACAAGAGACCAAGACCCACCAGGAAGATGAGCTCTTGTCGATTACACGTTGCAACGTTCGATCACATCTTGCTCCTTTTTCTCTTGTCTTCCGAGGTCATTATTACGAGCCGATGCTAAAGAAAACCCGACCGGATAATCGAGTGAAATTGCATCGAGTAATCATCCTCTAGGACAAGACAGGAAGCAAGCAGCTTCTTCTGACGATGCTTCTGTTCTCACCAAGACACGTGGCACTCGAAATTCCAATCTGTCATCATCGCACTGCACGTGGGTTGCATTTGCATCGCCGATGCTAGCGAGAAACCGGTGATTATCAGTGATTAGCGACTGGAAGATTGATCGCGACTGAAACTGCAAGGAAATCTCAGTGGCTATTGACGTAAGCGCCGACGATTAAACAACGATGTCTTCTTCCCGCGAGAGACTTCTTTTTGCCTGGTAGAACTTTGGAAAAGAACTGGAATCGCGCTAAGATATTCAATCACGAGCGACATCCGATATTAGAGGTAATCGATATAAATGCTCATTACGTTAAGTGATCCAAGCTCAGCCTACGCGATCGAGTGATTTGTGGTAGAAGAAACCATCGCTGCTTTAATCTTTATGGAGAAAACTCGTTTAACAGCGATAGAACATTGAATATTGTAATTGACATATAGAAAGTTGAATAATAATTTTCAGAGCACTTCCAAGATGAGTTTATCGTACTTTTATTCTCAGGTAGACCTGTCGGGCGACTCGAGCAATGCGAGCTTGAGAAATACGAGTGAATAGTGGTCCGCGATACCAAGGACTGCTGTAACTCGATTGCACAATACTGTCGTCGACGAACACGTTTCCAAGCAGAATGTGGATCAAAGTCGCGACGAAGAGCTTACCAGGTGGTCCAAAAATCATTCAACGCGGTCCTCGCTATCGAGATACCCGTAGAATCGCGTAAGGAATCCAAAAAGAAAAATAGGCTACAGTCCGTCGAACAATTGACACTGGCGAAAAAGAAGCGCGATGCTTGAGAGAAAAAAGTGAACGCGTGACTAAAACAAATCAGAATTAGAATAGAAGGTATCTGCTGTCGCGAGAAGGGTCCAATGGACGAAAGTACGATCGTCGTTGAGAGATTGAAGAATTGGTGACTGTAGAAATTTAATCGTTAGTAAAGTGCACTGTATCTAGACTGAAGCGAATCTGATCGATGCTAAAGGCATCGCCAAGGCATAAACGACCATTGCGGCTAATTAGCCACACGTGCCAGCGTAATCGATTATCCTACCAACTTTTCCCTTTTCTTTGGCATCGAGCTCCCTACAAAACCCGATTTTCATCGATGCAACTCTCCGGAGAAACGTTCGGTAAAAAGATTCTTGCACCAGGTTTCGTGGGATTGCCGGAACAATTAGAGTTTCGCATTCCCATGAAGGATTTGAGACGATCTGTAATAGTGTGGAGGATTGAGTACTAAATCTACTAAGGACACAATGCAGACTATACGGCCAATTTAATCCAGCTAATCGTGTATTTACTTATTCGACTACTATTCACGGTCTGCTCGTACTGCACTTCTTCTGTTCTTCGATCGAGGCTCTTGCGAGCCTTTTGTTTTATTATCCTCCTCCGATTAGAGTTTTAGTTCAACTCTTTTGCGAGGTTAATTTTCCGCTCGTGCTCCTTATACTGTGTGCTACTAGACGAATTCAATCATTGCATATCGATTAGCAGAGTGTATTATGTTAATGGTGTTCCGCGAAAGACATTATAGTCAAAGTACTGCAAGAACTGTTATTGCAACTTCATTTAATCAGTGTAATTCAGCGAAAAGAAGATTTAATTCAGGAGATTGTGACCAAGAATTTCTTGCATCGATAATTTATGAGGAATTGGGTAAAATATGAGACTATAGATAGAAAATGATGTTTGAAAAAATCAATTTGAATAATACTCTGGAATATCTTACGATAAATCGAATCATAACAAGTAAGAAGTTAATTTATCTGTCGATGATTAGATAAACTAATCGATGCTACGTAATCAATGTTTACTGCTATCGTTGTGGAAACTATCAATACACATAGAATGTATTCAATTTTTTACTACATTCTCGATCGTGATAAACAACCAATAAATTACTTCCGAATCATTAAGACATTGAGTTACGATAAAACGGTGCAAATAGATCTATAAATCTTTACTAGTTGCCTTCCATGATTTATCCCGTGCAAGAGATCAAATAGGTTCTTAGTTTTTGAGAGAAAGTTCTTGTGGAAGTACTTCTTTTTTTACGTTCTTCGGGGCGAAAGCAGAGGGAACAAAAGCGAGGAATTCGCGATGACTGCATTTACACGTAAACCGAAATCTATTTGAATGAAAGAATAATCGACGAATTAATAGACCACATTGCGTTGATCGCGAGGAAAAAATATTAAGGTCTAAGAAGAAAGTAGCGGATATCCGCGAAATTCCAATGATCCGCACTATTGTAAGTCTACTGTTCCCACATAAACCTTGATGCCAGTTGACTTGTACCGCGCCCCGTGAAAGAAGAAAGTACGAACTTTTTCCAAAGCTGTTTCCAGCGATTCAACAAAAATCCTGCAACCTTTTAATCGTCGAGAGGCTTTTTCAAAATGTGCTCAGACGTCGAAACCGCGAAATGGCTCGCTTGGCATACTGGCCAATTGGACTGGGCATTGCAATTGAGTACTAACAATAGTCAGGAACTGACGATGACGGGATTCGAGACTTTTTCACGATGAGAAGTTATCCGAGGTGTGAGCAACGCGATTTGCATAATTCCAAGTGGCAGCTGCTACTTATAGCAGCTTGAGCAAAAACTAAAGCGATTTCAATTAATCCTTCAGCGATCAGAGGCGTGAGTGGTTTACAGTTTACAGTAATTTTCGATTTATTACCGACTTAATACTGTCTATCTGTCGAGTTGCTACTCGTACTTGGTACTCTGTTAATAAATACAAAATTGATCGAGAAAGAAAAAAGTATTTTTTCTTAAAATTCACTACTGAATTTATCCAAGAATTTTTTCGAAAAGACCAGGTCGAGATTGTTTCTCAATTTGAGAGCAACCCTGGGCTTCCGAGAACCCAGCAACAAAGCAAGGTAGCAAAAAATGAGAATCGTAAATTTCAAAAAGAAGAGCGAATGCGCAAAAAATCAAGGGGGCGGATTTTTTTTCCTTGCGCTCAGTTTCCGTCAGTGCAGCGACTAACTTTTGCGCTGGGTTAAACTCCGAGGAAAAAGGGCTGAAGCTTTTTTTCCGTGCGCGAGTCGACCGCCGCTCGCACTTGACAATGAGGATTATGAGCGATGATGACGAATATTTATGAGTTTACGATGCAATGACTTTACGACCGCGGCTCGACACTTTACTGGCTGCACGCGAAGGACACTATCCCGTTTTCCGTGCGCCTCAAAAGAGAGACGTCCTGCTGGACGTCCGCCACGGTCTCCGACGTCACGTGCTTCCTTCTGACTCTAAAAGTGATTTTTTTTCTTTCTCCCCTCCTATAGTACAAAATTCGTCGTTACTTTTTTCCTCGGTTGCCCAAAAAAATGATATTTGAAGAGAGCAGCGATCCTTCGACGACAGTCAATTAAACGGGAATCTCGCGTTAATATCGAGAAAAAATCAATAGGGATCACTCTTCGCTTGGCAAATGTGCCGTTACTTAATTAGCGAGGCCCAAGGCTCGTCGCAGACTGCGAGGAAGGAGTTGGTCCAAAAAACTAATCGGCAGGAAACCCGTCGTGCAAATTGCAATTAATGGGCTCCATGACTGCGGAATCGTAGTAACCGGAAGAGCAGCGATCTATACCGAGAGATCATTCAAACTCCACTGCCTTCTTCTGTGAGAAGATTTCACCGAATCGACGATGCGAATCGAATCCGGCAGATCGGTGCAGTTCGAAAGTCGATTATTAAGAAAGCTAATTCACTGGACGATAATACAGTTGACTTGACTTGCTTATTATTGCCAGAAGGAACCTTCATTCAGAATTACTGCAGCTTTATTGTACCTAAAATGTTGTCTTCCTATCGTGGCAACCCTTCTACTAGCAGGGTGTATATATCTGGATCACTGTTGAGAATAAAACTGCAGAATAGAGAGGCCATGAGCCTGATAATTAGACTCAGGTCATCATCCTTATTCTTTCACTCGAGAACCGAAGTCACTTCCGTCGTAACTCTTCGTCGACTTATTTATGCGACCGGTTGTAATTCTGGAGCACCTGAGAATCGTTCTGAGGAAGGGTTAGCCAAAATTGTCGCAAGTTGCCAATACCCCAAGGTGGCAAGGGCTACGAAGGATAGATTTCCGAGATGGAATTTCGCAAGCGTTGCACCCCCAAGAGAACACGGATTGGCGGAGAATGCTCGAGAATGAGGCAAATGGCCTAAGAAACTCTTAACGGTCGTTAGGAGAGAGTCAAGGCGAGAGGAGAGTCGTAATAACGTGGTAATAACGCGTAAAAGCTGTCGTGGATTCGAACTGGCCGATCGACAATCCCCGTGCGCACTACGTCGTGCTGGAGTCGTATATCAGGAATGATGAGTTTACGGCCAGCCTCGTATAGCCATCATGCCCTCCTTCGTCCTTTCCTTGCGCGGAATATGTCCCGCACAATGCCCGATCCGAGCCGCTGTCTCAGATTTATGATCCGGCCTGGAAGTTTCAACAGACCTGCCGAACTTTTATGAAGTACTGTCCACTTCCTTCTTCTTCTTCTTTTCTTCTTCCTACACGTTTTTCCTTTTCCACCGGAAAACCTGTGTCCACTGGCGTAATCCATTGACTTTCCACGGAAAATCTGAAATTTTCTGAACATGGATTCCATCTTGGATTATGAACGAATTAAATTTTACTAATATAGATCGAACTAAGGTTGTTGCTCGACGCTGAAATTCATACGTTGAGGAAGGCTTCATTGAAATATGACTCAGGATTTTCCTCGTAAAACGGAACTACGCTAGGAATTATCCCAGGTAGAATCCCCGGCGGTATTACGCCATTGCAGCACGTCGATGGAGAGCTCTGGGAGATAATTTCTTCCGCGAGCGGAAGGTTGATCCGTGACGAGGAGTAGCCAAAAGTCGAGCTACATAGTAGCGCGCATTGGCTCGTAAGATGGTACTTTCGGACATTATTTCCGGTAGATAGAGACCAGTCGGAGACTGGTCAAGAAGAGTAATAGACTAGTCAAAGACTGGTCAAAAGTCTGCTACCTCCTGGATATCCCGCTGTCCGGGCGTCAACATCCTTGACGGGGTTGCTTTCAGCCACCCCCGTCGGGAGCTTTGGTTTGAAAAAATCCCAGAGGCTGTTGCTGTGATGTGTTGACACGACTCTTGTCGCTTGTCTCTCAATCTTCTTCGGACGAGTCGCCGGCAAGGATCGGCAGACAAATCGATTCGTTTTACCCCTGCGCTTCTACGAACGATGAACCAAATATTTTGGAGCCTACGGCTCCTGGAAAATTCCTTCAGCGAGACTAAACTAAATATGAAAACCTTTGAACGTCACTAAGCACTCAATTCTCTACAACGAAGTTGAAAAATGGTAAGTGAAGTTCGTTTTATTTAACCCTTTTATATTTATAATAAAATGATCCATGAACAGACGAATTATTCGGGATAAATTGATATTATTAATGAGATTGTACCCCGTTAGTCAATTGACGAGACCTCACGCAGTGATTTTTGAAGAATTCACGGTAGAGTTGATTTCTCCAATGGCAGGAGATATCGACCAGCAATATTGTCTAGTCTCCCTAAGAACTCCTACCGTCCTGCTGCTGTGAATCTGTCAACATCCTCGTCAAGCTCGCATTGAAATCCCTTCGTGCGGCCCGACAAAGAACTCCTAGCGCGGAATGACGGCTTGTTTACCGGCAAAAAATCAACAGTTCCACAGCAGCTCGCAATCTTTTTTCAAGATCGACAAGTTTCGTAGTCTTTCGTAAAACGTTTCTCTGGATACGATTTCGGTAGATGTATTGTACATGGAGAACCCCATTGGTGTGGCAAAACATTCGACGGTATCATTAAGAACATTCTTAGCTCGCAGAACGAAAGATTTTCACAAGAAGCATAAGGACTCAGTGGTAGTGTCAGAGATTTAGACAGCGTCTATGCGAACAGTTGTCCGACCACAAATCAGTAGCTCGCGCTGGTCTCAGTCGGACAATGAGGAGGCTGACCGCAAACACTGAATATCACCGAAACCACAATTTCTCAGATCGTCGACAGTAGCCAGTACAATTCGTCAAGAAGTACCACGAAACCACGAGTGATTTACGATCGAGCATCGAACCGCGTCTTCATGTGGATCCATTATGGCCGCCCCGGATATTTATGATCCCTTATTTATACATCGAGCGTTGCTGGCTCACGGAAAAAGAGGCGGATGAGGCGGCGCGAGAGGGATAGAAAGACTGAGAAGGTGAATGTAGAGGGCGCAGGTTTAGGTTCGATGCTCGAAAGGGGTGGATTATTTACGGCGTAACGGTCTCCATGGCCGTTGTCTTCGTTGTCAGGTAGGCGGATCGGATCCCGTCGGCAATTTGCATTTATTTAACAGGTTCCTGCTGCCAGCGTTGCTGCCACCGTCGCTGCCGCCCCATTTCGTCGACTTTTACCTTCCCGCGAGATTCTTATCGCCCTCCTTTCGCACCTACCGAAGCCAGTGCTCCTCCTTTTCTCCTCGCCATATTATGTCGGTATCGTTTACCACGCATGCAGATTCGACTCCACGGACAGTCTAAACAAACACAGTCATAATGATCCGCGCGGTGAATAATAAGCCGCTGAGAACCTCTTAAAGATCGAGATCGATCGGTGTGGAGGAAAGAAACGCCGGGTGCGAAGCTAAACACTTTGTCGAATCCAAAGAGGACCAGGTTCAAACACACGGTCGGTTCCAGGTTTCGACAAAAGGGCGCCTCGTAAATCAATTATAAGTCGATCGAATGCGGAACGAGGCGGAGGTTGGTCCAGGACGCGCAAGTGGCAAAAATAGAGGGATCTGCCGCTCCTGCGTCCGTGGAAATCGATCGAGATGCGCGACCTTGAAGGGAGGTCCTGTGGAAGTCTCGGGAGGTCTCTGGAGGATCCTCTAGGTTGGTGTGGTGGCTACCAAGTGGCCGGGGTCTACCGGGGGCCCTTACGATCTCGTCGCCAGTACCCGATGAGTAGCATGAAGACATTAGGAAGTTTGTTTTGTCGGGTCCGCGCAACGGGGCACCCATCTCTCTCGCCAGGAGCTCCCTAAAGTAACGCCGTATTACGGGGCCGTGCGGCCCACGCAGAGAGCCAGGGGGTCCTTGCTGCCTCCTCTCGTCTCTCTACGTTTCTTTCCTCCCTATGTTGCTTTCCAGTGCTCCTTCTCACCCTTGGGGCCTTCTGTTTGGCCATTCTTGCACGGAACGACTCGTTCGAATCGCACGAAAATGCACCAACAGAACGATAATAAACATTGATGGAACATCAGCGAGCCTCGGCCACCTACTGCTTTTTGGCAACCCTGACAATGTTCACTCCCTCGGCTAGTTTCTTCTTCCCTTCTATTGCGCGAGCTTCCTCTACGCCGGTTGCCCTTTCCCTTGTCTTCTTCTTCTTCTTCTTCTTCTTCTTCTATTTCTTCTTTTGCTTCTTGACGAAGCTCTGATTTCTCGGAACGAATCGTGCTTTGACGAGAGTCGAAAAAGCTTTCGGGCTACTTCCACCCTTAGTGGAGCCACTACGATTTTCCTTCCCTTTTTTTATGCGTCGGGCTCCTAGTTGTTTCGGTACTCAGGATTCTTAATTGTCGTATTATCGACGTGTACTGGTCACTCTGAACACTATATTTATTTTGGGCTTTTCTCCCTGGTTTCTCGAGTTAGATCGTAGGAAAAATACGCGTATACGATATACTAGTCCCTACGACAAACCGCTCGGCGGAGATCCGACAAAGGCCTCAACTGTCTGTCGCGTCACGTCCCGTTTTAGACGATGCATCGTCACTTCCGTGGGCTGTAAAAAACTAGAGACCCGTTAAAAAAAAAAGAGTACTCGCACGGGAGGACGTAATCATGCGTTAATCCCTCGTTATTCGGGAGAGAACACCTATCGCGCCTTTTGGTCGGATAGTCTATCGCAACTACGAATTGCTCAACCTATTCCAGGCAAGCAACTTGCACAATACATTCTAGCGCGACACCTCTCCGACTCTTTTCCACCGACTTTCTGCTATATCTATACGTTCTATCCAGCGAGCTGATAATGGGCGGCTCGTGAGAAACGCGCTTTCTTCACGACGATCCGTAAGAGTGGAGATAATTGCTTGCACGGAAAAACCACTGAGCAGTGTTCGCGCAACTTTGACCGCGTCTTATGTAATTCGACAGAATCGCCTCAATAGGATAACGAGGAAGCCGAAGAACAGCGATCTCAAAGTTTGAGTTCTCCTGAAGAACCATCTATGCATCAGACCAAGCTTAAAATTTCATCTCCTGACAATCTGCTTATCGAGAATTTTTCAATGCCATATTACTGGCAGCAGTAAGATCATCTAGCTGATAATATTTTCAAATCGTCTATGGGATTAAGAGATGTTATAAGAATGCAATTCCAAAGAAAAAATCTTAATTATTCTATTGTAGCGAAAGTAATGATTCTATTAGGCTTCATCGGTTTAATTAAAGCGCCAAGTAGATTTTTGTGCGAGGAAAGTCAAAACTACCCTTAGGAACCCCTGCCCGGTTTGTCAGCAGCATGGTTCTTTGGGCAGATGCAATGAGAAAGAAATTCTAGTGCGCTGGTAGTTTGCGCAAGTAGGCGTTCCGGTAGGCGTGCCTTCGGTAAGTCAGTGGACTGGCAGGATTGGTTGACTGGCAGCGTGAACAGGTAGCGAAGGTGACTCTTTTACCTTGGTAGCTTACCACTCGAAAGAGGAGACTGACAGTTCTCGACTACCGCAGAAAACTAGCCTCTACTCCTCCCCACCAAAAGCTACCAGGACTAACGCTGCTAGATGGGAGTGGCTAGTTGTTAGTTACCCCGGCACCCCGTCTTCGTTCAAGTTAGTCAGGATCAGGAAGTCGATCTGTTGAGTCAGCTCAGTCGTGGCAACGAGCCGTTCGGCGACAGGTGTACGCGGATCGACAGACAAGAAAACAAACGAGAAGAAGAAGAAGAAGAAGAAGAAGAAGAACTTGAAGATCTAGACTTCCTGACGATTGTCACCAAGGAACATCGCAACCACCCCTCGTGCATGATACCTTGGATATACGCGACTGTTTTGGTGCAGAACCTTCGTGGTTCCTCTTGTGTTGCGCGCGTGCTCGTTGTCGCGGTGGTGATTACCTGTCGTGCGAGGATTGGGGAGATTTCATAGCAGTGGAGAAGAAATCAAGACCGACGAAGAGACTGGAGAAGAGCGATAGAGACAGGAGAGTGAGGTGATAGTGAGGATTGGGATTGGGTGTTGGTCGGCTGGCTCCGATACCCTGAGATGACGGTGACCACTAATTTTTCGATGATGCGCCCGTGCTTCACTGGATATCCTTTTCAAGGTACGTTTAATAATTCTGCGAATTTCAACTTCCAAAAAACTATTTTATTGTACTCAAGCAAATGTGGAAAAAATTGTACAAATAAAATTGGACGGATAAGGGAATTATACATATTGAGAAACAATGGTAACGAAAGGGATGGTCTTTGAAAATTGAAGTACAATTATGCAATTTGAAGGAACGATTTTGACGGACTTTTTTTTGGTTACTTAGGTTTTACATTAAGTTTATAACCTACCCGGTGGCAAAAGTCTCGGATGTCCGAGCGGACGCGTTCCATCGGAGGTTTTGAACGGAGCATTGATATATAACCTTACCTGGCTCGAGAAGACCGGAACATTACCATTAATGACCCTCATAAATAATGAAATATCTTTTTCGTAAAGTTCCTCCGCCGCTTCGAAAAGCTACAGTCTGTTCTCTTCCCAGCAAATTTTGACTTTCCTTCGGGCGTGTCGTTTTTTTTTTACTAGCAAGAAATTCCTTCAGATTTCTGTGAGGCTTTTTCCTATTCCATCCATATATCAAGACCCATAGTCTTTTCAATAAGGGTGCGCCAAGTTAAGCAGTAGAGAAGCCTAATACAATTCGAATCTGACTATTAATTTTCTCCCAGTGATTTTACACTCGAATATCCTCACAATCAGTTTAAAAGTGGCTTAAACAAAGATCGTCGTAAATTATTATTAAGAGGAATAATTTTCCTTTAATTGAAACCGAATAAAAATTCATTCAAAATAGGGGATGAACTTGGCAGCTACTCGTCGATGGTAAATTTTCCCTGATGAACCGTGAAATTGTCGAGTTTGTCGAGCATTGTCGTTGTTATAGGCGGAAAATTTCTCTTGGCTAGCCCCGGAAATTTGCTAGAGTGTTCTTTTCTATTTTCCGGTTGACAACTACCCCATAAATCCAGGGTCTTCCCCATTGTCGTCCTTTTCGCAGAGATAGACAACCTCGACCGTGGCATAAAGATTCATAGAACCTCTCAACCAACACTTCTCGTCGTTTATTCTAATTGATTCGCTGGTCGAGTAATTAGTAGCACAATTGAATGCTCGTCATTTGTCACTGTCCAACACGAGCTGCGTGCGTATGTATTCTATTAGTGCGAGCAATTAGTCAACGAATCGTTAGCGTAAAAGAAGAAGACTGTTTGATACCCAGAAGCCCAGGCGCGATTAATAATCATCAGGGTTTAATAATGCTCATGCAGGTTATTCTCTGTTCGCATTAAGCAATTCTGATGAACGCTTGCTTTTTTTCTTTTCCCAGTCTGCTCTTCCTTCCAGGGTCAAGTCGTAAAAAATGGGAAGTTCGAGTTCCGTGAATCCTCCAAACGAACACCTTTTACCATTGCTCTTCTTAACGAGTGTGTACTTGTTAGTATTCAAGCTGCTTCTTCTTCAGCTTTTTCATCCGACGGCCGACGTTCTGCCAGCTGCATCACTGTTCGCCAGTGATAACGATTTCAACCGTTAAAGCACGGCGAGCTAATTGAAAAAGCAATTAGCAAAAGTTTCTTCATCGATGATGAGTCGGTGATAATGCAGATAACAGAAGTAAATTTCGAAAAATAGCATTCTGTGAGCGTCGCTCGATGTTGATATCGCTAGCGACGTTTCAATTTCGCGACCTCTTATAAGTCGATTTCCATTTTTTACCTCTCCTTTTTCCCAGTTGTTATATAAATCTTGGTGACCGCCTCATTTTTAATTATTCTTTGCCGAATCTAAGATCGAACTAATTTCTCGCCCACCGTGAGAATTGATTGCTTCATCGCTAAACCAGCAACAATGTTATAGTGCTGTTAAGACAAGATTTTCCTTGCGATTTCTTATCGACATTGCTTCACACCGATTCCACACTTAAGACTTGCAAATTTCTAGCTAGCAAGAAAAAAAACTGAAAGCGATGAAAATTACTGTTGAGTTTCTTCTTCTTCTTCTGGGAGTCGTTACTTGCTTCGATGGAACCTGGGGTGTCTGCTGCGGTGCAATCTCACGCGGTAGAAAGTAGCCGATCCATTCTGACTGCGATTCGCGAAACGAGCGCGACGGGAGTTAGTCACTTTTTGGCGATTTTCTTTGCCGATCGGACTTTGACGCTTTGTTGCACAGATTAGACCGGTAGATAAATTCTCAAATGTCTCCTTGACACGTAGCGAATAATTATTATGCGAATGGGTGTTCCACGCGATGTAAATGGGGTGTTGCTCAGAGTTACGATTCTTTTAATTACGGGTTATTGTTCAGATTTATCCAGCGAGCAGTAATTACACCCTTCCACCATCGAGGTGTTACTTTACGATGGGAATTTTATTAATCTGCTGGTGGGTCTCGCTCGAACGGCCCTCTTTTCGAATTATCGTCATTGAAACCCTGTTTTTCCTCTTGTTACTATAATCGAGAAATTCGTCGCGCGCTTTTTCACTGAGCGCAGCATACACTTAGCAAGGTCGCCATACTTTGGTTTAGGACTCAAGGTCCATTCGATATCTGGCAAGGAGTAGAAAATATTTTCTCAAGAAAAACAAATCGTCCGGATAGCAAAGTCACCTATACTACCACTCGATAGATCGTTCGCGAACTCTAGCAAAATGAAGTGGAAAACAATTTGCAGATTATCGCAGCTCGTAAAGTTTTAGATTCATTCGTCTTATCGAAGTAGCAACCAGATGCCCCGTAATATTTTCTTATTTCTACGCTGCACTTTAGCCAATTTCCTAGGTAGCAAACACTATACTGTCACAATTCCATTGCAGATTTAGGATCGATACCAGGTCAGGGACGCGTGAATCAACTCGGAGGTGTCTTCATTAACGGTCGACCTTTGCCAAACCACATTCGACTGAAGATCGTGGAGATGGCCGCTGCTGGTGTCAGACCTTGCGTCATCTCAAGGTGCGCATTCGTCAACGATAATTCTACTATCCAACAATCTTAAGTTTCTAACACATAATTAATTTCACACAAACTTTTCCGGTTGTACAGGCAATTGAGGGTGTCTCATGGCTGCGTATCGAAGATCCTGAACCGTTATCAAGAGACTGGTAGCATCAGACCAGGAGTCATTGGCGGAAGCAAGCCAAGAGTAGCTACTCCAGAGGTGGAAGCAAGAATCGAAGAATACAAGCGTGATAATCCTGGTATCTTCTCCTGGGAGATCAGGGATCGATTGATCAAGGAAGGAATTTGTGACAGGACCAGTGCGCCTAGTGTCTCGGCGATCTCTAGACTCCTCAGAGGTCGAGATCCTGAGGACGAAGCTAAACTCGGTGATGGTGAGTTTCTCTTTTCCCTTATTCTTTACTACTGCAGAACGAAAAGTACAATCCAGGTCATTCGCTATCGACTCTCTTGTCTTCTACTCGCTTCGCTGGTTATCTAGTGCTACTTATGTACATTTGCTCGTTGTATGGAACTGACCAAGATCAACGTCTAAAGTATCGCGAAAATTAAAATCGCTGCATATTGAATTCCATTCCCGATGCTATTTGTAGAACATAGTCTTCTTTTCGATCATCTCTCGCAAAGTTTTTTCGAAAATTCACAAGAGGATCTATGTTACTGATTGAATCAGCAAGGAGTGAGTCCTCGTGTATCAGAGCGAGATTTAAATCGGCGAACGATGATAGTAGACACGCCCCATCACCTGGCCACTGCACTGGTAGACCACCAGACCACCAAGAAACCCGAGTTCCCTCGGAACGCTGAATGAATAAATTAAATGCTTGCGTATTAATCAGCCGCGCGTTTCTCGCTCTCGGAAATTACTGGTTTCTCCTTGGGGCTCTTGCCGCTCCTTCGGCATCGTTCGACTCTCCCCACGGTAGCTGGGATCCTCCCGAGACTCTCGAGTCTGTAATTTCCTTGCCGCCCTGCTGCTCATGCCTCATGCCTCATGCCCACGTGTGCGCTCGAGCGGCTTGCGCGCACCCGAATCCCGAACACCTAGTAAGTAAGTACACTGTCTCGCATAAGTAGCTCGATTCTCCTTCGTCCTCCAATCTTTTTCTCCTTCGACCTCATGTCGTAGGTCATGGACGTGTGCAATGACTACAGATGCTTTTGCTTTACTTCGAATCGACCAGTTGGTCCATTTTATTAGAGGCTATCTCGTTACGTTGTCGTTTTTACGCCCTTGGACTTGACACGGGTGTTATACTCATAATTTACCATCCTACGAATCCCGAGATATTATGTGTACTTGTTTCTAATCGCTGTTGGAACCGATAGATGGTAGAGACTTATGCGCAACGGTGTACAAGAACTTGGTCTAATGTGGGTGCAGCTAGGTATCAGCGATCGCACGATACCGCCTCATGTTTTTCCTTGAGAAAACGAGCGCCATGCGAAAGACTACGAGCACCGCTAAACAGACCCGGTAATAAAGTCTAGCCTCGCGCAAGGGTCGCCGCGCCGCCGGGCTACAAAGTACAAGGATGTATAAGGAGCACGCACGAACTTCTACCGCTGTACCAATGAGGAAATGAGTCTTCCTCGATTTATTATGTGGCTTTCCCACTACGTACTTTCCCTCTCTCATGTATATTCGACACGCGAATAGATGCCTCTAATCTTCTGTGTTATAATTGTAGCGGGTAGAATTCGTTCGAAGTTGGGAAAGAATATTTGACCTCGCGAAATGTTTGGCAGGCAAGGGAAGTTGCTTTTGGCTCGACGGCGAAATTACATCTTGGCAGAGTCACTCATTGGAGCAGAATTAATTGGCTTTTTGATTTATAGTCGAATAAAGAAACTAGATAATTTTGGTGGAAGTCAAATTCGACGCTTGGAGGTTGGAGGTGTATGATAGTCGAGGATTGCAAAATTGAAGAAAATGTTTCGCAGAAAGGAGAATAAATGAATCTAGAGTTAAAAAGGCATCATTTGTCTAGACTGCAGGGAGTTTAGAAATTCTCAGGGTACGACAGAGTGGTACGTTGGCGGCCGCAGGGGTTGGTTCTTTTTGTGGCGACAAGACAAATGAAACGTGGTCCATCTTAAGGCTCTGCCGGCAGAGATGAAAGAGAGCGAGGAGGAAGAGAATTCCTCCTGGCAGATTTGTAAGTCGATCGGAGCCGGCCAGCCCTCGACCTTTCAAAACAGAACGGCTCTGCTCCTGAGGGGGGCGAGAAACTGAATGAGGCCACTGACTATTAAACGCCTTCGAGTGTCAAGCTGTCGGGAAAACCAGCTCCCTCTTGTTCCTTCGATTAATTACTCTTTTGTCAGCCAACTGTTCCGATCCATAACCACCAATTTTAAGTTTCATCCTCTCGTTTTTTCTGATTGAAATTAAAAGAAATCTATTCGAGCAGATTCAAGCAAATTCACAATATACTTTGACAAAGATATTTTCTATTTGGAATTTATTGGATTGGGTTTGACGGATCAAGCTATGATGAAGCTATGCTTCGATAACAGGATCTACGCTCCACGGAACGGATGCACCGAATACCAGGAAGGATTTCGAGGAAAAATTACATCTTGCGCGAGATTAAACGTTCGCGGCCGGCTAGTAATTACCCAAGTTTCGGAACCCGATATTACTAGCAGTGGGATGAAAGATTGCCGGTTGGTCATGGCCTCGATTGTTCGGATCTGCCTCGCGATCGACTGGTCACCACTCACCATTCGACCCGAGTCGATCAAGACACGCGCCGCTCTGATCATTTTCTACCTTTTTAATCGATTGTATATTCGCAAGTTCCGGGATAAAGTCGATGGAAATAGCAGAGGACGTTCTCGATGTGTAGATGCAATTAGGTGTTGAGAGAGAGAGAGAGAGAGAGAGAGAAACAGAGAAGAGTGAAATCTTGGGGTAAAAGGGAGTCGGAAAAAAGTCTGCTCTGAGAATAGAGTCCGTGTCGAATTTGCATGAGCACATTCCGTCCCGACGTCAGGCGTCGTCAGGCGTCGTCGGCCGATTAGTCGCGGCTCGCGACCCGTGGAGAGCTTCTGTTTGAGAGTCGTGAGTATCTCGCGGCCGCATATCCGACGGATCGCTTCTTTTTAGTCTTTCGACTGCACCGTCTGTCACTCCTCGTCTTTCGCTTTTTGCCCGGCCGCTATTAATCGTTGATCGCCTAAAAATATTATCTCGAACGTGGACCAACACATACTGAAATAAATACGGCATTAAATCAGTACTTTGTAAAGTCGTTTGGAAACACGTAATTATCCAAACAAGAAACTTTTTACTGGAAAAAATATAAGACACCGATAACGAATCGATGCGATTAAAAAAAAGCAGGGAATAAATTCGAGTTGTGAGAAGAACGGTGCGGTGCTCGAAGCAAAGGAGACCGATCGCACAGGCCAAGTGTGAAATAGCCAGCGGCGGCCTCCTTTGAGCGCCGGTCTCCCTCGCCTCGATAAAACAAATCGTAAACGAGCAGGGCTCACCTGGAGTTGCGTCGCCTCGCGTCACTGTTATCCGGCCACACAGGTGACACGCCGGGGTCTATAAACAAACCATTAAATGCGACTCCGTAATTGGCTTTCGCGGCATAACCCGCTCTCGGTCGCCACACCGCTCCTATTTCACTCGTTAGCTCGCTTCTACTACTCCTCTGAAACATAGAAAAGAAAAGAGTCTCGGTGAAAGCCAATGTTTCTTGCCATTGATTCGAAGGAGCACTCCTCGCGTTTCGTTGAATGCAAAAATTAAAAGAGTAAGGAAAAAATGTCGAAAGAAATTAAAAATGAATTAAAATGAATTGAAATGAATATGAAAAATAGTAAAATGTTACTATTCATTTCCAGGCAAAACCAGTTCGGGCTCGGATTGCGAGAGTGAGCCAGGCATTCCCTTGAAGAGGAAGCAGCGCAGGAGCAGGACAACCTTCACGGCCCATCAATTGGATGAGTTGGAAAGGGCGTTCGAGAGAACCCAATATCCGGACATCTATACCAGAGAGGAACTCGCCCAAAGAACGAAGCTCACCGAAGCTAGAATTCAAGTGTGGTTCAGCAACAGGCGAGCTAGACTCAGGAAACAACTGTCCTCGACGACCTCCGGTGGATACGTTGGTTCGGTCGCTTATCCAGCCGCGTCGTATGTTCTCCATCCACCAGCGGCACCGCATCCTCACGCAGGTGCGACTGTTCCACCGAGTCATCCTCATCCGCATCCTCACAGCCAGACTCTGCCGGACACGACCTTCTCCTCTAGCCAAGGTGAGTCGCGACATTCCGCCATGTCAGGGGAACTCTAATGTCGCAAGCAAAAGAGCACAAGTGCCATAAAATTTTTGCCATCGCGAAAAAGCTTAATATTGCGCAATTCGTAGAATCGCCAAGATCACTGCGATCGAGAAGGGTGGGTGGTAAATATTAGAATAAAAGGTGGATTGAAAATATGGAAATGGAAAGATGAGAGAATGGGTGAATTGAAGGGAAAAATCTATAGGAAAAGGGAACAATTGACGGAAGTTGTTTCCCGCGAGCGCGACGGGATATCGAAACAATCGGGCCAGCCACTTGCCACGGCGGGTTGCTCGAGCGTTTATGTTGATGTACCGGTTGAAAGAGCCAGGTGAAGAAGCAACGACCGCGAAGCCGGCTGTCAAACGACTGAGTACTGGTCGCAGTATCGCATCGTCATTCACTCAATATATACGAACGGGGGTAATATTGATTGTGAAATGTCGCCAGCAGAGAAAGTCACTTGTCATCTGGCCAGTTTTTCTTCTGTTACCTTTGAAAATGTAGTTTAGAATCGGGTTGAGTTTTACGATATATTTATTTACATCTTAAATATCATCGCAATAATTTCTAATAATTATATATTTTAATTTCAGTTCCAGAGTTATATTCGTCCCACCATACGAGTATGTCTCATCAATTGGGTGCAGATAGTGCCCGATTGCCATCCTCAGTCGGATCAACTTCTGCTTATAGCCTGCCAGCGACCTATCCCAGCTCGCTACTTCCCCCCACCAGTTCCACCACAACGAGTCATATGAGCCATCAAGTTTCACCGGTGGCACCAGCTTCCTCGACGTACCAACAGCCAACCAGTCATCAGCTACCACCTACTCCTAATTCCTTGGTGACAATGATGGGACCAAACTCCGGCAACTCCAATCCTGCGTCGGATCAATTGACACCGTCCGATTTACCAATCAGTTCAGTATCACCGGTACAACATCAGCAGCCGCAACAATCGCAACAGGCGAGTCAAGGGAACAGCTCACCCTCTTGGAACCTTCCGATTACTGGAGGTGCTAGAGTCGGACTGCCAAGTCCACCCTCCAGTTTGCAACAGTCTCATGCTCATACCACTCATCCTCATCAACCCTTCGCCAGTCATTATGCTGCTCAAGGGTTCCAGCAACCACCGAGACCGGCGCCGCATCAACCCTTTTACAGCTGGTACTGAAAAGTGAAATTTCCTCTAGATCGAGGAAGTTATGTATTGACGAAATTTCTCCGGAGAACGTAATGCTTAGTTTATTGAATAGCCCTCAGGGCACCTGAAAGACATCTCTCGGTATACTTTGGATGGACTTTGTGCATAGTTACCTTGGTCAGCGATAAATTATTCTTCACTAGCGTGAATTCATGGCTGTTGTCGACTGCCAGTTAAATTGTGTGCTATTCTACGGATACTTGATTCTAGGTTTAAATTTTCATTTAAGGATGTATTATACAAGGATACTCATTATTTTGTAAAAATTAGATTAAGATTGATATCACCGCGGGACGAAATGATCCAGTGAATCCATCCCTTTATCTCATTGTATGAGAATGAATTATAGATAGTAGAATTAGGAGCTACGTGTAGACAGACAGTTTGCTGGCAACTGTCTTTCGGACGTTACGAATTATGAGGATTGTCGCTTAAGAACAATACCGATCTGCGATTTACTGTAAATAAATGTATACTCTTGTAATTTATATTAATTGTAACATTAGCGTTTATTCTCGGTTTTCGGGTATCGTTTTTAAGAATATCACGATTCTTTTCTTCTTTACAGTGCGACCAAAAAATGTATTTAACATGTAAATACTCGCGTTAAGTTCCTTCTGGATGTTTTCCGTATACTCCGCGTACAATCGCGAGTGTGGTGTGTGCTACCGTCAAGAGAAGCGGCTTACTATCATTCGATTTATACATGTATTATTGAAGTATGTAGCTGATCCAGAATTGTAAATTATCGGGCTCTGCACGCCTGCCGCAGAGAGAGAGTGTGTGTGTACTGTTCACAATGTACATATACATATTATAAGGCATTCGCGTATAAAGCACTTACAGCATAACAGCATGTATAATACTGTATTTTGCGCATGGGTATTAAATAAAGATCGAGTAAAACATTAAGAATACTCTTTCACCTACCTTAAATACCCTTAAGTACCCTTAAGTACTCCTAGTGCAGAGTTTTTTCGCGACTTCATCCACGCCATATATGCCTCGCATTCTTACAGCAGTGATATAAGATATATAATGTAATAAGGGAAAAACGGTGAAACCGAGGTGATGATTTACAGAAAATCAATTGCAAAATTGACTCTACCAGTCTCGAATAACCAACCTCCAACCCCCGAGATAATAATAATCGATGCCAGTAGCAACGAGGTGCACGATCATCTGTCGGCATAGTGAAAATACGTAAACGATCACTTTCTCTCGTTCTCTGTCTCTCCCCTATCTCTCTCTCTCTCTCTCTCTCTCTCTCTCTCTTTCTCGCCATCCTCTCTTACATACTTAATCGCATAATACTTGTGTCGGCCACTCTGTTTCAACCCTCCGATTATCCCAATATCCAATGGACTGATTTCCAGTCTTTATAACTGATACTCGAACATAGTCAGGAAAGAGACAAGTTATTGCGAAGGCTCTTTTTCTCAGGGGTGAGCAAGACGATCGCGAGGAGGGTTGAGTATTCGTGCGGTCTCGTGTGATCGCAGGCCAGCCGCGAGGACAAAGACACGTGGTACATAGGTGGAAATCTTTATTGAACTATACTATAAAAAAACGATGCGTGAAGCCGATTTTTCCAAGCGAATCGTTTTGTTGTTGTTGTTGTTGTTGTTGTTGTTGTTGGGCGTACGTCTCGATGTTGTGTAAGCGCGTTATCGATGGGACGAGCGCATGTTCCCTCGAGACGTCTCTAAAAGAACTTCCGTCCCCCGGGCAGGTGCTTTTTAATGCTTCTTAAAGCGGAGAGCAGGAGGTGGGTCGGGGGTGGTACAAAAATCTCTCCTTCTCGCGCTCTCTTTTTTTTCGAACTAATTGTCTTGTTACGTGTTACAAATCAGTGCGCTCACCGTATTAGAATCGTACAATCCAAGATTATATCATATATATACAGAACAATCTTAAATTGCGTAATCTGGGAAAAAACGCGAGTTAAATCATCTACCGCGGGTAGGATTTTTTCACCCCTTTATCTTTCTCTCTCTTTCTCTCGCTGTTCCTCTCTCTCACAGACACTTTCGCGCACACATTCACACAAGCATGCATTTTCTTTCGTACGTTTACATTTACACGCGCAATCTCTTCCAGTTCTCGTTCATTCCCTCTCTCGCGCTTGATCTCGTTCTCTCACGTGTTCTCTCTTTCGCTTTCGCAACTCTCAATATTTGTTTCTTTATTCTGCTATCTTCTTTACAACGAAGGACAGTCCCGCCAGCGCCGAGCCTCGGCAGCCTTTCGTGGCAGTGAGATTCACCCTTGGGATTTAATTCGAGTTTCTTTTGTTTCCTCTGCGATAGAAACACCAGCCGGATTGACTGCGGGAGCTCGAGGCTCGCGGGCTGCCCCGACACAGCCTCGATAAGACGATTTTTTATTCGGTCCTGGCACGAATCTACCTCGAACACCTTGTCTGCGTTCCCGAGCGGCTTGGAAGCCAGCCCTGCGCCAGATCGGGCCCGACTAGCCGCGGTAGACTAAAGCAAGAGGCAGTCTCGATCGAAAATGAACGTGGCCTGAGTGGAGAAGAAGTAGAGGTTCGCCAAGAAGACGGAGGAGTAGTGAAGTATGCTCCAGGCAAGGGCAAAGAGAAAGAATAGGAATAAGAATAAGATGATGAAGAAGAAGAAGAAGAAGAAGAAGAAGAAGGAGAAGAGCGAGAAGATAAAATAGTAATAGAAGAAGAAGGAGAAGGTGGGTGAAAAAAAAGGATGGGAAAGGTCGAGTGATTTGAGTCGAGTACCCGAAGACATTCGTGCGAGGACTGTGCTGATCAAGAAGGGACGTCCTCGCCGTCCGTGCTCCAACTTCGAGTGCGCAACCACTCTCCACACCTCGATTGCTTGCGTTCTCGGTGTAAGCTGCTCTCTAATTGCTCATTGCTTACGGCATACAATTTAGCCTAAGGTTCGCGAGCGTAGAGTAGATACTGGGATTGCGATTTCCCTCTAACTCCCGCGACACACCAGTCGCCAGGCTACCCTAGATAATTCTCTCCTCGATCGCTCGTCCATTCTTACTCGGCTCATGCTCCCGGATATGAATTCGGTTACTCCGATTATTTATTATTTCGATTGCTTCGCCGTTCTTGCACGGTGCTCTGCACGCCCGTTTAGATAATCTCTAAGAATCCTGACGCGATCGTTCTACGGTTTGGCGCTGGTAGCGCGAATCGGCTGCCGAGGGATCCTCAGAGGACAGCGGGGGGAAGAAGGTTCAGAGATGAAGAAAAAGGGAATGATGGTGGGATAGGTAGAAAGACTGGACCCTGGACCCGCAAACGTTGCTGTCCTCTTCTCGGAACACACCGAACGTCCGCTCGTCAAAACGTTGGATTCGTACCGTATCGCCGTCTAGCTAAGTGCGAAAATCCCACGTGTGCTGCGTGTACTACGGTATTAATAATCAAAGAATTCGCTATTTGTAATTAAAAGCTGCTGCTGCTTTGCTTCGCTTCTTTTACGAACTGACTAGTAAGTACGAGTCGCTTTAATCGTTATACATCGAATGTGTATTCGGTATGATTTACAGCCTAAAATACTGAGCAAAGAACGAATAGATCAGCGATCGGTGATCCTCGACCGATCTCCCCCTTCGAGATTCGAGATTCGAGATGAGTGAATTACAATCGACGTTCACACCTCTGGCTAGCTATACGCAGCTTCGGCCCGCGAGTCTCATCCCTCTCGCTGCTCTGTCGCCAATCTTTTCCCTCATTCTTCTTCTTTTCCCCTTTCCGCGACATAATTCGCTCTTACGCGATCACAAGCAGGCGGGTAGAGAGACGCGGAGGCACCGCGCATCGCAGCCGTCGAACCAAACGAGAACCCGGGAGCGACCAGTACGAAAAGAGAGGAAGAGAAACCAACGTACGCGTTAGGAGCAATAATAATTCGAAATATCTCGTAAAAAATTGTATAATATACATATATATATAGATATATATATATAATTTTGGTTTTTCTTTTTTTATATATATATATATACGTTTGCATGTATGTATGTATATCGTTATTGCGCAGGCATTATTCACCGGCGATACTTATTTTTCTTCGTCTCCTTCTCCCATTGCGCGAGCACGCGCGCGCTCGCGCGCGCACTTTTAGTTACCTACTTTATGGCAATCATCGTAATAAGAATTATAATAATACAATACAATACAATATAATATAATATAATAATAATAACAATAATAATAATAGTAATAATATTGGTAATTACCTAGATTTCTGTTTCTTGTAATTATTTTTCGCCTCTCATTCCACGCCTCACATTCTCTTTCTCTTTCTCTCTCGCTCTCAAACTCGCGGTCTGTCGTAAACTGTCGCTCTTTCGTACTTTCTTCCAGCCTCAAGTTTCCTCTCATTGTCAGGGTCAGAGTTAGTCGTCCTCTCTGGCACGCTCCTCCTTCTATTCTCTCGCGCGTCCACTCGCCTCTGTTGTCTGTATAAAGGACACTCTGCATTTGCACTCGAGGGTGGCACTCGGAAAACGTATTGCTTGCTATGCCTCAACAATGCCCCTGCCTTAAAATTTACACGTACGATAGATATCGTCCCCGAAATCGGAACATTATTAGCACGATTGTATGCTCGAGTTTTGAACGTTGCCTATAAGCATTAAAAAAAAAAAAAGAAGATACTCTCTCAGTCGTTATGCTCTTATCTTTTCTTCTTTGATAACTTTGACAACTACGAGGCTCTGCAATGCGAATGATTCCCATTTCTTTTTCTTTTTCTTTTCCTTTTTCTTATTCTCTAGCTCTGACGCGAAGCTCTACCTTTGAGAGTTTGAATCTCTCCCCCTGTTTTGCGTGTCAACCCTCTTGAATACTTCTATTTGTTACTTACGACCCACTCGGATCGTCTCCAAATATACTTCCGATTTTGTACTTCCACTGATTCCTCTCCTCTAGTCCTTCCTCCCCCTTTCTCGTTTTAGCCCTGGCGATCCTCTTCGTCTACGCGCACTCTCTCTCTCTCTCTCTCTCTCTCTCTCTCTCTCTCTCTCTCTCTCTCTCACACACACACACACACACACACACACACACACACACACACACACACACACACACACACACACACACACACACACACACACACACACACACACACACACACACACACACACACACACACACACACACACACACACAGAGTCAGCTCTGTCCACACCGATACCAACATCCACGCCCATGCGTATCTCACTTTCCGCGTCTCTCTCTGCCTTGCATTCATCCCTGTTTCCTTCCACTCGGCTGAGCTAGTCCCCTCGACTATGAGCGACCCATTGGCAAATTGATCAGGCTGCAGACGCGTGGCGTATGATCCGCGTTTGCACCTGTCAACTGGCCAGGCCAGCAACAACAGAAATCGAGGGAACGCAAACGGAAAGGAGACGAAACCGTAAGGAGGAAGAAGAAGCCGACGTTGAGAAGGGCGGCAAGAGGGGCCGGAAAGACTGGTATGTACTGCCGCGGTCGACGGCACGGCGTGAACGCGAATCTCGGAGAGAAGCCTCCGGCCGTGGCGCGCTGTGGGTATGGTCGCGAGCGGCTGAATCAAGGTTCTTCGATACGATCATTTGGTGAGGCCTCCCCTTAACTACCGTGGTCCTGGTCGAGCTCGTCGAGAGACTCGAGCCGCGCAATTGGCGCCTCGTTTATCGTAAATTCCCAAGGAACATTCTCGCTGGCCTGCCGCGAGGATTCCTGCCGTTCCTGTCGGTCCAGTCGCTCCTGCCGACTGGAACTACTGGTTGGTACCTCTTGTCCGGAGCCGCTGGTCTGTCTGCTGTCGCTCCGTGGCCCGCTACTCGACAGTTCGCTGGACCCTCGGTGATTCGAGTCCTTTCTGGAGTCACTGCTGCGCGGCCGCTCCCGTGGTCGCTCCGACACCGAGACCACGCAGCTCCAGGGATCCTCGCCTTCGGGTTCCGAGCGTTTGTTGAACGAGCTGTAACTGTTTCAGTCGAGAACTACATTCTTCACCCGATGTGGCTCAAAAGTTGATGCTCCGGATCGCGGAAAGATTAGTCATATTTGTGCGTAGATGAGAAACGAGAATTGAGAACTACTCGGATAACCTAATTCTACAATCTATTTCTATGAACGTACCCGCTCCTGAATTCTCCTCTGCGGAACGCTGCCGGCTGGCTGTGCCAGGCGTGCGGCTGATGAGACGGTTGGGCTGTCGGCGGTACCGCCAGGTCTACGGGTTGGCTCTGCGACCTGGTGGGTGCCGTGCGGCCGTTGAGCGCGGTTTGCAAGGCATTAGCGAGAGCCGAGGTGTCCGAGGTGTCTGTCAGCCGGGACGTACCCGAGGACGTCGATGTTGGCTCTCTCGTTGGGGGTCTGCTGCGAATGCAAGCGGCCAGTGTCGTTAGTCGAGAGTTCATGGTGTGAGGGCGCGCGCAGAGAAAAAAAAAATACGCATGTCTCGTATCCGCTACGTAGTTTAGCAGCGAAGTATATAATATAGTATATACTTGAAGCACGTGAATTATGTACAAGGGTAGTCGGTAGGCCTCTAATCCTCTAAGTGTCCCGAACAGTGTCGCAAGTCTGTCTGGCTGGGACTGCCTGCCGCGTGTAATACGACATCGACATTATTGCCAAGCTACCAAAAGTAGTATTGCAATATGTGTGTATAGATATACAACATTAGTATATTTGTATGTATGTATGGATGTGGAGGACGTATATAGGGGTGTAGGTATGAGAAGAGGATGGGACAAGGTGGATAGAGAGTAGCCTCGCTAGACGATACGCTCTACCAGAAAGAAACATACCTAATGCTTTGGTGCACTAGAGAACTGAGGTCCTACGGTAGTGGCGAACTCCTACTCGCAATTGCAATCGCATCAGCTACTAATGAGATCTCTTACCTCACTCGGCATCGTCGTCGGGATCGGGCTTTTATTCGCTAGGAAGGAGGTCGTATTAATTAAGCAGGGTGAGTCGACTAAGCGCTCGCTCGCCGATGGGTGTACATAATTCCTTTGAGTTGATCGTGAAGGTGATTTGACTGCGTGTACCGTTAAATGGGAAACTGAATCTGGGTTGAAAGGGGAGGAGGGCGAGAGTGCTATAAATGGATCGTGCTTGGTCGCGCCTCTCATTCCTCTAAGGTGGCAAAAAAGACTTCAACACTGAGATTCTGATATATTGGAATGCGCGTCCCATGTGCGAAAGGGGTTCCAAGATCTACGAAAATTAATTTGGAATTGGTTTAATGATACTCGGGGTCTAGTACAATGGAACGGGAAGAGTCTAAGGCAAGTTCTCTTGGATATTTTGTCGCGATGGGCAGTGATGACATCTCCGAGGGACGAGCGAGTGAGTAGAGGAGATAGAGTTTTAGAGTGTTGTTGTGCTCTATGCAGATTATAATTGTATTCTTGTTTCCGCCAGTCGCTGCGCTTCAAAGCTACGAAACGTGCTATATTACAAGTATTACTCTAAAAGGTACGTCATACGAACAGCACGCCATTGAAACTTTCAAAGAGACGGAGAGATCAAGTCAATAGTAGTCAATCAATTAATCAAGGAGCTCGATCACAATACTCGAAATCTAACTCTAGCGTTCGAGATAAAAATTTCTAAGAGTATCGAAACAGTGTTCAAGTCAATTTCAATGTCGATGTCGATCATGGCCTCTAAGACAGTAGAGTCAGTAGGGTTCTTGCGCATACTTACAAACGAGATACAATGGAAACCATAAGATAGCAATAAAAAATCGGCGCGTATATTCATATACTCACACCGAGATGTACAGTAAGGCACACGTATTATAGCGTCTGTGTGTGCACATGAATATACCCACAGTCAGCTTAAAAGTCCATAACCCAAATTCTAGCAACGTTACCGCTGTGCTTTCGTTCTCTACTTGCGCGACACTGCTCGCAAAGGGTTCAAAGAAGAGTATGAGTATGGTCACCTTCGGAACTTGTCCAACCTTTCCAAAATAAAAGACGCCGAAATCAAATGCAACTGATCCAGGGATTTCGAAAGAAAGCTTTCCAAGAATAAAAACATTAATTACTTCCTAGGAAAAAAAGGAATCAGTTTCTACTGAAGAGTGACACGTATAAGTCGATCTACAGATCCCGAGCGCGTGTTAGTTCTCTCGATCGTGAACAATGGGATTGCAATGGGCAATCCGCTAAGATTTTCTCCAGCTTGTAAGAGAGATTGAGAAATCGCGACTAACGTACGATCGGCAAGATCTGTAAGTAGAACTCGCCCAGCGTCGAGACCTTACCTGAACAAGCCATGAGAGGTGCTGGGCTGGATCTTGCCGTTCCCGTTACTCGAGGGTGGTACCGTCGGTGGTTGAGGTTCGCTGGCTGATCGTTGTACGAGGGCTGGTGCACGACCACCTTGCCTGGTTGGTCCAGCCGGCGCAGTACCTGGCATCATCTCCATGCTCGAGCTTTCTCTCGACGAGTTGAGCGTTTGTTGTAACAGGCTCAGGATCAATCTGATGTCTCCGACCATCGAGTGCTCCAGTGAGGAGACTTGCCGTGCCAGCTGATCTATTCTGGCGTTTATTTCTTCGATAGGCCGGCCTGGTCCGCTTTGAAAGTCCCCTGGATCAAAGCAGACGAACGGTCAAGCTCAGCCTCTATCGCGCACATCTCACCTTACCTACTACTCACCATGAGTCTGAGGAGGTTGCGGTGGTGATGGGGTGGTATAGTGACTAGATGTGGTCGAGGTAGGATGAACGGCATTCTGGCTGAGGCAGCTTTCACCAGCGGCAGAGCTTCTTCGGGCAGGTTTGGTCAGTGGCGTGGTCGCTAATCGAAAGAAAGACGGCAATTAGGAATTTATTCGGTGATCAAAAGTTCCTAATGCTTCGTGAGAACGTGTGTGTTTGTGCAAGTGTGCGTTGTCTCGCACTCTCGGATCAAAGAGACGAGTTGAGACAAGAGAAGAGACAAGGCGCAAGGCGTGGAAGGCTCTATGTATCATGCCAGAAGACGATTTCAGTGTCTTTCTCTCTTTCTCAGGGCGATGCGGTCGCGCGAGTCTCGTTGAGCAGTCTTCAAGGCAGACAGGTAGGAAAATTCGACTGACTACAGACGAGCGTCCAGCGGTCTTTCTACTGCGATACATTAGCGGCTCCACGGGCTTACCATCCCGGTGGCGCGCCGAGGCTAGACTTACTGACTTACTGACTGACTGACTGACTGACTGACTGTAAGGGGGATTTTCTACGCGCAAATGTATACTTACTCTGCTTGGCAAGATAATCGTGACTCGTCAGTGGTTGCAGGTGGATCTTGTGCTGACGGAGGTCCGGTATGCTGCGCTTGAGATGGGTTAGCATGCCTGAACAACCAGGTTTTAAGGTGTTAACGAACTCGGGATACAAACGCAAACGCAGAAACACGACGGCATTTACACCGGGCTTACGGGACTCGAACGAGAAAGAGGAACAGGAAAAGGAAGAGTGAAGGTAAGAGGCAATGGACTAGGAGGAAGGCTCCTTCGAAACTGGTCGAGCATCCGAGAATGCAGAAAGAGCGACGCAGGTAAAGAGAAATCGGAGGATTCGATTCGATTAACGTTCAAGCTGATAATAGAGAGGTACTACGCTCAACTATATGAATAGTAAAACTGTATGTATATGTACCATGTATGCGTATATATATATAGATGTATACTGAAAGAGCAGTCTACGAGATGAGAAACACTCGTGTAGATCGGATGCGAGAGACTAAAGACACGGCGGCAGAGAGAGAGAGAGATAGTGTGTGTTTCCGGTGCATACGCGTTAGCGAAGCAGTGATCCGAGTGTTCCTTCTCGAATCGCCAGGATAGAGAAATATACATATGTATATTATTCCTAATATATGTGATAATAGTCCTCGTGCGGCGCGTTCGCGATAGGAGCGACTTCGCGTCGATCAGCAGGATATCTCTATTTATCGTGCAGAGAACAACATTCCGCAGACAGAAAGTATAGGAGAGCAAACACGAGAACTCGTAAAGCATTACTCTCAAAAGGTAAAGTGAAGTCCGAGCGAAGTGAAGCGAGTGACAAAGATCCACTTACCGGTGATGGAGTTTAGAGTTGAGCTCCGTTGTTTTGGCTCGTCAAAGTCCAGATTGAGGGGAGTCACGTCCTGACCAGCTTTGTCGGTGCTGAACTCCAGGATACCGTGGCCACTGCTCTTATCGCTGTGTACACAGAGAAATGGGAAACAAGTGAAAAAATCTCGTACCGCTCAAGAGAATAGCTTCGATAAGAGGATACACGGTGGATTGAGAAGATGATACTTACTAGTCTTCTTGATCATCCGGAAACGAGTCTTGGCGGCCTTGGCGAATGAGGTTGCTCGCGGGGCCTCCGGGACCCCGGCGATACCTCGGTGGACGGAAAGCGTACCTCCTCGCGTCGATTTCGACGTCGGTCGGAGTGCTTACAGGATACCGTGCTGATATCGGATCTACGCCGGCTTGTTCTTCCTGTTGTCAAAAAACAATGGTTTGTTTGAACGATAGTTCTTCAGGTGAAATTTCAAAATAGTTCTATTTCTCGACATGTAGATAGATGTATGTGATTCTACCAATGACTACACTATGTAACTCTACTAGTGAAAAATCGAGATAGATAGATAGATAGATGGATAGAGAGATAGAGATGTATAGAGCGAAAGAGAGAAAGAGAGAGAAAAAAAGTGAGATTCTAAAGAGATCGTTCCAAATAGTACATACGTCTCGCAAGTTGAAAGTAATCTCGAGGTTCTGGCTAAAGTGATTGGAGAATTCGGGGTAGAGAGCCAGGACATCGAGCAGGTCATCCCTGTGGATCTTGTGAAGATCACAGTAAGTCAAAACGCGCACGTTGCAAGAGGACTTGCCGACCGTCGGATATATGCAAGGATTTTCCCCGAAAATGTCGTCCTTGCCTAGGATGGCCATCACGATATCGCCCTTCAAAATCTCTATGCTGCCGCGCGATATAAAGTACAGGGACGTCAATACGTCCCCACGATGAACTAAGGTGTCACCGGGTGGCGCGTGTGTGGTTTTAAATTTTAACGATAATGCCCTGTGTTCAAGAAGAAAGATTAATCGCAAGGTTATCGGCTGGAGATCCACGCTTTAGTAGCAGTGGCAGCAGTAGGTTCTACTATCTAGGTATGATATAGGCGTCAGAGCGCAGACTTGAGAGAGAAAGAGAGAAAAAGGAGCGAGAGCCGTGTAGACTAGACGGCGATCAGTACCTTAAGCAGCCGGGACTCGCCCGCTCGAAGGCTCGACAGTTGTTCAAAAGGTTTCTGTTCAGATGAAGACAGATGTCCGCCTGAAGGCACTCGGGGAATCCTTTGAGAACACTGTTCATGTCGATGCCGTTCGTGTAGGTCCAGGCATGCTGGAAATACTCTTCGAGTCGCTGCCGCAACGGATTCGGGATCTGATGGAACTTTATGAATTCCCGGACCCGCAGCATTTGCGTGTGGTATCGCGCCGTACCGCTGTAAAGCCTTTGTATGATCGCCGAGACATTACCAAAGATACTGGCGTACATCAGAGCTGGAAAAGGGAACGGGAGTAAAGGCCCGCGAGATCAGAGTCGGTTGGTCGATCGTCGTGCGTCTGCCACCGTTAGATCTGAAACTTATCTATATCCGCTAGGATCTAGGGTGCGAATGTGCGACTTACATCCCATTAGCATGACAATTATGGTGAATATCTTCTCGGTGTCCGTGTTCGGCGCCACGTTCCCGAAGCCCACCGACGTTAAACTACTAAAAGTGAAGTACAGCGCTGTGATGTAGCAGCTCTAGAGAAGAAACAGAGAGAGAGAAGAGTGATCCGTTTAGTAGCTCGCGGCACGGTCGCGTAAACATCGGATTAGAGGGGTCTCGAGGGTATCCCTGGAACGGGGTAAGGAGGGAGCGACCAACTAATTCAAGCGCACGCCATTTTTCACCTTTATACTCGGGCCTCCGGTGTTATTGTGAGAGTAGAATTGATGCGTGTCATTCGCTAAAATATCCAGCCAGCCAACTTTGCTCTTCAAGCTCGGCCGCTCGGCGTGCCCTATAGCGTACCTTTAACAAAACCACATTGCAGCGGTTCAGTTTTCTCGCGTACTGGCAGCGCGGAGAGACCATCCTCGATTCCGCCGAGAGATGAAAATCTCTCGACGAGATCGAGGCATCGTCTTCCCGCAGGAATGGATAAGGTTCTGGGAGTGTTCTTTACTGCTCACCATACGCACGCCATCCAGTGAGCAAAGAGGGCGAAGGTGGCTACTAGCAAGATCAAAACCGCGGCCCCATACTCGCTGTACCTGTCGATCTTCCTGGCTACTCTGACGAGCCGTAGAAGACGAGCCGTCTTCAGGAGTCCGATCAAGGTCGTCGTCTGCAAAGAATGCGTCATGTGGTCCATCTCACGATCGAGCGAACTCTTCCTCTCACAATCGAGTTCCGCTCGAACGTGTCTCTTGGCCGCGCGAGCAAACTTTAACTGACCTCGGACGGTTTCTTTTCTAAATCGAAGGAAATCCGCGAAACCTCATCGCAAATTTAGCGAAAACTCAGCGCGAGCTACCCGCCGAAGTCGGTTCCGCTGTCGCGCGGCTTACAAGCCTCGGGTTAAAATACCGCGCGAGTAACTGTCGTCTTGGAGTCCGATCGATCGCGACTTCGCGGCTGGTCATTTGTAGGTCAACTCAAATGCGCCGCACGGTACGACACCTCTTCTGCCTCTTCTGCCTCGAGTTTTCCCGAGACTCCGGCACACCGACACACACCCTCGGATCGACTAATCTACACAGGGAGCACAAATAGAGGGAAGAAGAAAATCGAGCCTGGCTAGCTTTGCCTACGTAGGCTGCCGCCGTTGAAATTCGAAGGACCCCCCTCTGATCTCGTCCTCCAAACGCGACACTTACTGCGCTAGTTTTGGCTGACTCGTGAGCGGACGATTCCTCTTGCCTCGCGCCGCACTCCCAATTGTATTCTAAGGGTGCTGCAGCAGCGCCTACGCGAACTCCAATTACGGGTCAAAGGGTTCGGAGGGCCCTCGAGGGTCCCACAGTTTTATTTACAGGCTCGCTAATTTGGGAGAGCAAAAGGATCGTCATTTACAAAGGGCAAATCGGTGAACAGTGCGCTTCTATTTGTAAGTAAGAGAAAATGATATTTATAAGTACGAGCACTCGACCGATCTCTAGTCGAGCGCAAGGGTTCGGTCTCTCTATGGGTTCGTCGGGATGGAGTAGCGGTGGAGCCAAGAGAATTCCCGTTGCGAAAAACGCTTCGACACCTAGCTCACGAGTAGCCGGCTGGAACGTAATTGTTCTGTAAATGATTTTGCATTCATAGCCGCTGTTGCATACATTCCCCTGGCATGGAGGCACATCATGCTTCCTCCTTCTCCATTTCTTACCTGCTGCAGCGAGAGCGACAAGTAGACGCGCGTGCATCGAAAGAAACGCATCTACAGTCGGCAATCTTTCTCTCTTTCTTTCTCTCTCTCCCATTTTCTCTCTATCTTTCTTGCTCTCTTTCTCTCTTTCTCTCATTAGCTTTTCCCGTTCTCCCTGCCTCTCGCTTGTTACGGCTATCATGCAAACTCATCTAGGCTCCAACAGGACTAAATCATTCGACTAAACAGTTCACTAATAGTAACATAGATCTTCAATGCTGATACGAGGTGCAGAGTGCCCAAACACCGAATGAACAATACTGATGCGAGGGCGAATCAGTGGCTGTCGAGAAATACGTCGGAGTTGAGCGATTCAACCCACAAAACGGATTTCTACGTGGATGAAATCACAAGGGCTTTCGCCACTCGGATTCCGGGCAGTCGACACCCGTACGCTATAAAGTATAAACAGATTGCAGTGTAAGTAATACTTGAGTACACATGGGAAGAAGAGACGAGAAGCGGTTAAGCGACAGAAAACACACATGGTTACTGCGAGTATATATACAAAAAATATCGAAACGTACATACACATATTTATAGAATTTGTACATTTGTATACCTATGGGTGTATATAAAGAGTGAGAGAGAGAAAGAGAGAGAGAGAGAGAGAGAGAGAAAGAGCGCGAGAGAGAGAAAGAGAGGCGGTGAAAGAAGGAAAAGGAGGACAAATGCAGAGTTAAGTGGGCAGAAAGAGAAAAATAGAGAAAGAGAGGAAGAGAAAGAGAAATAGAAAGTGAGAGGGGAAATATACATAATGCAAGAGTTGTCATTTACCGAACGGAAGCGCAACTGCAATAAAGACGTGAACACACCGGAGCAAGGGATCATTCGCGAGTAGTACAAAGTACATTTGGGTCGGGCTAATACGGTAAAGTACAGCTTTGCGCAACATAAGCGTAACAAAAGATACGAAAAAAAGCTCGACAACGTAAAAGTAGGGCCAACAGAGTCTCCTTAATGGAATCCAGAGGATAAGCTTACGTACGATCGTTAGAAACCCCGCTGACGATCTTTCGCTTCGAATGCTTTCCTCGCGCGTGTCGTCCTTTGCGTGTATGCGCATACATACTGCATAACAGGTGTCTAGGTATGTGTGTCTGGTGTCAGCGTGTTTCAGCGTGTGTGGGAGTGGGTAACGCGAGGATGACGTATCTTTCATTACGCGGACTCGTTGCATTTGACTAGCGGTAGCTAGAAGTTCGAGTAGTAGCCGCCCTCGAGTACCGCGGAGTTTTCATGTTCGAGCTTTCCGACACGAACCGCATCTGGATCGGAGAGTTTCCGGGTTTCGACGAGGCCAAGGCGATCGATGGGATGAAGGTGGCAGAGAAAGAGAGATAGACAGAGAGATAGAAAGAGAGAAGAAATAGTAAGAGAGTGAGAGGCTGCTGGCGCATCTTACGCGTTCCAATAATCAAATACTTTGAGAGAGAGATAGGTGCGAAAGAGGTATCGCAAAGAATTTCCTAGCGTGTGCGTGACTGACTGTAAACCTCAATGGGGAGAACTGTGATGCCTCGATCGCTTCGACGCGCCAGACACGTCATGGGGTCGTTATTTTGTAAGGGTGTTGTTATGTTTATGGTATGTAATTGTTCGTGGTGAGTTTCAGGTAAAAATCGGTACCGTGCAAGAAAACTCCGAGGGTGCGTCCCGATTGCGAGATCGTACAGGGAGAATAATTTAGCCCGTATTCTTTCGGTTCGCGGGGGTAGTTTCCTGATTCTTAGAATAGAATAATCACTGTATCGCGGATACTTTGATGAAAAGAAATTTTACCGCCTGATCATTTTCGGTAAGAAAATTTTTCATAGACTACCTACGAGAGTATATGGCCTAATTGTAAGATTCACCTCAACAGACATTGACAGCTCGCGAACTCAGGACATCTTCGTCGGATAAGTAGAATCCTTCTTTATTCATTAATTGGTTGCAAGCACGGGGAAGGGGGTTCCGTTCGCGCTGGATCAATATCTGCTTGGCATACTCAGCTAATCAACTATCAACTATCTAATCAAAATATTCTTATCGGATACTGATTACAAAATATCGTTAATCTCTTCGTAGGTAATTTGTACACGTACTTCTCGATTGCGGCTTTTTTTTACAACGTTGGTTCATCTAACTTAGAGTGGATAAAGGAGTGGGGGGTGGTTGTGGGTAGTGGTGGATGACGGTAATTGGTTGGTGGTGACAGGGTCTAGGGCGGGTGTTGGTTGGGCAAAGAGCACGCAGTAAAAAATACTTTGCAACGCTACCATCTCATACTCTGATGCAATTGGAATATATATCTCGGGCACCAAATGGTCGCACAAGGAGAAATTATGTATATTTACAGCATCGTTGCTCGCAATACTTTACGGTATTAGACATGCAGACTCCTTCACGGTTCACCGTCGAGAACTTGAGTGCCCGGCAGCCCGTCGACTGGAATAGGGTCGATCGAACACGTGCAACAGTATTACACGAGAATCATATTACCTTTACCAGCCAATTTCCTGTGGTTCGACTGTCAATTCTATTGTCAGTCGAGGCTTTCGAGAAAACTGCAGCTTAAATCGGGTGTAAAAGTACCTCAGATATTCGATACGTAGAGAAATACACGGACCATGTTGCGTCTTTATTTGGACATCTTGTCACCTTTACTCAACCGGAAGAGTCAATATTTGTGAAAGACTATCCAAACCGATAATCGTATTTCAATGGAGATGTTTATATCAACAGGGTTCTCAGAGAGAATATTCGATCGACTCGATTCAGACTGGGGGTGAATTTCGTGTAGGGTTGCAGTTGAGAATCGTACCATTATCGTGTGTGTGTCCGTGTGTTTCTGTATATGTGTATCTGTGTGAAAGAGAAAGAGAGAAAAAGAGAAAAAGACAGACAGACAGACAGAGAGAGAAAGAGGAAGAACACGTGTGTGGGTGTGTCTCTGAACCTCTGTTTGGGGATTCAGGGCTCTCCACAGAACATCGAGGGGGTTGGTTCAAACTTTTCTTACGAAAAAAACTTGTGCAAAATATATCAGATCGCAATGTGTGATGTGTTATATAAAGCAATTAATTATATATGAAAGAAAGGAAATAGACAGACAGATAGATAGATACGTAGATAGGTAGGTAGATAAATAGATAGACAGAGAGGTAGGTAAGTAGCTAGATATAGTATAAAGAAATAGGTATATGTATAGGTAGATAGGTGGTAGATAGTTAGATAGACAGAGAGAAAGAGAGAGAGAAAGAGAGAGAGAGAGAGAGAAATTGACAGATAGAACAATTCATGGCTGCGGTGGTGACTTTAATCATTAGTGTTGAAAACGTGTGTAAAATCGAAACCTGCGTTGAATCAATTAAAAAAAAACTTTAGCCTGTGAGTACTTTTTGTCGTATTATTTCGTTGCTTTATCTTTTCTCTTTACTTCTTTTTTTTTCTTTTTTTTCGTGTATGTGTGTGAGTGTCAACTAACCTCGTCCTTGTCCAAGCCGAGCTACGAAAACGTTAAACTGAGGTTAAAATTCGTTCGTTCACATTCTGAATGATTGTTTGTTCTTTCATTAAAGGGTAATGGGAAGAGGGGGCGGGGGGCGATAAGGGCAAGGGGGTAATAGGATGGTTGGCGAGTGGAGGGTGAGTTAAGGAAAGGCAAGAAAAAAAAAAAGAAACAAATAGAGACATAGTCTTTCATTATTTTTAGCGTTCTCGCAAAGAAGAATTTGGGACGCTAACTAACAAGGAAATAGGGAGAAGCTTAAAATTAGAGTCGATGGCCCTTTGAAGGTCCTGCCTCATTCGCGGTAGCCGCGTGCCCGTTCTTTCGTGTCCAGGCCCGGGACGTACAGGAAATTTTTCTCGCGAGTGATGTAAGCTGATCAAGTCGCGAATCGATAGCGCGAGGGCGGAGAGTTTGGCACGCGCGTGGCCGCGATTAAAGCTGCACAGTACTGGCTCGCGTTTTCTCTCCGCGTGGAGACCACAAACACAGAAAGAGGAGTATATTGTGTGTGTGTGCGTGTGTGGGTGTGTGTGTGTGTATTGTATACGTCCAGTTGTGTCTGGGAATATTCGTATGCGTTGGTGTGTGGGTATAATAAGTACGTCGACGTATGTTGGTGTGCGGATGGGTGCGAGAGAAAGGGAAAAGGAAAGAGAGCGAGATTCGAGGCAAATGGGGACAAACCGCGCTTGAACACCGGTTAAAAGTGGTAATGGTGTTAAGGGTAGTTCGAGCCAGTCCTGTATGCAGTTGAAAAGAAGACCGAGCGCGTCGAAAAGATACGAGTCCGATACACATACATACATATGCGTAACGGATAAATCGTGATCGCGTATCGCGTTTTCGGGGGGCGGTAAGGCAGGGGACCGAAAAAGAAACTTAGAAACGACACGCAACTCAGAAGAATCAAAGTGGGGTAAAAAGGAACCAAAATACGAGAACGAAAGAACGTGGATTCAGTGAGAGATCGTAACTTTGAAATAAGGAACTGAGAGAGTAACTCTAACACTTTTTCATACAATTAGAGCAGAATATCTTCACAGCGAGAGACTAGTCTTACACATTTATAGGTATTTAACAATAGTCAGTGTAATCATAAGAACCATAATAATTAATCATAATGAGAATCATAAGAATAATCATAATAATAATAACGATAACAATAATAATAATAATAATAATAATAATAATAATAATAATAATAATAATAATAATAATAATAATAATAATAACTGTATTGAGGTGTGAATGCATACGTGTGTGTACAGGTACGAGTAGAATCCCGAGAATTCCGAGAATCCCGAGAATGCCGCGTCTCGTTCTCATTTTCCGTACATGATAGATCCCCGGCGCGTTGGCTCGTTTTCATTTCGTGAGAATGGGCATTGATTAAGGTTCTCTACACCGAAGCCTGTTGCTTCGTGTCACTTGCGCTCGCATGCCATTAGAACAGTTCTGATCGCTAAAGTTCGAGAGACAGCTCTCTACGTTAGGTAGTTCAAAAGAGAATCTTACTCGTCGAATGAGTACTTGAGATATAGGGAGATAGCGTACGTGTACCACTCGTCAGATAAACAGTGTGGAACCGTGTTTCGCGTGACAGGACGAGAAATCTTGCCGTTCGACTATTTCGATTCTCGCCTGTCCGCTGGTACAGGTGGGTATTATTAATTATAGTGTGCACATTAAACACGTTCGAACCGACTAAGTAAGTAAGTAAGAAAGTAATCAAGTAAGTAAGTAAGTAAGTAAGTAAGTAAGTAATTAAGTAAGTATGTGAGTAAGTAAGTAAGTAAGTAAGTAAGTAAGTAAGTAAGTAAGTAAGTAAGTAAGTAAGTAAGTAAGTAAGTAAGTAAGTAAGTAAGTAAGTAAGTAAGTAAGTATGTGAGTAAGTAAGTAAGTAAGTAAGTAAGTCTCGTTAAGAAAGGAAAAGAAATCAATCATTCAACACTGAGAAACGTTGAAAAAAGGATTAAAAAACGAACTAAGCACCAGTCAGTCCGGTAAGACACACCTATGGGCACTTAACTTGGGCTCGGCATGTCATCCTAATCATATTTACGAGCTAACATCGACATTCTATAAACTTGAGCCAAAAATCTGATGCTCCATCAAATCGCTTCTCGCTCGTTCGCGTTCCATTAGCAGCAGCCCGTTCGTTGCACTGATATCCCATCAAATTAGGATCATCGAATTTCCCTAGCTGACTCTCTTAATCGATCCCTCGGCCCCTTTTCGTAGCCATTAGCGGTGGCCCAGATTCCTGGGAGGGGGTGATCCGAATGCAATCCGAATGCAATTCGAATGCAATCCAAATGCAATTCGAACTACCGAATGCCGAATGCCGAAGGACGATCGCGCGGGAAGCGATTCGATGATGGCGGTCAAATCCGGCTAATAGAGCAAGATCGTCAAGAGAACATGTAGCGTGCGACGAAACTTACCTCGTCAGTGTTGGAGCCAACGAAGAAAAGGTCGAAGGGTATGGCAGCCACCATGTCGATGACGAACCAACCCTTCAAGTAATGGACGGCTATCTTTCCAGGATGGGACACCACCTCATCGTTGCTGTTGACGAAAGTCGTGCGAAAATTTATGATGATGTCCACTAGGAACGTGACGTCGACTGTAAAACCGAAAGACTCGTTACACAAGAGTGCACTCAAGAAGAGTGCACGATACGTTTTCGCTGCTAAACGGAAAAGGGAAATCGAGGTGATTGGTAAGTGAGGTTGTGGTACAGTGATGGTGGTAGTACGCTCGCGTATCTACTCTCTTGAGCAAAGCCAGGCAAGATTCGGGCGAACTCTAATAGACAAGCGACACCAACTATCATTCACTCTGGCTCTATCTAGAAAAATCGTGACCTCGTATCCGGGTCGAGCGTTTCATCAAAAGGACCCTTTCTTAATTACTCTTTCCCTTTCTCTCCGCCTCTCGCTCACAGTCGTTCCATTTTCACGATCTTATCTCGCCAGCTAATGCAGTCGCACGTTGGTAAAATGCGAGCACGCGCAAGATTGGACATGGAAGATTTAGCAATTAGCTTGCGCGTCGTAGGTGTACACATAAGGATATCGTATGTATGTAAAATAGAAGGAGGTCGAATCCGAGTGGCCGATAAGCGCGAGACTCATCTTCTCGGTCTCGCGTGCAAGCACGCTGCCACACGGCCGACCGTCCATTCCGGATGGGATATTCAATGTATGTATGTATTGTATCGATAGCACGTGTCGTTGCGATTAAACTGAATTGCACATAGAATAAGATAAGGTAAGATATCTAGATAGTGATCGTGTTCTTCTCTCACCTACGAGGTCTATGATGACTAGCGGGTCGTCACTGTACTTTTTGTTCTTCCTGCTGTTGTACTCCGGATCGGAGAGGACGAAGGCGGCGACGTACGGTGTGAATATGGCTGTGTATATAACGAGCAGTAGTATTACCCAGTCCCAGACTGCCTTGAACGGCGAGTAGTGAAGTATGGTCCACTTATTGATTCGAGGCGACTGTAATTTGTACTCTGGGAGGACGTCGGCTCCGAGGGACAGCACCTGGAGCACACAGCATCAACACCTTGGGAGAGGACGCATTGCGAACACCCCTCCGATCTCTTTCGTTAGACACCCTCGACTTTCATTCCTTCTTAACCACACGATCTCACTCTCACTCTCACTCTCTTTCTCTCTGGCTTCGCTTCCGAGCAATGTCAACCCGCCCCCGCCCTCCAAGACTTCCGAGACTCCTCAAGAACGCGATCCGACAGCACATAGAGAAGAGGATTGGAAACATTTGGCAGTGATAACCAGCACTGAATTTTGAACTTGCCGTTACTCGTGGCCAGGGATCACCAATTCTCCTGTCACGGTTCAGCTCGTGATTTAGATGTGATTCGGATGTGATTCAACCCACCGGCATTTCCACGAGTAGCAACAACTCCAAAACATAGCGCTGCTATGTCCGGAATCCAAGTGTGCAAGAGATCAACTGATCGACTTGTTTGTGGCGAACCTGTTTGGCACAGAAGCGTTTCGATCTCGAGTTCGCGATCGGACTCTCTGCCATTTAAGAAGCTCGCGTGGCCCTCCCGTGGCAGAGCGTAATCGCGGGTAGTACGCGCGGTGGTGACCGTTTACGTGACCAAGCTGCGAGGAGGCCACGCGGCCTCTACACCCCTAAGCGGATCTTGATCTCATGACGCGTGGTGCATCTCGAACGCGGTCGTCCGTCAGACTGGAGCGGTGCGTGAGACGCGTGAAACGCGTGGGACCTTTGGCTGGCAAGGGTTCCTCGCTCGCGCCAGTAACCTCGCCAGCTTCGGTCGCGATGCATCGGTCGCGTGCGACCGAACTGTGGGACACGACTGTCAAGAACGCGAGGAACAGATAGGTGGCCTGTCAAGTGGTGGGATGGGAGAGAGATGGCGAAAAGGAGGGAAAGAGAAAAGGAGAGACGGCGTAAACGTGTGTGTGTGTGTGTGTGTGTGTGCGCTCTGGATGCGTGTTGGCTGACGAGAGATATCGATCTCCGCACCGGACGAGCCGTCGCGACGCGGCGTAAGGGGGACCAAGCCTCCGTGGAATCGCGTTTGCGAGCAGCGTGGCTCGGCCTGATGTGGCGTGGCGTGGCGCGTGCGAGAGGGCTGCTAGCGGTTAGGACGAGTCCTGCTCGGCTGTCGGTTTAACACTGATGCAGTGCGGAGTGCCTACGAACCCCGGCCGTTCGATTGGCGAAGCGACCGCGAAGCCCAAGGGGAGTAAGGAGGATTGTTAGAGGTGGTGACGGCGGTGACGGCGGTGGCCGCTACTCGTCCCCGCACCCTTCCTTCCTTCCATCCTGCCTCCCTTCTTTTCTTTCTTCCTTCCTTCCTTCATTCTATTCTTCAGCCTGCCCGCCACCCCCTCGCTCATACACCCACTCCTTGTTCTACCGTCAATACCAACTTTGCGGCCCGAAACCTTCGGAACCCTCTCCACCGTGGTATTTAACACCCCGCAGACACACAATGCACACTCTCTCCGAGCTTAGTGATGTAAGATTGCAGGCAGCCCGAGTGGAAGCGTGGCGAGCAATTTTTCTGCGAGCCATTTCGTCCGGCTTAATGTACGCGGTATTCAGTTCGTCAAGCGGAATGCGGCCGAGCTTGCTTTCTCCGAGAGTGTTTTCGCGGCGCGGCGAGGAGCGACGTGGGACGTCCTCGAATCCCTCGCATCGATTGCAACTCTCCTCGCTCGTCGCAATAAAAATGCGTGCTGGAAAATTTCAAAAAAGAGTGAGAGAGCACGCGCGAGAGAGAAAGAGAGGAAACGTTCGAGGAAATCAATACGAGGAGAGACAGCGGCGAGATAAACGCGCGGCGCACGTGTGTCGAGCAAACTTCGGAAGGAAGCACTATGATCTTGAACATGCAAATAGCTAAGTGAGAGTTGCTACGTATCGGCACGTGGAGCAAAACAATCTCTTGGAGAACTCGAAAAAAACGATCTCCAGAGGTCTCAAAACCACCAACGATGGCTCCTTGCCAATCTTCGAGCCAGTCTAGGGGCTCGCAAGCCACCCGAACTCAATTCACGTCCGATCGATGCTCCTCCATGCGCGGCCGTTTAGTCAACGGAAAATCGAAATCTCCGAAATTCCGACAATGCTCATCCATAGTCAATTCTGCGGGATCCATAATTCATGGGGTCATGGGCAATATTTAGGGGCGAGGTTCCACCGGCCGCTAGACTCGATGGGATCCTCGCACGATTCGCAAAGACCAGTTATACGCTGAAAATCAATGACGACCGGGATTCACGTGAAAAGGTATCGAGCTATCAGCCACTAAACTACTCTGACTAAGTCCGCAATATGTACACTCAACGTGACCAATAATGTACAGATGAATGAAGTGTCCGCTCTAATTAGTTATTAGCGAGATACATTAGCTGGCCTACTAGCAACGTATGAAGTCACCTGAGCTGTGGACGTGGGCGCAAAGAATTATTGTAGATCAGAGGCTGGACGGTCAAAGAAACCATCCGACGGTACCTGGCCTTACGTCGTATTGACATCGTCGTCCTGGTGACGGCGGCGGTTTCCCTCGTTTCCGGCTGCCGTCCGATGGCACCATCTAACCTGGTCTGATATTTCACGGTAGAGTTACCCGGACCTGCCCATTGATTTCTTGTTATCAACGCATCGTCTCTCCCACGCTCTTCTTCCGTGGAGTCAAGGCGACCGCTGCGCAATTGCACCCTGTGAGCCATCGAGGTCGGATGCTAGCGATCGCTATCATCTGCCGAAACCATTTCTCCCAATCTCTCCCCGCCAACCTAAATGCCTAGTCCGGACGTCATTTAAGAAGAATTCTCACGAATTACAGCGAATTCCCCCCCATTATCTTTTAATCGTGTCATCCCTCCCTCCACTATCTCTTAATTGCATTGCTGGGGTCAGCCAACGACATGATGCTCGACGACCGATTGGATAATTTCGTAATATGTACATTTGGGGCTGATCGAAGAAATTGCAAGGAAAACGTTGCACCGGAATAAAATTAATTCGCGTATAAAGTGAGTCAGTTTTGTGTCAAGCCCACCAACTTTTGTCTCACTCTTCAGGGCATTCTTCAGGGCGTAGCCGGTGAGGAACGAGGCTACAGAGGTGGAAAATGTGGAAAGCCGCGTACGGCACGTCACGGTGTCACGGACGACCGGAGGAAATGTAAATCCACCGGCAGGAATGTTTTATTCAGGCACCTGCCAGCGGCCAGGCGATGGTGGAGAATCGCGGCCGCGGCCGTGGGGGTGAGGTCCTGACCTGGCAGCCCCGTTTCAATGAGCCTACGTCATTGTGCGATTCTCAAAGGCCCACGTGGATGAATCGACGATCGTGAAAATTTCTCTTTGTTCCCCGAGCATCCCTTAAGCATATGTCCCGCGTAACACCAATAACTGGGCTTGGCAAGTAGAGGGTGGGCTCTGTCTCTGCTCGACTATTCGTTGCAACGTGTAGATATCACAGGGATCGTAATCAATTAGCGCCAAGCGACTTGGTTAATGGACTTAGTCGCAGTAATCGAATGCAAACACCGAGGACTGATTGTGAAAGGGTGACACCCATTGGACAATGTTAGTTACCCTCTCTGTGATCTGGAATCGAATATCCGAGCCATGCCGACTGTAGTAATGATCTTCACTCAATTAGACCATTCCTTTGTAAGGCGATCGACGAATCAATCCCCTCGGGGATTAATGGAATAAAAATTTGGGGGTTGTATCGTGCTTTGGGATGACCTCGGTCCAAGGGTCCCTAAATACTCTTACGGAATATTGCAGATGTAGGGGTTGCCGTTAAGGGCGGCTAGTACGAAAGAATTCCCAGAAAATTGAGATGAGCGAATTTGCTGACAGCCGCAGAGGGTAAGAACCTTCACTATCTCACGAAGACGTCAGCTTCTTGAGACGAGGGGAACCGAGTGGAAAAAATCCCTCGCGCAGAAAAAAGCCGACAAAGAGCTGGAGGGGGGGTGTGTTCGTGGAATCGTTATCGACGAGTCGACGGGTGCAATTTGGAAATTGGGTCGAGCAAACGGTGTTGTGAGGCGCGGCGGCTACGATTCTCAACCCCCAACTCGCTTCTACCTTTGATCAGACCCGAGTGACGTAGAGGTTATTGTTTGAGCTCGCGGTTGAAACTGAAGCATTACACACACCTGCGATATCACGGCCGTGCTCGCTTCTGCATTAATGGCACCATAAATGTAGAGGGAAGCGCGAGTGCCTGATTTATGTCGCCCCTAATGTCCTCCGCTATTAGAATTGATTGCATTCTCCGGCTCCCGGGAGGATTTACCACCTGACTAAAGACACTTTTCGCTCCTTTGAACGCGGTCACTGTGGTACGCGTGCTCGAGCTACGACTAATTAACCCTGTCTAAAAGTTGCCCATGTGGGACGAAGGGAAAGAATCGCCCTAATATGAGTACACTAGGTATGTACCGTGCTGGGAAGTGGGTCGTCCTCGCTGAACCAGATCCCAGCACCCGCGTTCGTAAACGTTCAGAGTAATATGACTTTTCAGGTAGAAGTCATATGACCGATGTCGAACAAAACTCTAATCGGATTAGCGTTCAGGAGAACGCGAGCGTCCTCTTCTCGACAGCGAGGGATGAGGTAAATATTTGACTAACCCAAATCCGAGCATAGATTAAATTGAAAGTAATCAGATAACACGGTTTATAAATTCTCGGAGGCAGCGGTATGCACAACACTTTGTTGTGTTCGATCTGTGCTAGTACATCGGAATACTGAGACTAATCCCAACTTGTAGTGGTCAGAGACATATGTATATGTATGTATATCCATTGTTCTAGATCAATGACGGTACCTATCCAAGCCGCCCAACACTCTTAATGCCCCTTCGCGCACTGCAAGAGTCTTACTAGAAAGAGTCAAGAACCCTAGGAACATCGATTACCGTCGAGAGGGTGGATCCGAATTTCTTCTTCTTCCCGTTCGCGAAGTAAGAGCGTATCATGGTTGCCGAGACCTTGACGAAAAATTCCAGAGTCATTCTCGGTAGACGCGGCTGCGAGAACGAAGCATCCAGCGCATCCAAAGTGCCGTGTGCCCCTCAGTTGGCGAAAGAGGCAAATAAACGTAGGGTTCGAAGAAGAACCACCTGTTCCACTATCCGCACTTCACCACCAACTCGAAACACGAGAATCCACGATCGCGAGTTTCAGTGAGAAAATTAGCGATAAATATTGGCGTGGATTTCCGCGCGAATAATGAAAATAGCATTGAATCAGCAGACAAGAGAGAATGTGTTCAACTGTTGCTTCCAGAATACAGTAAGAGCGATGTCCGATTTTCCAGGCGCCAAGGCTCCGCTCCAGTGAGTTTCCGGTGTCTGGTTTCCATCCGGAGTGTCTCGATTGGTTGTATGTCTTACCGCTTGATTCCCTGATGATTTTCCGAAATCGGTACATCAGACCAACACGATCTGTCAGTTAATCTGTCTCGCCCTGCCGGTTGTCAATCCAATTATTGACGAAACCCTAACGCAGCCGCGGGCCGCGTGCTCCGTTTTCCCTCCGACAACTTGACATTCCGCGGTTCGCGCTCCGGTAGGTGCCGGCCGGTCTTCCGATGTGCCTGGTACTCTCTTGAGATTTCTACCTCTTCCCTTGGGATTCAACGGTGCATCGGACGTACCAAGAAGGCAGGTGTCTACTCGAATCACTCACGGAGACCTCCTTGGCCCGGCAGCTATTTGGGCGATGACCCGATTGCTCCTCGGACAAAAGCGCTCAACTGGCGAAGCCACTCGACGAGTCGAGTCGAGTCGAAGTGAACGTGGAGCAAGGCGAGATCACTTTTGTTTTGGCAGTAGCTTCCCGGATTACCCCAAAACTTCTTCTTTTTTTTACAAGATTCGCGATCGCGTCAAGGAAATCCTAGTGATCAAAGAGTGCTCAATGGAAAGAAGACTAGTGCGCGCGCGATTCGTTCTTCGTGGCGTGGTCGAATTCCAGCTTGAATTCCGGCAAGATGATCTAATTTCGGAGGCGGTCGTGGCCGCGCGCTCCCAAGCGCGCGTCAAAACTAACTCGAACGGTGCGAGGAAGCGCTCCGTTTCGGTAAGCAGCAGCAGTAGTAGCAGTGGCAATAGCAGAGGCAGTAGCAGTGGCGGCAAACACCGCCCCTTCTTGCCCGTAAAACATCTGCCCCGCCGATCCGAAATTCAAGCTGCATCGGTCCTCGCCGAGCAGTGGGGATGGACTGTCCGATGACGATGTCTGGCATCCTCGAGTCACCTCGCCCTGTCGTGGCTGACTGTTGAATTGTTAAGCTTCTCTGTGTACGTACGTATTTCGACGTCGCTTCTATCGCAACCTTCCTCCACAATCTTTTTATTCCATTACACAGGATACGAGTAATACGACAAACCAATCAGCGAACCACTCTAGTCCAGTTGGATTAAACGATGTTTCCCGAATGCTGGGGAAGAGTTCGTCGGGGGCCAATTTACCTATCTACTGTCGATGATAGCTATCGTTCAGCGATCAGTTAGGATTGACGAACGACCACGTCGATTGTGGGATTCCACGCAGAGACGATTCCAATCTTAAAATACACTGCCACCTTGGGCCCCTTATCGATATCCCGCCACGGGACTCTCGACCTCGAAAATATTCGAAGAGTTCCTCTATGGTAGGCAGCTCGCGATCCAGCGAGTTAATTCAAGTTAACCCACTTGCCACTCGGTAGGGAAAGCCACTTATTTTTAAACCGTAATTTCGTGCCACCGCAGGCCGGCATTCTCGAATTATTCCGGAACCAAGCGTGCTGTGATAATGACGGTCGACTCGAATCTCGGATTCTGGATGCGCTCATTACCATCGTACGAGATTGTGGAGACCCGATTCAATTATTTGACAAATTAGCTCGACTAGTCCGAATCGATATAAATAAGTGATTTAAGAGTAATTAATGCGAACCGCGCTATTAACCCCTGGAATAAATATGCGTATTGCAGTGAAGGGTTGCGTGCAATTCCCAGCGTACATTTTCAATCTCAATTTCAAATCAGCAACTCGCGCGTGCTCTAGCGCTCACCACACCCTGTAATAACAACGATTCATTATTACAGAGCTGGTAATGGCCGGTTGTGAAAATGTGTCCAATGCTCCGGGCGGCACCAGGCTGGTTCCATTAAGGCATTGGAAAATTCTGTCGGGGAAAATGGAGAAGAGCGACAAGCCGCATGAAAAATTCATCTGACTCTGGTGGGCCTTCGGCGGAAATCGTTGAGGTAAAAGATTAAAGCTGCCAGCTAGAAAGCTCCAACAGCTAGAAAGAAGGACTATAGCGCGATGAACCAACGATGCGACCAGTCTAATCCGAAATCGATGAATCGCGAAAGAAAACGGTTGGTTTTGGCACCAGTATGAAAGACAGTACAAGAGGCTTAAGCTTAATTCCGTACTTAATAAAGAGTCTCGATTGCAGAGGAGATGTATCCGGAGAGTGAATCGATCTCGAGGATAAGCCCTTGTTTTGAATGGGAACCGGGGCGGAAGTAGCAAAGGCAATAGTCGCGCAACGAGTTTTGCAATAATGCACCAGAGTAATTCCATTCTTACGGCAGTTCGAGATGTAGGATTTCCCGAGTATTGTAAGCGGATCAGACGGGACCTAGATATTCTGCTTGAATAGCAGTTAGTCAAGACACACTAATCCTTAAGTGAAAATAGGATTAGCAGGCCACGAATTAGGTATAGGTGGTATACCACTAGCGAAGCCAATAGATAATGATTACCGAGACGCAATATTCGCGACGAGATATTTATGTTCGACAGAGATATCGATGCTACCCCGCGTTATGGCTGCGCAAATCTCATAATGTATCGATCGTACGTGTCGATATCGTATATATATGCATGACTTTGCTCTTGCAAATGTCGTCTCGTAGATCGACAGAGCAAAATTCGTGATTGTAAATGGGAAACGCTGGTAGATTCACAGTTGAATTTTAATTCTAAATGGATGTAACAAAGAAACGCAGGTTACGAGCAATCTAGACCTCTTTGTTTCAGTGTCTGGTAGACCCGTTGTTTTCATAAGGGCAGAGATAAGCGAGTACGATGGATGAATGGCTAGATGGACGCCCCCTATTTTGATGGATCACGGAGGTCGCAGAAAAAACTCAAGGGAAAAACGGTAAACAGTGTGCTGGCGAATGCCTTACCAGGCGTGTCACGAGTAAAATTGTATCGGGCAAGCAGACACGGGAGGGTTGGTGCTGTTGGCCAATTAGAAGCCATCGCCGTTGTTATTTTGCATATCGCGCGTGACTGCTCTCGTTTTGTATTGTCGCGTAGACGCGAGAGAGCCCACTGGAGAATCGTGCGTTCTGTTCTCTCATCAATTTAACGAGCGAACCGCGTTTTCCGACGGCGAGTATGACGCTTCGTGACGCGACGTGGCTACCTAATTAGCGTAAAATGTGTCATGCTAGTATGCCACTTCTGGGAGCACTCGAGTGGAGACGATTGCATCTAATCCACCACGGCCAACGCTGGCGAGTGCAAACTTTTGCGCGACAATGGTGTCATCGATGTACAATCTTGTCGTAGCATCTCACTTTCTAATGTCCTCTTTCCGCGAACTCACGATGCAGCAGATAGCCTGCCGAGAAAAGCCAAAGTTTGCAGTTCGATAATCGCTGAGAGGGAAGATCGAACGATCGCAAATATAATTTGGCGAACGTTATTAAAAAAGTTGCACCGCCTTGCGCGTTACGGAAAGAAAGTTTGAACCGGAAGTTATTGCAATAAACTTCTATGAATATTGGTCGGGCTGCGTGTTGATTTTTCTAGAAGACGACCTGTGCTGTCGTCAATCTTGCGTTGATCTCGGGTTTGCCGTAAAACGTAATTACCGGTAAGGCCAACTTTCCAGACACCTGACCCGTAAACGTGGCCTATCGAGACGCGCTTCCGACGAAAGGCAGAGTTCCGCCGTCGTGTATGTGTATACAAATTAAATCGGTGCTCTAGCATCTTCGGAGAACTATGAACCACCGTGATCGTTAACCCAAAAACCAAGAGGCTTCGCGGTCTCTGAGGAAGCTGCTCTTCCATCGAGACCCTAACACCAGAATCGCCAACTTTTATTTATCCACTCGAACGTCAGCACGGATTGCGACAGAAAGTCAACTTAAAAAGAAAAATGAGGAGCGACGGATTTGGAAAAAGCCATTAGTCGTATTACTTGGAAATTAGGCAGCATCCCAGCTGGTTTTATGAAAGACAAAGGCAAAGATAATCGGGATTAAAGAGAAAAGAAAAGGGTTTATGCGGCCCCGAGTTTGCAAGGCGCGTAATCGCGCTTCTGAGAATCAATAGCAGAGACCCTGGCGTAGGAAAATTTTTCAAGCAGCATGCTCATCCTACCGAACAAGTCGGAGAATGAAATTAATTAAAAGCAAGCTGGAAAGTCTTCAGCTTTTGCGTAACGGGCTTGAAAAAGTTTCTCTAATTGTAAGAGGAACGTGGGATTTGACATTCTCGCGTTCGCTTTTAGCTTACGGGAAACGAAACAAGGGTACGTCGATGACGCAGTGGGTGGCTCTTGGCTGCTACATACCGCTATTCCATCCTCTTTGGAATGGCTTTGAGCGCGTTAATTTCCGTGGTCACGCGCTTGCGAGCCAAAAGAGCGACATCGACTAAATTAATTCCAACCTTCCGCGTCCTTCCTACCTTTACGGCACAGTTTCCCAACAGGAATTCAATTTGCAGATGTCCGTGCGGCTACTAAATTTCACAACCCACATCCGGTTAATCATCCCTTTGTCGCGAGTTGCGTTAGTGCTTCACGCGAGATCACCCTGAAAGAGACTCTCGCTTTGTTCGATGCACACATAGGAGCGAAGAAAAAAAGTCGAGGATATGTCGTTGCACGCGAGTCTCTTAATTTAAACGCGTTGATCGATCTGCTGGAAATTGCATTCTTGCCGCTAATCCCTCGGATTCGAGTTTTTAGTTTTCGAAAGGCGAAGCCAATGTGGCAGATCATGTTTTCGCGAGGGATAGTAGCCGCAAGAGAGAGTGCAAGCTCGATGAATATGGTTTCCGAAAATAGCGACGCCAGCAGAACCGCCGCCCTGGGAGTCCATGGAAATGCGTGTTTATCCTCTCTCGCCCATAATCGGCCGTTGGCGAGCCTGTGGACGCGAGTATGGGTGTACGCGAGCTCACGCGGACTCACGCGTGCGAATCAAATCGTCAATCGTGTTGTCTTTGAAAACAGAGGGTGCTCTCATAACGCGAAGAATTGTATTGCCTGTTGAGTCGATAAATCGCCAGCGACCCAAAGCGTTTCGATAACGCATATGGATGAGAGAATATTGATCGGGAATGCGGCAATTAAATGACGTTCGATCAGCTAATGGTATACTGGAATTAGCTACGACGCGTTGACCGATACGCTGTCCACAGTGGCTGGCGGAAGTGACCGTGGCGCAATAATCGGGCACGGTATTACACTTTGAATACCAAAGAACATCGATTTTCCTTCGGGTTCGAAGCTCGGATGAAAGTGCACCACTCTTCGGGATAGAGTGAATCGAGCGTGAGCACGACTAGTTGCCACTAGCCGATGAGCAAACAATTCTGAATTGTTCGCGATGAAGCGCGAGTACAAAGAACCGGGAGATGCTTGGCACCGTCACGAAACGAGACGAGGATGATGGCAACAACAACCAGAAGAACATCGACATTATGCTACAAACTAGAGGAGAGGGTATACATTTAGAGGAGAGGATCTCTCGACGAGAAGAATCACAAGTGAGAGAGTGGAGAAGAGCGTCGAATTTTGGCGACACAGGGTTGGATGGTAATATGTGGAGACGTGGAGCACTTAATTAATGCGGTAAACATCTTAATCAGGCAGGGTAGAATACCTCTTTCCTAATAGCTCCTTTGAGCGCCTGGGGTTGTGGTCCTCCGTTCTCCAGTAAGAGACTCTTGGTGCTACCACCCTTGACCCTGACGCTGCTCCACCTTTGTCGCGGCACATCGGGCACCCTTTCGTTGCTCTCGCCCTCGCGTAGCGATCCACCCTTGACGCGAATCGCTCCAAGGACCGTCGGAGTCACTGGGACCTCGAGCTGCCCCAGGAGGTGCTCCGACATCGCTCGAGGGGACTTGATGCAGGTCATCGTCGTCGGTGCGAGCGTGTTTGCCGAGGAGACCGACTTGACCAAGAGTTCCTTGCTCCCCTTTGACCAGCAAGTGATCTTGCGACCGACCGAGAGGTTCGTCGGTACAGAGGCTGGCTTGCCGGATGAGCTCGATATCTCTGCCACAGGTGTCTGTCGTTCTTTCCTTCCTGGTAGCTCCCTTTCTTCGTCCCGAGCCTCCTCCTCCTCCTCCTCTTCCCCTTCAGTGGGATGTAGATCCTCCAGGCTAGGTGGCGATTTTACCGTTGACGACGAGGAGGACGAGATTACTTCGCGCAGACCGCGTCCGCGATCCCCAGCCAAGAACTGTTCTCTGGTCCCAGCTGACGTAGACGCGGCTGCGATTCGTCTCCGCGCGCCGAACTTGGAGATTCGGTTGCGACAGACTGTGAGAGGAGTGCGAAGACCCTCGATCAACGCGTCGCGCTCTTCGGACGAAAGCTCACTCTCTTCCTGGAAGTCCGAGGAGGTGCTGTCACTGATCCTCGTGGGAACCCGGCCAACCGAGGATGGGCCAGGTTCGTGTAGACGGGCTTGAGACACCTGAAGATCCCGCTCGTAGGAGGAGGAGCTGGTCGAGATGGTTCCAGCCTCAGCGAAGACTTTCGCGGTGCCGTTCGTCGAGGCTGACTTCGAGACGAAGCCCCACTTCCGCCTGGTGGCTTCTTGGTAGCCTCGCGGCCCTCTCTCGAGGGCCTCCGATGAGACCCAAGACTTCTCGGGATGCTGTTCCTGTCTGGAGCACTCGGAATCTTTGGTCGAGGAGCGAGTACCCTCGTCCGAGATGCTCGAGTCTGCGACGCTCGTGTCTTGCTGCGTGCTGCTTTTCAGCGGTATCTGCTTACGTCTTATCACTACCGGCGGCGGCAGACGATTCGTCGCCCTGCTGCCACCGTCCAACTGACCCTTCACCGATCTCAGTGCTATTTGCTCTTCTCTCGAGGATAATCCCGGAGGTTGGGATTTGGACAGTTTTTCCTTGAATAGCTGAATTTTGGCGGAGTGCTTGGTCACCTGGGGGTCAGGGAGGCTACGACCCACTCAGTGGTCGTAGCGCAGCTCCTTTCTCTCTATTCTCTATTCTAGTCTATAGCCCTCTTGGCTGACTTATCTGGCTGGTTGGCTGCCGATCGAGCGGTCCTAATCTTCCGCGATCGGATGCTCTCTACCTCTTCGACTCGTGGAGATTCAATAGAAAAACAGTTCCTCTAGTCTAATACTTCGACACTTTGAAAGACAATTGGGCAATGTTCCTCTTGCAATCTTGTAAGCGTCAGCATATGTCTTTGGTGCGACGCTCTATTTTCACGGTTGATTGGTGTTGCTCTTGCTCGCGTTCTCTCTCTTTCTCTTCCTTTTTCTCCCTCTTCTTCCCTATATGTATTATATATCTCTGTGCTCGTTATTACTAAGGGATAATCGATCGGATTTGTGCTTGATACGTGCGCATTGATATCCTGCGTTTTCGATCAGATATGTGTTTTTTGGTTGTTCTTCCTTAGAACGCGCATACTCCTGCCATATCTTACTTTAGCAGTTAAATATTACGTTACGTTAACAGTTGCGAAATCACTCGCAACTTGGTGCTTAAATTTTTGTAAAAATCATATCGGTTCCTGCTTTCATTGTTCGCGACGGATCTTCCTTGTCCAGTACTTCTCGTCGTAGAGGTTCAAAATCATTCGTATTCTTAAAAGATCGGTATAAAATGTAAAAGGGTCGTTGACTTAAACTTAATCACTCTCCTGGACTCCAATGAAGGTACAATACGATTAACGTGATTAGTAATAATTAGCAATTAGTAATAAGTAATGGATGGAACACGACGACAGTCTCAGTTGGAAAAAAGTAACTTTCTGAATGTCAGTCTCGATCGCAATTTAGTTACGGCTCTTTTAGCTCTCCTCTTTCTCTTTCTCTTTTTCTTTAGCTCTCTAGCGTTCTTTCGGTCCCTTGCCGTTCTCCTTTCGTCTCCACTCCCGTTCGGTATCTTCACGCTTCCACCCCACTCCACCAGATTCCAGGTTTTACGGCTCTCGCTCTGGCTTTCACCCGTTTTTCGTCTCTCCTCGGCTTTACCCTCGTACTCGCTCCCTTTCTCCTTCCACCCACGCTCCTTCTTTCAGAGAAATATTGCGCAATGCGCAAGTGCGCCACCGTACAAACGAAAACAGATAAGGGTTCTCTCCTCCTCCTCCTTTACCTTCTCCACCACCTGCTTCTCCTCCTTCAACACCCTTTTCCTTCTTGGCCAGTTGTTCTTGTGTTGATCGGACGACGATCCTCCGTTGCCCCGTTCCTTCCTACTGTTCTCCCTTTCAGTTGGCCCTGTGCTCCAGGGAAGCTTGCAATCGAACGACAACGTGGCAGAGTAACACGCCAGGAGTAGTGTTACCCGAGTCGTGACCTCGGTTAACGCACTGGCTGGGTCGGAGGAACGGTGAATTTTTGGAGGGGCGGGTGCCGCTGGCGGAGATCGGTGGTGGAGATCGGTATTGACGAGAAAAGCGGGAAAACAGTGTCGGCAGGAATTTTCGATGCCAAGATCCTTAAAGTCTTCTGAGGCGCGAGCCACGCCGATTGGACGGGCAAAACAAGAGGGATCCACTTAATACGAAGCGTTCGATAAGTTTGGCACGAGCTAATACTAACGAGTCTGCGATCGAGGATGCGCGGGGTTCCATCGTTCGAAGCGACGAGCGCCGTAAACGTTCCAGTTTTCCCTTGACGCCGATCTATATAGGTGCAGTAACGACGATACTTGGCGAATCTTCCATCACCAATCCTCCTCCATCCCCCTCCTTCGCCTCTTGCGAAAAATAGGACTCTCGCCCGGTTCCAAGGACGACGCTCTATCTCGCTATGAGAGAACGCACTACGCTTAGAATCCGTGGTTTCGGGTCTTACGGGAGTCCGCTGGCCGCCTCGTTGACGGAGCCAGCTCTCGGATTGATCACGACGCGATAGTGACGGTCGTGAGAGTGGTGGCGATTTTCGTAAAACTGCGTTTGAAATCTGTCGCAAGGACTCCTCTTCTGCGTTCACTGCTATCCGGAAAACTCTCGAGTATCATTCGCATTTCGTTGAACAACGCCTGTCGATCAGGATGACGAGAGGCTAGGGATGCCAGCGAGGAGTCCTGCTCGAGTCACTTTCGTCCTGTGGCTCGTTGCTTCTTCGAGGATGGACTCGCGCACTATGTCCTCGCGTTCGAAGGAAAACTCAACTGGACGGACGACGACGCGGGTAGCTCACCCTCTCGAAGAGTTCGTGTCATCGGCCACGACGAGGGCGACGGTGATCCTGAGTGAACGACACGCGCAGGGTGCACCACCGATACGAGTCCGCGCGCGCCTCGCGCTTTATCGACACAACCTACAACTAGGAGAGTCTCGTTGTTTCACAGCCACTAATTTAGAGTGAGAGCGTGGGGGAGCGCGCGCTTGGAACGGCCCGGTGATCGGCGTTGAGTGCCTGCACCCTCGGGTGTATCCTCGCGAGTAGCTGGATGTAGCGTGATGTGCGTTGGCGCCAGAGCGGAACGATCCAAGCGAGGACTCTGGCGCTTAGGGGAAGGATATCCGGGACACGAGTGGTTCGGCCCCAGGCTTCGAGTCGGCCAATTCAACTGACAGATTTAATGGTTGGCAAGTAGGCAGGGCAGACCAACGGATGAGACTTTGAAGGTACAGGTACGTCGGGCGCGTCTGTGGCTCCGGATCTTCTTTGGTTCTTTCTGGCTGGGCATCGTTCTCTCGCGCGCGCGGCCCACTGCCGACGCGCTTAGTTACCGACCAGTGAATACCACAGCGGTTCCTCTCGCTCTCTTGTCTTCCCTGAGCGCGTCCACCCTCACAGCTCCCTGTTGAGTGTCCCCACGGTTCGTCCTCCTCGCGTGCACCCTCGCGCACCCTGGCTCACCCTTCCACGCTTCCTCTCGCTCTCTATCTCTCTCGGTCAGAGTAACAGCGTCTCACCAACGGCGCATCGCCGCCGTGTCCGTTCGCAAGCTGCCCGCTTTTCTCCAAGGCAGCCGTGTCGTCAGCGGCGCTTTTCCAATGCGCGCCACCACTACCACAGTCACCAGTACTACCAGCAGCACCGTTGCTGCCGCCACCACCGGCGGCGACCCACCTGTACTCACGCTTATTGATTCGCGCGTCTGGTTCGCGAGCGCCCACGCGCATTTGCGCTTCTGTGCCGCTGCGCCGGGCCGTTGCGCCTCTGCGCCGTGCTACGTCGTCGCTGCGCGCGCCGTGCGGCTGCGCCACCCACCCTCGCTTAGCTTCTCACCCTTACAGATTCATGCTCCGTGGGTTATACAGCGCTCCGACTGTACGATCCGATTCGATGCCCGGTGCTATCGTGCGAGCCAGCTGGCACTCGACTGCCCTCCTTGTCCTTTCTTATCGCCCTCCAATTTCTCAAACTGCCCTTTCTTTCTCTTCACTTCCGAAATGCTCAAAGTTTTGGCACATTATTTGGAAATAATGTGGCAAAAATCGATGTAAAAAAGAGAAGTGTTATGGATGCGCCGGGAGATTCGTGCCAAGTTTTGCTCCTTGGAACTGCTTGAGCACCCCCGCGCCCTTTATACTCGGTCCGGGGCTCGTGTTTGTTTTACTGGGATTCCCCGGGGTCCTTCGGGCAGGTCCTATTGTGTGCTCTCGTCGCCTACCGCGCATTCAGCTAGGTCGCGGAGGGTCGCTTCCACGATCTTCCAAGATGGATATCCCCTTGGTGCATCTTTTGACTCCTTTCCAAATATGCGCGGCAGCAGAGCGAGGTCGAAGAAAGTTTCAAGGCGCAATAATGCCAGAAAGAGGTCGTACTTCAGTTCGATCGAGATCGCGTAATGTTATATTGCGACCCCGTTTCTGCGAATCTGCTGGACTGGTTGTTAGCTATTTCCGATAAAAATCTGTCGCACCGTGCATGATCGCTGCTGCATTTTTCCGGGGCGTTCGTTTTCAAGCTCGTCATTTTCGCAACCGCGCCAAATTTCTCGACATTGGTCGCTCTGGGTGCCGATTACCCCAACCGAGTCGCCACGGCGGGAAGTAGAGCGGAAAGGAAAGGAAACGGTGTCGCAAAACCCCTGGAGTACTTCCTTGGGTAGGTTTGAAAAACTGCAGGGTCAAATGTGGGAGTGAGGTCAAATAAGAGGAGGGACTCGTGAAACGGTATTCAGGTCCAAAAAATATCCTTTTGTTAAGTCGACGTGCATCCCCTAAAACCTTGATATCTTTTCCTAGCATTTCATAGAAATATATCTCAACGCAATTATCTTAGTAAATCAAGGATTTTTTTTTCCTCTTAATGAGCGTGGCTTGAAGCGAACGAAATCGGCGATGCATCGCTACCACCTATCGATGCGCCAACGCTGTGGAAACAGAGAAGTCACGTGACCATTAATCTGGGTCGTTGGTAGTGAGCTTGCGAATTTTGCGAAGAGTCATCGATAAGTCCTAACCCAATTTGAGAAGTGAATTCGAGACGAAAGTACAAGACACCTACGATACTCAACGATAGGTTTTGCGCTCGCTTTGAACCTGGGGTCTCTCTTGAATTACGCGGTTTAATGCCTGCCATTCATAATCATCCCCGTGTCCCGTTCCCCGACGACCAAGTTTTTTCTGTCACCGACTTGGCAGTGTCAGTGCACTCGTGGCACTGCGCATTAGCGCGACCCGTTAAACTTACGGAAAGCCTCGAGTTTATGTTCGCGCAGCCAGCTGCGAAATGAAAAAATAAACCAGACAAGACTGAACGGGTGAAAATGAAACAGTGGCCTCAAGGGAGTTCCCTGTCCTTTTCGCGTGAGAAACTCGGCCGCGTGCACGAGAGCGATAAAGTCCCACGCATCGTTGGCAAAAATTATCACGAGTGAGGTCACTGTGACATTCGTGCCGAGAAATGACCGTATGCTGTCGTCTCTTGGCAAGTTAATCACCAGAGCGATTAGCGAGTAATACCTAGAATTGACTACGCTGCATTTTCTGCGAGCAAACTTCCAACAGCATCAGACATACTCGTATGAAAATAAATTGATGTTTTACAAACAATTCAGTTTCTAATTCTTTATCAAGATTATTATAATATCGTTGAACGAAGGAGAAGTTGTTGCTAAGTTCTGAAGGAAAATCGAATCGTTTCCATGTCGTGGGTGGCTCACCTGCTCGCTACGTGGCTTGATCTTCTCATCCTGCTCCTTAGCGAGGTCCTCGACCAGGTCATGGAGGAGCCTGATGTCTTGGGGGCTGGGGGAGTCGACCCTGCCAGCCCCCAAGCTCATTGCACTGTGGGGCGCCAGTTCACACGAGTCAGCAGCTTCGCCCTCGGTACCCCGCCCGCTCACCTCCTCTTCCCACCACTCTTTGTCCGACCACTCCTGGTCACTTTCGCTCACTCTTTCGTCGTCATCGCTCATTTAGGGCATGCAGGACCTTCGGGCGAATCTGACTCGACCCTCTTCGCGCCACGAGTCAATTTTCTTCTTTTCTTCTTTCCTTCTTCCCAATGCTGCCGGTCCTTGTCGATCCAGTGGCTTCTAATTTGGTCGATTAATGATCAAAGTGAGAATTGGATGAACAATTCCGAGAAATTCCTGATGATGTAATTGACTGGTTGTCGATTGGCGATTGGCGATTGGCGATGCGCGCGGGACGATGGCCTCCTTCCGTTTTGGCACGTGTCTCTGTTTGCTACCGTCTGTTGGTCCTGCCAATGTCGCGCGGCTAGCCCTGATACATCTAACCACTCGAATCTCTCTTTCCTGAGTGATCGACTCGCTTCAGCTTCTTGCACTTGACTTAAACCCTCTCGGAGGAGTTAAACATGCGCGCATCTGCGCCCGCTACTTTCTTATTGTCGGGTTGAGCAGTGGTCGTAGTTTCCGAAGAATCGCGGTATGCACATTTCGCAGCGATAGGCAATAACACTGCTGCGATTACCGTGGTTTCGGTATAGATAAACTTGAGTAACTGTATATTAAGCGCGATGTATTCGATGATAATCGTGAACACAGGTTCCCTTATCGGAAGTTCCTTTCTATGTAACTTGGTCGGAGGTCTGACGCGCACTGAGATCACTCGTCTGGGACCAGAGTCGGGAACAGAGAATTGTCCCTCCGTTATTCCGGTATTGCTTTCTAGAGGACGATCGTGGCGCGCGTCGATTCACCGTCTGAAACCGGCGTGCTTTCCGGATCGAAACGAAGCGCGCGCGTTGCCTTTCAACCGGGGTGGTTGCAGCGAAGAGAGCAAAGGAGAGAGGAGGACGGAGTGCTAATCGAGGGAAAGGTTCAGGGTTCGCATGGTCCACGTGCAGAGGGTAACGATCGTGGTTAGTTGCGCGCGAAAATGGCACTGAAATTGGCAGCGTACTAAATATTAGAGTTGCAACGGTACATGCGAAGCACCCTCCTCGCATTGCCACGAGGCGAAGAGGAGAACGAAGTGGTAGAAGTTGACGAGCACGGAAGAACTGCGACGATACGTTCCGAAAGAGATCTCCGCGCGAAATTCCCGCTCTGTTTCGCGGCCGGCAGTGGGATTACGCTACTGCGTGGCCGCATGCACCTCTATTCCGTTTGCACGGTTCGATTCTGCGCGGCGACGGAGGCGTAAAAGGCGAAGGTGGCGAAGGTAGCAGAGGCAGCGGCATCGCTCGCGAAAGTAGAACTTAAGCTCGACTGAGAAATAATGTAAAATAGGCAAAGAGGGAGCTACGAGGACGCGTTGGTGTTGTGTTCTTAGTGTTCTGCCTTTGTTTCAGCGGCGCAAGGGCGTATGCCCCCTCTCTATGCGTGTACATCTAAAAGGTATAGCTCGAATCGTTACCGCTGCAACGCAAGGACACCACTCATTGATCACGTTTGCGACCTTCGCTTCTTCTTCCACGGCGGCAAAAAGAAATGCATTCGTCGACTGACTGTCGGAGTGACACTATCACCGATAGAAGTACTGGTTAACCATGCTAACATCAGGTTCCTCGACGCGATTCCGACGTAGGTCACCCTGCTACCGAAACTCGATCGATCTCGACTTGAGGATCGTCCTCGATGAATTCGCGAGATCGCATCGCGACGATGCTCGCGGTTGGTCGCGAGTCGGCGACGCGTTACCATCGATTTTTCCGAATATCAACAGTAATCTCGTCAATAGCGCATTAGCAGTGGCCTCGTTGCTTATTTATCGCTATGCACTGCGTCTCGCGATGTTACCAACAGAATTTACGACGACGAATCCGCCCCCGCAATCAAGGAACCGCATTAGTAGGCAACACGGGGGCGGTTTTACCGATTCCCTTCCGGAGGAGAACCAGATCCGTGCGCGCACTGTATTCAAGCTCGTTAGCCGACGATAAATCGCGCGGCACGAATTACGCGGAACATTAGGAGGATCGAATTATGCGCCGAGGGGCGCAGGAAGAGCAAAGGACGCGGAGAGTCGCCTCGTTCTTTGAGGACTGTCCCGCGAGACGAGTACGGCGATCAAGTATGCGCGAGCTCGTCATTAATTCACGAGAAGAAAAACAAGTCGCTCGGGAATTGCGGAATGGCTCGAATATCCGATGCAAACGATGAATGCACTCTGATTGGCGTTCGATCCGCGGATTCCACCTTACTCTTTGTAAGCGAACACGGTTGGGCCCGCCAGCTAACTCACACAGGCTTTGTTGTCACGCTTACGCAAGAGGTCCTATCCCACTGTTTGTCACTCTGACAATGCGCTGATCGCGGGATACCGTGAGAGACAAGAGTCCAGCCGATTATAGCGTTTTCGTTGGTCCACCACCCTCTCTCTCTCTCTCTTTCCGTCTTCCCTTTCCTCACCCTGCTTTCACATCCCCGTGCTTGCCAAGGTGTCTTCTGGGTCAGGAAATATTTTGGCAGGTGGCCCGCACCTCGCGCGGATCGAGGCCATTGATTTTGTTCACGGGACGACGAGAGGGAAGTGGACTCTCCGCTGGGTGCATTTGGCAAGCTCAAGCTTCGGGTCTGTACGGCGCGCATTAGGCTCTTTGTCTACTAATTTTCTGCCGGCGACCATCCACCTGACTAGTAGTACCAGTGTACCATTACTATTAATGCGGTGGCTACTGCTTAACACTCTCATTTAAGGAAACTAGGCTAAAATGTCTCGTTGTCTCCTGCGCCTTCGCTAAAGCGGCCCAGTTTTGCGCTCTAGAGACGCCTAAGCAGGGCTTGTGTTCACGGCAGGCCGATGCCAGCGAGTGTAACTTATTGTCGTAAGCCGTGCAATATTAATATTTCCAACTCCACCCGGCTACTGTTTCGCTAACTCATGCACGAGTGTGCTTGCACGGTCGCGAGACAGATACCGAGGGACGGAAAGATAAAAAAAAGTTGAAGCCTTCCTCTTCCTCCTCCTGCTGCTGCTCGCGAGTCAGACCGGCTAAAACTCCATTGACTCATGCAAGCGCAAACAGCCGTGAAATGATTCGTGGGACAATAGAGCCGCCCGATGAAAGCGCTGCTGGGATTACGCAATGATGAATCGTGTCGAGGATGATAAAGCGTGCTGCTGCTCGTTGCATGGCAGTAAAGTAGTCTAAGGCAGTGATTGCGCGCGGTCTCATTCAACTAGAGGGAAACTGGCTCGTAACTGGTAAATTGCTGGCGCCACTATTTCAACGAGCTGGACAAGAAAATCTCGTCTGGCGTCGCGAGCGTGTGTGTATCGTCTTGCTCGTAGAAGGCATAGCCCTTGGCAACCTCCTTTTAACACCGGGTTAGCTTCTTTTCCACCGAGTGGCGAATTACTGTCACGTCGATAAGTATTCCTACGTGGCCACTGACAACTTTATGCACCGCTATTGATTGGCAGAGTAGGACATATAATGTCGTGTCTCCTATGGCCGTACGAGGTTCACGACTACTTCGTTTTTACGGTTCAAGAGACTTTGCTTAGATACGAACTTTGGCGAATGTTGCACTAATTGTTTATCGGCGAAAAAGAGAAATTGTAGGGTTTACGACGTTAGAGTCACGTGCCAGTGCGATGGACCATACGGATAACTATCAAGGAGAAAAATCGGACTGGATTGAGAACATGAATGTACATATTGCTATAGAGCACTTTTTAATCTCGTCGATCTGTTTTTAACGCAAAGGCCATTCGAACACGGTGGAGTCGAAGGGTTCGTAGCACGTGTTCGGAGAAGATAAGCGCTAGCCGTTGACCGTCAAGAGGGGTGAAAACAAGGATGGATGACTCGTCACAATCTCACATCACGATCACGAAGTTTTTTCACCATTGGTCTGCTACTAACTGTCTCGGTCCCCTCGCGGGATCTTTACCCTACCAGCGCGGTTTTTCCGAGTAGCGAATCGATCGAAGATCTCGCGCTTCGTCTGAGGCCGTCTCGACTGGCCACGACCTATGTCAAGGCGTGATCAAGGGAGCACGAGAGGGATCGCGGTGTCGGTATCCCCGGAGACTCGTCGCGTTCGCAATCCTCGGACCAAAGAGGCACGAGGCGCCGAGGAGGTATCGACACTAACGACGTTGCACGGATCTCTTGTCACCGTTCGAGCGTATCCACCCTTTTCTCACCCTTCGCGACATCCCCTTGTGCCACTCACGGCGACGAACACAGCAGCAAATGCCCAAGCCACATGCGGCGTTTCCCTCTAGTCTAGTGAGTAAAATACCGTTGACGCGTAACCTGATTCGATGGATTCTTGCCCGAGCCACGATTATCCTGGTCGACCTCTCGGCTACTGTTTCGATAGGAGACGAGAGCAAGCGGAAAAACTCGTGGAACACGGAACAAGCCAAAAAAAGCTGGTGGATGTAGGCGCGTCGCGCAAAGATACCGAATGATGATGAGAGGCAAGGAAAACTGGGCGCGTCCCTCGCGCGCGTTCCACACTTTCGAGTGCAGTCTCTTATCACCGTGTATACATGTGCGCTCTTCCTTTGGGGACGATGTGGACGGAGTGGCGACGGTGCAAGCTGCCGGGTAGGACGGGGGATACTGCGACACTGACGGTAGCGCCGTCTACCGACCAGGCCTCAGTACTGACGACCTCTACCTCTCTTACCCTCTACCCTCGTCCTAGTCCTCATCCTCGCTCGCATCCCATCGTTTCCTCTCCCACGCGAGTCGCTTCACTTTTCTCTCCTCCAACTTGCCCACCCGTGTTTCTCCTTCTCTCACTTCCGGTCTCCCATTTCTTCTGGCCTCCCGCGAGATCATCCTTCTCCTGCCTGATTTCCACTCCCTCCATCTACTCAATTCTCCCTTCTTGCCTCCGCTTCCTTCCACTCGCCCATCCGTTTTAAATTTCTCGCTAATCGTGAATCCTGACCTGCTCTATTTCTTTTTTCATCCTCTTATCTCTCTCTTTCTTTCGATTTCTCTCGGTAGTCTCTGCCTCTGGAAGGGATGTTTCACTGGGTTTCTTCTCCCAGTTCTCGCACCTCTCTCCCTTCTTGGCTTCTCTTCGGTGACGCGTGCGCCAGTTTCCAAGAGCGATTTTCCTCTTCTCCGCTCTGTCCCGTTTTCCTGACGTGTTTCAGGCATTTGGGTGCTCGGGAGGGTCACGGTGACCCGCTGGGGCCACCGCCACTTCCGGCTACCCCGCTCGCCTCGGCCCGCGACCCGATCTCCCGTCGGATTATTCGAAGAATGCGCACTGTGAGATCCTTCGGAACCATTCTCTTCGGTGTTCAGACACGAGGGTGTATGGTAACACAGTGCTTCTCTCTCTCTCTCTCTCTCTATCCGTATCTCTCAGTTAATCCTATACACCGATCGCCGGAATCGTCGCAGTGGAATCTGCGCCGGAAGCGAAGTCGATCGATCATCGACTCTGCATACTGCTTTCCAACTCCGCCCTCCTGTTTTATGGGGACCAGCTTAGGTATAGGTTTCCGATAGCTTTATTCTGGTACATTGCACTGCGCTTGATTCCGAAGAATCGAAGTCGGTGAGCCACCTGGGAGACGATTCGACCGTTGGACTTGTGATTTCAGGGGGGTTGCTGGCCACTAGTGGGCAACGTGCCACTTTCAATCGATAAAATCGAAATATATAAAATTGAGTGTACCCTGTATAGCCTGAGAAGTAGTAATTCAAACGAATAAAACGTTTGAACTAACTGTACGTATTATTAAACAGTGTTTGCAATAATTGAAGAGTCCTTCTCTATTGCTTAATGGATCGTTTCTCAAGATTTATTACTCCGTGTCTTCACTCGCGAAGTATCGAAATCAGATGCAGCTCTAAGTTACCACGAGGAAGCAAAGTACGCGAGCGCAAGCTTCGAGTCACCTCGATACTTCACTGTTTATTAATTACTCTCAGAGCGCGAGCTACATACTTATATTCAGGCGCAGCTGCCGCGCCTTGTATCGTCAACGGTTTACCCTACTTCCTGTACAAACTATTGGAACAAGTCCTACCGATCTTGAAGCAGCTTTGTAAAATTCATTCGTGGTTATGACAAGACAATTTAACTTCTGATTGATTAGAGTGAAAGAAAGAAGCCCTAAGCACAAGTGCAACCACTTCGGGGGAAGATCTCTCGAGATTTCCGGCAACTTTTCTGTTTGCTGTTTGCTTTTGCAAATACAAGATGTGCTCTCATCCGCCGCGCTGTTAGCGGGCCTCGCGAGAAAAGAAGGGAAGTTTGCGTTTGACGATTTGGTTCTTTTGTACTTTGCCCGGCAATCGAAAGACTGCCACTGAGAATGGAACGGAATATCGGTCAGTGTAGCTGGTATACTCAAAAACGAAACAATCGATGGAATACTTAACTGAGAGTCTCTTTCGAGACTAGTTCGGTATCGGTAAATTCGGAATATAATCATCTCTCTGAACCGTGACAACTTTGGCTGGACTTCTACGTTCCTGTCGATGCCGAATGTACCGCACCGGTTACGAATAAACGCATTTCTAATTCATCGTAATAATTTCCATAAGAGTATTGTGACGGCGCTCGAAGTGGAGGTGAAAAAAAGAGGAGGGAAATATCGGTTATCGATAGAAACCTCGGGGCTGGCAGAGTTCGCTCGACAGAAATAGCTTTTGCAATGATGATGAGCTTCATCGGTTTTCGTCCGGGTGAGGAAAGCACGTCTAAACGTAATTCGGACCAGTTGCTCTAGCGAGCACAAAGAGAAGGAGGCGGAGAAATTAAGAGAGGAACAGAGCGAAACCGAATGTGTTTGATGGTTTCCAGTATAGTTCTTTGGAACAATGGCCCAGTGATTGAAATTGCGAGTTGATTAACCGTTCAATGGTTCACGAGAATAAATCCTCAGTCTCTGCGTTTTGCTGGATGATATCAGTATTCGAGCAAAGTATGACGACGAGACAACTTGTCCGAAAATATCCCCATCTTCGCTCTCCATTCCCTGTTGCCTCAGGCTGTTGATACTTTTTCGCGAAACGAAACAGCGCGAGAGGCACAACAGACTCGAAAATATTGGACCTGCCTCAAGGTTCCGCGGAGAGTCCTATTTTCAGAGTGGTTTTCGCTCGCCGAGAGGACTCTTCTCTTTCATAGCTGCTGGTCAGCCTCTCCTCGATTGGCGATCAGATTTAACGAGGCACCGAGTCAGCAGGCCGAAAGCAGAAAACCGCTTAAGGGCGGAAACGACTGATCGAGTACCGTTCCGACAAGAGAGAGAGAAAGAGAGAGAGAGACAGAAGAGGAATAGACGGGAGCGCGTGTGAAGCAAAGTCCAAGTCGATACTTGAACCTTGACGAGAACTTTGGCGCGAGAGCTTTATTCTCGTCGTGTGTGAGGGAGTCAACGACTCCCTCTCTGTCTCTCTCGGTATTTTATTCCCGACGTAGCTCTCGAGAGTTATAAATTATCTAAAGTTACCGAGAAAGCCTCGGGAGGATGCGAGACACCCGCCCCCGGCATTAATCTTACCAGCCGCATCTTTCTTAATTCATTCGCTTCGTGTCTTCTTCATCGCGGCGCGCCCCTTTGTTCACCGAATGACCGATTCTCCGCGAAGCTTCGACAGGGAGAGATTATTTTTAAAATCTTTCCGGCAAAACACTCGAGGCGCCACCCACAAAAATTCCTCGCCATCAATCCTACGCGTATTTTCGACGAGAGTAAACCTCTCCGCGGGGTATCGTGTACCGTGGAGAGTACATCGTCGATATTTCTCCTCCGAAATGCGAAGAAACATTATCCGACACTATTCACGAATTCTTCCGCATGGTATAGTCGCTTTTTCGCTTCCATCGTCGATGGCTTTCTTTTTCCCAGTTCCTGGAACGCGATACATTCGCGAAATCGTTGGCACTCGACTAGAACTAGTTTTCCAAGAGTTCCGGGGGTGGTAGAACTTTACGTTGCAACGCGAGCTTCGTGGCATAGTATCGGCGTCAATTTGCGAAAATCCCACGCTGCGGGGGATTCCCACCCACCAGACTGCGGCGCAGTCCGATTGGCGCCAGTCAGGGCCGAACGATGCCGAGAAGTCGCGCTAATAATTCGTGACCACGGCTCGAGAACTCGAGGGCATCCTACATGCTATGGGTCATCGTCGAGTCACGCATCAACGTCATACGATTATCTTTATGACGGCGAATCCTCTTGTTATCTTATGCGAGTTTACGTCGACTGACCACGCAATGCGGTCTCGTACTGCCATTGGAATTCGGAGCAATAAGATATATACAGAGAGAGTGTTGCTTTAAAGAATGTGACCAATCGTAGGAAACGTATTAGGGTCAAGCGTCTCTCAGTCGCTGGAACACTCGAGTAGATTGTCTATATCGGATGCTTGATACCAGAACCAACAGATCGTGTACCAAGCAATCTTATCCTAGATATGTAAAACAGCTGGCAATCGGACGAGAACGACAAGCTCTCGCGTCCACTCGAGTTCGATTTTCTGATTATCGGTTTGAGTGGGACTCAAGTACCGGTCCCAGTACGAAAGATTCGGCTCGCGGTAACGGTAAGGAAGTAGTACGAGTCAACGAATGCACCGGCAGTGGGAAGCAGCAGTTCTAGCTGGACGAGAAATCGAAGAACTTAACCCCAGAATAATTGCAATTTCGATAAGCTGATTCAGCCCCGGCAGCGATTCAGCCTTGCCATTCGCGAAAGCCCCTCTCGTGGGATAATGAGCCCCTTTCTCGAGACGCATTGTGTTCGAGCGCTTGCACCGTATCTGCACTGTTATTCAGCCAGTAAAATCGACCAGCATGTATCGGACAAAGTGCACGGTCTAGTTGGGTGTACAATTGTCCCATTGATGGTACAGCTGTTTGGGCAGAACGTTTGCAGGATGTGTCCGACTGGTAATGAAATCAATAATGAAATCGGCTGCGAGGACCTCGAACGAAACGGCAGTGCACCAACGCGAACCTCTCAAACCGAACTTTCTGAGCTTTTGATTAAAACCTGTCGTTTGCAGTGGCAGGGTTCCGGCCACTTTCGCAGGGATTTTTCTCTCTGGTATTAAAAAGGCAAGGCTTATTCGCCGCCTGGTTCACGCGGCTCGGACAGCACTGCTTTATGAAGAAACTTCGACCCTTTGCGATTTAAATTCAACAAAATAAGAATGCTAACACGCGTGCACCGTTGCTTCTCGCTGTGTAGAAAGGATGAGTTGCGAAAGTTTGCCCCGATTAAAAAGTTTCCTCGGAATCGCGAGTATAGTAGTGGTTCACTGGTTCCCGGTTCAGAGCCGATATAAAAGTCAAAAGACTCTTGACGGAGTAAAGGTCGTATCGTAAGGTGAAGAAAGCGCCTAAGAAGCCGAGAGAAGTCTGAGAATTCCCGATATCCTTTCGAGCGATCACAGCCCGAATAAAAGAAGTTCTGGCTGACTGGTAACTGAATCGCAAGTTCACTTGCCGTCAGGATATTGTGTCCTGTTCGTCGTTATAACCCTCCTCTCGGAGCTTTTTCCATGGGTCCCGTTCCACGGTTGACATTGCGCAATTGCATTAGCGAGAAATAATCTCGGTTACCCTTTGTCGGAAGAGTGAGACGCGGGTATTGGCTTACCTGAGCCACCTTTTCTCCCATATTCGGCGTATGCATAGCACCTTGGAAATACTTCGCGGATCCATTGTCCTGCAAGGAAAACTGAAACACATTACAAGAGCACGCATCAGGAGAAGCGGTCGACTAGCGCGGAAGCGGCGTGGCGCGGCGTGGCGCGGCGCGGCGCGGCACGGTGCGGCGTGACGTGGCGAGGAACGGCGCGGCAGCAGAAGCGAGTCAGGACGCATCGCGTGTGCACGCGCAATATTTAGATCGCCACCTGATAATTCTATTAATTGAGCGCGAGGCTGTTAAATCAATGTACTCTCAGGGTGGGTGACTGGGTGGCTGGTTGAGCCTGGCTGGTCGAGACCTACTACCCTACTAGTAAGCTAAACTACTGGGCGGGTCTCTCTCCTACGCGATGCCACGGATTTAATTAGCGACTGCTACGACAGTTACCCACGTGGATTAATCGGTGAGTCACTCTACGCTCCGGGGACGAAGAGTAAGGGCTATTTCCCTTCTGCATATATGGGTGGGTGGTTGGGTGGGTGTCTGTGTAGATTTCTTCGGGTTCTCAAGGTGTCTCTCATAATTCTACTCACTTTATGCTTGATGGAATCTGGTCCCATCTGGCTTAGGGACGGTGACTTCCGTTCCTTCGATGACCGCCATTTTTGCAGGTCACTCTCGGACGCGACGCCAGGAAAGATTTTCGAATGTTTCGTTGCTACAAAAAAGAAAGGCACGCGTTAGCACCTGTTACCAGGCGAGACGTCGCTCGCGCGAGATGTATTCCATTAAAAACCTAGGATTAGATTTCAAAAACTATACGGGTGAAATACAGGCTCGATCAGGGTGCATGTTACGTGTCTAGTCGCTGGCATCTCGACTAGAATCCTAGTTAATTAGTTAGGACGTAACGTGATCAGACAGTTAATCTGTACACTGACAATGGTCGTTACACACTGATAGAGTGTCAACTCTCTACGCACTCGCAGGCGAGACGAAAAGCCAATTCGCAACCGAGCCCATATCTCCATCTAAAAGCATCGAATAGTGTATCGTTAAACGAGTTAGTCAATCCGCACTATAAGCTGCATACCTGTGAAAGAAAGATCGTTTAACTGTTCTTTGAGAGAAAGTACCGCGTGTACTTGAGATCGGAAGATAAGAAGGCAGAATGTAGTTGCTACGATCCAAGTAGAATGAAGTATCGTCTCGATGTAGTTGGATGAATGTACACATAAATATTATACATGTATGGATGGATCAGGGGAAAAATCGTGGAAGGAAAATTGGTTGGGAGGCACAGCTGGAGAAATGCAATCGATTCGATCATGATTTCTACAATGAGCCCTTGCAATTTCTTGGGCATCCTTGTTGTCCCAAAAAATTCAAAAAAGTCAAGGATGTCAGAGAGAAAGAGAGACAGAGGGAGAGAGAGACAGAGAGAAAAAGAAGCCGTGTTAAATTCAGCCAATTTTGCTCCGTTGCTCCGTGAGAGGAAGCGGAAGTAATTGTAAGTCTCGGTCTTTCATGCCTCGGTCAGCCTTGCGTACTCTCGCAAAATGCTCTAAGGCAAAACACTACTCAAGTACAGACCAATCTACAAAAAGTTTGGCAATTCGGAGCGTATCCGTCTGTGGAAAAAAGGGCATTGCGCAAAGCTCCTACCTTCTCAGGGAAACGAAAGCTCTCAATCGGTTGCGCAGAGTTCGCCACGATGCTGGTCAGTGGGAAGAAAAAAAAAACTCTATCTAAACGCTCGTAAGGGTAAGTACATCTCGATAAGGATAGAATGCCAAGGCAGAAAAGAAACTTTCCAACCCTCTCGAGTACGGAAGACCTGACCGAGCGACGCTATGGTGTGCTCGTTGGATAAAGAATGGGTTTGGCAAGGAGATACGAGAGAGCAGAAAATTGGAGAATGTAAATTAATCAAGTAAGAAGATTAATAGTCTTAGTTACAATAGTGGTAGTATGTATTAATCTTAGTAGTAGGACTAGTAGTAGTAGTAGTAGTAGTAGTAGAAGTAGCAATGATAGTAGAATGAACGATGACAGCAGTTTAAGAAACAGGCCTATGAAAGCTCAATCGAACAAAACGTTTACGTCAAAACTCAGAGTGAAAGAGAGACAGAGAGCGAGAGAGGAAGGGACAGAAAAGGGGAGAGAAGTAGAAAGCTCATGACAAAAAAGAAGCGGCAAGCGGCATGGTAAGTTGTAAAAGGGGGTGCAAACTCGCCGGCGTTCGATATCAGTTAAAAGTAAAAACCAAGGGGAGCAGGGTGGCAGCTCCTTCCTATTTTACCTTCGCTGAGATTATCGACTGTCGCTGGTCGTCGCTCGAGGGTGACGTGTTCGCTCCCTCGGCCCGCTACTAAAATACGTTCCTAAGGTTTGATTTTTGGTTTGACAGAGAGAGAGAGAGAGAGCGAAGAGCGGAAAAATTAGTGAAAGGTAGATAGTTTGATAGATAGAGAAGTGAGAGTAGGAGAGAATGAACGAGGGAGAGAGAAACGTTCTTGTTAGTACCGACCGATCGCGCGGTATTAGCAGGGGATGAACGGATCGATGTCACGTTTCGTGCGACTCTGACCGACCGGACCTACCTGGGAGTCGAAGAACCGACAGGGTTGGAAAACGCAGCCCCGACACAGACACGAAACGCCACCCTAATCGGTCGGTCTTGCTGCTTTCGCCCACGAGAATTATGTGCTGGCTCCAATCCTTACTGTGACTAACAATAAGCGCGGCCACTTTGGTTTTGTGCTATTTCTAGCTTCCGACAATAAAAGTCTATCAAACTTCCAAGTATTTATTCGATAAAGAGAGTGACAATGAATATTTCGGATGTATTTCAGTCTTAAAATCAAGACTGGCTATGAACCAAGTTCTACCGATTGGAAGAGTCCTCAAAGTAACTAACACACATGGCACAAATAGCTCGAGCAGTTTTCCGTTGTACGTAGAATAGATTTTGATTGACGCATCTTGCCCGGTTGTTTCGTCTCCCAGGATTGTCTGCGGTTGGTGGTCGCGCAGCCTGCGGCTTTGAAAGTCGATTCGAGTACTCGGTAACAACGGTAGATTCGTGGAAAGGAAACGGTGCGATTTTCATCTGAACGATTTAAATCGTAATTTTTACTCAGAACGAGAGAAAGAGGAAGAAAGAAAGAAAATGTACCGCGTCTTCCTCTTTCTCTCTTTCCTTCGACAGACAGCGACCAAACGTACCCCCAAACTAGACTCTGGCGGGAAGATCCCGATTCCCTGGAGTTTCTTCTACAATTCTTTCGCCCCGAACAAAGGGGATGTTGATGAGCTCGCGATGACGAACGTACGACCGAGTGGAATGGGCAAACAGTGGCACACCGTGTTATAACAGTCGATATATCACGCAACCTTTCTCGCGATGAGGAGAGGAAGAGGAAAGGGGTTTAGTGAGCGGTGTGCTAGACGGCACAGAGGACGGATGGCCACTATCTGTCAACATACGCGTGACACGAAACATCGCATGCAATAATGTTACATTATCCCGGGGTATCGCTAATTGCGAGAGCTGGCTGTAGTATGCCAGGTGAGTCGGGGCTTCCGAGAGTCTACGCTACGATGAGGTACCAAAGAAGGTACCGTTTGTACACGCCGCTACCGCGCGACCTGTTCCAGGGAACCGCGACATTGCGACTCGTTGCTACAAGCCGAGGAACGATAGCCACAAGATAACATTATGGTAACAGTACGGACAGAATGCAACACCTAGACGAACTGTGTATACGACTATCGGCCAAAAAAAGAGCACGGTTTCACAGAAAGCACGAGCTAACGCAATATACAGGCTGAAGTTGAAATTAGTGTAAGATAAGATTATCGTGAACGATCAACGATCTCGAAATTAGCGATCTCTTTTTCTCGTAAGGAGCTCGAAGAATTGACTCGAAACGATTCGGTATTGTGCGATAGTGGTGCGGACAGCGGCTCAAGAAACACGAGTAAACAACCATGGGGGATAATTTCGAATTGAATCATTTATTCCAATGTCCTCTCTCCAGGCTTCGATTGGCCTGCACTTACTTCCACTTCAGCCTATATAATTTAGAAGGCAACCCACGTAACACGGAGAACGAGAAAGAGAGCAAAGAAGAGTATAGCGTTGCTGCGGAACTCGAAAGATCTTTACTTACAAACGCTGCAGGTGAGGCTGCGACACGGCGCCCTCGCCGTATCCGGCTTGACCACCCTCCTCGAGATCGCGTCGAGACTCGCCGCGTGAGAGACACTCCTCGAAGGACCCTCCGCAGCACCACCGGACGAGGAGTTCGCACCCTCCCAAATACCGGACTTTTGAGAGACCTGAAACCACGAGTCACACTCCAGTTCACTGATCGTATCCACACGATATAGCAGAGATTGAAACTCCGACATAGACCGACGAGTGAAAGTGCTGGAGAAAAGAAAAAAAAGTAGAATATCGAGGAAACGCGAATGGAGGATAGAGAATCGTGAGCAGTCAAACGGTGACACCCTTCCGGTAATAGAATGGTACCCGTAAAATTGGAGGATTCTCGTGGGAGTACCGTTCTAGCTATGTTCGTTTGATCCTATTAACACGGTTCGATAACACGAACAGTGCCCATTAGGCTACGCTACCGGGAACGCTCGGTAAATTGAAATGGCTTGAGCACGACCACCTCCTGCAAGACGCTAGTTTCATCATCGTTGATCCTTCGAACATTCGATGAATTTATACCCGAGTTCCAATTCTACGACTTACGCATTAACCGCGAACTTGGTCGATCTAAGCAACGAGATATAACTTTTTATTCCCTTTGTACGATACTACTATGGATTTCTACGATCTACTTATTGTATAACTCTTCCCAGAGAAATCCTAAATTTCTCTCGATTCTTACAAAAGAACCATTGAGAAATTATTAATTTGAAATTGAAATTCTATTAAGATTTTTCAAAGCATTGTTGGTTTAACGATCTACGCCGGATTAGGCGTAGAATTGCGATAAGTGTAGTTCCGTTTAGGGGCGAAAGCCGAGAAATAGAGATTAATAGGACTTACATCGCTGACTCCCTCGGGACTGGCGATCGGTGCGGTGGTGCTGGGCTGTGCAACGCTTGCGGTTGCCGCCGACGTAGCAGCACCATTGTTGCTCCCAGCTGGCGGGGCTGGCAGGGAGGGTGGTGGAGTGCCGGTCCTCCCAGGACCCCAGGATTCCATCATTGTGGGCGAGCCACATGTTAGTGGGCTGCAAAATATACCAGTCGGATCCATTAGCCAGAGAAGGGCAGCGGTGCTGATCGAACCAACGCGGAACGCCACTCACTAACGGTGAAACTAGCCTATATAACACCGGATCCCTATCCTGCAGTGTTCATTCGCTACGACACTTTTCCTCTGTAAGTCCCAAGAGGCAGCTCTTTCGAATTGAGAGACACAAATACATTGGGTCGTACCACGTTCATTTTCTCCCAATGTCCATCTTACTGTCAACTAACGGAACCACCGAGGGCCTTAACTTAAATTCACGACGCGCACTGTCATTAGGAACTGTTAGCCTCGCGTGAGAGTGAGTAATAGACGGCAGTGGGTGAGCCGGTTGCCAAAATATTTGTCTGAATCGTGGCTTAATCGTAGCCTGGCAGGGTCAGTCGGGGTGGTTTGGCCAGGCGCACCCGTCTATTTTCCATAGAGCGACATTAGGAACCGCGTGATTCACGGACGTTCCTCGGGGCCTTCAGGATTCCCGGCAATATCCATTCGGTTCTATCAGGAAGTCGCGGGAGAGGGGAGAACACGCGTGGGACAGTGGTTCCGATAAGCTGCGGAAGGCGATCGACCTTTATCCCTAGGGGTGGAAAGCCACGGTCCACTCGCGGAATGCCATGGCAGTCGACCAATCTCAGAAATGGCTGGGAAAAGTGTTTCGCGATAAATTGCAGAAATCCGAAGATTATGGGAATGGTCGATATCGCGATACCCGCGGAACAGAGGTCAGACATCGCCTGTGAAGTGTGTCAGTGTTAGGTCAGGCCTGCCAATCGATACACAACCTCAACCCGCAACGCGATACAAGGAACCCCACCGATGCATGCGGTGATGTGTGAAACTGCAACCTGCATTCGTTGCTTCCTCCTCGTTTCATTCGTCTTTAGCCTTATGCTCGTCTATCTACACACATACACGTATACGTGCTCTGCGCAATCCATTGCGCGCTTTACGAGGCCGGCTCCCGTATTCATCGGGTGTATTTTGATTAGTCAGCAAGATTTCGACCCTGTTGCTCTAGGAGCACTGGGTCTCATGGTCTTTCAGCTACGCGGAGACACAATACTGCGTGAGACTTTCATACTCGCGTGCTATATACCCTCGAAAATGAAGCCACCTCTGAGAGAAGGAGAGAGAAGGAGAGAGAAAAAGAGAGAAATATCCTTAGGGTCGTTCGTGAAAGGCAGACGACACCCTACTGTTCCGGACGTACTAGGTAAAGTCAGCTAGCCTCAATACCACCCCGACTATTTTTCCGCAGCGCTCCGCGGAACCGTGTGCGGCCCAGGCTCCGAACTCACAAAGGAAAGATAAAAGCGCATCCGCATGTGATGGTTCATTCTTTTATCGCGCTGCATAAAAGTTTAATCGATCGGTTCAGCCGACAGGAAACACGAACGTATGCGGCGTGGCGTGGTTTAGGAATGGCGTGGCGCGGCGTATGCGCGCGGCCTTGCGTTACGGTTACGCGATAGAATAACGCCAGTAATCAAGCATGAAAGCTCGGAACAAAGGATCCGCGAGGGTTAGTTTGGAGGCGGGAGGAAGTTATCGGCGAAGCGTTATCCGAAAATCAGGAACAGAGAATTGGATAGGATTGCTTAATCCTACGAAAGCTCGTGGATCCAGTCAGAGGGTATCGGCTGCTGGCGAGCTGACGTTTGCAGGCCTTTGCAAAAATTTCATAACGTCACAGACGACCCTCGGTGAAGACGGCCCACAGAAACCAACTGTACCTACCTCAGAAGGGAGACAGAAGCTTCGCAGAGTTTCGTTTGGAACGCTTCCAACCTTTTGAACGTGTAATGAGAATTTCGCCCGTACGCCTCGGGATTCCTCTAGTAACTCTGCTGTTCGCTACTCATCGATACCGGTCGGCTAAAGGTACGATTACACCCCTTTCGGCGCTACTCTTCGTCCCCTTTGAACGCAAAGTTCTCGCTACTACTCGCTTTTCCTTCAGGGATGCCACCTGCTTTCGACGGAGCTCGCTAACGACTTCCGACGTCGCGACAGTTCTAATTTCGTTAAAAGATCATCGAGACGCAGAGTACACCGGTGGAAGGGAGATAAATCATATATTCAGCGAACTAACGATATAGGAGGATCCACCGTGCGCTTAGTGAAGGCTGAACCAAGAAGGCTGTCATTAACGACACTTTTAGGTTTAGTCCCGTAATATGTGGGGTATTCTTCCCCTTCCTCGAATTATCAGTCGCTTCTTCTCCTTCCGCACTGATAATAGTCGTCTCGACAAGCGAGATAGGTCTTTGTGTACATTTTCGACCGGCCGGTATGAATCAAACGGTGACACAAAAGGCCGTGTCCGAAATCGGGCAGTATCAGCGCGATTGTGCATTCGCAAAGAGAAACAGAGAGAGGGATTCGCTCAAGGGTGACGTCCTTATCGTCGGGAGCCGAAAGAGGTGGTTTCAGTGTCAGCGGTCTCTCGTGGAGGTTTGTCAGCGCTTCTTAGAAGCGTGCCGCGACCAGCAAGGGTTGAACTTTATCGCAAGTCGCGATCGTGACACGAAGGGTCCCACCACTAGTTTCGACTCCCGCACGTACGATTTATCGACGTCCAAGGTGGTAGAGGCGGTGGTAGAGCCGCGAGCAAGAGAAGGCAACCCTGACATCGATTGCCCGCTTGCGCGCGGCCTGTTGACAGAGTGATTTCGTAATACAAATAGATCCACGTAATGGACTACCGTTTTTTTTCTTCACCCCCTTCGTCCGCTCGACACACCTCGGGTTCCACCCCTGCGCACGTTATGCTTCGGTCCGACACGTCGCGCTGTGTCGCGACTTTACCTTGCGCCAGTGAGTCTGCTCGCTTGCTTGCACGCTATACCTCTGACCATAGGGTTCAAGGAATCGACGTCGCTAAAAAGTGGCAAATTGCCTCGTCGCTCATTTGCATGCGACGAACTCCTCTTTCGCAACACGATTCATTATCGAGAAAGCCCTGACACTTGCTCCGATGGAGCCTCTTCTTCCGCAACCTCTCTTCCAACAGCGATCGAGGACTCGCTGAGAGGGTACATTGTCATCGGCGAAGAGAAGCGATCGAGCTCTGGGCTTTAGGCTTCGAAGCGTCGAGTAGTCGAGAGATTCTAGTGGTGGAATGAGTCGCTTTAAGCAAACACCTTTCTCTGAAACCACCTGGCTCGAGTGTATGTTCTCTTCCTTTGAATTAACAAGTCGAAGAAGAGGCTGTACACACCTGTACTTTAGTTTTTAAACACTCGTTCACCTCTGCTTGCTTTTTTACCATGTCCTTCAACTCGTTGAAATCACTCGCGAATTCATTAATCCAACTTTTCTTTGTTTCCGAAACTCATTGGGCACAACTTGCTCAATTTTCTAGCCTGACAATTCGGATGCCTTTGTTTTAAATAAGAATGCAGTGCTTTCGAGTAGAGTTGAATTCAAGGAAATTAAAAGAAAATCAGATAGACACGCGTTGAAGTTGTGGCTTGTTTCGCGAGCGACTGCGCGTAATGAATTGCAAGTTTTCCGCGAGACTCGCTTACGGTCTCCTTACGACCCACTCGAGAGAGAGAGAGAGAGAGAGAGAGAGAGAGCCTCTTTCACCCTCATTCTGCCGTGCGTTTTTTTCCTGCCCCGTACTGGATAACGCACCCTTAACCCTCTGTGTCGAGGCCTTGGATCGTGCGCTCCAAGATTAAAGATCACTCGAAAACACCCTGGGAACGAAGCGGACTCTTTTAGCGAAAGTGGCAGAAAAATATTATACAACCTCGAAAATCTCAAGAGTGCCAATTATCTGGTCCCACGAATTTGCCACGACTCTAATCTACTTCTACTCTTACTGAAACATCGAATATGATAACTGGAAGAATGGAATCTCTAATCAAAATATGCTTCGGTACTGCTATCCTCAAAAAACAACGATCGCAAATAATACAATGAGTAATAGGGCAATCGTGACGAGTGGCAGGGATGTCGCCAAATGGATTCGTGTTTTCGGGGAGGCTCACGACAAGCCGATAATAATCGCCAAGCGCTCGATTACCGAATCGTTTGGGGTCCTTTGCTCGTTTAGGATAATTTTACTACGATACGCGCCTCAGCTCGTGTTCGAGTGACGGTTATCGCGTCGATTTATCGCGCCTGACGTTCGCGGAACGGTTCCGATATCCAAAGTGGAGTTTTCGAAGTCACGACCCTAAAGTTCTCTTTTGTCATTCGCTCATTCTCGTTGCGTGTTTCGGAAACTCACGCTGAAATACGCGGCTGCGTGACTATGCCTTGGACTCTGCCGTGTCCGTTTCCGGTCTTACGTAGGCATCCGCTGTGAGAACGAGTCCATCCTGCAGATAAGTCACTGCCAATGCACCACTGTTAGCTCACTGATTTACTGCCCAGACGAGCGTTCCACACAAAAATTTCCAGTTGGACAGAAAAGAGCAATCTATCCAAATATTTCAAATTTTCGATTTACCTAAATTTGATATCAATGAAAACGACGAAAAATCGTTCTTTTTCCACTGAGAATGCAATTGGAAATATTCGATGTATTTAATGCTAAGGAGATGAAAAATTGTGGATCGAAGGACTTTCCGTGGAATGCAACATTTATGCAAGGGTGATTACTCATTTCCGATAATGGAGTGTTGAAATAGCGGAAAGTTCCGGGAGAAACGATTTACTAGAAGCACGTACCAGAGGAAATCAGGTCCGAGTCTGGCCTGGTATGGAATTCGTGCTTTTCGAATGATTCAATTTCTCCCACTGCACTAACATTATCTCGAGATTGACCCTCGTCCCAGTAGTTTCTCCACACAACAGATTCACGGTAACTATGCGAAACGTTTCTCAGCGTCGCGCCAACTTCGAAATTAATAGTGCCAGCGTAAACCATTCGGCAATCGCATGCCAGTCTATTCTACAGCTACAACAACGCGCACTCATAATCGCGTTCTGGGAGACGGCAAATCCCCGGCGTTTGTCAACGTCGTCCGGAACGATTAACCCAACGAAGCGGAGCCTGACTGCTTCTTTTTCTGCAACCACCTATTCTCTCGCTCACTCTCTCTCTCTCTCTCTCTCTCTCTCTCTCTCCGTGAGCAAAGATTCTCCAGGGACGTTGGCCTCATGCAGGTTCGCCAGAAAGCCGAGCTCCTAATTCAAGACTGTCAAGTCCTATTATATCTCCATCCCCTGCAGTTGGATCATTTCACTAAATTCTCGTTAAATCCGCAAGTGAACATGGATTCCAGCCGAAATTCTTATTTGTAGCATAAGTAATCCATAATCGCTGACAGGAAAAAATCAACCTTGGCAGTGATATTATGAAGGATTATCCGATATTTTGTCGAGGATCGGATCCAGGTGATATCACGGTGAGAGAGGTTGTTAGAGCCATCGGTGTCACGCTTCAGTCAACTCTGTTTTTCCTTTGAGGCGTGGAATAATTGTGATTGTCTGACGCTAACGATCGGATTTGGCACGGTTCGTTAGCGCGCGGGCGCATGGTAGGGTTCTGGAGGGTACTGGAGGGTGTGCAGCAGAACGCTATGCGTCGCGTGTTAACGAGCTTCTACCTTAAAACGTGTGTGCTGACCCGATAGTGACTTCCGGTTAAGTAAGAGCTGGACCCGTCGAGTGCATTTCTCTCTGTCAACAACGCGGCCAAGTTGGTTCCGCGGCGCTCCTGGCGCTTCGCGCTCCTAGCGCGGTGGCCTAACTCCTCGTAGGTTAATGCGGCTTTCAAGTCACATCATGGTCACGCACGCTCCTTGACACGAGATAAAATCTTTACCTCGGAACCGGCCGCCTTCATTCATCCTACCGGTGCTTGCTTTTTGTTTTTATGCAGCTCCGTTCATTCACGAAACCACGGTGAGAGAGTCGATTCACGCGAGTTTGCACTCGCTCTTTTCAAAAGCTCTTTTCAACTAGTCTCCGCCCTTTTTTGTTTCGGATCGATGGGATCCGGGATCCTAACGTGTATCCGGTACGTGGGCGGGCTCATTTGCCGCGGCTCTCTTAATACTGGTACATATGTGCCGCGGCAAAGAACAGCCGTGAAACGCGATAGTTCTGGCAAAGCATACCTCTCGTTCTCCTTTTTGTCCCTGGGCCAGTCATCCAACACCTACTCTTTACTGCCAGGTGGGACTAGTGATTAAACAGGCCAGTTACCACATTCTCACTCGCAATTATGTCTCTTCAAAAGTTTTAATTAATCTCCAAGTGGTAATGAACGGGAGTAAACAAATCCGAATGAACCCCATTCCCTTGAATGTGAATCTCGGGTAATTCTAGCCGATGTGATCGAGCCGAAGTCTTTCAGATTTTTTACTTTTACCCTCAATAAGCAAGGGATCATCTCTTGGCAAGCTTTATCCTACATGTATGCAATATCCATTTCCACTAGCTTGTGGCCGTTTTATCCCGATGATACACCAAGTCCGCAGAGAGACAAAATTAACGGTCGCGGGAGAAGCGATTTTTTGCAGGATCGAGTACACAAATTCAGTGGTAAGACGACAAGATATCGATTGGGATTCGTCACAAGGGGAGAGATACGCCGACGAAGAGCATTCTTATTGTTTCGGTATGTAGCCGTGTCGCATTTGCGCGACGGTCGACGGTCGTTTCTCAATCTTTATAAGAGCTAAGCTTGCGTGCTGGGGTAGCTCGCCTTGAAGCGCGCAGACTGCCACAGACATTTCTCTTTGTCACCCGTGCGACTAGGGCTTTGAGGAAACACTAGAATTAATCATCGGCTACTTATGTACGCGAAACTTTTGCTCGAACCTTTGACTTACTCTGCCTATCACTATAACGTAGCTTCAGTTTCTACGAGAATAATTGATAGTCATAGAAATGACTAGTCCTTGAGAAATGTTCAATTCACCTATTTGCCAGTAGTTTCAGCGTCGGTAAGTAGTCGTCTTTGCCTTGAGTCTCAGGGTACAGTCTCATTGGCCCCTCCTTAATTGCAGTCGCGTGTAAAACTTGCCTCGAGCACACTTAGGACCAAGCTGTTTGATTTGCGAAACGTAATAAGGACTGACGGAGGAGCTCACTTGGAGTTTAGCTCGCTCAATCGCGCCGCTAAGAAACCGTGCACGTAGCGAATCTTACCCTCTCAAACAACGTTCTTGCGAGAAATACCTCGAGCGCAACTTAACTGGAATTGACTGGTGGTTTCTCCGGCGCCTAATTTTCTCAGTTTACCGAGGAAAGATTTCCAATCGAATCCTCTTCGGTATCAATAGTCGTGCTCTTTAATTATGAATACCCGATTCATGGTCGAAGGATTAATTTGAAAATTACTCGAAATTCGCCTGACTCTAGATCGGTATCAGGGTCGCGAAATAGGGGTCGCGTGCAATATCGCGGAAGGCGAGCCAAAACTTTTTTCCCTAGGATTGCACTTTTCCCCAAGGCGAGGGTGAACCGACCGAGCGGGGAAGGGCGACTAAGAAAGTTGACGGTCGCATTGGTAAAGTTTTTGATCGGTGGCTGGACGGAGTTGCGTGTCAAGCTAGTTGTTAGACGCGGGAGTCACTCTCGTGACAGAGTTCACCTTGGAGGCGGAAAAGGAGGAGCGAGCGAGGGTCGCACCTGGCCGCTGTCTCCTCCGAACCTCCTGTTCTCTGTTCCTGTCTCCCCCAAGGCAAGGTCGTAGCCACGATCGCATTACTCTCTGTCGTCTTTTCTGCTTCCCGCTTTTCCGGCTTGTTTATACGCTACCGGTGAGTTTATGCTTCCTCGCGTGTCGGCATGGAACTCCTCCTCGTAAACTATGCTGATTTCGGCCCACCACTACGACCACCGCTACCACCTTGACAATGGGCTATCTGCTGGCTGATCGCCGGATCGTCTATCTCCCTGCTAAATGTTCACTTTGCACCGTTTACTCGGTCTACTGTTACGTTTATACCCTTTGTCTGCTAGGTTTCCAGCGGCGTGAGAATTAATTGTACCGGAGGGGTAAAATTGGAGTACATGGGAAGGGTCGTTAATACCAGAACCGACGCAGTGCTTTAAACGATACTATACCGAGTTGGAATTCACGATGTTTGTCATTTTTTTCGAAATATCACAGGTAATATCGTACAAATTAATCGGTCTCAAATGAGCCGGCATTAATTCTAGAACCGATCGTATATTGTATAGTGGTTGAGCTTTGAATCAGGTTTCAGAGCTCCACCGCATTAGGCATACGTATTCTCGTACATGCTCGCACATTCGCGGCTATAGAGCAACGCGTGTAAAAGAGGCAAGGGTTTCACGAACCAGGAGTCGAGGTATCGAGGTTTCATAAATAAGCGATGAGATATAAAACGGCGTGGCGTGCTCATTACTTTCCGGGCTCTTACACCAGTGCAATCCGAGGGAAGTCCATGGCCCATTGGGCGGAAGGAAGGAAGAGCTCGTACGGAAATTGTGTCTCTCTCAAGCGCGAAATCGGGTCAATGGGAATCGAATTTGTGGCATTCATAGGGCTTAGTGGTTCCAAACTTTCCGCGGACAGCTCGGTCGCCTTTCAAGAGACCCGATGAAAAACGGATAAGCCGCCGGTTCTTCTTGTTTATGACATTTCTTCCCCGATAGTTATCTCGAGATATAGGCTGCATCCATCATCGAGATTCGGCCGGCTCGAGGATCGCTTCAAGGGTCGCACCGAGGATCGTTCGAGGACTCGCTCGAGAAGAACAGGTCAGATCTCTTAATCGTAAATACCTGCCAACCGACGGTAGTATTTCATCCCTCGCCAAACTGCGGAGACCACTCGCGTCGCACTTAACTTTAATTTTCCAACTTGAGAATTATTGGCCTCGTTGGCCGCGAGGAAAAAAGAATCCCCCAGGGCAGAAATCAATTGGCTCGTCCTTCTGTTTTGGTGGAAAAAGCAAGAATCGGACCTTTTCGAGACTAAAGGCTTCCCCGGAACTATGCGATCGAAGATCGCGATCGAGACTCGAGAAAAGGCACGAGTGGCTAGGATAGAGCTGTCGGGACGATCAGCGGTGAGATTGCCGGCTCGGAATTGTGGCTTGGTACAATTGTTCGGGCCGGAATTGCTCCTGGCGAATCGAAGAATATCCAATCGATGATGCGGCTACTGGTCTCCCTTAGCAAAGCAGGCAAATCGGAAATCCTGTTTCTCGCGCAAAAACTCCCCCAGACGTTCGACAAATCGAGTTACCCCCTTCAGCTTTGTGTACCCTCGCGAGAATCGGATTGACGGGAATCGCGATGTCAAAGGAACATTGCCATCAATAACCTAAGTAAAGACTTCTATTCTCCTGGTTCGCGAACAATAAGTGTGCTGCGGGGTAACCGAGCGCGTGTCATAAAAAAAATCGATGCCTTTGGTAACAATGGAGAGAATGGTACCAGAAGGTCACTGGAGAAAAATTAGCCTAGCCGAGTTGCGCGCATATTTGTTCGAAAAGTTCGGAGTACGATTCGCTGGGATGCCGGCCGCGAAGCGATAATCATAAATATCGTCACGAAGGACATCGAGAATGACGATCAACACGAAAGCCGATCATCTCCCCGCGAGTCGACGAGTTCTTTGTCGAGGCGCGACTCGACAATGCCAATTGCTCGCCAATTAGACTTGTTTGCGAGAGGGTCTCAATCAATTTGTCGCCGCCATGGACTCGTTCGTCCGTGACACCACCCTCGATATTTCCTCGAAGCACAGGATGTGGTCCATGGAGTGGCCGAATGCTCGAAATTGGCTTGTTTTCCTTCGGCACGTCCTCGCGAGCACGAGCTCCCAGCTGATACCATTGTTTGCCTAACCGTGATACCCTTTGGGTCGCTGCCACGACAAATATTTTTTCCCACTGATTTCAATGTACAATATTTGCCATAGCCGTGATCTCTGTATATGAACCCGGCGCGCTACGCTTCCCTGTGTTTCTCGATCGAATCACTCTTTAACCCTTTTGCTACGGAGCATTTCTCTTGGGTTACTGCTCGTACGTTTAAGGCAATGGATCTTCTATTAAACTCGATAATATGCACTACGATAAAAAGGTACTAGCACCTAGCAGTCGGAGCGGGATGGTAGCACCATTTATAAAGTTGATACGCTTCGTTCCGTAGCCGGTACGGCGCCGTTCAATTGGTAGAAAGCGGGGAAAGGTTAACGAGGTATTGGAATAGCCATTTGGAATTGCGGCAAGGCTCCGCTGATTGCCAGGCTCGTTGTCGCGATGTCGCGATGTCGCGATGCCACGATGCCGTGAACGCACGCGGAACAATGCCGGGTATCATTAACGGCCGGAGAGTGCTTAGTTAGGTCAGCTTCGTCAGTTTCTTAATTGGCTGCTGCACAACGCCGCAGTACGTCACGGTACGGCACGACAGCCCACTCGCACGTGCAACCCACGCTAACAGTTTCTAAATCCAGTCTCCAAGCTCCGACCCAGGACCCACGACAATACATCCAAAGTATCCAGACCGAGGAATCTTTTTTCCCCTCTTTCCCTATTTTCTTTATCTTCCTTCCTCTTTCTGCAATCGACACCTCCGTCAACCTCGATTTTTCTCCTCGACTTTTGTCGGACAGCTCTCTTTCCCTCCCCCCTCTCTCTCTCTCTCTCTCTTTCTCTCTCTCTCGTTCTCCGTCTTTCTCGATATCCTCGGAAGCTGCACTCTCGACAAACGACAACATTGTTGTCCCTTCCAGCTGATCGATACGCAGCACTGGCGTCTCCGGCGAAATGTCATTTTTCAAAGTGAATTTCCGAGAAAGTGGGTCAAACGTAGCACGACGCGCGCGGGGGTGTCGGACATCCAAGATCTCGGAGAACGAGCCTCCCTCGCGGATGTCAAACTCTTAAAGCCTCGCTATTTTGACCTGCCGCCACCGCGAATGGTTCGATCATATGGCATTTACGAGGAGCATTATTAAGAAGAAGGAAAGAGGGATGATATCGTGGGGATGATAACTCACCAGTTCTCAGATGCGTCCTCGTCGAGGATGGTCCCGTCAGCAAGTCGGTGAGGTAAGTTGGTCGTGGTTCTTGGTCGGTTCCTGACCCTCGGCGGACCAACGACACCGGTTCTGGATAGGCCAGCGCGAAAGGACGCCCTTGCCCTGTCGACTGCTCGAGTCAACGTCATTGAATCTCATTAGTCAGTGTTAGTACAAGCGGTGCTACCCGGTCCACCCAGAAGATTCTATTGCTTCTACGTCAAGCTACTGTTTGCTAGTCTCTTGCTATCGTTGCTCTTGCAGCCTTTCGCCATAGATATCGATTCGAAAGTATGCTTTCCGAACAGCCGGTTCCGTCGATTCCAAACTTCTCCTAGTTTGCATATAAATATGCTGCACGGATCCCCGATATGGCGTAAAATTGTGCGAAATGTGCTGGATCTTATTGGTGCTCGAGGAGCGGAAATTTGGGGTGAGAGCGAAATTGTCGAAAAAAATTGATAGGAGTACTACGGCAGATACTCATCCCGGATTGTCTCGTTTCCTTTGATTTACTCTACCGATACGAACCCTCGGCACAGTCGTATCCAGTCTCTCAGGATACGACTGATAAACGAGGCTCGTATTAGCTGTCAGGATCGCAGCTTACCCGAGTAAACCACGTCCCCGAATTTCCTTGGCCGCGCAACGTGCAATAGACTCTTTCTGGGCGGATGGGAAAAGCTCAGCGGGATTAAAACGGGTTTCGTCAAGCGAGCCGCGGGAATTAGAGCTGCGAGAGGGAGCGCGAGAGAGAGAGGCTGCGGTCTCGCGGATAGAGTTCGGATATACATAGAATTCGAATAGAGAGAGACGGCTGTCGTAGAATTTCGTACTTGTCGTTACACGGCCGATTGGACCGCTGGCACCCGCTAGACAGAATCCGCGATTCGCGCCCATGTTCCCGCGAGTGATCGTGAGGTAACTTGATCCAGCGCCAACCCTGAGTCGTTGAACTTGTGCAAAAATATTGGATCTCTCGTTTTTGAGAGCACGCTCTTGGCTCGCTGGCTGCCAGCCGAGCCGAGCGCATTGAATTATACGCCTGATGCAAATGATTAATCGGTTTAAAGCTAACCCACTGTTCCAATTCCCGAGACTTGGAGAACTGATAAAACGTTGAATAATCGAGAGCACTGTACCTAATTGTCTCGGGAGGATGACAATGGGTCGCCAGACTAGTTCAACTTGACCCAACGTCGCCGATCGCTCAAGACCACTTTCCGCGGAAAAAGCGCGAGATTGTCCGGTGACACGTTTTCAGGGGACAGGGTGAGCCACAAGAACGAGAGGGACCGATGGTGTCGGTGATTGGGAATGATGAGGAGAATTTTCTTCAGTGCACGGCGATATTGATTACTACTAAATACTAACAATGAGAAAAGGCTGATTTTCTTGTGATCAGGGTTCGTCGTTGATCCACCCCGAAATTCTCCGCTTCCTTCGATACATCGAGATTATCCGTGGTAGTATTGGCTGAATACTTGAATACATACCGTGGTAATAGAATGAAAAGCGTGTCTACTCGAACGGCGCACACAGCAGTGAAGGTGCGTACGGAAGGGGAAAATGACAACAGAGATATCGACGTCTAATTATTACCGGCTGTAGTAATTGCACTTTACGCAACGGATAAAGGTGATCCATTAACGCTTTGACTCGCAGATTGCGGCCTGTTACGACATCGAGTTAATCGGTGTTGTTCGCTCGACGATTAGCGCGACACTGATCGGCACGCGTGCGCACGTTCGCGAGAACCGTGCCACACGGCCGTGTGCCGTGCTAATTGAATTCGGCAGAAAAAAGAGAACGAACTCCGTCTTTTTGACGCATCGATTCCCAACGTGACCGCATCCGCTCAACGGGTTCTTGTAAGGTATCTAAACGTAAAGGTTCATCAGTGTCAACGTCGAGTAATAATCTTTCTCACTCTCTTTCTCCCTCTCTCTTCACACACGTGGGGGTAGCAGGACGAAACGAGCGCCGCGTTGAATTTGCATAAATGCCGATGATATAAAAAACGAATTCCCGCGAGCAGCATTCTGACAGGAAACTAAGCACTCGAATGGTCATGCCACGAACTGACCCTGACTTTTTTCCCGTGCAAATCCGCCGAATGCCAACAGTCGCGAGTAATTGAAAACAATTCGCAAACTTTCGACTACTCGAGGAGTGACGCATAATGCGCTAGACCAAATGAAATAATTCCACGAGGAGTCCAAAACACTCGCAGTGCCGTTGTAGCATCCTCGCGAATTCCAAAGTACTGCAGCTAAAATTTTTCGCACGTACGAAAAGCAAACTCTGAGTTGAATATGTATTTGCATCGGGGTGTAGAGAGAGAGAGAGAGAAAGCGAGAGTGAGAGAAAAAAAATAGTCAAAGTGGAGTTTAAAGTTAGCGAGAATTGAACTGGTGGTCAAGGAGGGGGTGGGAGTGTCCATTTTAATAATCAATTTGGCTGAGAGTGAGCAACGGCGGCGACTCGTCCAGAGGGAGCGAGTGAGCGAGTGCGAGAGAAAAAGAAAGAGAGAGATAGAAGGAGAGCGAGAGAGGGTGGATTATCAACTCGCGGACAGTCTATAGCTCTATAGCTTCCCGTACGGGGCATAACATTTATTACCGGGTCAGGGTTAACCGTTAGGCGCGGCGCACACACGTCCACCCGACTGTTCTGCGGCGTGGCGTCACTCTAAAAATAGGCTCGCGAACACTCCAGATATAAAACGTGACCACCCGTCCCTTCCCTTCTCCTCTCTTCCCATCCATCGTGGGTGGATGCGAGCTGTCCACCGACACGTACATAAGTACCTATGTACAATTGTACATACGCGCGCGCACTCAGAATTACACGGTCAGCCTGCGTCTGAATGCGGCTCGCACCTCGATTTCGAGAAGCGTCCCCCGTGTCTTCATTGTGTGTTGCACCCCATACCCATTATGGACGGAGCTTGAGAAGCGCGATAAAACAAAAAAATCTATCCTCATCCGGTGAATTCATGGTTTTGTCAACAAGAGTGTGATATTCGATTTTAACGACGAAGGTTCCATTCAGGGACGAATTGCGATCGATGCCACTCGTTTGACCACAATTCGCGCTGAATCCCTCTATCGAAAACGAAGGGGGTAGCCCGCAAGAAAGGAAAGAAAAAAAAAAAAAAAACTCGGCTCGATCTATCTCGAGGGCGCCTGTACGGTAGTAAAACTACTAAAAAGACGCTGACATGCGGACTCTCAAACCGCTTTTTAAATCCTAAGCCTGACACATCTCACCGTGCAAATAAAGCCCGAGGTCAAGTTAAACCTGACAGGCTCTAACACATTATCCCGAAAAGAAGTCGCTGCATTGCGACTCACGCGAGCCTGTCATCCGGCAGCCGTTTGATTCGAGCCGACAGGAGGCTTAAAGATGGCCCGATCGGGTGACAATTGCGGTGGTTCGCATGGTCGTCGTCGACAGTCCGGCGGTGGGGCGTCTAGGCAAAGAACCAACAAGAGGGGCTCGCGGAAGGACAAACATAATGACAATGGTAATAATAATTCGGTGAGGGGTGAGAAGGGGAAAGGGAAGGGGAAGGGGAAGGGGAAGTGGTGGCTCATTATGCGGCTAAACCTGACCCCGATCTCGCGATCGCGCTAATATTCGGGGGTGCACGTGGCCCAATTGCCCTGAAGAGGCTTCTCCCTTTGTCTCTCGAAGTCGACGACTACGAGGCCAGCGCCGCGGTGCGGTGCAACGTGTTGGTCGTGCATCAGGAAATAATGATCCTCGCGCTTAAAACCCGCAGGAAGTTATATGTATATCCAAGCTTAACACGAAACGGCGACGCTTGGTAATCGCAAAGCGTTTCCTCTAACCCCTGAATTGAACCTCCGTTAACCAGGGGGCGAGTGAACGCGCGAGGTACGACTGTGGGGCCATTTCGAAACGCGTGTAGCGGCACGAGATATGCCTCGATACGGCGCGATATGCCGCGATATGCCGCGATATGCCGCGATATGCCCGCGATACGCCACGGCATGCTATGGCTCATCGATCGCGCTGACACTGGACATTAACCAACCCTGTCGCTCATAATCGTACTGCACATTTGGGGATTTGGCGTTAGGAAGGTACTGCTGATAAAAGAAGCATTGCAATGGATGGAAAGCTAAAAATAATGCGAGTGGGCGGTGGGAGAATGCGATTGCGAGAGGCTTAAACCCTTAGATGTTAAATTATTTTAATTACGTGTCCTGTGTTTCATTACACGAAGGGTGCTCGTGAGATTGCACTCGGGGCACGTAGGGCTGACCGATGTGAATAAGTACTCCCGAGAATTTCTTAGGAAGGTTTCTTTTTAAAAAGTGAAATGCATGGTACGAGCGGGCAACCTGCCACCTGGCGACCCCAACCCTTCGCTAAGTGCGCTAATCTTTTCTCGGGAAATTTCAAGTTACCACTCACCACTAAATTTTGCCTAGCTCGAGAAAACCAACGATCGCATTGTCTGCTGGGCAACTTTCTCACTGATGCCACTGCTGCTGCTACTGCTGGTGGTGGTGGTGGTGGTGGTGGTTTCCTCCAATTGGGCTCATCATCATTAAAACGGGGGTGCGCCAAGTCGTGTTAAAGGAGTCTGTGTAACGTATGCCCCCTCGAAAGATTTTGTTTGTAACGTGCGGGATTTTCATTAGCAAGCTCACTCAAGGCGAGCCGTGTCTCGCTGGTGGATGACGGAGGTATATTCGCAGGAGTACTTTCTTACATCGGTTGTGGCAAGGAAGGTCACAATGCGCGTCGAGTGCGCTCTCACTAAGCCTACTACCCTCGCAGCCCCAACAGCGACGTTGGAGTTTTGCACTCCACCGCCTGTGACCTACTGTCCCCGGTGTCAGGCGACAAAAGCAATACTGGAGAAAGCGAAGAAAGCGGAGAAATCCCGGAGAAAGCGTGTCGCCGGAATTAAATAGACCACGCGGAGAAAACTAGCCCTGCCTTAACGAGTGGCCCTTTTCCGCTTTTATTATTTTCGTTTCAATCTGACCGCGGATATCGAACGAACTTTATTCCGCTTGACCCGCCACTCCTACAAATCCCTGCCAATTCCATTTGCCTATCCCACCGGCGGATCGGGATCGAACTGCTACTGGACAACGATGCTCGCGACCAGGAGAATAGCTACGATGCGGCGGTCGCGATGATATCGTGCTCAAAAATCCCTTGACGGAACTCGCTGCCAGCAGCAGCGCATTAATATCTCACTGCGGGGACATGAGATATGAAGAATCCAAAGGAAAATAGATAGGGAAAAAAATTGAAACTTACAGCGCGTGACGAGCCTGTTGTTGGCTTGGCTCGGCGGTGGAATTGCAGGCTGCGGTGCCGGCTGGGAACTTAGATCCTCGAAGTTTATGATTTGCAGGCAGACGTCGTCCACCTCGCTCCTTATTAGCGCTATCACCTCGCTGCACAGGAACTTGGTGCCTGCCAGACAGAGAAATTAGGAGGCTCGAGTGAGTTCGAGTTGCACATTGCATACGCTCGCAGCTTCACCCACCACCCAGTACACAACCTGGCCCGTACCAATGAATTTATGAACTTCCCGGCATCCCTTTAATTCTCTCGCAACTTTGCCAAAGGATTATATTACCAGTTCGGATTAAGTTTACGCGCAATTGAGACGATAATTCCTCCCGGAGTGTCGGAAACTGGCAGCGAACGATCAGAAAAAATATTATGCCCTAAGTCATGCATACCAGAGCAACAGAATTTAATTATAATTATACGCCGTGAAGTTTAATGCCCGTTCATAAAATAGATTACCATCAGTGAATTATCTCGCGCACTGGTCGCCGAGCGCCCATTTCAATAAGTTGGCCCGAGTTTCGGACATAACCTCATCCACTGCATAACAAATATTGATCGAGGACGTTAAATAAAGAAATTGCACAAGCGGCACGTAGTGGGTCTCTCTGGCGCATGAAAAGAGACGCGCGCTCTCGGTGGGTCCATTAAACCACGGTGGACCAGGAATATCTGCCGCGATAAATATTCGCGATTGACGTTTAGGGTCGGTCCACTAGACGTAGAGGTTTGCAGTTCGCGTCTTTCTCACGAATCACCCAGGGAATAAACGGGATTCTGGCAATAAAATTCCAAGACTTTTTATTGACCGCGTCTGGAATCAATTTAAATATTTATTCCGCGATCGTAACGCATTTTCTGCGCTTGGTGAGACCCAGATTTTTCCGAATCGTAACACACAAAAATTAATTACGCGCACGAACGAAATGCGGGAAATGCAGGAAATGTATGATACGCCGACAAATTGATTCTTTGACAGTAGAGGATGTATGATGGTAACTGGAGATAAAAAAAGTTCCTGATAACGAAATTCCTCGAGGCCCTCGTAGACCAGGCTTGGATCGGGTCCAAAGTATTTGACCCCTAAAAGTCCAGTTCGATCATGACCATTAATTACCTTGAAATCAATGAGACCTTTTTCGAGTCACCGGGAAAATTCCTCCGGCGAATTGATTCGTCTCGTTTCGCATGCATGCTGCCCGGGCCAACGAGCACCTAATTACAAAAGGCAAAAAAAAACCTCCGACGAACTCAGCGAAGGCTTTTTGTCGGCATAACGTCTTCGTATAATCAGAGACCGTCGCCTTCACTCTCGCCGTCGTAATGAATTCATAACCACTTCGCAAAAGTGGCCTTTTCTAATTCATAGCGATCAGTGCAAAACGTTCTACCCGAATCTCACGTCGAAGTAATCACGTCACAGTCTCGTTAGTTCATTTATCCGATGAGAGTTATAGCATATTCTCGATCGGAATCAGAAGTCCAAGGTAGCAATCGATGATCAATAGCGAATTGGATTCGTGAAAGAATAGAATTCGTAGAATGAATCCACGTGTAAGATCTACTCGCAAGGCTTATGCTCGGTGTCAAGGTTACGAAAGTCCATAGCCACGGGTACACGATTAACGAGGACGAAACGACTCGGCGCTTTTCGCTAGCGAGAAGCGTCTCCCTCGACGAGCTTCTAATTAGCTGCAGTGTTTACGAGTCAAGGTACCTTGGACCGGCTCCAAAAGGGTTTTGAGCAAAGGTTAGAAAGATGAGTGCGAGGTAAGGGAAAATGACGCGTGCACAACCCCCACGTCAACCTTCGGATTCTCGATCGGACCCTGCCACTAGTCCCCTCACCGATCAGCGCGTCTAATCGAGCGGATAAACGTTACTAGCAACGATGCTCGAGCATTTTCGTCAATAGGAAACCACGACGAGGGAGCATTTGCTAAAAACAATATATACGTACATTGGTGATCGAGTAGCTCGCTGTCCTTTATGCAACTGCGTCGCGATTTTTGTTTACGAGTCACGAGGGACGAGCCAGGCTGTCTGTTATTACAAACCATTAAGCGATAGTATCGCGCTCGGTGAGATAGGTTTTCACCGTGTACACACATACTGTGCACCGTGTTTACATCGAGAGCACGTCAGCAAAAATAGTGCCGCGAAGATTAAGGGACCATCTATCTGAGAACGATGTAACACTACACGTGTTGACCATGATTTATAGTTGTAGATGAGCTTTCGCTTTATATTTCAAAATCTTTCTTAGCAAGCGAAACCTTTCTACCGTCTATGCGAGAGAAACCACCTCAATCTATCAGTTCCATTTACCTCTCAGAGACTCCAGAGTCACTTTGCTAGGCGGCAATCCTCTAGTCTTACCCAGCTGATTAATTGGAAGAACTCGATGATCAGTGGCACACGGTACAACGTTAACGTTAATGGCTCTATTAATCCAATTAGTTGAACAGTCTCCTCCTGCCTAATTGCACTAATATGGATCAGCGTAAGAGACGCGTGTACAACCCATGTACAACCAGAGGGATATCCCAAAAGGGGATTCTTGAAAAAGGGAAGACGTCCACCGACAAGGTTATTCGACGCATTGTTCCAGGAAGGGTGAAAGAATAGCAGAAAGTAGTGAGCGGGCGGTGGATCTTGACTTTCTCCGGAGACGTGGTACTAAGTCGAACTGAAATGTGAGCGTTCCTGCGAGAGGTAAATGGAACGCCCCTTTGACGACTGGTTTAATTATGACGAACGATATAAGCGTAAGAAAGGGTAGAAAGAGGGTGAAGGAGAGAGAAAGAGGAGCAGCGCTCGCCTGCTGTGTTTTGACCTCCTTAGATCCTTCTTGTTTAACTTTCCCAACCTATTCAAGTTACTCGGGAACAAGGTGTCGCTGAAAAAATGTAGCAAGACCGTTAATTAAGACAATCTGCCGAACAGGCAGTGTGCCGCGAGCGGCTAAATGAGCGCGTAATTACCAGTGTCCGTGGGACACCAGCAATTACCAGTCGTACTTGAAATCAAACGACGAACTGAATTGTCTCTACCTCTTTCTCTCGAGGGACGCCAAGAATGAGACTGCGAAAGACGGCTAAAATGCAATCCGCTAAAACGACGGGAACACCCGAGAATTCCAAGGGTGCAATTCCGCGGCTCCTCATTTTTCCCCCATCAGCCTTCCGCGAGAATAAAGAGGACAAAGTCGTTTAAAGCTCTCTTCTCTCGACCAAACCACTGCGCGCGCGTGCGCGCGGTCTGTTTATGTACTACTCTCGTGTCAGTCAGCCTAAGGGATGAGGGGGTCTACACCTAAGCCTACATCATCCTAACAACCTAAGGGATGAGGGGGTCTACACTTTGGAGTCTGTTGACAAAAATCCAAGATGCAGTTACACGGGACGAGGGGTGAGATGCGGAAAATACTCGCTTTGTCTCGGTCGAGCACTCGGTCGACTCTCGGTTAGCCCTTCTAGTAGAGGTGATGCTGCGATACTGTGAAAAGAACGATGCGACCAAGGATGAACGGGGATCGGAGTGGGAACCGGATGACAAACGGGACCGAGATGTAGAAGAGAAAGAGGGTCAACGAACCAGTCAGCAGCTCTATTCGCGTTAGCCTCAAAGATCTGCGAGAGAAGGAGGGATAAAGAGAAATGATACTCTCTTCCATCGCTGCTCCCAATGAGCGTCTCGAGGATCTTTTTCCTCGAGGAAGAACCAATAATATTCTACCGGTCAGACAAAACACCCGGCGATCGATCGAGCTTTGCGAAAATGAATTGCTCGCGCAGGGAAGGAAGAGGGTTGCTTTTATACGGGCGGAGGATATTGTGTCGAAGGGGTGATTCTTTTTATTTATCTCATTGCGGCTCCAGGAGGGAAATTTCTCTTTGGAACGAAGGGACAATAATCCTTGTATCCAGCAGCACCGGCTGCCAGTAGGCAAGTTTAACGGGCGGAGAGCGAAGCGAAAGAGGCTCGGAGCGACTCTCGCTGCAGACTGACAAAACGTTGCAGCCGCTTTTGATGTTGTTTCGCGGAAAAGTTGCTAATTCGCCGGCTAACTCTGAAACGCGAGCCCGCCGATGCTGCTGCTTTATGACGAATGCTCGGCCCCCCTAACTGTTCTGTGATGAGAGCGCGCCCTCGAGAGCGGGTTAGAGGGAAGCGAAGGGAGCAAGAGAGAGGCACTAGGTCCACTGGTCCACCGGTCTATTTTAGGGTGACTTCAACCAGACGCTAATAAACTTCTGTTGATATTTTCTCTGCTTTTGAGATAGGGGAAGTCTGTTCTCGTCAAATATCACCCTCGCGAGGCGAAACAAAAAATTCGTCGCGTTTACGACCTTTCGGCCGGAGGAGGGCGAGGAGAACGGAATTTAGTTCCACTTAAAGCTGACTTTATTCTATTCACAAAGTACCCGTGAGAGTTTTCACTAGAGGGAAAGGGGTTGGTACTAGTGGAAAAGCTAGTAACCAAACTGGTCACTATTCTGGAATATCGACAGGCATCCTGGACCGCGCGCGCAAAACAGGGAAGTCGAGAAAACAAACCGACTGGCAGGCTACCAAGTGAATTTGTGTCGTGGCAAACGGTTGAGCAAAAAAAGAGTAGGTTTCGATAATACGCGGCGAGGCGAAGATAGCCAAATGAGCTTCTAAAATTGCACTGGCGTACAAGCGTGGCGGTCCCGCTATAAATAAACAGCCCGTTCGGGGTGCTCCCCTTGTCCGAAAATACGCGCAGTCCGCTCGGATCCGCGCGACTAATTTACCCGTGGCCCTTCCTGATCCAGCGGCTCACTGTTCGCACACTGACCTTGTGCACGCCGATCCACTCAGAACCGATAGATAAGCGACCACGCGCTCGCACCTAGATCCATCTGGAGATGGATTCATCTACATAGCTCGGGGCCATAAATCTCTCGCAAGAACGCAGTCCCCAGGATCTTCCTGGATTTCCCTGAATCCCCGACGGCGATAATTTCGAGGACACTCCCGACGCAACGATGAGTGGCAGGGCTTTTCGAGAACTGTCGCGGTAAAAGTGGAAAGTCGTATCTGGTGGTTATCGATGATCGGTCGAGGAGGGTGGAATGGTCCGTGTGGCTGGTGCGGGAGGGTTTGCGAGGAGGGTTTGCGAGGAGGTCACGATACCGCAGTGGAACGAACAGCCGAGTGGTTAATGGGTTAACGGCTCCCTCCAATTGGTCGATGACGCTGTGCCCTCGTGACGTCACAGAGAGTGCAATGCCCCTGTGACGTGGTAACGTGTGTCGCAGGCCAAGCACTGTACAGAAATAGCATGCGCTCTTTCCTTCTCCGTCTCTCTCTCTTTCTTTTCTCTCTGCAGCTCCATCCCACCATCCTACTCGCTTCTCTTGCTGTTTTTCCTCCCCTTGTCATCTCGCGTCCTTCCCAATCGGCACTTCTCTCCTTCCTCCCTTTCTCTCTTTCCCACCCGTCGGGCCCGCTCCCTTTTCGAGGTACGCTCTCGGGCTTGGCCTCGCACTACTCCGAACCACGTCGACCGGCTATAGTTGCCAGAAATGATCACGTGACGACTCCGAATGATCCCAGGGAAATGTCAGGTGATCGAGAAAGGCCGCACCGGTACACCCCGTGAGGTTCACCAAGAATGACCCTAATTGCCAAGGAAGAGGGTTGTGACTGGCCCGCGTGTCTGCGCGAATGCCGAGAGACGCTGAAAATGAGGAAAGAGCAACTCTGTCGCGGCTATTTTCGCGGAGTCAAGGTGCTTTGGAAATATAGTTGCGTTCTCTTTCTCGCTCTCTGTCTTTCTCCTTTTCTGCTCGAGGAAATCAGTGGTCCAAGGTTCCTCGTATCACGAGGTTGACGAACTCTCGCGAGTCTCCAGAGGTATGTCTGGCCTGATTTGCCTCGGTGACCCGGTGACAATCTCTTTTATCGGCAAATTTCTACCTGTCAAGATCGCTCGACAATAAAGATCGAGCTATACCACCTCGGGTGGATTTATTCAGAAAGTTTCCGCCGGACGATGGGATCAGTTTGCGAGGTCTTTGTCGTCGGAATCGCAAGATTGGGGGACAGTTCTCCGATCGGGCGATTCTTTCATTTCACATTAACGTTCGACCTTTCGAGAATACCTGCTCAGGTGGTTATGAGAGTAGCAGCGGTGCTTTCCGGGTGAGACTAATTTTGCCGCTACCTTTAGAGAGGCGTTCTGCCCTCCTTTCAGTAGAATGGCGAGGTGCCTGGTCATCTTCTTCAGAAATAACGTCTTTCGGCAATTGTTGAGCCGACGAGGAGCTCTTCCTCCTAGATGGACTAGTTTCCTCTCGCGAAGCTCAGCAGTTTTGTTTATTTTTGGAAGGGGCCAGATGGGGGGTGTTCAGATCGCAACAATGGTGACGAGAAACAGTCTCGAGAGATTCGAGAACCTGGAGAGCCTCGAGATGGAATCAGCGATCTGAATGAGATCGGAGAAATCGAAAGAATTGGACCCCTTCTATCTCTCTCTCTCTCTCTCTGCATCCGAATGCATAATTATCGAGATGAGCTGTCTCGTTTGAGCTTACCGGTCAATTCTACCGATGCACTGCCACCTTCTGCCGACGTAGAACAGAGAGATGCATCACAATTGGATGCACCCTTCCACGTTGCTCCGCAGGCATCTCATGAAAATGTAACAGCAATTTCTTCCGGTCTTTCGGTGCCGCGGCACCGCGTTCGAGTTATTTCGAATTCATACCCGTTATCCTCTTTCGGTCGGTGAATGCATTTCCTTTGCGTCGGTTGGTTTGAACAGAAGCCACCGACGCAAATCCGCATAGAAAGTTGCCCGATCGGGGTGCGATTCTTTTGGCAGTCTTACTTTCCGGAACCGGGTGTAAGAGGCCGAATCGATAGCCGAGCAGAATGAATAGACGCAGTCTGCGCCGAAAGGGAATCACTCTCACGGTAGCAGCCGCGCTACTTGTCTAAATCCAAAGATTAAAACCCGAGAGTAATCCGACACTCCGCTGGAGGCATGACTTATGGAAAGAGAATCCATTTAGAGGTACGCGAATGGAACACGAGTTCCACTTGAGGCTGATTCAAATCGCCGCTGGCTCCTTTTGATCGCGGTATCGCGATAATGAACACTATCCAATCTACGGCTTCTGTATTGACAATTTCTTTCCGACGACCGAAAAGAACGGAACGAAGGAAACTGGGTCTCGCTCGTCGACGATGACTAACGTGAAAAGCGTCACTCGCAATCGGAATTTGGCATAAAAAAGCATGACTGGAATGAGTTACTGCCAGTAACTATCTTCTAAGTGATCCTACCATCGCAAAGTACAAGGAAGACTCGTCTGGCCACGTTTCTCAACGTTGACAAAGTTAGCTTCCAGCGATTGTGCAAAAATAATGAGGGAAAGTGGAAGTGGAGGCAGGGAGAAAAACGAGAAGCGGGAGAGCCTGGACGGAGAGGTACGAGGGAAGAGTTACGAACACAAGCGAAATTGACCTACAATTTCATGGGGATCCATTCCTGGTGTTCTTTCGGGGCCTCAGCGTCGCAGCTCATCGTTTGCCGCCCTCACGGCTCCCAGTGGAATGCCGGCCAGGAAATCGATGGTGGAAGGAAGGAAAGGAAGGAAAGGAGGTGTCGAGGGGAAAAGAGTAAAGCTTCCCGAGCGCCCGGAAAACAAACGACCCTTCTAGCGTCGGTGATACGAACACTGATCGGACTCACAGGTATCCCGAATTACCGTCAAAGATTCAACGCCGAGACGCGACCTCGCGTCAGGGAGGGAATCGAGGGAGGGAGAAAGACCACGATGTTCGCTATAATTCAACAGGTAATATTTGCGCGGTAGTTGTGCAGCCTCCTCGATTCGACGCTCAGTGTTCGCTCGCGATTACCCCGCGTCTCAATAATCGAGCCTCCTCCTTTCTTCCTCCTCTCTCTCTCTCACTCTCTCTCTCTCTCCCTCTCGCTCCACCTCTTCACTTCCTCGTGCTCCCGATTCTCGCTGCTCCACTCTACGTTCTCATTTGCCAAACGGTACTCGCGATAGTTTATTTTCGAGTCACGAACCGCGTAGGAGGTCTCACAGGATTACTTCCACCCGACGCGACGCGGCAGAGTGCGGCGCGTCGCAACGTGAAGCATCGGTGCGGCGTCGCGTCGATCCAGCATCGAGCGCGATACGAAGAGCTCGCAGATTCGTTTTGCCACGCAATGCGGCCACCGGCTTTGCTCGTAGATTATCCTCGAGAGCGAGAGGCCACCATCCACGTTGTGAAATCGAGCAAAACCAGAGGAATCCGAGCGACGCAACACGTAGGCCGGTTGTTTGCCACGCGCGCGATCTGCGGCGAACTCGAGCAGGCGCGCGAGTGAGCGTGGTTCGACGTCGTCACGAAGACTGAGAGCACCCTGGGTGCGTCTCCGCATAGTGACGCGACGTACTCGAATAAGAAAGAGAAAGAGAGAGAAAGCCGGAGAAGGAGAACCAGCTGACAATGAGAGTTTAAATCGCGATCATCCGCCTCATCGAGCTCGTGAAATTGGATAAAGAAGGGCAGTACCAGGATTTTCAAAAGTTCCCAGAGAGGTTGGACGAGCGGTAATACTCAAGTGGAAAGAGCCTCGGGTGAATGTGCAAACTTCTCAGAGATCGAATATTAATTACTCGTCGAGGGAACCGAGGGATGAGAGAAGGTCCAAGAATTCTCGAAGAGAGGACAAGCGAGAAGAAGAAGTTTAAGTGACGTCACAAACTCAATTTGGCATGGCAGCCGAATGGCTATCTATGATGTCACTGACTACGGCGACTACGCGGCAAAAGCGCCGGGTGGGGAAGGAAGACGAAAAGGGGTACCGTCGACGCCAGGGGAAGGCTGATTGCTTCAGGAACAAGAGAAGGGGTGGAAGACGAGCACGACTATTCTTGGACGTCTCAAACAGCGTCCTCGCGGTCGTACGGTTGCGTAACGTCAAAAGAGGGAGAGGGAGTGAGAGAGAATGCTTTTCTGGAGGAGGTCTTCGCGAAATGGCCACAGCTGCCGGTCGAGTCGACAGCTGAGTGCGTGAGATAACACCACGATTGACCACCAGGGCCTCTCCGTTCTCCGCTTGCTACTCTTGATTCGTATTCGTGCGACTGGGTGTCCGTGGCTAGCGTAAACGCCCGGCCGATGGACGATCAATAGGAGACTTGGAATAATGAGGCTAAGCGATTGCCTGGATCTCCGAAACTCTCGGACGCCCTATCTAACGATCTCACTCGTATACAATATTCCTCCAAAATCTGACGATTTTTGCAAACGCGAATGCAGGCTATACATCGAATATACACATACGTATGTACGCGTATATTCGATGCGCGTAAGTAGAATCAGATTGTTCGAGCAGACGATGAGAGAGCATAATTTGACTCGCGCTACTTGGCTCGAGGCGTCTGCCCCGAGGCACGATTCAGGCAGCACTTCGCAATCGAATTCAATCGGGCAGATTTGAAATTCTGCTGGCTACACGTTTCTCGATTCAACAGCGCAAGCGAGGTTCATTAATATAGCAAAATGCACGACCTAGAAACTATAAACGATCCATTTCCCCTTCGACGAGTCCAAGTCCGACATAATTAGTTGGCCAAGCTAATGGTATGAAGTCATAGTTGGGAACTTTCTCGCATCATTGATTGTCTTTCCGTACTCCTGGAAGACTCGACGCGTGTAAAGCTCGGCTCAAGGTTCGCCACGTCGACTGTTACCCGCTCATCGCAATCTCTGCACCACCCCAAGCCCAGCCTGACATAAGGTCCGATCACTGGAGCGAACGATGCCAAAACAGTGCCGTTCTATTTTCGTTTCTCCAGGTGGAGAGCCACCGCGTGCCGCACAAGAGATTCGTGGTCCAAGTGGAAAAGGAGGACGCAACAAGGGAGCGTAGCGGAGAGTTTGTTGTTCCAAGTCGACGGGGCGGCGGGCAATGCACGACAGCTCATAACCGGTGCGTAAGCATTCGAAAGTGGTTAGAGTCGGTCAGTGGTTCGACCTCAAAAGGTGGCTGCAGGCTGCAAGTGGTCGAGGAAGTACCACTGGCCGGTGCGATCAATGCTGAGTGGCTCACCCGGGTTAAACGATCCCATCGCCTAATTCTACCATTCGCCCCTTCGGATTCATTTGCATCCGTTTGCATACAATCTGCTGCTCGTTGCCCATTCGAGTTACGGTAGCGGCCCGCAGCGATTGAATCGCCGAGGATTGTGTAGGATTTTCTCGGAGGATAATGCGAGGAACGAGCACCGCGCAGCGAATGGAAGGAACAAAGTTTCACGGTAAATGTGCTAAACGACTCACGAGAGAAGTAATGTATCCACGATGACCGTGGTTATTCCATTTGGCGCGAGGGCACAGACTGCAGGTGGTCGGACTAAGCCACTCGCAAAAGTCTTCCAATTTTCTTCCTCACTGCTGCTTTACGTCTATCCTTTGTAATCACTGCGCGCAAACACACCCCAATTCGAGGGTATTTTTTGTCGCTCACTTTGCCGCTCTTCATGGCCCATTATCACTGCAACGCGGCGAATCGGCCTCGTAAATTATACTTATTTCACTTGTTAGAGTTCTTGTAGGGTGTTACGTTAAAGGAAGAAAAACTATCGCATTGATTGTAACCACCCTTGCTCGGCATTAAACGCGTCGTAATTTTGAGAGACTCATGAAACCTTGGGTAACGTGCTATTATAATCCACCGACGGATTTCATACTTTTTCCGATGGGATAATAAAATATGCAAGGAGAATATCGTATGTCGAGATTAAAAAAGGAAAGAGAATTTCGACAAAGGACGAAGAAGATCGTCTCCCGTAGGCGAACCGAATGACAACCTCGCTATAGGCCACTGCGGGGAATCTTTGAAAATAAAGGTCGCGAGCTTCCTAGGGTAAAAGGTCTCGAAGTCTATTAGACTCGATGAAAAAAAAGTCGAGAGAAGTAGAGGTGGTAGGGAAAGGGTGACGAAAATCGAGACACATACGCGAGGAGCGCTTATTGAGGCATCAGCCGAAATCTGAATAAATAATTATAAATTCTCAGTTGTGAAAGGCCGGTGCGGAGGTCAGGGGGATGGGGTGGGCGAGAGCACAGGTGAGCCAGCAGGCCTCGAACTATGACTATGATAAATTATACAGTAGTGACTATTGATCTCACCGCGCCTAAGGTCAGACGCTACGGCAAAATCGAGTCCGAGCTAACCGACGCGACGCGACGGATCGCGAATAAATTCAATTTTCCCGCTCTAAATACCGAGCTGCCTTCATATAAACCTCTCGACGAGAGTTCTTGCAATTCCTCCACGGTCGCGATCGTCGTTTCTACGAGCCGCTGGCTCTCACTACTACCAAAACTGATCGTATAACGAGACCTTTCCGCGAAATTCTCTATTCCCGCTGATCGTTGGATTCTAATTAATTGTACGATAACTTTCACCTTGCCAATGGTATTTGCGAGGGGATATAAGCATTTGTAGGAAGCTGCTGTCGTCACGCGGTTGCGAAACCTGGCGCTTTTGACGGCTTATCGCGACGTTATCGGGCTGGCGATAGCTGAGAAATCACTGAAAAAGCGAAATCCGTCCCACATTCATGCTTTCCACGAGATTTATGCCCTTGGGCTGACTTGATTTATTCGACATTTTCTCGCGGTTGGCTCGTCGAGCGAGCTAAGCACTCGCTCGAAGGCGAGACCTCGAGGGGCTTATCCGCATACAGTATTTCCAGTTACGAGTGGAGCAAGGACCTTCTCCGAATTTAGCACAAAATAAATTTCCACGTAACTTTCGAAAGAGACCATAGGACAGTAAATCGCTGATACCAATTTTTCGAACTGTTAGAATAATCGAGTGTACAGAAGGAATTGGAACGCGCTGCACTCGATAATTGAAAAGAAGAAATATCGATTTGATTGTGGCTCGACGGAGTGATCGAGAGAAGTGAGAACTCGTAAGAGTTATATGTATAGTGGCTTGGCAAGGGTACAAATTGCTTTGTCTATTTCCGAGGATCCAAGAAATGCAATGCAATGCAATGTCCCTAGAAAGTCAAGCGAAGAGGCTTCCGCTCTTTGCCAAGAGGAATTGCTCGACGCATCCACCTACTTACGATACACGTAAGTAGTGTATGTCCAGCCTCGACTTACATATCATCGAGCTTTCATCGAACCAAAGTTTCGCTCCCACGCGACAGCCTCTTGCCAGCTTCCGTTCAACGATTTTTCGAAATATGTGCTCAGTCACCGAGGCCAGCTGAATTAATCTAAACTATTGAATTTCGCGGAATCTCCTTATACGCGGAAACGATGTTAAAAGCGGAAGTAGAATTCGAGAACTTGCCCGTTTACTCCGTCTAATAATCCGCAAAGGAACGGACCGTCGTAATTGTCGCATCGTCATAAACCGTGCAATACACGTCTAACTGAATCTGAGAGTGAAAAACCGCGGCAATTATTGTTGGCTCGTAACAAACCGGATCGAGGCGAACGACTCGTTTCCGCCGAGAAGAAGAATAGATGCGACGATGCAAATCGCAAGCTATTGGAATTCGAGCTTGAGTTCTACAGCAGCGCGCGCATATGTGAGTGCCGACGATATCCGGCCGTGTTTCTCGTCATTACGGCCTCGACGATCTTAATGGACGGTTGTCAGTTTCCCTCGATTCGCGCAAGGGAGATCCTTATTGAGGTAAAGGATGATTGATAGACTCGCAAAATCGTCGAATTCGGCTGCTAGAGTGTTCGGAAACTCACCGTCTTTCCTGTAATAGAGTATTTCGAAGTGTTTTTCGACGCCGGCGGCGAGGGCGTCGCGGAGGGCTGCGACCGCATGCGGCGAAGTCATCGGCCCATGGAGGAACTCGCAAATCGCCGGCTTCTGCATCACTTCCGCCCTGGAGAACCCAGTTAGCCGGCAGAAACCGTCCGAACAGTAGATTATGTGACATAGTCCCTGTTGAGCGTTTGCCACTAAAAAACTTCGATCTGAAAGCAAGCGAAAAAAGACACTCGATTAGATCCTAATGGTTTCTGGAAAATGATACAAACTATACCAATTACTCAAAATCCAGGAGTACAAAGATTTCGGAGGATATTGAATATACATATGAGAAAGAATAACACCGATGTTTGAAAGCGAACAAAGGAATATTTATTTAGCTGGCAATCATCAATGAGCATCGTGAGGCATCGTAGCGAACGTCTTAATAGGGGCACGCGACGTTTATCGGTAGAAGTAGTTGTCGCTCGCGCGCAGCTCGACACTAAGAATATTCGCCTATCGGGGTAAATTTAGATTCGGCCGGCTTTAGCCGAGAGATACAGCGAGCTCTGGGTTTCACTGAATTTTCATCGGCTCATTAGAGCGCGTGGCTGGCATGCCTTCCCGGAATATTTCCAATGAACTTTTCTCGTTAGGCCCGAGCGCGCTCGGAAAACGGAGGACCAAACGAAGCCACACTCGTTAAGCGTAAACGAGAACCGAGTCCGGAACACCTCTTATTAATACCATTCTCCTTCCATTTCGTAATTTCGATGCTTTATTTAACCCTGATGCGACCCTGATGCGACCCTGCGCTGACTTAAGGTCGCGCAGCATCCGATCCTACATAAGGTTACAACTCTGATTGCAATTCAAATGCAGTCTCTAGCCTTTGTTTGCGATTCTGAACAGCCTTTCCGCTTTGCATTCTGCGCCGGCGATCTCCCAGAGATAGAGAAAGAAAGAGGAAAAGTGGAGTTAATCGGAATAGTCGGATCTGCGTGAATACTGGAATATACTCGGAGTACAGAAACTCATTGGACTAGACTAGGGCGAGATGGGGCCAGGCGACGATGACCTTCGTCCTAAATTCGGCGAAAGCCTTAAAGCGTGCACCATAAAATATTTTGGTACCAGCCATTAAGCCTGTCTGCCGTGAACGTCGCGCCTGCAAAAGCCAATTCCGCTGGTTTCGCTCGCATAGCGCGCTTTTTTGGACATGTTTTATGACGCGTCTCAAAGGGACAGCTTTCGGCCCGTCCCGAACTCGAGAGCAGTTCTGGCGTGCATCCTTCAACGGCGGGTTCCCTTTGTTCGCAGTTTGCTCTTGTTTATTCAATTCCGAGCTTTCAGTGTGAGATTCTTCTTAAATCACTCGCACACGTTAGATCTCCTGATTAATTTCACTGTGTATACACGCTTGAGGAAAATAATGCAGCTAGTTAGCATCGCGATGAAGGGATGTCTCAATAGCAGCACATTCTCATTAACACTCTATTCTCGTCCACTTCGACGGAGATCGTATTTTGCATGGGCACGAATTATAGTTGGAAGATCGAGTTGCATAGTGGAATCGGTATAATGACGATGAACGCTCCCATCGTCGTATCTTGCTGTGGTGGAACCACGGGAAATTCGGCAAGCCGCCTAATTTTCCGCTGACAGAGCTGATTGCCTGGCGGGCCGAGCCGAGCCGCTGATTCGAAATATTTACAAGCAGCCGACGTCGGTATGGCCGAAATAAGCGAGGTACGTGCAATGGCAAACAGCCCCGCCTAGTATGTACTCCCTGAGTTAATTTTACGAGGATCGTTGGGAAGCGAAATTTACGGTTACGAATCCAGCAGAGATCAGGCACGTGCCCTACACTCTCCTGTACTTAGTTTCCTACCATAGAATCTCCAATCTCTCCGTTTCATTAATCGCACTTTCTACGGCTGATTCATGCGTTTATTTAGAACAGACCCTCTTTATCTGAGATTAAAATCGTGCTGCTGCTATTACCCCAGGATCGGTGAGATTAGAAGTCAGTTATAGAGAATAAAAAAGTGCCGACCTCGTATTAAAATCGTATTACTATAGAAATATATCGCAAATCCCAGTCCAGAACCAATTTCGTAACAAAGCGATCGATATTGTTTACTTTATCCGGTCAAAGGTACCGATCGATAAGCGATTAGAGAACCCCAAGCGTTTCCGATAAAAGTTTTCAACGTTTCTTCCAAACTTCCTACTCCTGAGAAGAATCTACGCGTGATTAATGTAAAAGTATCCGACAAGGTTTGAGTACTTGAGGATCAAGATTGAAATCTTTCCGGCTCGGCTGCCGCGTTAAATCGTGCAGGGGCACGTAATTAACGTCCGAGCGAGGGCTTACTATTTATAAGAGGCAGCGCATGACATTCTGCGCGCTGAGAACTGCCGTTGAGAGAGAAGGAGCACACGGATGTTAAAGAGAGCTAGAGGAACCTCGTCGAGAGGGTGGGATCCCTTAATTAACGCTCGCAGTATTTGGTCGTTGGCGCCGAGTGGCGAACCGCCCTACTATCTCGCGAACAATGGATTACGTAAGCCTAGGTACGACCGAGTAATGGATTCTACAGGGAAGCGAGTAATCGCCACAAATATTTGGCTGGCTTATTATTAATTTTCCTGAAGGAGAGTCGGGGGTTGCGGTACCGTGGCCTCAAATATTTGTGACGGCCCTCCGGTTTCCTCTAAATAGGCTTTCCAAACAACCGTCCGGTTTTTATCTCGGCCCGGGACCCACGCGAAATAATTCATTTAACGCTGTCCGCTTTATCGCGCTTTTACCCTCGACAGTCGGCTCGCGGCACACCCGACGAGAGCAATTATACTGGGCGTCACTGCCAGCCTCGTAATTTATTCCGGTGTATTAATTCGTGCACCTGGTCCACTCTCGGGAAAAAAGCTCGTCGTGTTAGGAATAATCCACCTTGGGAATGGGCTACCTTGTCACGATATGGTTCAACTGACCAATCGTCACTCCCAAGTATTACTGTATTATGAAAATTAAAACCAGAGTTGAAAGTGAAATGATTCTTGCTCGTGATGATTCACTAGTAAATTGCAAGCTCGTGCAAGCAATGATGCATTCTGAGAGTGCAAAATCCTTGGAAAGTAACTTTGGACTGCCAAGAGAAACAACGGAAACAAGAGAGGCAGTTCTCGTATTTAATCCATTTAACGATGAAATGACAAGCCTCCAGAGAGAGAGAGAGAGAGAGAGAGAGAGAGAGTCGTCGCCAACGATGGGCAGGCAGCATTCAGCGATAATAGGATTAAAGAATTCCTCGCGGGCCGTCCATCCTGGGTGTATTAACTGGCGCAGGAGGATTTTCAAGTGCGTCGCGAGTCAGAGACGAAGTCAGAGTAATGGCGCACTAGAATCTTGAGAGAAATTCCGGCCACGAGAGAGATCGCAGAATTAGCCCACGTGCCGCAGCTGCCTGATCCATCCCCCCGAGGGACGAAGCGAAGGTTGCGTACCTGAACGTCCTGCGAGGGACAATCGCGTCTAATGAAGCGAAATTGAAAATGCGATGGAACGCGCGTGACTGACCGCGATTCTCTCGCTTCATTCGAGAGACTCTTTACCAGAAAATTCCATCTGATTTTCTAGCTACATGCAAATACTATTCTACGTTATACAAGGATTTCCAACATAAGTAATTACTAAAATTCTGTCTGCAGATCAAAGACCGAGATCAAAGACTGTCTCCTTCGTGACGGGAAAACCGTCGACGGACTGAAGCTCGATTGAAACCGTCCTGTCGACAAAGGAGACACGTAGATAGAAATCTGTGGAGCAGCAAAGTGTGCTTAAGCATTTTAAGCTCTGGAAGAGCAGCACTGTCTGGCTTGTAGGGTAAATTGAAGTAGATAAAGCATAGCGTGCACTGTACGCGGCAGTATTGATAGATTGCTAAGCTTGGATTGGCGTGAAGATCAATTCGGATCGTAGCAATGTGTTCGCGGTCCATTGTACGCTTAAATGCCTTTTGAGGATCCGATCCAATGCTTGTCCCGGAGATCGATTCAGCCAGGATTCTAACATGCTGCTGTCCAATCTCCAAGTCTAACTTGCACCTACTGTTCCTCTCTCTCTCTCTCTCTCTCTCTCTCTCTCTCTCTCTCTCTCCTTTGCGCGCAATGCAGCAGCTTGCACTCCAGGTTCTTCAGGGGCCTCATTAGCATAATTGCTCGATAGGGATTTAATACATTTTCTTGCGCCTCGGTATAATTCTGAGCATCCCTAATCGATGGTGGTTTCACGCGATTCTGGGTCGAGCTAGAGGTGTGTCTGCAGGATCAAAGAACGTCTCACCCAATTAAACGAGTAAAGGGAAAAAGTAACTACTGACACTACATCCACTAATAAGTTCGCGTGAATCGAAACGCCAACATTATCAAAAAGAGTTATCAATTATTAGATCTCTGATTCATCATCGCCCTCTTATTCAAGGCGTCAAGTTTTTGATCCACCTCGAATCTTGTTTTCCAAAGTGTTTACCAAAGTCAGAAACTCTGGGTCTTGTGCCGAAATCGTCAAGACACCAGTTGAATGCGATTAACGGATCAATGACTCCGAGTCACCCTACATTCCACATTAATCGGGCATCACCGCAATGTGGTAACCAGCGATAACGTGCCATAGGGCCAAAATAAGCAACAACCGCGAAGGAGAATCAGCGTGGAAATCCGCAGCCAGGTACAGTACTGCAGAAATAATGCGGTGGTGTCGTTCCTGCCAGTGAGATTAATCACTGGCATTTTTCGGAACATGGAATGTCCGAGGCGCGAAAACCAATCCAGCGGAAGCGCTAACGGGAACTAATGGTTAGTGCTGCCACAGTTGAATGACTGGTATCTTACGCGGTAACCGACACGCGACCTCGCACATACATCCTTCGGAATCCTTTTATGCCCTTTTTCCAAATAAAAGGAGTAATAGACGTATGTAGAAACGTACGCATACAAGACAATTAACGGAGGTCTACCACAAAGCTCCCGCCCTTAAAAAGACTCAATTACCATAATCCCATAACACAGTTAGCCGACCGTCAAACCGGCGGTAATCTTCCAATTACATATCGCACTCGGTCATATCGGCCTGACATCTGAATATTCCCATTGACATCCTTAACGCGATGTTCACCCTGTCAATATTGGATTAAGGGTGCTAATCTGTAAATTGTCCACTGTTTCGTGGGTGTTTCCTCATTCCCTTATGCATGAACCTTCGAGTGGAAGATGGAATTGGCGGTGTTAGAGGATTAGTATAATCCTGGAGGGTGGCTCTAATGCATTCCGCAAGTAGTATACTATCATAATATGTACATACTGGAAGACCTACTTTATAGTCATGGTTCCTGAGTGCGTTATGCGTTTTTGCGGAACGATAGCATAAAGTATATTTCTTTAGGAATCTCGCAAATCGAGCAGTAGTTTATTGGCCATGGCAGAAATAGATTTCGTCGAGTTCGCAGTGATGCGTTAGTGGAAGAATCACGGTGCAGGGCTTTTTGGGCCCTGCGCCAAGGATGTCACTTAGTCGCGAGAACTACTTCGCTATCCGTGCCATTCCAGAATACTGACCGTTCGAGCTTATCTTCACGAGTCGCTTGACTCGTCCCACTCGGTCCGAGCGATAAGAGCATCCGCTTCTTCGCTCCAGCTTTTTCCTATATGTACATACGTATGCTCTATATGGTCCATCCGAGATCCTTGGCATTTTGTCTTCTAGTAGAAAAAAGTGCGTTGCGCCATTTAATACGAGGTGAGGACAGGTTGCGACAACGACTGCTTTGTATCTTTAAATAACGCTGTCAGACGCGGACGTAGACTTTGAACTACGATTCAAGAGCATTGCTGTACGTAGCTCTATTCTTTTCCGAGTCGACTTTCTGTTGACATTTTCATTTAGCCGAATGGTTACCTTTTGTCGACTATACCACGGTTTCCGAGGGACTCGGAACGTGACTAATTAGCCTGTCAAGGGTGGAAAATTATTTTAGAAGCTTTACCGGCTCGAGAGACTTGTCAATCAAGCGTGGCAGTGACTCGCTGGAACGAAATGTACCCAAGTCGCTGGAATCCAGCGGCTCACGCGAAATGACGGGAATTTATTGTGTTTTTGACAGGATCGGCTGATTCGTCCGATTAACGTCACAATATTTCCAATCGCAGTCGTAACTCGCGGGAGGGATTGGCAAACGTGGAAAAATCTAGACCGACATTTCTCACAACCTGAAATCTGGAACTGGACATGCAAAAACTTGGTAGGAAATATGAAAACATTAGGCTCAGAGAATGCAAGGTAGTCTTTCGTTTATTATTGTGTCGGTCACGCTGGCGTGAGCGTGACTATAGTCGCGCTGAATCGAGCTGTTATACTTGAAAGGTCACTTACCCTCCTTTAAGGGGTTAATTTCCAGATTACGGCCGCCGCCGTAAATTCCTTTACCACACCGGAGCAATCAAGACAAACTGGTACATACAGAAGCGAACGGGGCGTGCAGTAATCAGAAAATCTAAACAATGTCCGAGGAACAATAAAGGCGAGACGGGAACGTTTTTCATTCGCGCTAATCGCTCGACTGTTGTACCTTCCGCGAGAGTCACGCGAGATGACGTCGACAGACACCGTGGGAGAAACGGGGAGAAGCTCGAAATGGAAATGTGTTATGTGTGATGTGGTCGATTCAGTTGACGAAACGTAAACCGCATCTCTACAGAATGGTATCGTTGGATATCTGATTCAAAGTAGGACAGGCGCTTTTCCATTTATCGAAACCCATCACCACGCAACTACGAGAGAGCTTATCTTAATCCAACGAATGGTGCATGTACCAAATACATAGCCGAAACTCTTTGAGTACCCTCTCTCTCTCTCTCTACTTCAGAGTCGGCCGAGCGCGAGGCGTCGGCTTTAAAAATAACGCGACACATCGTTAGCAAGTTCGGCATTCGGCAGAGTTGTAGGACTTCGCTAAACAACGCTTTTCGCATAATCCCCGGGAAAACCGATCGCCGTGGCTGTGGCCGCAGTCTGTTCACTGGTGGCCAGTGGTGGTCAGCGACGACCTGTCCTAACTGTAGCTCTCCGACAGCATGACTTTTTAAAATGCAATCCTCGCAACTCGGCAAGAGTGCTGCGGCAGTTGCTGCGGGAAATATTCGGCCAGCCTAAAAGATTAGAGGCCCCGTTTACGATCTCCTAAAACACAATTTCTCCTGGCTCACGAGATACAAACTCGCGGAATGTCTTCCCGGAATCGTGATTTTTACAATTCTCCGGCGACAATAACCGAGATCATGCGGAAGGGTGTCGCGTCCTTGCGCGACAACGCGGCAGATGGGTCTCAACAGTCGACAGGCCGAAAATACGCGGAGTCACGCTAGGCCTCGCACTGTTGTGACAAGCTGGAGTGACCTTGTCGCCGCGTTAAAGTTGAATCCGCTCAGGCGACGGTTCGATTTAAACACCCTATATATAAACGTAGAACTGGCCCGTGATCCGCCAGTGACCCAGGTCGACGAGAGTGGCAGCTTGACAAAAAAGGAACGACCATTACCACACGATGATAGTCTTCCTTTTATTCCGCAGGCCTTTTTTGGAGGGAGGGAGTGGTGTTCCAATCTCCCCCACCTTTGCCCGTTCGCAAAATCTTTCGACCTGGATCCATTTTGAAAATAATAACAGCTCGCCACCATCGAGCACCATATCCAGGTGGAATAATAATCCGATGTCGAGGAGGCCACGAGCCTCACATCCTTAAATTAATCCCCAGGAGAAATTTAAAGAGGAATTATTCGAACGGCTGGTGCTCGTTCGTCTTGTGAATGAGCAAAGTTCGCGCGCAGGGTTGAATGGGGAGAAAAAGTAGGCGATGAAAAAAAAAAGGAAAGACAAGAATGATGCCGCGTTCTTGGGCGAGCACGCGACAGCAGCAGGAGAAAAGCACGAGGAGAAGATTTCTTACGTAAGGTTCAGTGCGACGAGACGCAGTCATATTTCAGCTGGCTTGTCACTGTATAAATTATTGCTCCCGCGACCGCATTGCGATTACCGCTGCTCGGCCACCGTAAGCTCCAGTAAACAGAGACACTGTTTTGTAATACTAATGGAGAAGAAAAAGCAGCTCGCCGTATGGAAAGCAACTCGTTTGACCGTGTAAGGAACATGCTGCCAGCAAAGATTACCGCATTGGTACTTATTGTTATTGCTTCTTCCAGATAATCATATTCTCACGGATTTAACGATTCTTCAAAATTATTTGATAAAGCTCTGGCTAGGATATTGTATAACACATGAGTAATTGCCGTGGCAATTTCTTTCCACAAGAATTTCGAGGGTCTGACAACGTCAATTGGGACAAGATTTTGTATCGGGAATTCAAAGGGAAACTTCTCAGAAACAAGACTACAGTTAGAGATCGAGCCGCTGGTTTTCTCCGCGAAATCTTTTTCGCTGGGGCGGATGGGAGACGCTGTGGGGGTCCACGGGGACTCCGTGGCTCAATGTGTGAAGAATGCAGCCCGTCTTCCGTGCCAAGAACGCACTTGCGGACCGGGCACCCGATGTCGCAGGAAGAAAATAGAAGTTCTACGAAAGAACGACAGTTTTAAGATCCGCAACGCGTAATTCAAGCCATTGGAATATTTCGGTGCTAAACGTCACTTTGCGCTGGGAATCCGAGTTTACAATATCGTCGAATCAATTGATCTGCATCCAGATAATTACTGCATGATCAATACGATCAATGATAGTGTTCAGTGGCTCAAAAACACTGGAACCAAGCGTTGAAACGTTTCCAAGTAATGCTCCAGACCAGTGATTTATTTCCTCTTATCCCCAATGCTCTCTTTGTTCCCTTCCTCGTCACGTGCAGCCACTGAGATCGCGGGACGCAATGCGTCCACTATTCGATCGAAGGATTTCCCAAGTAGTAAAGAGCAAAAAAATCGGTGTACCTTACCGATCTCAATGAAGTTGGTTGATATTCCAGGAAGATCCAAATACAACATTCGCGCAGTTGAGTTACTCGGGAATAAAAATAAAACCAAGTGGAAGAAAATGCACACGTTGCGCTAGAAAAACATCGTTGCACCGGCGAGAGCAATAATGAGGATCGGTGTCAAACGAGTGGAAACATAAACAGACGGTAGGGCAGGCCGGCAGTCAGGCTAGCGGCAAGCAAGCGGGGGCCCAAAGTCCAGACGAAAATAAAACTCGGCCGATACGAGAGACGAACCCGGAATACACGTGGCTTTTCATGTAATTTTAGATGATTTCTGCGAAATCTTTCCGCCCGATGGAGAAGAGAAACGCTGGTTCTGCGTTGGGAAGATCGGTACCGACATTTCCACCGGAACCGTTGTCCCTGGGAAATGGGCCCATTCGAGGCGCAACCCTGATCTTCGAAACCCACCACGGATTCTCCTTCGCCAAAGACAAACATTCCAAAATAATGATCTCTTTTCCGTTTCTCGCTCTCCGCCTCTCCTCAACTCTTTTTCGCTCTCTCAAACGATTGAGTAAAACAAACAAGCGATACGTCTGCCGCAGAACGCGGTGTGCAAGGGCACACAACAAGAAATCATTTCTGTTATCGTCCAGTCAAATTAATACACCGTGACCTTGATGGTATTCGGGGAGAAATTCACGAATCTAGAATAATGTAAATGGCTATAAAAGGGTGCTCTTGATGAGGAGGATTGGGAATCGACATATCAAAGTCCACCGTGAGTCTTTGTCAATGTATAGCGCTATAGCCGTCAGTGTGTCGAATGTTTTCCAGGTGCTTCAATGTCCGGCATTGACAGATTTATTTCCGCTTAGCTGTTCGAATGAGTCGCGCTCGCCTAATAAAGGAGAGCTTGAAAGCCTGCCTGTTTCCCACGCGTTGCTTATTGAGGAATATATAAATAGCGGTCGCGAGGAATCGAGAATGTGTAACAGGTTTGCAAACACCGGTTGGCGCGTTTGATTTTGGCCGCTTTTTTTACGACGGCCAATGGAAGCTGACGCCGAAGAAAAACCTCCTGGACGAGTAGCTTCGGACGAAGCCACCCTTCGCTCTCCCCGCGACCACGCTTTCCCGCGGATCAAAATAGCCGTGGCACGATACTTCCAAGTGGAAATAAATATGTAACTACGCAATTCGTACCACCCTGAAGAGCATGGAAGCACGCTTGATGGACATAGTCCTGGTATCGAAACACACATACAAAAAATAGTCTTCGACATGGAAGAAACTCGCGGTACTCTAATCAGTTCTAATTCGTTGTTAGTGCAAGTTTCTGGCTCTCAATTAGGGAAACAAGTCCCAGGTGTCCATGAGTAGTCCCAAGTTCATAAACGATCACGCGACAGTGGTATCAGGATAAAGTGATGGATCCTTACGCTATAAAGGATAGAAGAAAATTCTATGGAGAAGAATGAAGTTTCCTTCTTGCAGGAATTTTTATATCGCCAGGAAAAGAGGAACAACGATCGTATAGTCCACGTGATTGTGATAATTATAGGTAACCGGGTTCGATTGGCCAGTGGTTGGCCACCGAGGACACATCCATTAACATACACATCTATAAATTATAGATTGCGATATCTCCAGGTCGATCGTGGAGAAGAAAAAAAAACAGAGAGAGGGCTAAGAAGAAGGGAGAGAGAGAAAGAGAGGAAGAGGGAAAAAAACCCTCGGCTTCACGGAGGATCGCGGTGAATTTTAAATATCCATCCTGGCAGCTGCCCAAAGTTTCTGGACGAATTTATCGCGCGGGCCGGTGTACACCTATCCCCGCTATGATCCGTAGCTAGAACGAAGCAACGGGATAGTACGCCAGGCAGAGCTACCTCACCGAGATTGATATCTGTCAAGCCCTTCGCGAGCCGAACGGAGTCACTGTCATCGGGGTGAAACTGCGATGACGGTAGTAGTGGCTACGATGCCGTTGGATCAAGATTCGCCGGAAAGTCTGATAGGATCTCGGGCTGAGACCTCGCGGCGTGCCACGGAAGACGGCCAAAGCCACGTGACGTAAAGAACGATGCTTCTTTTTGCTTCATTTTTATTCGAAGCGAATTTCGGAAAGAAGCAACCGAGGAAACTGGGTCACCGGGCTCACCCTGATCTAGTCGACCCTGCATCACTCCCGCTGACTCACCAATGTGCCCGAGCGCGTTCGACGCAATTTCGACGCGTTCGATGCTTTTGAAAGCGCGTGTCTTTGTTTACTGTCCACTACTCCGCCAAATTTCTCTCCCTTACTCGTCGTAATGTGCATGGTTCCACACACGAATTCCATAAGTCCCCGAGTCTACCCGAGTCTATCGTATCTCTTACGATTGAGGGAGCACGCGCTCAATGGACTATTTATCATAAAGAAGAAAGTTGTGTGTGCAAAAAGAGGAGCAAAACGATATACATAACAGGGCAAATTCAGGGGTGAGACGGGTTCGTACTGCTGTCTGATGTCTTGGAGATGTCAAACTGTGTTAAATATGCTTAACAGTGTTTCGAGCAACTATGACCTGCCGATATGGCTTCGCCCGAATGCTTTGGTTCACCACCTACGGCCACGATCGGAATGCTTTACTTCGGGCAACGAGGAAGTCAGTCGCGATACAAAAGCACTGGCTACTTCGAAACAGCCGACCAATTCAATTTACCTTCTACATACATATATCGACGTAGATATACGTGTGCAGGATAAAATCAATTGATTACCACTGCCAGGTCGAATGCCACTAAACGGGAGAGTGGAAGAGAATGCGGATTTTTAAGACAAAAAGTTGAGCTATCCTCCTCGTTCGCTTAAGATTAAACGGGTGGAAGATAAGCCGACACGGAGCATTCGTAGGCAACAACAGCGGTATAAACCCCCTAGCGAGCGGTGCGCACGATTCGAACCTGGAGGCCAGTTCCAATTGTCGACTTTTAATAGCTTCGTACACGAAAGCGAAAGCCCGTGCCAGGTTCCTCGTGTCGCATTTTCGAGCGTGTCCTATGTGTACGCGTGAGCACCTTCCAGGCTGCCGCGGCCTTGGCACGAATGATTGGGTTCAACCCATCAACAATGACTGGGCGACCTTAGCGTTAATTACTCGACTCGCCGAGGGAATTCTACGGCGAAGGGGCCGAAAGAAAAAAGAAGAATAGAGCTCAAGCGCACACGCAGTTTATGCACCCGGAAACCCTACAAGGATACGGTACGCCAGATTGCGGGAATCCGAATGCCGTCGTTGCCGCCACCACGACGCCCTCGGCCAATGCTACTTTTCCACTGCTAAATCCACGACATTCAACTCTACCGTGAATCCCTTTCACCCTCCAATAATTGCAGTTGTTAAATGAATTTCCTCTCGGATATTTCTCCAATTAAAAGCCGAACTACCTTATCGAGGCTGCTTTTTCTCAATTTTGCCTTTATCTAGCGAGGAGGGTAATTCGAGGATCAGGAGAAACGAGAAATGCAACATGATAGTAAGGAGAAAAGTGAAAAAGGAGCGACCAGCGAGAACACCTACGCGTTGCTATAGAGAGAACGTCAGATTAGAAGCCAAGGCTTGACGGGCAGCAATGCCACGAGGGGTAAAAGCCCACCCTGAAGGGGCTGGCATACATATTTTTTATTATATAAATTGACGCTCCAAAGGTTTCCCAAGAATTTATCGCGTTAATGTCTATTACCGAGCGCGCCCTTCTCAGCAGCGCGACGACGAGGCTCCTCTCGCGATACATTGCGTATACGCGACAGAGACGATCTGATCCGACCTCATCAAACTTTTCCTATCAGTAGCAAGACGAAAAATCTCGCGTCAATTTTCCAAAGAACCCTGGATTGCGAGTCTCAAACGAATCTTGGAAATCACACTTTTCCCATCCACCAGTTGGCTTTGACAAGCTTTTGGAAGTAGTTAGTCGCCACTTGAAGCTGCACTTATAGTATCCCCGAATATTGGCGGCGAAAGGGATGAATCAAAGCTGCAAACCGCGGATTGAAAGCCCGATATTGGTATCGATAATTCAGCGGAAAGTTCGGCTGCAACTGCCTGGGATTTTCGGACGTCCGAAAATAATGGCAGGCTCCGGAGTCTCAATTACGCAAATAGAATCGAGAAAAATTGTTGGTATCGATTCCGCAGTCTGATTAAGACAGTAGAATTAATCGAGCGAGGGTTGCGCGAGCGAATAAACCAATGAAACAATTGGGTGAAGAAGAGAATGTACGAAAAATTGCGTAGTCGGTAGATTTAAGAGAAAATGCATTATAATCGGGGTTTTGAGTTACTTTTATGGCGTGAAAACAACCGCATCGCAAAGAGGATGACTATGACAGTTTAGCTTGACGAGGAGAGACAACTCCAATATTCGCTTTCTCGGCGAACCCCCACGGGATCCTCGCTCATCCGGCAGCTACGAGATAATGAAATTACTCGTGTAAACGTCGACATTGCTTTGCGATCCTTCGAAAGATTCGCAGTTTATTTGCTCTTTCGTATCCCTATTATCTGACCGATTTGTCGATGAAGGCTCAAGCGGCTTACTGATGCAGCACTTAAGCTAAAAACGATCGCGACGTATGTATTCCGGAGATAACTGATTGTGAGGTTCTCGAGGAACGAGAGAAACCAGCGGAAAGAATAGCCCGCACCAAAATGGCTCGTCTTGGCGAAAGCTGCGCAAAATGCGAGGCAAAACTTTGAGACAGTTTCCAGTTATTTTTCGCCGGTTATCCGCTTGGTAATGTGCCTCGTTGGAACGCGTACGCAGAGAGAATCACCGGTTGAGCAACGAGCGAGCGTATCTCGCGGGATTTGACGCGGGATCTGGGCTAATTGCATCGTAGAATTTAGGAAAATGGAATCTCAAGTTTTTGATTCAATCGTGGAATGCAAGATTAACAATAGATTTATCTGGATCTTTGTTTCTTCCACGTATCATTGAGAAATGTATTAGAGGATTTATCAAATGGGCAACGAGTACAATTAAAAAGATATTCGATATCAAACGTTTTTTTTTTATAAAGTTCTATCAGTTTCGTGACTGTCGCAGACATAGAGCTGGGTAATCGACGTTGTATGTGGCCTTCGGCAGGCGACGACGCGCTCGTCGGAATAGAGAAGAAACTCTGAAACTCGCTATTCTATCATCGCCCTATAGTGGCTTTTGTCATCGCGTCAGCGACAGGCAAATTTTTCGACGAACATTGTTTTTACCGGAGAAGAAAAGAGGCAACAAAACGAGGGCTTGCCAGTGTCGTTGGGGCGAGCCCCTCGCGCCGGTTTTCTTTTTACCGGAGGAGCCACGCCATTAGCTTTCTTCTTTGTGCGGGCCCGAACAAAAGACATCCGTCTTATTATCGACATCTTGCTATTTCCGCATACTCTACTTTCGTCTTCGTCGTCATCGTCAACGACGTTCTCCCGTTAGTCGCAGATGCTGATCCGAGTGATTCGTGGACTAAGGCGCGCGTAATGTGAACCTCGTCCAGGAGAGTTTTTTAAACCAATTGTTCAGAAGAGATGCGACGTGACACAATCGGTTCCGTGAACTTTCTCGGAAGTAGTATATGTATGTATTGAGCTCGCCCGCATTTAGTTGCCACCGTCGCGCTCACTCGCATCCACTCGGTTGATTCACCGTCTAAATGATCAATGGCAGTGTACTATCAGCGCTTCCTCCTGGTTTCGGTTCTGGTCCCGATCCTGGTCCCAGTCCTGGTCCCGGCCCACGTGCTCCCTTTTGAACGGTAGTAATCAGAGAAATGGTCCTTAGAGCATTCCCCAGCCATTGAAATCGAGTTTTTTTTCCAGAATACCGCTCTTGTCGAGCGAGTCGCGCCATATGCGAATGCAGAGAAAGAACGAATCGAGTGGGGGTCGACCTGAATTTTAGCCTGAATTTGACTATTTGGTTGATAAGCAGCGAGCGGCTATAGCGGCTATAGTTCGTGAATTGTGGGTGGGCTGCATTGAACTTCGAGGGTTGGCCAATCTGGGGGCGGCCAGGCTAGACGACAATGCGAAAGAAATCGGCGGTTCTCCTTCGTTTTTCTGCAATCAATCCAACTTCCATTCGGCCCTGCCGCTTCCCGTCCCTCGTTCCTCCTGCGGATCTTCTGGCTCGCTGCGGGACTTGAGGCATCGCTCGAGTGATATTGCCACTGACATGCATTGTCCCATTGTCAGAGGGAACTACCCCTTTCCTCCATTTAAGCAGGCCTCCTCCTCCCAGCGGCGGACCTCGGATCCGTTGAGATGTTTTAAATAATATTGAAAATGGAACTCTGGCTCGATGCCTACTCGCCCCATATTCCAGGTGAAGGACTTCTCAAAACTTCGATCACGCCTCACCGCACCGCGACGGCGACGACGGTCCACCACCGCCACACCGCTCAGCGAATACTCCTTCTTGAGAGCCGCCCGTTAACTTAATTTTCGTCTTTGTCAATATAGAAGTTCGCCCCCGTCCGCGCCTTCGCGCTGGCCACGGACTTTTCCGAGGAACTTATACAATTATGCATTTGAAGCACTGCGGGGGAAGCGAGAGTGCGAGGGAGAACGAAGAGCTACGCGAAATCGATCATTCTCCATTGAAGGGGAGAAAACTGAGCGGGGCAATCAGATGTACCGGTGGTGATATGACAAATTAATGCTAATATATGGCATTAATTCCTGCGTCTAACTCTACTGCTTCTGGTTAAGATTCTCGTTCTTACCGCTACTTAATATTGCCGTTTCCTCTAGCTGGTAATTAGGCGGAACAATGAATTAATTAGAGGCAAAGCCAGTATGCTAAAGCAGCTTTGCGTAGAGCGCTGTGTACACGCTCACACTCGGATATACGCGGACGAATTTTACGCGAAACCCCACCGAGATGATGGTCTGTGATTATTTTTACCCTGCCTCAAGAGCAATGCTAAGTGGAACGTGCCGGCGTCATTTCCTCGGCAAAGTGGCCAACGGGCAGAGAGAAAGTCTATCGAAACTAATACCGGAGAACCGACGCCAACGGAATCATATGGTACGTATCTCTATGTTTGTACTATAATCTAGTACACTTGCTCGTACTCGAGCGTAGTACATACATAATTATTCTCTTCTACTTGGTAGCGGAAGAAGATCAGAGAGTGACCTGTCGCTGACAATAAGCTTGATCGGTAGACTCACCGTGGGTATCGAACTTTCTGATGATAGTTTCGATGATCGTTGTCCTAGGCGCCACGTGACCTCGTCGAACAGGCATCTCAGGAAGATTCCCAGGTAGCTGGGCTCGACGAAACTTCCGCGGTTCGAGCGAACGCTCGGGGCGAGTTTCTATCTGTTCCTTTCTTCTTTCTCTCTGTCTCTCAGTGGCCTCTTCCTCCTGTTCTCCCTGCTAATTATCACGTAATACTAGAGCACTGAGAAAACACTCGCGGCATGCGTGTAAGCACGGTAGAAAAAAGCACAGCACGAGTTGAGCATAACGATCGTCGAGAACAGAGAAGCACTAGCTAATAACGAGGAGAGTTCGCCGTGCCCGCGAATCCCGTACCCCTCGCCCTCGTCTTCGTCCTCGCGACGACACCCTTTGTTCCCGGAGCGAGCCAAGTCGATGACGATGATTCGTTGGTAGGAGAGTAGAGAGTTTTACGAACGAGCGAGTATTCTCTGATTTAGGCTTTCCTAATATGTATGTATAAAAAGGGAGAGAGAGAGAGAAAGAAAGAGACGAGGGGAGAGAGAGAGAAAGAGAGAGAGAGAGAGAGAGGGAGATAGAGAGCCAAACGAAGAAGATGCCAGCGAGTGAGGCGAATCCTTAGTCTTCTGCTCCTTCTTCTTCTTCTTCTTCTACTTCTTTTCCTTCTGGTTTTTCTCCTTTTTCTCCTTGCTACTCCACTTCTCTCTTCTGTTACTTTATATCTCGCTTTTCCTCGCCTCTTCCTATGCGGCTGAGAGATTCTTCCCTGGTAGAAAATGCAGTCTCGCTCCTCTCGACCGCGTAAAGATGATGCGCTAATTCAAAACACGCTTTTGGACCCAATTCTCGTCTAGCTAGATACGCGTATATCTAAGATCCGAGGACACTGTCGAAGAAATGCGATCCTCCCTCTGGAAGGGATGCCTCTTCCTAGCCTCGTTTCCACTTTTCCACTCTCCCAAGGACAAGTGGAAGGTCGGGGCTCTCCGGAACGTGTGTGTGTGTCACGATGCCCGGACCGGTATATCCCTCTTTCAATGTCTACCCGGCTCGCGACTTACGCGATCCATGCGAGAAAACATCTATTTATAGGCGATACGCTCTGCGCTACCGCGACGTTCTCAAGAATTCCACGGTAAGGAGCAACGGAATTCGAAAAAAAAAAAACGCCGGGTTCCGTCCACAGATTTAAGGCGATTCTTCGTTTGTGCAGAAGGACGTTTCACCGACACGCTCCGCATCTAAATGGGATGCAACTTCCATATCACTTGCCTCTGGCGTGGCTTACTTCCCAACACATTTCTCTCTTCCACTTTAACCTCCCTCCCACACACTCGCGCGCTTTCCAAGTTAGCGTATTATCCCATTCGCATGTTCCCTAGGTGGATTCTTATTAATCTAGCCGAAGAACGGCACAGGAGGGTAGCAGTTCGATGGTCTGGTGTCGTTGCAGAATTGAAAAAGTTGCCTCGGGGATTGTGCCCCGAAGATCCGTGGCTTCTGGGCAAAGGGTACTCCTCGCGAGATTCCGAGAAGACGCGGTGACGACGACCTCGTCGGCTCGAACTCAAACTTCTCCGCGTCCGGAGAAACGAACAGTGAACGCCTCGGTGGAGCGCATTGTGCGGACATTTCTATAGTGTGACCGAGTGAATTCGGGTGTTGTCTCTGCGCGCTCCGCCTTCCTTTAGGGTCCCTCGACTTTAATGGCAGGTTGCCCTCGAAACCTCGCCGGAATTGCCGAAAGCTCGTGTTTGTTCCTGCAGCAGGAAATCGCGCGCACGAGGAGAATCTAAGCTCGTGGATATCGTGGATATCTTGGATATCGTGGATATCATGATAACCGTGGAAAACGGCTTGCAATGAGAAAGGCACGTGGTGTATGTGTATATCTAGCTGTTTGTACGCGTGTGTTCGTGTATGTATGGTTGTAGGTGTGTAGAGAGCTACATGCGTAGAGATGCTAGTGGCTCGCAGTCGAACCCGCTTTAGATACCAAGCGTGGTTCCGCTGATCCTCGGTACGACGGACAGTGCTCGCGACTCGCGAGGGGTAAGTTTACTGCTGCCGCGAATCGAGTGTCCTCCTTCGCGTTGTCAATCGACTCTGCATTCCCGTCAAAACTCAGGGACAGCTATTTTTGTATCTCTTCTTCATTCTTTGACAGCGCGATTAATGGCATCGCCAACGAGCGCCGGTGATAACCTGTTGGCGAGAGTCACTGCACTTCCAGGTGATTCCACTGTTCCAACCGAGTCACTCGCTATTCTTACTCCCGTCTCTTGCCAATCTTGCCCCAGGATTGCCACTGAAATTCTTCCAACTACGCTATTTCCCGAACTGTGCAACCGAATTTGTTTCTGTTTCGCGTCCTATTACCGCCAGGCCAGCTCGAAAACAAGCACACCGCTCGCGCAAGGGTTCGTGCACCCTCGAAACGACTTCCACGATACTGCTCGAGCACCAGCACGCTTCGCGAGCGATGCCCAAACAATCCCAGGGTGGTACAGGGCTCCGGCACAGCCACGATCCTCGTCTCGGTCCTCGGTGCGTTGGTTTCGTATCCCTTTGAACGAGAATCGAGGTGATCGCGAGCACGTCTCGAACCGGCGGCAGTTCCTCAGGATAGCTCGTAGAAGACTGTTGCTCTTGAGCGCGTGCTCCCGCCTCGACGCGGCGGTCCTCTGGTGTGTCCTCGTGATTGTACCGGCGGCTGCGAGTCTGGCGGGCCAGTCGGCTAGTAGGGTGGTAGGGCAGAAGGGCTGGTCTCGCGAAAGGGCTGCGTTGTCGTCGAAAGAGAAAACTATTGTTCCCCGGGAGGCGAGAGCGTCGACGGTAACCGCAACGGCAGCGGGTAGTGGTCGAGAAACGCGAGGCTTTCCTGACCGCCGGGATTTCGGTGGAGTTTGGTTAGTCGCCGTCGTTCGGTCGGAACTGAAAATACGAGGAGGCGCGACGGGCCGACGTCTCTCTCGGGCGACGGTGACGGCCACGAAGACGATGACGATGCCGGCGAGGACGGGTAATGTACGGGGAGGAGGGGGTCGTCGACGGCGCCTGCGTCCTCGCGTTGACTCTCCCACCAGTGGCACGCTCGCCACCCGATTACACCGCCCTATCATCCCTCCTCGCCAGCCAGTGATAATATTGATAAGGCTCTCCTACGTCTGGCCTCTCGCTACCCCTCGCTATCGTCCTCTTTCTCTCCCATTGTCCCACTACCTTTTTCCCTACCGCTCTATCTCTCTGATTCTGTTTCCCTCGCTCCCTCGCTTGCGCTCTGTGTTCTTTATTCTCTCCTCCCTCCCACTTGCGCCCGTTCCCATCCCTCGACATCTATTTCGCGAGATTGCCACGCTACAGTAGGGACGTGCAACGCGCGGCTAGGACGCAGCAAGAGAAAGAGCCGGCACGTCCCGCATGATGCTGGGAGAGAGAAGCACACCTGAGAAGAGGATCCGCTACCACCTGGTAGCGGAAAATTATGCCGGCAATATTGCTGTCAATAATGCCCGCCCGATAACGCGTTCGGTTGCGAGCCGACCAATTAAATATCACGATGGTTTCACCAGGATGCTATTTTTTCCGATGGTTTCGGTTCATGCGGTATATTCCGCCAGTGGGGGTTTAATGAGTATCGAACATTTCTGTTTGAACTACTTGCCGCGGCGGCAGCGGTAACGGCGACCTTCAACCCCAGGGTCCTCCTTTTTCCTCTTATTTTAAAATATCGTTACCGCGCAGCCACGAGTAGACTAATGAATATTTCAGGGTGAAGCTTCGATCATGCGATTCCTCCTTCTTTCTCGGCCGCGTGGTTTGCCTCACGTGTCAAGCTTTTATTCCGCGGTGCACGCTGGGTATTTGACCACCGAAGGTGGTGCATGGTGTCACGCACGGGATCACGAAAGAAATTGCTACGGATTTTACGCTCCTTGGATAATCGGCTCGACGTGACAAGCGTAACGAGAATTATTTGCGGTTGATTGTATCGGTCGAATATAGTAACGACTATTTTTTCATATTCTTCTCGACGATTAGCTCCTAGAATTCTACTCGCTATTCGCGAGCAACCAAACTTCTATGTCATCCTCACTTCCAGCTGCGACTCACGATGCTCAAGTAACCGGCTATAAATAGCGCAAGACACTGGTATTATACGATAAAATGCATTGTGTTAACGACTGTTGTGCAACACGCGGCATGTAATTGTTGTATAACTTTTTATCCCCTTCGATTGGCGTGGTCGAACACTGCGACTATGCGATACACGCTCCAAAGTCGCGTTGGTAACTCCGTCGACAGGTACCTCGTTTTCTACTATCGAACCACGCTACTTGGTCCTACAATACCGAGGGTAGATTCACCCTCGATTCGAAAGGATTCGCAGCAATAAACAGAAGCTAGGACGCGCTTTCGATAACAAAGCTAGGCTAGTTAGTAGCGCAAATGCCCCATAAAGGGTAATGGATAAATTGTCGAAGAGCTCATTGCTAGTTAGCTCATGACATTATCAGCATTAGATCAACCTGAATCGACGGCTAGCAAGTGAAAGCATTCGCGTAATACTTTCGTAATCAACATCTATTCCATCATGGAGGAGCCGAATGACGGCGGTAAAGTACGAGTTTTACATACGCAATATTGTAACGTTACTAGACACTCGACAGATGCCGAAGCAATATTCCAATAGTATATACACAGCTTAATGACTAGCAATATATACCTAAACAGAGGCAGATATAAGAATAACTTGAAGAAACTTACCCATGTCGATCATACGAAAACAAGCTACAGGTCGGATGTCACACGCCGCAGACCGCGCCAACATTTTCTCTACGTAGAAGAGCCTTTGCGTCGTCCATTTCGCCACCTCTCGTTCTCGTTCGGTGCACTAATCACTATTCACTCCGTATCGTCAAAATCGGTATGAAACACACAGAATTTACCACTTTTTTCACTAAATATTCTCGGAATGTAACGTCTACTCGCGCCGGATTTAGAAAGATCGCGACGGAACTGATGCGCCATCATGATTTTGGTCCGGAATCACCGAGCGGTCTGTAGTTTGAATTAGCATCGACAGGTGTCGCGCAACGCGCTCGGGCATCTTCGTTCGTGTCGGGTGGCACGGGGTTCACGGAGGTCCGAGCACGGAGCCCCGCCCTGCCGCCCGCCAGTGCCGTGAGCTAGCAGCACCAGCAGCAGCAAGCAGCAGCAGCAGCAGCTTCGCTTGTTTCGACTCGAGACGATCGAGACTCGAGAGTCGTTCCGGTGCCCCGTCGATGAAAACAACCGCCGCCGCCGCTTTTGTGCCGTGCGTTGCCCTTGTCGCGGTTGCCGAGGCTCCAGCAGAATAGTGAGTTGCTCGGAGTTGTGTTTGGAACGCGTTGCTTGGTGAGCTCGGGCTCAAGCTCCGCCGTGAAAAGTCGCGCGTGTGCTGCTCGCGCTGGCGCTTAACCTTAAACGCAGTGGCGGTCGCGACTCGCGAGTAGGCAAGTAAGGAGTAGTGTCGCTGGTCACTCCCAAGGGAGAGGGTGAACCTGCTGCTCTGTGGTGTGCTCTCGTTCTCGGCTCGCCTCGCCTTCGTTTCCGTGCGGACTTCTCCATTGAGAACGGTGAGAGACACCGTCGCCCGCTGCCGCTACCGCCGCCGCCGCCACCGCCAGTTTCGTTTGCGGAGCTGATCGCGAAAGAGGAGCGAGGAAAGTGCGTAGTCATCGATGTGAGAGCTTCGAGGGAGCGCAGAAACGCCCGCCGCGAGCCGAGACGACAGCTGCTGCACATCCGAACGAGAGAAACGACGAGACCGAGCCGAGCTGAGGCGAGGCCAGGAACGAAGGAAAGAGAAAGAGAGAGCGAGAGAGAGAAAGAGAACGAGTGTAAGAGAGGGAGATAGTGCGCGCTCGCTCGACCACCAGCCATCCGGGGATTCGCACCGGCAGTTGCTCCATTAGGGAGCTCAAGGTACGTTTGTTCTTTTCGATTAGCGTTTATTGTCTATTTGGCGAGATTGCGAACGGAAACTATACGAGCGAGAGGCGGCAGAAGCGTAGCGAATCGCTCTGGCCGGCCCTCCGACTTCGACTCGATACGAGCACCAGCCAATATGGCGGCCGCCTAGGCCTATGCTGTCAAAATTTCCGTGGCATCGTCACCACGGTTATTTCGACGCGTGGCGCCTTTGCACCGTCGGTTTTCCTCCTCGAACTCTTTTTCTGCCGCTCCCTAACAAATCCACACTCCCTTCTCGGGGATTCTGCCCCCATTGGTGCCATGGGATATCGACTTTTCGAGTCGTGAGTCAGGGAGCCGGCTCCCGCGATAATGAGACTCTTCCTGCCCAAGTCGGAGTTTCCTCGTAGCAAAAGAATTTCCATCGTGCGAAGGAAAGGACGCCTGAGGGAAGATCGCCGGCGAGGCGACGATGAAAATAGCTGTTGCGCCGGTTTCGCGTTAGACTCTCGCGGTATCTGAGGTTACTGTAAATTTACATAGGAGATCAATAACCACTAATTCAGGGTGCAAGAGCCGATACTGTGCGAACGGTCTCCATAACACAGTATCGCTTCATAATGTCTTTCGTTTTCTCCTTATGCTCTCCTTATTCCACATGTATGCATTTCGCGAGTGCTTCTCTTTGGCTGGCGTTATCGCGCCGAGCGACTGCTCAAGCTTTGAGAGTCAATTTGCTCGGCACTGAGCGCCGAGAAAGAGAGAGAGACGCCTTTTATTGTATTTGTTCAATACGTAAGGAACTTTTTCTTGGAATGACTGCCTTTACTTGTATTCAAATTACCACGAGCAGCCCATTTTTACTTTACGTAAGACGACACTTGTCTCACAGTTCTATCAGGTGTCTCGCGCTTGACATAATCTTAATCCGTATTTTTCCTACGACTTCTGCTAAGCACGTAAGAGTGTTTTTCTCCCAACCGTTTTCTCTCCGCCTCTCCCTCCTTCTCTCTTCTTTCATTCTCTTTTCCTCGTGGTAGGAGAAGAAGCGCCTCGGTCGCAAGCTACTGTCAGGTTCAATTGACTTCAGACATTACTGGGAAAATGAGTAGCGGCTCCCCGCTCCTCATGATTCTCTCGCTCTCTCGTATAGTAGTGCATCCAGTAGTGCGGCCTGATAAACCTGTAGCCAGGAGAGAAGGCGGGCACAAGCACGATTCTCCCAGACCTCGCGCCTTACCACGAACCCACAAACTTACGCTTCGCTCGTCCTCGTCGTCTCGTGACACAATGAGCGGTAATAAAAGAGGCTTGCATAATGCAACCGCGCGAAAACAAACGGCATTCTGCCTCTTCGTCTGCTACCGTTTTAACAGTGTCGTCGATGACGACGATCGTGAAGAAAACCAGCTAGCCACTTTTGCGAAAGACGCGAATCCATCGGATAAAAATATCACGGCACGCCTTTCTCGACTGGATCTACACACGTGTTCCTTCCGAAAATATGACACTCTCATCGGCGGGTCAACTCTGCAGCGGCTTCTTGTCCTCGATCCTCTCTCCCTCTGTTTCTCTGTCTCTGGAACTCGCGGGGTAATAATAGGAAGACGATAATACAGGATACGCAACGAGGTCTTTATTCGAAACAGACGCTAGCAGTGCTCCGCATGTATACGTATCTTTTCTCGCAAGTTTTATTATACTGCTAATTGTGCACATTAGCTGGCCAGACGCGGTTTCTAAAGAAGCCAACGGTGAAATTTCTCGCGTTTTTTATGCACTTTCACTGTAGCTCGCATATTAGCGATTACGAGTTACTTTGTGTCTGGCATTGTTCGCGTAAGTGTGAGTACAGTGTGTTGATGCAGCGGGAAACGAGAGCATCGGAAATGGGTTTGCTTTTTAGAAGGGATTTTAGAAGAATGTTTCCCATCCTCTTTTTGCCTCTCATCTCGCGGCATCTCGAAAGTCAAGAGGCACACACAGCACGGCACGGCATGCCGCGATATCGTGATTATCCATTTCGCGCGTCATAAGCAGAATCGACCAGCAGCAAACATTACTTAGCATGGGAATGAGAGAGCCAGTCACCTCGCGACGAACATCTTTCCTGCGAAACGGAGAAGACCCTCGAGCCTCGAGAATCGCCCTCGCAGAGTAGACTAGCGAGACAATTGCTCGACCAATTGCTGCTGCAGCTGTCTTAATCGGCTTTAATTGCCGCGAAGTACGAAGCCGCGGGGGGAACAGAACGAAATGGAAGAAGAGAAGAGAAGACAGCACGACGATGAGTACTGGTGTCGCGCGGTGTCGTCTTTGCCCCGAATTGATAGCGTTCCGCATACGCCACGCGAGCACGACGATAGCCATCTGTATTCTGTATACATACGTTGTACATACATATACATACATACGTATGTGTATTCTATTGATACGCGGCATTCCCGATACATAGTCGAGATAGAGCGAGTTCTTCGTCTGATGATTCATCCGGGGCTCTCGTGTGTCGACGAGCTCCAAGTATTTTGCAATTAGGATAGGTCGAACATGCTCTCTTTTCGAGGAGATAAGCGGCAGCTAGATTTGAGGAGGATATACCTACTTGACCCGTTAACTGGGCAAGACGATTTGACTCTGGAGAATTAAGAGGACTGGCTAATGAGCGAAACCAGTTCTCCGATCTTTGATTTTATTATCGCATTCCTGCATACTTGTGTATCCACGACGAATCAGTCGTTACAGTCTTCGACTTTATTACCGTATTGACGCAAGCAATGATCCGATGTTTTGCTGCGGTTTTCGTGCGAATAAAACTAGTGGATTGAGTCTTTTTTCCGCTTGGTAAGAAGGGCACGCACAAAGGGTTGGTTTGGTCGAATTCGTCGATGCTCGTGTCCCAGTTAGCCGATATCGCACTCGGCTTACGATTGTTGCTTACAATTAGCTGCACGTTTGCGGAGTTGTCAGCAGAGTCAGTGATCAAACTGAGAGATTGGCATAGCGTGCAGCTCCATCAATTTGACTCACGGTTTTGCAGAGAACCATTACGAAATTCTGACTCTCTGCAAAGCAACCAGTATCGCAGTCAGCGAGCGATTCTCGCTTCTCCTCGCCTTTCCCCTCACCACTGAGATCAAACATCAACAATTTACAAGCAGAGCCAGACGTAACACGGAGCCCAGAGATAACGTCACATGCGTTGATGTACCTTGCTAACAGCGAGTTAATTTTTTTTTTTTTTTTTTCTTCCTTTTGCTCACGCTGTGATAAACGTTCTTGCTAGCGACGACCACCTTTCGCAGAACGGTTAGTAGAGCGTGCTACTTAGCTCGTGAAAAAAAGCAATGCTAGTGATATACATGTATTCCTTTGGTGTATGTAGCCCCCTTTTTCCCTTCCTCTGGTCACCTTCTCGAACCGAACCCTCCTCACTGGCACCGGGTCACGTCCTGTTCCACGCTCCCCTCATCTGCTTCTCGTCTCTGCTCCTCGTCTGCCACCAGTTTCGTCCCGTCTCCTCGCTCGCTGGCCTCTGGACCACCAGTCGACGGAAACACACGCTCGCAGAAAGGGTTGTTGATTTTAGAAGCCGCCCGAGTCAGCCGGCCCTCTCATCCCAGTCCAAATTTAACCACCGAAACGCGCTTGCCCAATGCCCAACGTTCCGCCTTTTAAATTACCAATTATTCGACCCTTTCCGGCAACTCCTACTCTCGTCGCCGGTGCTCGTCGTTGCTTGCAAATTGTCAGAAAAGTAGAGGTTTCCTGGTGTAGGTGTGCGAAATTGCGTATATAGGTCGCGATCAAGGAAGAAGAATTGTAATTAGAGATGGTGAAGAATAGGTATCACCGTGTTAGGTAGCCGCGGACTCGGTGTCGTTCGAGGGTCTAATTTCTTCTAAACCGGTCAACGAGTCTTTTCTGGATTCTCGCGTAATCCAAACATTCAAGTGCTGGTTTACCTCCCGCCCCTTCTCTTTCCCTCGCTCTCGCCCTCTCCCTCTCCCGTTTTCTCCCCTGACGTCACTGTGACCCGTAAAAATAGCGAAACGAGGCTATTTGCGGCTTAATTCCTTTAGCGAGGCTTGCATTATCGAGCCTCGTTCGTACCAGTGAATCTGGAGCGCCGGGGCACACCGACGAAGTTAATGAACCTCTCGACTCAATGAGATCGAGAGATCCCCGAAAAACCCGGCTGGATTACCCTGCACAGTTCCCGAGCAACATCGTTTAAATCAGCGATTTATTCCTGCAATTGCTTTCGGCGCGATCAAGGCCGTAGGAAGAAAGGGCAAAGAGGCAGAATATGAAAAAAGGGGGGGTACAAAAGAAGAGAGAGAAAGCAATCTTTAATGGAAAGACCGTATCGTTGAGCATATATTCGGCATGTTCGTCGACGTCACGCTACGTCTTTTGACGTCATTCACCTGTGCCGCCGCCGCCGCCGCCGCCGCGACGTACCGCGCCCTGCCTACCCTCGGCCCTCTTAGGTTTCGATGACCCCAGTCGCGTCCTCGCCTCCACCCCCAATCCTAACATTCCCAACGTCTCAATGTGTCTGAACCGGCGATATGCGCCGCGACCAGACGCGCCCACTGTCAAAAGGGGCGCTGGAGCGAAAAGTGGAAGCCAGGATCACAAGTTGAAGCTGGGATTCGTCACCCTGCGGCGATACTTCATCCCTCGCTCGAGTCGATCTCCGTCTCTGGATAAGCACCCTGCTAGCAGTCACGCATGTGCGGCTGTCGATGTGTGCGCTTGCTTGGGGACTGGCTTCACCAGACGAAATTCAACATCTCCAAGCAGAGACGAAAGAAGAGAGTTTTCTTAATACAATTTTTTTTATACGCTATCATCGTAGGGATTGTTCAACGCTCAAGTCCAACGGTCGGATACTTATTGCTTCAAGGTGACGGATAGATAAGTCCGAAAAGTTTGACACACACACACAGCCAGCTGATATTCGTCCTTGCTTCTCTTCGGTCACCGCATAGTTATCGCCAAACAAGGCACATCTGTCGAACGATTAGTGCCTGCACCGATACGAGCTGTATTTTAGAGCAGACGTCGATACATAGTGTTAGCTGCGTGAAGAAGATGAAAGTCTAGGGACACCCGGTACATATACACGGTGTATACGCAGATAGATTTGGGACAATATTTTCCTTGGGAGAAGACATCGATCGGGATACCCCGTAGCCCCTTCCAGCAGGTATACCTACCCTGATGGTTGCTTGCGGTGGGGTTTCGAGACCCTGCTTCCGAGGGTAACTTCGTTCACAGAAGTCGATTCATAGTCGGACTCTCCGTTCGATAGTCCACACTCTGCATTTTACAATGGCGACTACACCTACTTATGTACGTACGATGTCGTACGCATACGTTGGACGCGGAATGCGCAACTTTGACACGCCAATAGCATCTGACTGTAATGGTAGGAAGTTTCTTTGCATCGCATGCAGTCCTCTCGAATGGTAGTCGACGTCGATGTCGAAGAGTGACGCGCGACAAGTGTTTCTGCGCGCGCGGTGCACCTCGCGGCCGATTGATTGATAGATCGATCGGCTTGCGTCACGAGTTATTTCGAGAGGCGAACTTCTTTGTGTTTGCGTACTATTCCCAGAGTCCGCTGCCAAAAGTTCCTCTTATGCAGGAGGTGTTTACCCGGCATGGAGTCGAGAACCGAACGAGCCGACGAACTTGTCCTTCCTTCGCTGTTAATTCTGTAACCCCCCGAAATTCGCTCGGACAAATCCCCATTCTTTCGCCAAAGGCCAAAATTGTCGAAATTGATCCTCTCAACGAAATTGTTTATTCCGTTAACCATGTTTCTCGAAGAAAATAAGAGAAGACTCGAGCCTTCGATATCGGTAGATTCTATGCGTTCGGAAACTGGGTCGTGCTGACGTGAATTAGAATCGCACTAGTCGTGACGCTACTATGTCATTCTTCGGACGGAACTAGGCAACGGCTGTTGCAACGTTTCAAGTTATTTATTTAAGATTCCAGGATTGACTTACAAGTCGAACACCTGTTTCTCTGTATCGTCCTCTGTACTCTGTCGAATTCGTTCGGATTAGCAAAATCCTTTGAGAACTAGGTCCATTGCACCGTCGAGAGTCTTTTTTCCAGAGACTCTACTGAATTGTAAAGGCAACGAGGTAGCGGCGTGAAGCGTGGGCAGGTATAAATACAAGCATAACCTGGCAAATGGTCGGTAGCAGGTGCGAGCGGCTTGCGAGCAACGCTGTCGAGTTAGAGGGTGGATGAACGCCGAGGGTGAAGGGGTGTAAATAGCGTAAATAGCGTAAATAGCGTAAATAGCGAGTGTTGGAAGCGAGCGGGTATGTATCGCGTTCAGTAGGGCTCCGGGTGTCGGCTGTGTCAGCGCGTTTTTCTGGGGAGAGCGAGACCACGAGCCGTTGGATCGTGCCAGTGGCTTCGACGAGGTAGAGGCAGAGGTAGAGACACTTGATGCGGGGTACTTGGCAGCCCCGCGCGTTGCATGTACTACTAGTACGGCAGATGGGGAGACCACGCCGAGCGACTCCGCGCGGTGCCGTGCCGGTGAACGAGAGAGGGAGAGAGCGAGAGAGAAAGATCGTCCGTTGGACGTTGACCCAACGCCCGATTCAACTGTTGCTCCCATTCGCGCATCCGGGAACGCGGATAGGGTGAGACCTAGGGCCCCGTTCCTACAGACTGTTGTACTGGCTCGTAGAGGTCCCTTCGTCGACTGGGATACTTGAAGCTTCTTTGTGGCATCGAGGAGTCGAGCTGCCAGCGCAAAAATAATATTCTCTCGATTCTCCATTGATATTAGGGGGAATTGTTGCACTGGTTTTTCCTGCACGTCGGTGGCGGCAATAAGTGGAATGTAGGTCGGACATAGTAGAGAAGGACCGTTAAGGCTTTTACTGTGTTTTAAATCGCGGTCGCGCCCTATTTCATTAATTACAAATTCCTTTCGTCGGGTTTTGTCTTCATCCTCTCAATTACCCGCGTTATTATTTATAACCAGAGGGATAGTTGTGGTTGCTCGTATTCCTGAATAATTGGCGAATTGGGGAATTCAGCTTGAGCAAACTCCAAAGTGGCGATACTCCTAAAGGGTAGCGGTAGATCGGTGGTTTCGATCGGGGTGGCGTACTGGGATTTCTCGTGGTCAGATGCGATAGTGCGATTTCCTTCTGCAACTCGTTTGACGATCGGTGGAACACGAAAACCACATTAAGGGTGACTTTTCACGACAATGGACTATCTGCATTTGTAACACTGTCTTTGAAGCGTCCGTGGAGCTCTGGCATTACGTTTGCCTTTTTCCCTTGCAATCAATCATCAGGGACATTTTTTTTCTTTCGCACGTTCGTATCTTTGACGAAAGGGACCTGGAGGCGTTTGGGCCCTGAAAGACCCAATTCTCTTTGGAGGCAATCGCAAGTGGAACACGGCCGAGTTATTTTCGACTGGGGAAAGGATAGAGCCATCGGACAAGAAACGATTATCGGGCATATCTGACAGGGTGCCGCCAGTGGCAACCTGTCACACGCACGACAATGGCGTACGCCATACGGCGTCGTCCTGTCGACGCCGGCAGTTTGAGCCGGTATAGGGGCGCCGCGGCGCCAGTGTCGCCAACTCTCCCTTCTCGCTCCCTTTTGGTCCGATAGTCTCCACCACCTTGCTACCCTCGGCACCCCTCGTGATCCCTCGGATCGCGTACGAGCGACGCGTTTCATCCGCCCAGAGAGAGCCGGAGAGTCGGAGAGTCCGAGAACCAGCCGGCCGTCTCGCTCGCTCTGGGTGTGGTTCCACCGCGAGTTTCTTCTCCGCGAGTCGGAGAAGATCTTGTCAGAATCACCTTCGTTGTGATTACTATTGCCCTCTCTCTCTCTTTCTCAATCTCTCTTCTCGCTTGACACTTGTCGCGTCCAACCGTTCCGCGGTCACAGGACTAACAAGTAAGTTTTCTGGCGCGATGGACAGACGGAATACGAATCTCTCGAGGAGCGAGTGACTCTCCTCCGGCCTAGTCTGCATACGGTGGCGCGTGCGAGCGTGAAGAAGAGAGCAGGGGCGTGTAGAAGCGTATAGAAGCGTGTAGAAGAGTGTGCAAGCAGAACACGGAAGATCGCGCGTGGCACCGTGAACCGGAGAGGGTTGAGAGGGTAAGAGGGAGGTCCCGTGGAGAAGAGGGAGCGAGACCACAGGAGACGTGGGCTCACTTGCTCGTGAGAACGGAGAGCGCGCTGAGCCGAGAGACGAACAGAAGCGAGGAGAGGGAGTCTGTGAGAAAGAGAGAGAAGGGTAGAGTGGGGCGAGCCACCACGACTGTTCATCGATTCGTTGCTTCCACGGTTCTGTGAACGCGGCGGAAAAAGAGAGGCCGCCGCACCAATGAGCGCGTTTGCCCGCTCGGGTTGCGTGTGTGGATACCCTGGCTTGAGTGCGTGGAGTGCGTGGACTGCTACTACCGCCTGCTTCCGTGTGTCAGCGGTGCATACCTGAAGAGCGCTCCCCTGGTTGGTGTTGGCAGTGTCGTGGTAGTGTGGCGGTAGTGTGGCGGTAGTGTGGCGGTATATAGTGTGGAACTGGTGTGTAGTTTAGTGCGCTCGGGTTGACCGGCGCGGCCCAACCTGGCGCCAGAGCCCGACGCCGCCTTACGCGGACGGTCGGCCCTTCCTCCCAATACCACACGTCTCTGCCTGGACGTCCTTTGACCGGAGGCTATACCCACCCGAGCTCGATGACGTTCTGACAGCGGTGGAGAAGGGACGGAGCGAGTAAGTCGATTCTAACGTACAGTGCCATGTACCGGGATCCATCCATATCCAGCCGTGGTGCCAAACCAGTAGGCCAGTGGTTAACTCTTAATCGTGTCGCGATAAGCAACCTGGCTTACGTAGGCGCTGGCTCGCTCGTTTGCTCACTCGTTTGCTCGCTCGTCTCCGGAAAGCGCGATGTCGCTTGTCCGGTCAGTCGCGGTACCGTTCGTTTTTATGACTGGTTCTGGGAAAGCGTTGCGGTCGAGGAGGAATCTTTCTCTCCACCGCTGTTTCCCTTCGTTGCCTCGACTTCCTTTTGCACCGTCGTGTTTCACCGTTCTTGATGTAGTCGGGAATTCTAAGGGAAACCGGTGGATCCCTTTTACCCGGGACACCTGGTATTATAGCCGGCTTGGGTGAGCATGCGCCCAACGATTTTGCCGGCTCCGGAAAATGAGACACCTTGCTTTGGATCGACAACCCTCGGTTTCTCCCGGGTTGTGGGACCTTTTCGAGGTGAAGGACACTCGTCGCCACCGAATTCCAATGTTTGATTGCAAAGCTCTAAAGGGCCTCGAACGATCGATTGCGATTATCGAGAATGGCAAAATGGATAATCGTGAATCGGGTTCTGTCCATCTGTACGCCAAATTGAAATGCATCGCTTACCTTCGAGTGGGGTTATGCGCACTCTTCTCAATTTTAGCCAAGTGCCGGTGAACGAGAATCTGCGTGCACTATGCGAATGCCGTTTCACTATAAATTTCCTAGTACTCTTATCATTTCTAAACGACTGATAGAGCTGTCCTCCAACGGCGAAATGGAGTGGTAAAACTGGAGGGGAAATCGATGCAAATTCGATCTTGTCGCCGGCAGTAATTAACCAGAAGTACTTCTTTTTCCAGGGGTGGCAACGGTCTCGCTAGGAGGTGTCGAAGCTGGCGCGAGGGGCGGGAGAGTGAACGGTGGCCTGGCTCTGGTTCCGGTGGTAGCGGCGGAAGCGGAAGCCGCGCTGGTAGAAGTAGCAGTAGCAGAAGCAGCAACCAAGGAACGATTGGAGAAAATAACTGGAGCTTATTGTAGAAGAATATTCGATTTTCTTCTCGATTTGGCTCAATCTCCTCCCCTTCGCGATTTTTGGAGTAGCAAGTCCGTCGTTGAGTCGTCTCGTTGGCCACCGGAAGCAGCGTCGACGGCGTGATAGCGACTCGGAGGATCCTCCAGGCGAAAGAATCGTCATTCGACAGGATCCCCTCCGCAGTAGCCACCCTCTTGGTCGACCACTCTTTCCACCCCGAACGGGTGCTCACGAGGATCGCATATCAGTAAGCAGCCACCATGGGCGAGCTCGAGGAACTCCGTCAGGAGGCAGAAAACCTCAAAAACACCATTCGAGTAAGTCCACTCCTAACTGATTTTCTGATTTTCGCGGAATTCTGGCTTAGCGTTACGAGGAATGGGAATACATAGGAGCTCGCTCTAAACGTATTTCACTTGGTTCAACCTAGAATTTCAAGTATTCGAGTGGTGCACGCGAGCTTGGAACGCATAAGGAAAGAGAAATCCTCCACATAGGGAAGAGTCTCGTATGTGGAGAGGGATAATTAATAATTCAAAGTAAGAACATCTCTAGTATCGTTTAGTCAACTTTATTGAGTATTACAATTGGAAGCTATCCTCGTAGAATGCTCGGAGATCTAATTCACGAGAATCGCTTTTAGCTTCTTATGCAAGATCGTACAGTATATCCCGCGCACTCGTATACATACATCTACATATATGCATATTATTAGGGGCTACTGTATCAAGCTTAATTCCAGCTCATTCCGCCCAGTATCATTGTACCATATTCAGAGTCGCTCGCCGCTCGTTCGGTGGTGTGGTGCTTGATATCACAGCAGTTTCCTGTCGATGAATTATCTCCAAACCGTGGAGGACGATAGTGCGCGCCTAAATCTTTCTCTCTCTCTCTCTCTCTCTCTCTCTCTCTTCACCACCTCCTCCTCCTCCTCCCATTCTCTCGATAGCGTTAACAAGTGGGATGCTCCGCTCCGCTTCTCTCCTCTGGCAAGGGAGAAACTTCTGAAAGCTCGAACAACTATTTCCACGGCGTGGAGAAAACTCGAGGCTGCTATTACTTCCGGCTCGATTAGCTAATCACCCGCTGCAAGATAGAGTCTTAGCCGTAGGGCTCGCTTGCACGCGCCATCCTGGCCTTCCACCTTGTTTGTTGGCAATCTCTGGTGTGTGTCGAGTACAAAGCAACAGTTCCACGTATAATAGCAGCGTATTGTCTTAAAAAGAAAAAAGTCTCGGGCGTCTCTTGGCCGAAGTGCACTTGGCACTAAACACAACCGGCCCACCCACCATACCCCCCTCCCCCCTCAACCCATTCTCTCGTAACGAGTCAGCGACTTTTTTTTATCATTCACCCCACCCTTCTCTTTGTGTAATCTGAAAGCAGATCGAATTATTCATGGCACGTTCTGTTGCGGATTCTCTCTCGTGGAAAGATAGAAACCGTGTTGTTGGACCGATTTACAGGGATACTGTATTGGCGGAACATGCCCGATTATCGTTGATCGAAGTTTCTGAGACGGGGGTGCTCTGTACGCTCATTTTTCCTTGGCTGAACGTCAGTATTCTTTGCCGGTGCCGATAGGATCCTTCTATAAATAGTATTGTCAGATCGCCTGCTCTATCTCTCTTCTTAAATCTTCTTAAATCTTCTTAAAACGAGCTGCCGGGTGAAGCTTAGGCTCATCTATTGAGTACTCCCACTCACAATGCGCCGGCCCATTGACAACGCGCACCCTTTATCCGTGCATTTAATCTCAATAATACCGACAAACTATTACCATTATCAATTCGTAGCGAAGATCAAATTCAAGCTGGAATTTTCCCTTGGAATTTTCTCTTGAGTCAGCAGATTCAAACAGTCGAGAGTAGGGGTGGTAGAAGAGACGATTGTCGGAACAAATTTTATATGTTTGTCCTGTCCGCAAATCCAAGTCCAGGAGAATCGTGGCTGTATGGTGGTCGAAGAGACGCGATTGACAGTGGTGGCAGTGGTGGCAGTGGTAGTGTGGTGGTGGTGGTAGGGCGCGGCATAACCACCAGTTCTCTGTGATCAATACGCCACCATCCCTCTCGCTCCAACTTTCCACCTTGTTTCTCCTTCGCGTATCTTCTTCTCGCTTACTTACTCGCTCTTTCTAGCGGCGGGTACCCTGCGTAAAATTACACGCATTGTCAAGCTACCATCGGTAATGCACTGACGAGATAAATGGAATGAGCCTGTTTTAAATAACCTACCTGCTGCCGATGTACGTGGATATTAATCTCGCCTCGTGCACAATTGACGATCCAACTCCTCTTTCGTATCGAGATTAGTTTTTATTTCCTTTGGGGCACAGCAATCGTGAAATGACGGAAAAAAATAGAGACCTTCGCAAAATCATTATCGCCTTGCGCAAATAGATACTGTATCTCGGGCGTTTACCTTGAGCTTTGCGTACCACCGTACAGGAGAATCGGTACAGTTTACTTGCTGGATCGGATAAGGGTTGACATTGATGTGCGCTCAGAAATTGCATGGAATTCGGTGATGACGATTCGTATTGGTTCCTCGGGATTCCGCAAGATTCAGCAGGATTCCACGGTGCTCCGCGTTCAACCCAGCCGTTTTTCGATCCCGCTCGATTGCTCGAATTCTCCTCCAGGCTTGGCATACCTCATCAACATATTCCAGTGGAGCCTGACGTTTGACCTTTGTCGAAATGTACGGGTACCCTGTGCGTGAATTCCATCGAAATTCTCTCGTGGAATTCATTGATCCGGGTGGGGGGGGGGGGGGGCATGACTTTGCCAGGGTAATAGCGACTTTATTGCACCGAGTATGTACATACATACATATGTGCGGCAGAGAATCCGCTCGAGGAAAACGAGAGACGTAATTGCGAGATACAGCTTCGTCTTCGTCTTGGGATCGGTAGTTAATTGTACAAATGGTCTCGAGCCGCTCTTAGAACCTGTTTTTTGCTTGATGACTTCCAGGAAGCCAGGAAAAATGTGTGTGACACGTCCCTGGCACAAGCGACAGCCGGCATGGAGCCCATCGGTCGGATACAAATGCGCACGAGACGTACTCTTCGCGGCCACTTGGCCAAGATTTACGCGATGCATTGGGGTAGCGATTCAAGGTAACGCTTTGGGATTCGCGTAACTTCATCCCCTTGATGCTTTGAGAACCGAAAGTAAGGGACTCTTGTCCTCTCGTGTTCTTGGCAGAAACCTAGTCTCGGCATCGCAGGATGGCAAACTGATCGTTTGGGACAGTTACACCACCAATAAAGTGCACGCGATCCCCCTGCGGTCCTCATGGGTGATGACGTGTGCGTACGCACCCTCCGGGAGCTTCGTCGCTTGCGGTGGCCTGGATAACATTTGCTCCATCTATAGCCTCAAAACTAGGGAAGGAAACGTAAAAGTTAGCAGAGAACTGCCGGGCCACACTGGCTATCTCTCTTGCTGCAGATTCTACGACGACAACCAGATCATTACCAGTTCTGGAGATATGTCTTGGTAAGCATTACTCCATAATACAGAGTTTTCCAAAAACCGCAGCAAGGTGTAGCAGATGGTGTAAGAATTACAATGTTAATCGTATGATAGAATGATTTCAATGTGCTTCGTGGTAACGCAAAATTCTTTTCAGTGCCCTGTGGGATATAGAAACCGGACAACAGTGTACCTCATTCATTGGGCATACGGGTGATGTAATGTCCCTGTCCTTGGCACCAGACTCGCGTACGTTTGTCTCCGGTGCGTGCGACGCTAGCGCGAGGCTCTGGGATATTCGCGATGGTACTTGCAACCAGACTTTCCCGGGACACGAAAGCGACATTAACGCTGTTACGGTAAGTCCACCGTCAATCACTAGTCAAGGCTGCCGTTGAATTTCGAATTGACACGCAACTCCTTGATACTCTACTGCGATCCTTGCTTTATCATGCTTCTTTGTTCGCACAGTTCTTCCCGAATGGATACGCTTTTGCGACGGGCTCGGACGACGCGACTTGCAGACTCTTCGATATTAGGGCAGATCAAGAGCTAGCGATGTACAGTCACGACAATATCATTTGCGGTATCACGAGCGTGGCCTTCAGCAAGAGCGGTAGATTATTGCTGGCCGGCTACGACGACTTTAACTGCAATGTTTGGGATTCCATGAAGACCGAAAGAGCCGGTACGTCACTCGGAAATCTTTCGAGACAACTCAACGTTCTTAAGAGAGAAGCGAAATTCCGTTTGAGGCCCTTCTCTCTTTTTTTTCCTCTGTCCTTGGTATTCTCCATATCCATGGCCAGCAAGTTTTACGTTGTGTGTATCATGTTCGTGCGTGCTTTGGATTTGGAGAAGCCAAGGAATAACGGAATTTGCGGGCAAACTCGGAAGAGAAAGGAAATCTGACTCATTGGGAGATTACGATTGTGGTAATGACGTGAGATATTGCATTCCAGGTATTTTGGCCGGGCACGATAACCGCGTATCTTGCTTGGGCGTCACGGAGGATGGCATGGCAGTGGGAACGGGCTCCTGGGACTCGTTCCTTCGCATTTGGAACTAACTTGGGGCTTCCTCCAAGTCGTTCCTCCAAAGAACCAACTACAGCCAATCAGCATACAGTATAAGCATTAAGTACCACCACTTGGCCACTGAGCAGCAAGTTGGCGCACCCGTGTCCGCGGGACCGAACGATTTGCCAGGTTCACCGGAGTTGACGCTGATCAGGAGATTCGGCCAGCCGAGCATGGGAAGCAACACTAGCACCAACAGCGGTAGCAGCAACAATGCTGGGGAAAAAGAGAAGAACAAGAGCAGGCATAGCAGCAGCACCGGCAGCAGCATCGGCAGCAGCACCGGCAGCAATAGCACCAGTGGGTTCAAGAAGTTGGATTGTGGTGGTAAAAGAGACTACTACCGGAAGCGTACCGTCGCCGACTTGACCTGGCGACGCGGCAAGGTTGGCGATAAAATCAGCCGCGAATACCAGCGCTTCTAAGGGAGTGCAAGAACGCGTGTCGACCAAGGTCGACGAAGGTCGAGATATCGGAGAAGAAGCGTGTGGCAAATGAAGGAAGAGGGCCAAGGAGCATCTCGTTCTGGAGAGGAGTACCAAGGCTGCCAGCCAAATCTCTCCAATGCCGCGCGCGCGCGTGCGCACACGTACACACTTCCTTTTTCTCCTACCCTTTCTCGAGAGTACTTGGCGAACCTTCGATGAGCATGTGCTGTTAACACGTACACACTTATGGATAAATACACGGTACACGTAACACGTCAAAGATACGCAGCAAAAGAAACCATCACACGTTTACACACGCGTACACCCCCTCAGACAGCTTCTCGTCGAAGATCTTGCCACTCGATAGTCGATAACGAGAACTGACGAGGAAGGCCCGACCCCGTGTCAGTGTCGTCGTCGTCGAGAGATTTTCATATGAGAACAAAAAAGAAAAAGGTTCTCAAGCGTTCACTGCCGATGAAGCGCCGATCTTCCGGCTGCTCCGGCGGTTGACCCGCGTTCTTTTAACACAACTACACACACGCACACATACACATACATGCGCACAACACATTCAATCAGTCACCCACCCTTGAATCAAGTCCTACCACGTGAGACGCGATCGAAGAATGCTCGCTCGTGCACAGCACACACAAAACTAAGCAAACGTAAGCAAAAGTAAGCCACTCACTAAGCGCAACATTCGAATCGGCGGGTTGCCAAGATTACGATAATCTCGCAGCTTGCAGTCAACCTACACGCACACACCATACGCACGTGTATCGATACGTACATAGGAGAATTACTACATGCATCTGCACAAGAAAGCGCGAGGCGCCGCAAACACGGACGTTTACGACTCTCACCGTATTCTGGTGTAGTACCTACGAAACCTGAGGTACGCTCCGACACCCTTATACGATTACTGTATCCTCGATTCTCGGGTTTTCGGTTTCCTATTTTTTCGCAAGCTTTGCTCTGCCTCTATCTCTACGTCTCTTTCTACTTCCTCTTTCGTCCTTTCTCCCCCCCCCCCCCCCCCCTCTCTCTCTCTCCCGCTGTCTTACGCAACTATAATTGATAAGTACGTGTCGGAGGACATTGGCAAAAATTCTATTCCCATCCCGATACCACGTGTTTACATTCTTTTGCGCTACGAGTTCTTCGTTTTGTCCGAGTATTGTTATTTATTTTCGATAGACCTCTACGACAGGCCGCTCTGCACTTTTAATTGAGAGTCAGTCTATATGCTTGAAATTGTGAGTGCGTGAATCCTGAGCGAAAGGTCTGCAGTGAGAGCAAAGAGTAGGTAAGCAAGCAAGCAAGCAGGCAGGCAGGCCGAGTCGAAAATGACCCTCCCGAGTCGTTCCTGTTCAGCCAGTTCTCAAACCTATCCATTCATCGAACGTTTCGGTGATTGTGACGCGCATGAAACGGTTACGAATACGTAACCGAGAGCGATTGTCGAGAGAACCGGAGAAAAATCCCAAGTTTTGTGTATCGTGCCTCGCCCGCGGGTCTATTTGCATTGCACGCATGCGCGAGGGACCAGCATAAAGTACGAAGTGAAGGGAATATTTAATGTAACGTGTAATCGTTTAGTTTGTAGCCTCTGCGTCCTATTCCCCCTACGTAGGAACACAGAGCAAGACCGCGAAGAGTTCCTCCTATTCTCGCTAAAGGAGAGCCCCGCACCTTTCTTCGGGTTCGGGGAACAGTCCATCACCGAGAGAGACACGCTCGTGCTACAAGTTCCTTTGAAATAGGACCCAAAGAATCACGATTCGCAAGAAAAGAACCGCCAGACCAAACCCTCTACTACCCTCACCCTTATTCTTCGTATCCCAAAGCTAAAAACCACTTTTCTACCTTTTTCTCAGTGCTTCGTGCTCCTTTCATTGATTCGCAACACGCAGCTTCCGTCCTCGGATTTCTCTTTTCCAGGGCTCCTTTCATAAGTGTGCGTTTCCACTTTAGTTTCGCGATTCCGCTATTCTCTTTATACTTTCTCTCTCCCTATCTCTCTACTTTAATACCGCCCACCCCCCCTTTTTTACTCGCAGGCTACTTTCGTTATCCTTATATCCCCCCCGTCCATGCATCTCCCTCTCCTTTCCCGCGTCCACTCTATCCATTTTTTGTCAAAAATAGGTGTTTAAACTGTGTATGCATTTAAAGTAATAATATTAATAATAATGTTTAATATTAATATTAATGATGATTGTAATTTATAATTATTAATATTTAATATATAAGTATATAAGGAGGTAACGATGGATCACTTGTTCAGTACCGCAGGATTACGGTCCAATCGCTTTCCGGCGACCACGCTCTCCTCCGCATAAGATTTTCTCACCGAAACTTCTTCTACTATTACTACTACTACTACTACTATTACTACTATCTCTTCTCTTTCTTCTTCTGCCTCCTTGTTTCCTTTTCAAAGACACCGGTCTTCGGGGCAAGGACGCTTCCGGAGTCGCGCCTCCATCCAGACCCTTTCTCTCTTGGTTTTGTTTTTCTAGCAAACTTTTTATCGTCGCGCTAGATAGCATAGGATGTATCGATCGAAAAGCCGCGAGCTACTGTTGATTTTGGTTGTGACGCCGACATTGATTGTCAGATAATTGCGAGTCGCGCGGATTAGGGTCAATCGCGAAGAAGACGAAGAAGAAGAAAAAGAAGAAGCAGCAGAAGCGTGGCACCCGGAACGCGCGACTACACACACCTACCGACAGTCGTTGTCGCTTTCCTAATAGAACAAGTATGTAATCAGAGTACGGCATACGAGGAGAACCAAACGAGTCTCTAAGGGTATTTCTAATGACGTCGCATTACGTAAACGCAATCTGTCTGTCTCTGTCTCTATCTCTATCTCTCTCTCGAACAATACAATTTACAATCGGTTTTTTGATATAACTCTTTTCGTATAATCTCGCTTGTGTCACCGCGTATAAATAATACACACGTATACAAATGCACGTATGCATTTGAATCCACTAGCGACCATTTAAGCAAAGAATCTTTTCTCATTCGCATCGAAGGGGGTGAGCCTTCGTTCTTCTCGGTCGGTCTGTGGCCCTCTGTCGTGCCGGAACCTCTCTGAGGATGACTCGTTAAATGCTCGTAAGACGCTAGGGAACATCGAATTGTTCGCCTTATTCGAACGGAGGGACTCTAAGGGGCGATAAAGGCTCCGCGGCCTCTAACAAGTAGAATTAGACACCGAGAGGAATGGTGGTGAGCGGCCAGAACCAAATGGAAGAATCGTAAGATCTGTGTTTTTTGTATTCCGCGATATCGCGTGGCCTCTCGGAGGAGGCTTCCCGTTTTTATACCTCGAAGCCTTCGCGCCACCGAAGCAATATGGGTTTTTCTTATTCTTTGTACGACTCTGCAAGCTAAAACTGAGAGGAAACTATTCAGACTCTGTCGACGCGTAGATTCATCATTCGAGTCTCTAGTCATAGAAACGAAGACGCGCCAAAACGAAATCTGAGGATAGCCAAACCGCGAACTTTGTACCACGCGGAAACACCCTGAAGATTCATTTTTTCTTTCTCTCTCTCTCTCTCTCTTTCACTCTCTCACTTTACCTCTTCTGTCTTTCGTTTGTTTTTTATGAATGAACATCATCTCCCTGTTTCCCTCTTTCTCTCTCTTACTCTGATTCGTTCCTTAAAGAGTGCAGGAGACGGAATATGCGTCGGATCTATTGTTATACGGACGATTATCGGCTAAAGCGGCAGGGAGAGAACCGCCGAAAGAGCAAGAGAAGGAATCGATCAGCCTTTCTTTCAATCGTAAGAGTATAAAGTGAATAAACCTACTTGGAAAAAAAGCAAAGTGACGTCTTGGTTATTGTTCTGTTCTCTCACCGCATCGATTCTCCGCGAGGGAATGGAAAAAAATTGTGAGATCTTGGGTCCTATTTCACAAGGCACGCGCGCAAGTAATCCAAGGAAAGAAGAAGAAGAAGATTACGATGAAGAAGACTAGGAACGAAGTGCGCGATTCGCCAGCGCAACGTCTCACGATGGACGACTCCCACGAGGAGCCATCGGGAATACTGCCTCTTTCGACTTACGAAAAACCAAAAGCATCATATATATGTATACGTATAAGATTTATCGGCATTCAACATAATACGCGTACACGACAAGACCGATCAGCCATGTGGAGAGCGATTTTTTTGCTGTACAGAACTGTACGGAAAAGGCGCGATAACCGCTCGAAATCGCAAGGTGCGGACAGATTTTCTTACCGTGACGGAAGGGGCCACAATTCGGCCAAAAATGAGGAACGGGAATGAGATGTCGTGGAAAAGACTGATCGAGGAGCGTTCGTGGTCGTGAGAAGTTAGGCGAGCGCTGATATACATAGAACTATTCGTTCTCTGCGAAATTTCCTACATCCGCTCGGGGATCAAGGAAACGGCATCTGAGAGAGCAACGCGTCTTCACTGTTAAATGGTAGATAGTTACAAAGGTTTCATCACTTTTTTATATATATACATACATCCGTACACATACATGCATACACACAGACGTATATACATATATACATGCTATATTAATAATATAAAGTAATAATAATAATAATAATAATAATAATAATAATAATAATAATAATAATAGTAATAATAAAAGTAATAATAATGAATTATTATCGACGGGTAGATTAGGTGAACGCCGGGTGTACTATAGTTCGCGGGAGGGACATCACTCGTAACGAGGCGCGAAACGCGAAAGGCGCAGAGTCAGTTTTGGAATTATTCGTGAGATACATATATGTAGCTTTTGCATGGATTTGGTTGTGCCCTTCCTCAGCTCGGTCCTAGGTGCGTTTCGCGCCTTCTGGGTGTCCCAGGCTCATCGTCATTCGCGGGATGTGCCGCGAGAAAGAATGGTCTCCACGGGTGAATATTAAGAAGTGTCGGGAACCGAAAGAGCGAAGCGCGGGAGAAGAAGGGTGTATGGGTCCTATGGAGCGGTGTTTCACGGTGGCGCAATATGACCAGAGGGAGAGAAGTTGATTAATGTTCGATATTTGAGAATCTCATCGCGAAACACCCTTCACCAATTGCAATTACGATCCCCCAAATATTTGGGACTGATTTTTGGTGGTACCCCGTGAAAACTATTGTTTCGAGCATCCGCGCGCCTCGGGTTACCAACGTAGCGGAAGAGATCGAAGATAAGAAAAGGAGGGTGCATCGCGTGTACGACCGCTGATGTTTCTGGTACACTTACACTTACAATTAGGTATATACATATGTACATCGTTATAGGAGGGCAAAGTTTTCGTTGGCGGCAGCCGAGTCGGAGCCCGAGGATCGAGTGGATCGTGTTCGGTGTCTGACCAGCAGCGAGAGAACGAATCCAATCGAGGTTTAGTAGTATAAGCCGCGGTTGGTTGCTGCAATTAGCCCGAACGAGACTGAACTTTGGTGAGACGTCGTCACCGACAATCGCTCGCGGCTCCTTTTCTTCTCCCGTTCTCTCCTCTTCCCGCTTAGTATTCGCATCGCAACGGATGCTCGGGATAAGATGAGAGATAAGCGAAGAGAGAGAGAGAGAGAGAGAGGGTTCGAGGTTAGCAAAAGAGAAGACGGGTCTCTCTCCTCGTTTTCAAGCTATTAAATGGGAGAAGTGGGACGGGCGAGAATTCGCGCGTTGCGCGGATCCATCCGTGGATTAAATCCATTCCTACCGAACACTGTTGCCAGTAGTCTAACATTGTTTATCTTAAGATTTTAACACTGTTTACAAGATGACGTTTTTCACCGGCGGTTCTCGCAGTTCTTTTGTAAATTGCGGTTTGGAGGAGTGTAGGGCTCGCAGAAAGATTCGCGTAGATAGAATGGTTGGTTACTTTGGGATCCGCAGCTCGAGAACTCGATCTTCGATTCGGCCCTCGGCCGCGAGTCGCGAGTTACGAGCGCTAGTCGTGGAAAACCTACGCCTGGAGGGTGGGTCCCGAAGAGAGCGAGGGCGCCACGCGCTTGCCGATACAATTGAGTGGAGAGCCTCGCAAGGCCGATTCAAGATCGCGGCCAGCCGCATCAATAAGATTCAATTTGCGATGTTTTATTCACGCTCACGAGAGGATTACCTTACCGCGCGACGAAACTGCTGCTCTTCGCGCGACCGATCTGATTCCACCGGGAGGAGTTTCCTTTGCGCTTTGCATTTTTCCAAGGTAGCCTGCCCGAGCCCGGTAGCAGTCTCGAGCCCTCGGAACCGAACACGCGTGCCGCTCTCAAAGTTGAACCAGCCTCATCTTTTCCAAACCCTTTCGACCTTCCCTTCGTTCGACCTTCATTCGAATCACCATCCGGAACCGCTTCCGCATCGACTAGGAGGACCAAATTTGCAATCGTGAGCTCTCCTTTTCTCTTCCTCTCTCTCTCTCTCTCTTTTTCGTTTTCAATTTTCATCGGGAACACTCATAACTATAATCTCGCCGCTTCTCCACGTGGCAATTAACTCGCTTCGCGCATGCACCTCTCAGTTCGATAATTTCTTTACGATATCCCGTGTGACGGGCGAAGGTGAACCGACAATACTTGTCGCAACATATCTTACCCGTATCTCCCGGTTAGTCGCATGGTCATCTAATTCTACTGTATATGTATGTACGTACGCTATATCTATTCTACCTTTTGATACCTTGCTTTCGGGGAGCTTTTTTTTCTCGCCGTGACACAGGGACGAACCAGCGGTACGACGACAATCCTCTCTATTTCTCCTTTTCTCTATTTCTTCTTAAGAAGCTATAATGAACCGACGTAAGTACAAAAGCTGAGCAGGGCAACGAGCAACGTTGCGTAAGGATAGACGACGGGACGACTCGTCGGAACAGGGAACAAGGCTGCTCGCAAAGTCTTCGAGAACGAATCATTATTTTTCTCTGGTATTTTAAGCGAAACTAAGAAAACAACAAAGTTACCACAAAAAAGCACACACACACGTACACACAAACGCCGAGAGACAGAGAAACACGCGCAAAGACTGATTAGCATTCGAATGACGAAGAGCGTCCGAGGTTTTCTAGCAGGGGACATGACTTTTATGACTTTTACGACTTTTACGACTTTCATCTCCGGCTCACGATTGCAAGTTTCACGAGGCGCGCACCGTTGGCGCTCCTTTCGTTGAGGCGTGCTCCTCGAAATCAAGAGATCGCGAGGGGTGAATCCTCCGCCCCCTTCTTATCAATCGCTGCACCATACCCACGACTCGTAACTCGTGGTCGGACTTTTAAACTTTAACGGGCTGCGTGAGAATCTCGCGAATATCGCTACCATCACCAACTCTAGCTAGCACGATTAACTATCTTCATTACCATCCTCATTACTTGTATCGAGCGGCGAGCTTCTCGATCTTTTTAGACAGTGAAACCAAGAGACTCTAGCGCACTAAGGCTCTAGCACTTAAGGCACATCTCTCTGTAATATGATAAGTCCTCTTTATGCGCCAGGTCTGTCGCGCCTGGCCAGAGATCTGTTCGTCAAAGAGTCGAAATAATGAGAATCTTGGGAAAAATAATCATTGCGACACAATTAACTCAGCGATGGGTTCCGCAAGGATTTCTTCGGGAGATCATAAATTGTTCCGAAAAATTTCTCTCTTCTTCGTGGACCCATCGCCACGATGCTCGATGATTCCCTTCGAAAATCCATAAAGAAGACCGCGAGTACGGCTAAATTCTCGGCTCTCCCCTCGGTCATCATGGATTTCCAGGGCGAATTGTTACTCGGATGCGATCACCAACCCGACATCCGATACAGCCGAAAAATAATTTACAATTAGGGAGCAAGCGAGTGCGTGAGTGTGCGCGAGAGGGAAACGTGCGAGTGGAGCTTGCACAAGGATATATATATGCAGACACGATATACGTACTGTATACATGTATGTACATCCGTATATCTATATCCAAGCGAATCACTGCGATCGAATGAAAGGAAAAAGAATGCACGTGTGTGATCACGCGAGACTCGCGACAACATTTATAACTCTAATACTGTAACGAGTCTAGGAACAGCGAAGCATCCGATATTTCCATGTTTCTTTACTTCCCACGACGATGATAGATAGATCAACCGAGTGGTCGTAAGATGAAAAAGGCATATGTGACGTGAAATTTATATTCAAGTAGAAAAGTGCGAATTTGGGAGAAGATTATAGTCAAGGTTCATGAGAAAAATGCGGGAAAAGTTCGTTCGGGGGGAGAAAGGAACGATGATTACGTTTCGGTATCATCCTATATAAATATATGTATACATACTTATATATATAAATATTTATATATATATATGAATATGAATATATATGAATAAATATATATAATATCAAGAGCTTCTGCCAAGTACGGAAGCGGCTTGCCATTTCCCGCGGATCGCGAAGTCGCGTGGACGTCGGGGACTACTGTTTCTTTTGCAATGCAACCAATTATCATTATACATAGTTATGGATTAATTCTTATTGCCATTAATTCCGGTTCACCGAGTCACCGCCACCATCGTTATCATCATTATTATTATTGTCAAAGTTATTATGATTACGATGACGATGATTATTATTATTATTATTATATATAATTGATGTGAGTGTGGACAAAAATAAAGTGTACGTAGTCTATGAATACGTCTACTCTGCCCGTCCGATGATTTTTTTGTTGTTGGATAAAGTTCAGGGATGCTAATGTCAAGACTTCTCTACGTTAATTGTGTGTTATTATTGTTATTATTATTATTATTATTATTGTTATTATTACTGTTATCATTATTATTATTATTATTATTATTTTTGTACAATTTGCAATTCCAAACTCTTTCTAACATGAACTACTTTCTTCTTCTCTTGATCTTTGTGTTGCTCAGATTCACCTGTTTCGTCCGTAAGGAGTTTGGACTCGTGAGAGAGATCAGCTGATTCAACATCGCTCGCAGTATCCGATATCATCTCGACCAGAGGCTTTTTTCGATGATTCTCGCCATGCAGCGATGATGAGTCATATCTTTCTTCCCTCGAGTCTTCGCTATTCATTCGCATGAAATCTGGTTCGATCAAAAGCTTCCTTTTGTTGTTGAGTTTGTCCAGATGTTCGCAGAATTCGCTGAACGATGGCAAATTTTTCTGTTGCGCTGCAATCTCCGATTCGCGACAAAGTTTCGTGATGCAATCGATATCTGCAATAATTATCGGCCCTTAAGTTTTCAATTACAATTAATCTTTATTTGACAATCTTGATCTTTGTGCAATTCTCACCTGATTTATTACGATCAACGCTGACTGTTTTTGATCGATGAGAATCTGATATTTGTTTTCGACTGCAAATATTATTTCCGAAAAAATCGCCCGAGGCTTCTTTCCCGCTAATTTCTCTCGAAGGTGAAAAACTTGTCATCGTGATATCGGATAAAAATTCCAGATCATATTTATTCGCACTGCAATCGTCGACGGTTCGACTCTTCGTTATCAGATTATTGATACATTTACCAATGAGCGGCGATTCTTGCTTCATGTAGCGCTCGACTTCTCGCTTCGCGTGTTCCTTACATTCCTCTTCTACATTTTCTGCAAATTTCGCTTCCTCAATTTCGTAATGTTCCCTCCTTCTGTTTACATCGGGTGAATCAATTCCATCAGACTGTTCAGAATACGACGGTCGCTCAATATTACCATCAATAGTAAAGTTTTCCTCATCTTCCATTGATTCGTGTATAGTTGCCAATGCTTGCGAATTATTCAATTTCGACACTCTGTTCACATTTGCAACTTCCTTCAGAGTCTCTTCTTTACTTCCGACGTCCGTCTCTATTTTTTCTTCTAATAATTTTGGACAGTTTTTCGAGTTTATCGAATAGTCAACCCTTTGCGAAGTTGAATCAATAGCTTTATAGTTTTCGCGATCGAACTGCTTATCGTCTGCTAGTTCTCCAGGTGGATTTGCATTTTTAGCTGCACCGGGAATATCGACTTGAATGATGTCAACAGCGGAGAAGACTCTTCTTTGATTACGATCCTTGCATTGAGAGTGGCGCAATTGCTTTTCTCCTTCCTTTTCGCATTCAGTCTCTTTCTGACGGCTGTCGAGAATCACCTTGACTTTCAGTTTCCTCTCCTTGCTGCTCCACCATCTCAATTCGTCCTCCTCGCTAATAGATGTATCAGCTTTATCGTCAGATGTGTTAGTCGTCGACGTTGGATCAGCTTGCAAATTTCCTGATCCGCCGCTGCGTTTGTTTTCGCTCCAGAATCCTTCCACGTCGCCATTATTCGCGTACAGAATTCTGTTATTGACGGTAAACCTGTCGACGTCGTTGCAAAATTCTCGCATATCCTGACGTATGCCACTCAGTTGTTCGCTCAAAGGATGCTTGTCCTTCGTTTTACGATAATATCGATAACCTTTCTCGTCAACGACGGACTGTCGAGTACCATCTTCCGCGACAGTATTCTTGCTATCCCGACTTTCATTTGCATTTTTATTTACTGCACCGATATCATCGGGGTCGCAGACAATGTTGAGAAATTCTTCTTTTGTATCTACGGAAATTCACGAGATTACTGCTGTAACCCTGTTTACAGGACGCCACTGGGAATCGAGAAGATTCTTACCGTCCCACCGATAGGGTTGATCATCGATGGATTTGGATGAAGGATTTCTTTGGATCGAAATAACTTTTTCGTCCCTTTTCTCGCTCTCCCCATCGTCCAAAATTTCCTCAACTCGCAACTTGCTGAGAGCGTCTCCCGGCTGGTATCCTTCATCCTCGGTTACTTCTTCTATCAATTTCCGCGGGGGCCCGGTCGCGGCGGGCTGCGGACCGAAACTCATGGTAAGAAGTGTGAGGAGTACCGGCCTCCCGAGGGAGGAGGAAGCGGGCTGAAATTACCGAAGCGTTCACGGTCAGCAAAAGCTCCGGGAGGTTGGACCAATTGGACCAACCAGAGGCTTTTCTCTCTTCCTCCCGTGGTGGCCTCCTTCCGTCACTTTCCTCGGCTCGTTTTTGTCCCATGATCGTCGCATCCTCGTCTACTTCGTCCGCCTCGTCCTCCTCCTGCTCGGACGAGCTGTCCGTAGATGAGGATGCTGCCTCGGAGGATGGGTCGCCCGAGTTTTTCTTCGACTCCAGCTTGAGCTTGAGCGTCGCACGGGGTTCACGTTGTGAATGATCAAATAGTTGAGACAGAGAAGGAGAGGGAGAGGGAGAGAGAGAGAAAAGACGGGGGCCGACTTGCTGACATTATTCGAAGCACGAATTCTGTATCAGACCTTGACGAAACTAGTTCTTACCAGTTCGTCGCTGGCACACACCGGCGCAGCCCTGGCTCCTTCTTCGTCCTCGCTCTTCTTCTTACCCTCCGGACGCTCCTTTTCGGACGCCCCGACCGGTTTGAACAACTTCCTTTTGTTTATCAGGGCTTTCGAGGGCGCGGACCAGCCAGAGTAAACAAAGATCGCGAACAAACGAGCAGACAGGTGAGAGACCAGTAGTAATAAAACATAGAAGAGCATCGACTCTACGGTTGTTTCATCTCCCATACCTGCTGGCTAGACTAGTCGTAAGCTAGACCCTCACCTTTCACGCTCGCATTGATCTTTTCCTGCTCCGCTTGGATCCACCTTTGCCTCTCGGACGCTTCCTCCTCGGAACCACCGCGCATCCTAACTTACAATTAGGACGATTTTTCGTCTCAGAGTCCGATCTTCCCCAGTTTACCCTAAATTCTACTTTTAATTTACCAAGCCTCCGCGCAAGCTCGATCTCGAGGAAACACTGGCCGGTCATCGAGGTACTGAAGATTCCTGCACTTTAGGATCATCGTCTTTCGGTAGAGCCTTATCAGCTTCAAGACCGGGTTCCCGGTAAGTACCACCACTCGAAGAGACTGCATGTCGCCCAAGATCTGTCAGTGGACAAAAATTGAATGGAAAATTGCGGGGAAATAAAATTGAGTGCGAAGTTAAAAGGAAAATCGAAAGTCGATAATGGACAGCATTAATCGAACGCGAATGGCAAGAGGATGATATAACGGGCTCACATCGACCACGTCAAGAGTGTCTATCCTGTTGTGAGAGATGTCCAGCACCGAGACGCACGACAGCGCTCGAAGATGTTCAATGTCAGCGGTTTCTTGCAGGTAGTTGTGAGACAGGTTGAGGGTATTCAGGAACTTGAGCCTCTCTGAAAGCAGAAGCACGTCAAGGTCAAGGTCATCTAGGATACTCCCGATACTTGGCCGTAACTCGAGTCACCGAGATTCTCAATCCTGCGGATCGTGTTGTACGAGAGGTTCAGGGTGTCCAGCTTCTCTAGCCACTCGAGATTCTCAATTTTGCTGATCAAGTTATGGTGGAGATACAGGCACTTTAGCTCACTCTGATTCTCCAGATTCGCGATCTCACGAATCCCGTTGCTCTCGAGCCAAAGACACTTCAACCCCGTGTATTTCTCCAGGTTCTCGATGAAAGAGAATCCTTTGATAGACAACGATCTTTGTAAGAAATCAGTGAACAAGTGTAACACGAATCCCACGGCTGTGAGTCTTACCTTTATAATGAAGGTATAGGACGTCGTTTAGATGCGGAGTTTGGTACAGTCTCTGTTCCTTGCAGTGTTTTAACAAGAATTTTTCCGTCATCCTACAATTAACGTGACCTTTAGCAATATGCATTTCTCGTGTCTAGTTCTTGCGTTTAATTTCGATAAATTTACCGAACTCCATGTCGTTTCTCGTCGAAATCGTAAGTCTTCCCTTTGATGTAAGCCCTGTTGGGTCTCATTTCTGCACGCCAGACCAAATTCAACGCACAATCCTCGATAATCTCGTCCATAATGCTCTCAATTATTTCTTGAACATATCCCTCGGAATTTTTTGAGTCTTTATATTGTTCGTTATCTCGTATACTTTTTTCCGAATTCTTGATCTCGGGTTCTGTTTTCTGGATAGATGGATCAGGTTCTAAGAGATCTATAAAGGTAACTTCTCTCGATTGATTTTGCAGAATTGCCTCTTGTTCGTAATGTCGGAATGTTTCCTTCTCTATTTCCCTGCTCTTCAAGTTCTCCGTCACTTCATTTTTAGTCAATGGGACCTCCAGAATCCGATCGGAATACTCCAAGTTATTGGAAATCGTCTCTTCGTTTGCTACATTTGAATCGATAACAGAGGTGTTGGAATCTTCTTTCACGGTCTTTTGCTGTGCGATTAACTCGTCGCATTCATCGAACTCGACCGCTAGAGCCTTGAGAGATTCATTCTTTTCATTCTCAATTTTAATCTTTTCTTCAGCAATTTTCTGTAAAGTTTCCTTCAGCTCCTCTTTGCACATGGGCATAGTTAACTTAGTAATTTCAGCTAATTTTTCAAGGTATGTGTCTTCAGAATTATCCAACTCGTTTTCTTCTTTAGCTTCATCATTTTCACTATTCTCAATTTTAAGGTTCTCTTCTCCACTTGTAACCTTAACATCTTGAACATTGTCAGAATTGTTTCCATCGTCAAATATTTCAGGAACAAAGTTCTCAGCGTAATCGAGACTAACTTCGTCTTCGGTGACTTCCACGTAGTTCTCGTGTTCCAAGGCAAATCTTGCAAAATCTGAATCCGTGGATAAACACGAATTATTCGCGGGATTCTCTTCAACCAAATTATTCCCGTCAAAAAAGTTATCAATTATTTCGTTCAATTCATTCATGTCGATCTCTTCATCTTCATTCTCATTAGTTTCTTTTGATGTACTGGAGAGATTCGCCTCTAAATCCTTACGCTGCTCGAGATAATTGATATCGTTCACCGGATCTGAATTTCTCATGAACTCAAAATTATGATATAACTGCTGACAGTCGTAAAAAGAGCATCCAGGTATCTGATCCGGTGGATTAGACGAATTCGCATAACAGCTACAGGAATAAGGATTTTCCACAAGTTCTTCAGGTCGAACCGTGGCTTCGCTGTCTTCATCCTCGTCGAAGATCAACGTGTGATCAGAATCACTGTCACTGTCCTTTTCAGCTTTCGTCGAATTGAAGTAAAAGGAATTTTCACAACTCGCTTCCACGCTCGAATCGCAATCGTAAAATACAAACGAATCGAGACTGTCCTGGGACCTAGCATTTTCGCATATAACTATATCCATCGGTTTTAGATTACTCGAATCGCTCTTCGTCTCTTGAATTATCTTCTCCAAATTCAATAGCTCTTGTTGACAAGTCAGAGGATCTTGGAACTCTGATCCCAATTCTCCTAACAACTTTAAAAGACAGAAAAAATATAAATAGAGTCTGGTGATTATCAAGGATGACGCTATTTATCGTTAGAATAGATTCTAACCACATTTCTTGCTTCTGTTTCAGGTGAAGCGTCCGAGATGGCCTCCTCAACTTGCGTACCACCCAAGGGATCCTCCGCATCAGTGAATCTCCGGTGAATAGAAAAAGAAGAATTCCAGCCGAAAGAATCTTCGCTCTCCTTTCTCACTTCTTCTGCGCTGTCTTCCTCGGTATTCATCGTTATCCGCGAAACTAGAGTGTACGCATTCCACGAAACCCCGTCTCGGTTGCGCACAGTCGCGCATAACCATCGAGTAAAAACGCCGAGTTCGCCATGGCAACGGATATTACGCGGTTGTTTGTTCGATGCTGATTTCCTTGGCTATAATTCATGTTCCTCCGAATTGAGTATCCCTGGTAAAGGGATTCGAGACAAGGGTAGTTTTGCTGACAACGAGTGTATACTCTGCGGTATCGCTTATAAAGGGGTAAGAGGAAGCTACAAGAGGAGGATTTTGTTACTGTTTATAGGGTATCTCGTCTTCGTATCTATTCGTTGGTTCGACTCGCTTTGCTCCCGTTGCGTCTGGGTGCCCCCCAGTGGTCGGTTGTTTTTCCGATCGGGTTCAGCCTGCCCCGCCACGCCAGTGACGGCGATGATGGTTCGTGAATGAATGCTATCAACATAATTCAGCGGAAAAGGCTCACCAGAGCGGATTCGCAGCGACGTCGCGGCCACCGAGCCTTGAAATTCATTACCCTTCAGAAATCGGCCGTTTCTCTTTGTCAGGAAACGTCTCGCTTGGGACTGACTTCATTTCGCGTTGTAACATAATTCGATCTCTATCTCTGCGTTATGTCTACATTGGGTGCATACAATCGACTATAGATTCTTGTATGTATCGTTTAATCGCTGGGTAAAAGGGTTTTATTATGCGCGTAGCAAGATTCTCGTCTAGTTCCTAGACGTGGCTTACTATGTACCGGCCACTCGTAAATTTCTTTTTCTTCGTGAGCAATAACGAAAAACTCACCCCGCGATCGCGTGCGTCGCATGATCACAGGTTTCTGTGACCTTCGTAACTCTTGATCGACCCCCTCGTACACCTCTCAGTTTTTTGCTCTTCTTATTCGTCCTCTGCTCTTCGACCGTCCCCTCTTCATTCTCCTCTTCTTATTCTTGTGCGCGCTTCCCCTTCTGCGGCTTTTTGCAAGCTCACGGGGAGAATTCTGTGTTACCGTGTCGATACAATTAAGCCAAGGTTCCAACGATGCATTCTCTGCTTCTTATCCCACCGCTACCAGTTTCTCCTGGTGGCTGAGCTCGCGAGGGATGCACGGATGGACGGTTGTGGGTAGAATGATGGACCGAAACGTGCCCTGGTCTCTGGCTCGAATATTTCGCCAACAGCAGCGGCAGAGTCGAGAAGACGCTCTTATTATCCAATTGATCGGCATCAAGGTAGCAAGGTGTTCGGATGTGACGAACAAGTATGTAGTCGATTCGCGAGGAGACGAGCACAAGGAGGGAAAAAACGATGACAGGATCACCGGAAACGGGAAATTGCACCACAGCTCCATATTCGAGTGTGTCGGTGTCTCTTTTTTTTCTTAGGCACCTTCCACCCCAAGCAGAGTTATCTGTCTCTCGCATTGATGTTTTCCTCTCCGCTCGGAATTCTCGTAATCTTCGGTAAGAGATCGCTCTTCTGTATAAAGCCGGAATTTGCCTCCCCTCTCTCTTCTCGGTCAAATTGTTGCCGCCCGAAAGTGCTTTTTGCTCACGATAATAACAATTGGCATCGCTGAAAAAGCGCGAAGTCGCGCGTGACTGAATTCCGCTGGTGGCGAACGAGCGAGAAGCGTGCATCGCTGCCTGGTCGACTCCCCCCTCGAAGAAGATAAAGTTTCCGAGGTGAGGTGCTCGACGCCACCTACGTCTCTGCTGACGCGGAAAACTGAGAAGGCTACAAGGAAGTTACACGTGTATCCGACGACGCGTAATGCGAGCACCTTGGTTCCAGCAATTGCAACCCAAACGATATCACATTTTTGGCGCACCAACGTCAACCGGCACCTCCCGCGCGATTAGCGATAAAGTTACGGGAAAATGAAAACTCAAGCATTTCTTCATTCCGTGCTTCTTCAGCGCGGCGAACGATTCGTTCGTGGAAAAGATCGTATTCGGTTGACCGGATCATCCGAGATCGATTGGGTGGCAGAAATTTCGTTACGGTAAAGTGATTCCAATGGGAGGAAAACTATTTTGAGCCGGCACTCTTTACTTTTCATGAGGCAGCGCGTGACCATGACCTCGACGATCGGGCTCTCGTGGCTCTCTAGACCGACTCCACCTAGGTTGCAATCACTCTTTTCCAGGCGCGATCGGCTCGGGAGCGCGTCTAGTGAGCTGAACTATGCCTTCAGAAAAACCGACAGTAGACTGGAATCGCTAAAACAGGGAAAAAGGAAGGCGAGGAGCCTCTTAGCGCGAGCAACCTTCGTCGCGCTGCGCCGCGCGCCGCGTTGCATGCAGTATGCACGCTACCCGAGCCACTACTACCACTGCCGTTCGGCCAGCTAGAAAATGCGATTCGATGCAACTGCGCTCTTCTGATCATTTATCGGAGCTGTGCATCCAGTAAACATGAATGGTCCTATTCGGGCCGAGCAGTGTCGAGCTGCCGAGGTGGTAAGCGCCGATCGCATATCGCTCAGGAGCGTGCGAGTCGCGCTCCTCGAGCCCGCCACAGTCATACTGCTGTCGGAAGTTGGAAAAACGAGAGATAAGCAGCGAAAAACCGAGGCTAAATTTCTGCTCGCGACGCCTGGCGACCGTGACCTCGAAGAGCGGCTCATCGTGGCTCATGCTCTCTCACTCTCTTATTCGCATCTCGTTCGAGAGACCGTGGCGCGCTCTCACCACGCCACTCATCTCGACGCTCACGATTCGAATGCATTATGTAATTGTCGGGAGATCCTCCTCTGGCCCGTCTGCCCACGCCCCTGTGTCAGAGCTCTTCCCCTTGGCGGCTTTTGAAAAGCAAAGTAGCCGTGGGTGGCCATCCTCTCTCCTTCGCCTTGAGAATTCAGGATCGCACCTCGCGATCGCCGAGGGTAGAGAGGGGGCGGAATCGGATTTGAATACGCTTTGAATCGGCGATCGGCCGTGACTTGGCCCGCCACGAAATTTGTCGATTTAAAGCGCCGAAGGAGAACCGAAAGAGTCCTCATTTTAAAGGGTAATCGGAGCCCCGATTGATTATCGGGATAATACTGATTGAAACTCCGAGGAAATATTCGAGGGAAACCTGTGAGGATCCTCCGAGCGTACTTGACCCTGGATCGGGGAAGTTGTAGGCGTTTAAATTGCCTCTTGCCTCGATTGACCCACGTGTCGGCGGGTCGTCGCATTTCGTCGCATTTCGTCGCTCGCCTCCTTGGTAAGCTCTGGCAAAGCCCACGAGGACAACCACGTGTTGCTGGTGACCCGCGCACTTGGCGGCACACTCCTTTACGCTCCTTACTCAAGGGAGATGCTTCGCGTACTTGACGAAGATCGTCAAGAGCCATGACGAAGGAGGTCAATTAGCAAGTAAAATAATCCTGTCAGCTGACCTATGTCAACGTGTACCTGCCACATTGGCCACGAGCCTCGATCCTCTAGGGTCGCGACAGCCCGAGGAGGGCGCGTGACGAAACTTTCCATAAATTATCGAGGGCACGTCCACGGATTTCGTGACGGCCGGTCCCCAGGGGAGCGACCTAGAATCAGCAATTCTAATCGTCTGTCGGCCGACCTATGACAACGTATCATCGTGCTTTTATGGGCCAAGGGAAGCACCGTCGAAAGCTCGTGTGAGCTCCGATTCTCCCCCGAAAAAAAAAACCCCCCTTACTGTCAACCACGTGTCCGAGTTTGATTGGTTTGTTCCCCGCGGTAAAATAATCGAAGGAGAATCGTAGAATAAGCGTCAGCGTAAAAACCTCGACGATTCAGTCAAGGGACCGACACCCTCCAGAAGACTCTTGGAAAGGAAGACGAAGCGTGTACCAGCGGCATTCCATCGCGGATAGCAAAACGTGTTCGAACTGCCAGAACCAGTGATTATTATCTCGCCGCGATCGCGCGGCAAAGGGAGGACGAAGCTCGCACGATACATATGCTTTGCGCGGCGTAGCCCGACGCGGTATCATCGCCAATTGAGCACGTCCGTCGTGCATCCTCCGCGATATCGCCATTCCCGCAACTCTACTCGGAAGTCTTGCAGGCTGATACCACTCACCGAGGGAAGCTTTTGTAACGGCATACAACAAAGTTGCTAATCTTAGTCGGCCATCGAGCCGAGCGCGACGTCACAAGAAAGGCGCCGATCGAGTTATCCTGAACGTGATCGGAGCGTCAATTGCCACAAATCGTACCGCACTCTACCTTTCGACTCCGATCCTGACTACCGTTGCTCCGTCAACCGCTGTTTATCCTTACGCAATGTTGGTAATCCTGCCAGCCCGACACTCCGACGTGCAACGATGTCCAACGAAATGATAATCGAATGGGATCCATTCGGGGTAATTGGCGACTTGACGAGGGACGTTAACTCACTTTTGTGGGTTGGTAGGATGATGGTAGCGATGGTCGGAGCAGTTCCAGGACGAGCTGCATCGAAGCGTGAGACCAAAGAGACGAGTGCGAGCCAGTGTTCGAGTGAGTAGATGAAAGAAGGTAAGCACGGCCGGATACGAGGTGGTCTAGTGTCGGAAAAGCTGGTCTCTCGAGGAGAGCTAGTCCAAGCGAGTCCCACCGGGGACCGGCGGAAAATTCATAAATAATTGATACGGAACCTGGTCGACGAGGATGTTGCGCCGCTCGTCCCTGAGACTCTCGATTCTCTCGTTTATTGTTTATATATTTTCACTGATTCCAGAGCGATATAGGCAACCATAAATTGCATCGGCTGCAGGCTTTCCATAAATTTGAATAACATTTTCACTTCCTGCGCCAGCGGGAGAGAGCCCCCCACCAACTTGGTGTGATCTTGTAGAGAGCGAGTGGTGTGCTTGCTCGGTGCTTACTCGGTGCTTACTCGGTGCTTGCTCGGTGCTTGCACGCACCCGGGCACGCGTGACTGCGCGATAAGACCCTCGCGCTGACCTCGCCCTTAGAAGGAGGGATTCTGCATTTTATTCAGACGAATCTCGCATAACATTATCATTCTTCTTCCTATTGTACGCCGCTTTCCTATTCTGACCTGTCTCTCTAGCTTCATCACCACTCCATTTGCAACTCTGATCGGCCAGTCCCGCCACCCTTGCGCCTGTTGCCACGATTATTTATACTGAATTTTAACAAAGACTGTCACGTTGAATCTTTACCCAGCTATATTTAGCTTCGATGCTCGCTTTATTTGCCTTGCTGATTCACGATCAAAATTTACCCCTCGTGTTAATTGTTCAAATTATTATACGTTTATGTATATCAATCGATTTCGCTTCGAACTGCGGAGATCCTGAATTTACAGTGGGAAATGATCGATGAAAAGAAATACGTAGTTATGCAGTAGTTATGTGTGTCAGGCGATGCAACCGGAAAGAGGGGGCGGCGATGCAGGCTTGACGGTTGATGTTTCGCAATTCCCTGCGCAGGACTTTCGAACGATTCCCGGTAATCGCCTTTGGAAAGTCGAGGATTCGCGGGAATTACGCGGAAGAAATCATATGCCGGCGAGCTGCCTCGCATCCTAATCGGCCCTCTTGACGAAATTCTACCATGGTGCGCCAGGACGCGATTGTACGGTGCGGTGCGACGCATCGGTCGGATTTGAAAGTCGATCGGTGAGAAAAATCTGCGAAACACGTGGATCACCCCTTCCCTTACCCGTGGTTCGATCTCTGTACCCCTTGTTGCTTTGCTTCCTCTCATTTCTCTTTCTTCGTAGTTTGCTCGTGCTCGCTGTATGAGTAGGAAATGAGCTGTTTGACTCGCATTACGACTTTGAGATCAATTCCAACATTTTCTTCTTTTCAAGAGTACCATCTCCATAGATCGTTTTCTTACTTTACGTTCTTATAAATTACGCAGATCCGTCTGACAATGAGTGCATCGACTTACCGTGTACTGACGATAAGAGTACGTCGAGTTACTTTTTACTCGGCCATCATTTATTTTGAAATCTGCATACATAATAACAGTATATTTAGTGTATTTAAGTAATAGCTATGCGCGTGGAGTGGTGGCAAGGTTCGCATAACTCGTACTTGGGATTTAAATTTCGCTTGGTTGAAGAGCACGTGGATCACCTGCTCCCAGTCACCGACAACTCGTTCTCTCTTTTTCCAGTCGTCAGCATTTCTCTTTCTCCGCGACCTCTGCGAATTTATACAGCACAGCGAACAGCGAACGATCATCGTTTTCTCAGTAACCATTACCGATTCGCTGCCCTCGAAATTCGGATTTAAGGAAACTGGATACTCCACTTCTAAGCACCGCTTTCTTTCTTTTCCTTATCGGGGTGTCGCCTGTTTTTAAACCCCATCGGACGATATCTGTGCCATCAGAAACGGTGGTTGCGAAAGGGTATGTCAAGAAAGAACCCGGAACGAAACGGAATTTTAGTTAAACGTTTGTCGACGAGAGGAAAAATCGCAAAAATCTTGAACATCGCATATCTTGAATATCTTGAATCGCAGATCGTTCCAAGCACCAGAGTCAGGGTCCGCTCGAATCGGGTCATCAAAACAAAATCGGCATGCTGATTTGCCGGAAAGGATTTAGCATTCCGGTGAAATTCACCGAGTCCCAGGGTCACCGATCCGGAAGCGAGATTCTTCTAGAATTCGTCATTGTAGCCGAGATTTCCCGTTATTCTCTCTTGTTTTTTGTTTACTGGCTATCTGACAGGAACGGTCTCCACCGTCCGGGCCTCATCACGAGACATTGGAACCCGCGACTTTTGGCTCGCATACCATTTTCCAGAGGTTTCGCTGTCACAGTTTTGCAGATAGCAGTTTAGACGAAGGAGCGTCGCTTTTTACGATACCGATCGACTGCTAATATCAGAATTCTTCGACGCAAACGAGAGCTTTGGCTATGTCTGCACCACGAAGGCCAGCCACTTTTGCCTTGCCATCCACCAGATTCGTTCTCGTCGCTTCGGTACGTCTGCCAGTTTGGAGGTCCTGGACTAACTGGACTTTGTAGAGTGGAAGAGACTCAACTTTCAGCATTCCAACTCACCCTTCCTATATTTTCCCAGTGGATTTAATTAACACCAGGGAACTCATATGACTAATGCATTTGGGCAGCGCAAATAGTGCACCCTCGGTCCCTTTGACAGGACGAGTGAGAGATCGAGCTAAGAGATTCTCGCGTTAGAAAACGATGAAAGTCCAGTATGGCTGGTAGAATTGTTCCACTTCGAAGTGAGTTTTCACGGAAGTTCCTGGAAGATGGAAAACGAAAATTGACCCAGAAAGTACGAGAAGCGAAATGTGTGTCGGAATCGATCGACGCCCTGTAAGTAAGTAAGCACATACGCAGCGGCGATTCGCGACGCCACTCGGGCAAAAAGAAAGTACCGCTATTCTTAGGCCCCGTGATCCTTATCAGCAGCCCCTTCTGTATTGGTAATTCTCTTGTACGTCGAACTGAACGTGTGCGACCCGTTGAAAAGCGTAACTCGTGTAAAATGGGAGCACGCGGTGACTCTCTCACGTAGTCGCGTGGCGGGCCCTCGAAAAAGGAGAACGTAAACAAAACTATCGCTCACTAGAAGTTTTGTCAGTCACAGATTCCACGTTACATACATGTACATGTTCGTTTTCAGCGATGTTCAAGAAGGCAAAGAATTTTTCGAACCCTTCGATTCACCGAAAATTAGTAGTAATATCCAGTTCGTCATTGGCGCACGCTCACATAACGCTACGCGAGTGGTAACTACAAGCTTGAGAGTGGCACCGAGAGGAATCGAATCGAGATAGCTGGTGGCCTTAAATTCTGTCAAATGGGGAGGCCTCGATCCTTAGATCTCCATAACGTATCAACCGATTTTTCGACCTGAAAATTCAGCTTGGCATAACGTTGACGCGCGCGATCGCGCATTCAACTAGACGCAAATGTGACTCTTTGGGCATAACGCGAGCTCATTACGCCACTGGTGACATAATTTTCTCGCGGTCTCGAGACTTTTCAGTCTCAAGTAAATGGTTCCCTTCGAATCGTGTCGTAATTCCTTGACTGTCGTTTCGAATTCTGTCGTATCCATAATTGCTTTTTTAATAGCACGCGCCACCCTCACTGGTGGATTCTTGTGTGCTTCGCAGCGAAGTAAATGCACGACAGCTAGTGCTTAGCCGGACGAAAGTATCAATATCGGCAAGCTTTCGAGCAGCTACCGAATCAAGGTTAAATAAATCCGATAGTAGAGGGGAACACGTGAGTCTTCCGCAAGAATTAGCTATCCAAGGACCTTCGATAATGCTGGCTAAGATCGTTTCGTGCAAGTTTGCACAATCCGATCGTCCCAAGCCCAGCTGGCCGTGATTTAATTGCAGCGTGTGTCGAAAGCGGACGATAGGCCGGGGTATACCTCCAAACGAAAGCAAAGTCAATCGAGCCGATGCCAACGTTCACCAGGATAGACAGTCCATCGGGCGAAAGAAGCGCTCGCCTCCGCGAGTGGTCAATTTAGAATCAGAGTGAAGTTGAGCTCACAATCAGAGTGAGCAAGCAGCAGCACGTGTGTGCTTGAACCACGTGCTTGAGCGGCCCGGCGTGGCGCCGCGCCATGTCGCGCCACGCCGCACCACGCTATACGTGCCTACATACACACGTGCTTTGCTTGCTTGCGTCCCTCTACGGGAATAGCATATATACATACTGACGATACAGTAGTCAGTAGACCTACGAGAAATACCTGACTAGTTCAGGGTTGCATGTTAAACGGCGGAATATCGAGTACAAGCCACCGGCTGGACTTGGCGTGATCCGTTCAGCCCCGCCACGTTGATGAAGCTGACGATCTACAGTTTGGCCATCTCGATCCTAGCTAGACTTTGCGCTTCCACGGAGATAAAACAAGGATTCACGTGGATGGCGACTGTCGATGCCTTTTTGCAAAAGGTTCTCGAAGACTTGCCAAGACGACTTTCTTAGCGGAATACATACTACTCACTGCCAAACCGTTGGCAACTTACCCTCCACTTGTCGCAGGCAGACTCAGCTTCATATCATTTATGGCAAGCAATCAGAGTGAAGCAAAACTAGACGAGACTAGTTTGCTCATTCCAAAACGTGGCAAGGAGTTCTCGGGTAGCAACAGGCAACACTCTCGATTGGCTACATTTAGAGGAGAAAAGGAATTTAGGTGGATATCGGTGCAGCCTTTCGAAAGAGGTAAAGTCTTGCGCAGGATCGCGAAGTGAAAGAGAAAGTGACACTGGCCACGTTTCTGGGTGCAAAAATGCAACAAATCTAGATTGTACTGGTGATCGGGAGGAAAAAGTTCACGAGTGCTATTAAATGTGCATGGAGCAGAGAATGATCCAGAAGCCGGATCTTTCTCGGGAAGTAATCCATCGATCATAATTCAGGAACGAAGGAGAAAGTGTTACCGTTGATCCAACCCACATCTATCCCACTGTCGGCGGGACGTTCGATCGACTTCTTTCTGTCGAGTCTGACTTTGTACCAAAATCGTACTCTCCTGCATTCACTGCAGTTTCATTTTAATCGTAACCAGATATTTGAGCTATACATATATTAATTGCAAAGTTATAGCGAAAATCGTTGAATGCACTCAGATATAATAGAATCTTTCTGCGAGACCTTGTTCGCCACGTGGTGGAGCAGAGGGTCTTTCAGCGCGACTCTACGTTCGTCGGGCGACTCTAAATTAATTCAGATAAATGCGAGTATGCAAAAACTTCGAAATGGGGCGCAACACGCGAACAAGCCAATTGCTCTTAAACGGAGTTACCTACTAAACTCTCAGCCCAGTTGCAAATTACATTCAGCCGGTCGCGCGAGTCTCGAGGATGCTGATCACCGGTTACTTGGCGCCTGGTAACGGCTCCACATCTAATCAAACACCTTTCGCATTCTGATTTTAATTCATTTCGATAGATTTTATTCACTCCAAGGATTTCTGGGTTCGTGGATATCTCACGTTATGCCACTTGAGATTTTGAGCCGTTAGAAGTACTGTCTTTATTTTTGAAAATTGAGGTCTGAAGGGTAAATGAAAGTAGCGATTTATTTTGCTGATTTCCGTGATCGATGCTTGCGAATCTTATCTATTTGTTGTCCAGCGCACAAGTAACCCTGACGTGTCGCAGGAGAATATTCTAGATAGAAAATAACCGAATGGTAATCCAATAGGGTCGTCGGGAGGCGACTCCAATCAGGGATTTCGCGATCTCGTGCAATCAACGGTGATAATCGCGCAAGAGTGCGAGTACGAGTGGGTGCAATTCTACGAACATTTTCCGTCCGCGTGAACTGACTTTCACCGGGTTAGGGCAGTCGCGTTCGCCAACGTTCTCCAATGACGTGGTCGCCGGTGCGGCGGGACACGCCACATCGAGACGTGCCTGGTTATCTGCGAAGCCGAGACCCCGAGACCCAGTTTGCCTACCTACCTTGTCGTAACTTCTTACATTCTCTTAACTGCTGTTTCCTCGAAATCCTCTGCGTTTCGATCGCCACCCCCTTTTATCAACCTCTCGCTCACGAGAATGAAGAATTATTTTCGCGAAAAGTCACCCTTTGCACGAACTGATCGGACTACTAATTTACTTGACGACGTTTCGTTTACGTTTCGCCGTGACTAAGGATAGTTGTCGTTGGAATGAATCATCTAACGTTACGCCGCGGCGTATCGCCTTACGTATTGGTGCAACCATTGCTTAATTGTTCGCAAGAAAGATCGATTGCAAGCAATGTCAGTATCGCTGCTATTAGAGTCAAGGATCTAGTCTCTTCCGATACCGATGAGGATTAGTCAAAGATCACGAATAGATCGATATTCCACCCTCGATTTTCTTGAGTGATTCCCTCAAAGGGCTCACTCCCTGGAGGCCCGCGACGAGATGAAAGACCCGATAAAATTGTATAGGGACGGTAACTGGCGAGCGCGCGGTCGAGATGCAACAAAGTGTCCAAGATCGTCGCTCCTTGAATATTCAAACCCGTCTGGCTAGGTCAAGGGTGTGGGAAGCGAAGGAACGAGCCAGGAATCGTAAACGAGGCTTGGAACCTGGGTACAGAGGACAGAAGCGTACAGGTGTCGTAGGATGAAACGAGAGAAGAAATCCTTGGCAATCGCTCAACCCCGAGGATCCATCAACTTTGGGAGCACCTGATCCTCATAATATAGCTATTAAGGGTAAAGCAGCCACATAAAAATGCAGTCGACCGAGAGACCGAGTCCCGCGATTGCAACAAAGTAAACACTGTTGCCCTTTTCAAGGATTCCACATTTATATTCAAGGACGCTGATGAGCTCGGATGGTCTTCTCGTTACGGTCACTTTTCAAAGACCGCGGTATCAACTCGATCGAGGGGTAAAAGAACCGAGGATAAGGACCGTCCCACCCCAGACTGAGTAAAGAAACCGATCGGGTTCGAGTCTCTTCTGAATTTATTCTCTGACCGTTCGAGATTCTTTTCTCGTTTCGGCGGCGAGGTCCTGCAACAAGGGAACATTATACATCGAATTACTCACGATAATCTCTTATTGATCACAGAAGAAGATTCTGGAATATTTTCGATCGATGATTACGCTTTCCCTAATTAAGAACGCTTCCGGCATGACACGTTTCCCCTTCTCACCGATGGAATGATGTAAGGAGCAAACGTAAGAGCGATCAGCGTTCTTCGGTGTACTGCGCATTTAGGTCCGAACTTTCTTTTGCCATTCGCGAAAGCAGGGTAATGACGGACGTCATCGGATCGGAGGTGGTGCTCGCCACAGATACACGAGAGATACGCTTGTGAACCTGCTCGAGCTGTGCGTAAACATGTCGCGTTACTCCCCGGATGGATATGTATGAAAACCAGAATTTCATTATGCATGGATTGACCCCAGATCATGCTCCAATACTACATCAGCATAGATTGGGATCGAATCGGGGTTTTTTGGATGACTCCTTTTTTTTGTACGGCCACTATGTTCGGCATAATCGAGTCGTCGATAACGCATCGGCTCGGAAGAATCCTTTCTTCCTTGCAACGACTTCCTGTGGTCTAATATTCCATATGCCTCCGGGACAAATTCAACGAGTCGTCATTTCGTTTCATCGAATTATTCTCGAGAAAATACCACGTCGTTCTCGTCTTCTATTTCATCTTTATCATCTTCTTCTTCGTCTTCTTCTTCTTCTTCTTCTTCTTCTTCTTCTTCTTCTTCTTTACCTCGTTCTTCTCTTGCATACACCGAAAACTTGCGAACAAGATGTTTTACTGATGCCCCGGCTACCGAGAACTCGACTGACTAACAACAGGCCGTATTATGCCGTTGGAAAAGGCGGAAGCTTCGCGGAAGAATTGCAAGGGTCGTATTAATAGTAAGTCTGCGCGCGGAGGATTATCCTGCAGCGCGGTGTGATTTCCATGCAGTCGCCTCAAATGTACACGGCAAGACCGAGGTTGACCTGACCGAGGATCTTCTTCTTCTTGAGACACGATGAGCGCCGCTTGCATAATATGCGATGAAGCTTCGCGAAGATTTCATAATACGCGAATGTAGTAGAGGCGACCTGATATGTCCAGTGATCAATGTGAAAAACGATGCAACTGCAACGGTAATAGCGGATGTCAGTCGCGAGCATGTCTATGCGTTGGTCGATCCTGATTTCGCCCGATACATTCGATCCATTTCACGTATAATACACTTTAACATCGGGATCGTTCAAGTGGACAAACCTGCTCGTTTTCGATCTTCTTTCGCTCGAAGTCTCTTTATTTCGTACGTCGAAGATTCCCCCCTGACAGTATGTCAAAGAGAGAGAGAGAGAGAGAGAGAGAGAGAAAGAGAGAATGAGAAGCAGACTGCGAAGCGTTATCATCGATAATAAAATTCCTGTTAGAGCCACAAGACCTGGAGAAACATCAGCTCTGACGTCACTTGACGTAACAGTAATAGCGGAGCAGCAAACGTGATTGACGTGAGTTCGCTAGCGTAGCGAATCTCCGACTCAGGAAATCGCACCTTCTAGCGTGGTCTTGAGGGTAAGAAGATTCTTGGAGGTCAGCGGTTCCTCCACTTTCCGATGAAGGTCAGCTGTTACATAAGCGAGCGAGGGAACAGGTTTGACGGCGATAATCTCCCCGCGAACGAAAACTCATCGCAAAATAATCGTGAAAAGTTGTTAACGCATGTAGAGCCGGCTGGTCAGTCGCAGAAGAGAGAGAAAAAAGGTATGTACATACATACATAGTTAGATTGGGAGTAGCCGGAAAAGTCCATGATGATCCGTGTCCACGAGGATGTACGCGCGAGCAGGGCTCGTCGAGGCAAAGAAAACTTGACGACATCCTGGACGGGCAAACCCGTCTGATCTCGGGTGGCATAACAGGTTTCGGTGAAATTCGAGAGAAGAGGAGAAGAGCGCGGTAAAGGAGTGCTCCACGCAGAGGAAATCCACCCATGGATGAACCTGGAAGCAAATTACGTCAGATCGACCTGGGGTCCAACGAACTCGGATTGAGAGCCGCCGACACTTTCGGCCCCTCTATTTCTATGGAACTCGCTGGAAAAGTCGTGTCATCTTGGGGCCTCAGTGCCATTCCTCCGGAGGAGGAAACAGTTATAAGGGCTTATACCTCGGAATTGTACCGTGTGGAACACGGTCAAACCGTTGTTTTGGGTAAACGTTTCTCAACGTGCGCCCCCCGTCCGTTGAATAGAACGGCGGAGGTAAGAAGGCCGATCACCGTTTTATTCCGCGAACCATCGATGCAATCGACCATCTCCCTGACGTGCCGTTTTCGCAAGTTGCCCTCTGAATCACGAAGCTCTTCGACATGCGTGGCCAATTCGCGTAAATATTATGTGGTTTTATGTGTTGAGTCACTCTGGATGCAATATGTTATTCTAGATTCTAGACGATTCTCTGTACCTCCCACCACTGTTGCCCCAGAATCTTTCTCCTCTACGAATTGGTGAGATCTATCGTGGAAGAGGAAAAGTACTGAGGTATCCGTGCTTTCAGTGGGGTGGATCATAAAAATTCCGACTGTGTTTATTGCCGGGCGAGCCTTGAGTAAGGAAGCTTCTAAAGTCTAAAGTACAGCCTGACGCAGACGATGGGTACTCGTCCATCCCTACTCTTCCTTCCTGGTCGGTCAAGGCCAACATCATCTCCCGCATCTCATTAATCCTTTTTGCACTTACAATCAGTTTCATTCACTTATCACGCAAAAAATTACTCAGCTTGCCTACTCGCTTCGGAGCGCATCTTTTGCTGCAGTTCGGCCAGTTATGTTAAAAATGAAATTGCCAAAACATCGATGCAACGTGACCGAACTTCCGAAATATTTCTTCTTTTGTTCAAGAAACTACGAGGAACGTCCAGCGAGGGCCGAGCTCATTTTAGGTCATCGGTCAGGAATACCCTCGGGAATTTTCAAGAAGCATTAGATATGGATATTCTGTTAGAAAAACCGATCCGAGTTTTCCCCTCCTCGAGATCTTCAAAACAATCCTACGATCCAGTGGAACTTGTCACTCCACAGTGAGGAATCTTGCCAAGCAAATTGGCGGTATCCACAGTCTCATAAATAACCGGGTGTATCTTGCGCGTAGTCATTAATTTGTTGGCTTCGGTGCTCGTGCAAGAGCCGGGAGCCCGGAGCCCGGTGAATGTCAAGGCCAGCATCCTCGTTCTCGTTGGACGCGGCGCGCCGCGGCGAGGCAGCGAGGCAGCGAGGTGGCGGCCATTACCCCGGAAGAGACTCCTTGCGGGTTCGGCTTCGACTTTGCCAGACGAAAAAGAGGAATTCCACGCGGGGAGACTGTCTTTGTATTTACAGTGGTGTGCGACAAACACTCTTACTAGCCTCGTAGAATATAGACTGTGATAATTGTTCTCGTGGACTTAGCGGACTATGCGGTCAGAGTCTCTTACCGTGACACGGGCCAAAGATTCCAGCTGGCAAGCCAGGTGGAAAGGGAATCCGGCAGTGATTCATCGCGTCACGAAGGAATGAATCTCTTTCACGCCCATGATGCAATCGGTATTTTGATCGTGGCAGCGAACGTTCGTCGAAACCATGCACATAACATACTGTATCCCACGCGTCATCGGACCATCGACAGTTTGAGACCGCATGCACTTCCGGTAGCGGTGGTTGGGGTACCTCTTCACTTCGTTAGATCGCTTTCCAATTCTCTGGCTCCAACCTCGTGGTTCCTGGAACTTTCTTGACTCCAACCGAAACTTCGAGGAAGTCGCGACTCAAAACGACAAAACTGGTTTTCGGAGTCAGTGCACTCCAGTTGTTTACTCGAGGTGGGCTGCGTTATCGAAAGTGGGATGCGTACGGGGCTCCGGCCACGTTTATCCACGTTAAGCCGCGTTGGGCCCCTTTCAGTAGTTGAAACACGAAAGGGGCCGAAGCGGTAAAGTACATCATAGATGACATAGACGGTTCTTGGCGCAACCAGATAGTAAATGTAGGCTACGGTGACGTACGTTGCGTTCGTACAATGCGCCAAGTACGTCATTCGAAAGGTTAATGAAATGCTTATAAGGATTTCGAGTGCATCTACTAGCGGCGTCATCCGAATGCCTTACCTTTCCGGGCCGAAAATCAAAGAAACCTACCTTGGTTCGTTAAACTTGTCTTCGGAGCTAATATTTCGAAATTCCGTGGAAAAGCATGGACGATGATTCTCGAGTCGATTATCAGGAATCGATAAAAATTAATCGAATCAACCGTAGAGTGATTCCTACAATTTCTGCAATCGCGACTCGTTGCTCGGAGTGATCAAGGAGGGAAGAACTTGATGTACGATCCCGTAGTAGCAGCGCGTCCGCTTAACTATCCTGATTGACGTTCCCGGATAAATCCTATCTATCGGATCCTTCTGCTTAGAAGACCGGATTCCTAGTCAATGTCTTCTACGGCTAGTGCACCCGACTCCCGATATCTAGCGCGCTCCTCTCCCAGGAATCCTCCGACAGAAACAAAATGAAACTCGCCACTCTTCATGCAACCTACGTCCGCTCGATCGATTCCGATCTCACGATTGGCGATTCTCGACGTGGATCCTGAGGCCAGGATCCGTGTCAGAGAGAGAAAGAAAAAGAAAAAGAAAGAGAGAGATCTCGCTGTGATTGCGGATCTAGCGTTTATTAATCCTAGTACAGATCGATCAAGCGCAATAGAGTCACCAGATAAAAACTGACGACGCTAGCTTCTTCTTACGTGTTCGCTCGCTTACCGACCAGGTCGATCGGTGGATCACTGTCGTGGTACCACGATCCTTTATCGAAAAGCTATTCGCATTACCAATCAGAGGTAGCGAAATACGGATACTTTCACTACCGGTACCAGGGGAATCGGAATTGCAAAGATCCTTTAATGATAAGCCATGCGAGGATCAGGATCTTCGAGTGCGAAGCTCGTCACACTGTAGCCAGGCATGCACGCACGGGCTCGCACGCACGCGCACGCACTGATCCCCTTTTTAGCAGGTCACACCGGGGTCAGAAGCGACGGTTGGAATTCGATGCGGACGGTCCTTTAACGCAAACTCGGAAACTTTCCACTTGAACATGCGATCTTGGCGCCTACTTGGTCCTGTCGCCAATTCGATCGGTTCGCTCTCCCGCGCATCAGGATCATCGGATTTATGTGCATGTTGATGCGCGAACTAACTCCTTGCGGAGGCGTACCGCTATCGAGCGGTGCGGTTCACCTTTGGGTTACACGGTAGTCTACGGCCCCGAGCGCAATCCATCAACTACCACCAGTTGCATATCGCCGATTCCTATCGGGAATTCCTACCTTAACCGTAAGTGTCCTTCGATCGCATTTGATATCCGCAAAACCGCCGCACCGTTTCGGGATTCAATCTCTCCCTCGAGCGAGCGTTAGAGATTTTTTGGATATTAGATCCTAAACCGTTTCACTTGGTAGGTCGGGATTCCAATAGAAAGAACAATCGATTTCGTTATCTAATTTATTTCACTTATTTGAGTAATTTGATAATCGAACTGATGTCGACGATTTTGACTGCACGCAAAATCTCGAATGATATTCGGGTGTACTTCACATTCGACAGATTCGACGGACCGGCAAATGTTGGGCCCGGACGATGGAAATCGAAATTATACCGGTGACTTTTTTTTGGATGCAGCACATCCGTAGTCTGGGTTCGCGCGGTCCATGCGACATTGCCATCAAGAATCGAGATCCAAGACTAGACCCCCGAAAGTTAGGCAGATGCACCCGGGCCACTGGATTTGAAAGCCAAATCAGCGTCGCTGCATCAAAATCCTCGCTCCTCGCCAGCAGCGAATACATTTGTCTCGCTACTCTTCCTTTTTTGCTTCTCGGCTGGATGAGGATCCGAAATCAGGATCACCACCTCTGTCCCTCAAATATTCCAAAGTTGATGAACAGCCTCGCGATAAGGAAACTTGCAGAATTTCCAAAATCAAGAAATATCGGTATTACGATTTTTACGCTGAATCTCGATCTTCGCGATGCACCAGATTCTCGTATCGAATTATTCGTTGCATTTACTATGCAAATGATGGATCAAAACGACCTCGACAGTACTCAGAGTCTCACGATACGAATGTAACTTGTCGCAGGTTTTGAAGGAAGCTGGCGACTACCTTGAGAGAAAAGGACACGTCGTTGGGTCCCTGTATTGTACTAGTTTGAGCACTGCTATCCTCGAGTCAGAACGAAAAAGATTCTCGCCCGGCTTATTTTAGTCTCCGTTGCCTCCTCGCGGAGGTTTGACATGCTAATTTCACGCAGTCGTCCTTGATCCTACAAGGGACTCGTGGTGTTACCTTGAGGTAAAATCATACACTGTCGGGGCACGAGTATGGGCTCGTCGTTAGCGGGACGACAGAGCACTTGGCATTATGTAAACCTATAGATTCCGTGGCGACGGGTCTCCAGTCCACCTGGGGAGGGTTTTGCTCAATGCCATTACATCGCTTTGGATGGACTGGAAGATCCGGTAGTTCTGCTCATTCAATAACCACTATCCAACATTTTTCCTACCGTTCAAATCGAGCTACTCGAGCAAAATTGTATATTGCAAAAGAATTATATTCGATCGTTACATCGTGTAAAACCGTGAATCGCTAGCCGCGAGTGTTAGAATAACTATTTGGACGTGACCTCGGATTGCTCGGTGAACGAGGATACTATTGGTGCTGCTCGAACTTGTCCTAGGTTCCGGCGTTGGACCCGTCTACCTTGACGCAATTACACGTGAACTTGTCTAGCGACGGCAAGGCACCGCGCTAGAAAGGGTGTCTTCAATCGGTAGAAATTTTACGCAGGGTTACCGAACATCGGTTGAATCATGATATCGATACGTTAATTATAGGCTATAAGGAGGTTTGGTAAGAGGAGCAAGGCCCACTAATTTCCCTTTTATCCGGAGGCTCGGGGCCAGAGCGATGGGATGGTTCGCTCGCGAAAGCGCGTCCACCGGTGAAATTAACTGGTGCGCGACATTCAAACGAAAGAGGTCCCGAAAACCGGTTGAGGATTCGAGCGAGGCTCGTCGCGCTTGGTCGAGCTTTTAAGATAAACCGACACGGAAGAGTGGCGTAATCGGTGCTGGGATACCGTCGTTGTAGCCCGCGTGCACGTTCACGCGCTACCCTACAGAATTATGCCAGTCTTGTCCGCCGCCGATAATAATGCCAAGATCGCAGGTGTATCGTGCGCCAGGCATTAATTTTGCTATCACTATCCCTTTCGATGCAATCCACACGGTCCCGTACTCTTCTTCCGCTTCTATAGTCTATTCTTTTCCGCGATGGTAACCGAAACAACTCGATTCATCAACCTGTAGCATTCGCAGCTTCGAGTTAGCATGGTTTTCCTTATTATTAACCCCAACGATCTTTCCGCACACGCTCGACACCGTCGACGGATACCGTTCGCCTTGTTAAGCCCCGAGATCACGAAGGAATCGGGCGCGTCATTGACTATCATGTCCGGCATGTGAGTCAGCAGGAGAGTCAATCTCGAGCATAACCCGCGAATAAATCGGCGCAGACTGCAGAGAAGAACACGGACGATCCGCGGATCACTGTAGTAGAGGGACATGTATCTGCACGATCCACGGATACCATGATCGCCATACAAAGGTGTATGGACTACTTTTTACCGTTGTCACTTTTTCTTGTTCTCGATCGCGATGTAGCTTCTACCATCTCCGCGGGATCGCAGCTTCTTCACTGCTCCACCAATGCTCCTTCACTGTTCCTTTTGCTATTCTCCTACGTGACTACGCCGCGAGAACCCCCGTTATGGCGATGCTAATTTTCGGTGACGACGGTGCGCTTGCCGACCAAATGGCTTTGCATCTCGTCGATTATGGAATCCAACGGTGCAGCGCGATTCCGTATTAGCAGCGCGGATATGGCAGGCCGAAACCGCGAGATAAACCAGGAGGGTCGCATTATTCTCGGGAAGATCAACGAGTATTCTTGTTCGCGAACGTGGATACAGATCGCTAAATAGAGATCGGGTGTCAACTGTAAAAATGTTACGTCAACAGTGACATGTAAGCTGTAAGTCGTAAATCGTTTCCCGTAGAGGGAACGACGCTTGACATAAAGACTCTTATTCCTCGACGAATTTCCACTGGAAACCTTGAGGATAATAGAGTCGAGCGAAGCGCACGCTACGATTGATAAGAGACGCGGATAAGATCGAGACTGATGGGTCGGGACTCGCGTGCGGTATTGGCAAATCGCTATCTTGGACGGCCGTAATCTGGTGGGGTTACGCAACGGCCCAATTCCGCGAGAAGCGCGGAGCTTGACTGACTTCGTGTCCCGACTTCCTGCATCCCGATCGCGAGACAGAAAAAACTTTTACCTTCGATCGGCATCAGCATGTCTAACGTACTCGTAACGAGAGCGCACGGTCGCGTAAGCTACGAGCCACCGCGATATCACCCACCTCCATAAATGTATCCGTCGCGGATTTTGCAAGTACCTACACATTTACCCCGATGCGTGTTCTCGAACGATCACGATCAGGGTATTCGTTCCCGTTCGACTAGCGCCGTAGTCGCCACTGTAGCCGACACCGTAGCCGCGACGTACCCGCGCCGTACCCGCGCCGCGCCGTGTCGCGTTATGTATGTACTTATGTGCTTATGTATCAGCCGCGTCTTGACCGTTAGAGCGCAATGCACGACACCGCTACATGCAGATCAACGTCACCGGGACGAGCTCTTTCCCGATGCAGGACAGGGACCGGCGCGGCGGAACAGTTGAGACCAACCGAGAGTTCCGTCCGTTACATTTTCAGTAATTTCTTATATAACCCGTAACCCCGTGCAGCCGGAACTGAACTGGAACCCGACCACGAGCAAATGTTCCAGAGCTTTCTTGGACCTGGCCATTTCTCCAGCTAACGCATCTCAGCTTTCGTTCTGAATCCTCGACTGCTTACACTTTAGGGATTATTCCTCGAATAAATTTCGTCGTGAGGGAACTTCGATACAGTTACCGGCCAATCAATTTACGGCTTGAAGATAAGATTCGTGAAGAAAACGAGAGGCCAAAGGAGAGAAGAGTGCAGGGGGATGGGAATAACCCTTAAAAGGAGGAGCCAGTTTCGTCAGTGGCCTAGCATCCTGGCGGCAAAAGAAGAAGGCCAGTCTATGTTCGTACCGCGAGGCAGACGACAAGCATCTCGATTCATTGCTAATACGGGCAACCTTGATTTTCGGCGGTGCGGTGCTCGCCTTCGTCTACCCGCCTCAACGGAATACCGACGAGCCTTTTTATCGGGCCGATCTATGTACGGCCACGTCGACGGTGCCATCATCGCAAGCTGCCGAAAATCAATCTTATATTCCCCCCTTTGGCCACCTAGACCCCGAGGATTTGTTCCCTCTTGGGACCCTGGGGCTCGATCTCTTTGAAAAAGCGCAAAGGTAAAGTTTGGTTTGCTTCGCGTACGCTGCGCTGCCAAGGGGAGAATCCGAGAATTGCGCGATGACCCTCATCATCTCCTCACGGCTTCTCGCCGCGCGAGGACCAAGGTACATACGCCACTTACGCTGCGTAGCGTCGTATGTACAATCGAATTATTTCATGCCCGGCCTTCGTTGCTCCTGGGCTCTCTTAGAAAAGTGTGTCATCGCGGCGGCCTGCTTCTCTCACTTTCCTCGGAATCGCATTCCTCTCGGTATAGCGCATTCTTCGTTCCTCGCCCTCTACGCTTCTCCATTCGGGCTTTGGAACCGAACGATTCGTCTTGTTAGCTATTTTCGGAGAGAATCGTGACAGATCTCCGGTATCGTTTCATTGCTAATCGAGGCAGCCTTGATTTCGGACAGGGCCTTCGCGAAGTCTGGCTCCCCGTAGTCTGTATCTCTCGTCAGCTACGGAATCGAGATTCGATTTCGACACATCTCACGCGCACGATCACCGATCATTCTGTTCCTCGTGCTTCTTTCGCGCGCACGCGATTCGCGTGATCTTGAGCCTCGCGAGGCTCAAGACATCCCCAATCAAGATCGAGCGCCGATTGCGAGAAAACTTGCTGCTCTTCTACGAATCCACCCAACGATTCCTACTACCTGATCCTGTCATCTTTCTCTCCATTTATCTTTCTGTCGCGTCGATCCTCGATCTTTTCAAGTTCAGGGGCAATTTGTAAGGATAGGTAGAACCGATTTCGATTAGCGTTCGCCTGCGGCATCCCTCTGTCGCTGAGAGTCACGCTCGAAAAGCTCGTCGAGCGAGTCAAGGTCTGCACGCGACAACGGGTCGAGTCGAAAGCGAAATGAAAAATGACTCGCGATCTCGCGTTCGAAGTTCCATTCGGAAAGTAGCAGCAACGGCAACAGCAATAACAAGAGCAAAGAGCATCAGGATCGGAAAAGCGAGCTCTCCCGTTAGAGGCGATTTCGAAGCTCGTCATGCCATGCCATGCCATGCCATGCTATGACATGACATGTCGCGTCGACCAGAAGCCGGTACCGCTAGCTTCCCAGAAATCGAGGCTCGATAATGCCTCTCGATACGGATGAAGTAATCTCCTACTGTCGCAGCGAGTGAGAGGGAAAAAAAGGCTGCCCTGGACTTTCAGGAGGGTGGGGACAACCGCCGGTAAGTTCGTGGGGGAAGTCACACGTATAGCCAACACCACTACCACATGCATTATTCATTAATTCGAACGAATTCGAGTTGTACTCCTCCTCGTGTGTGCTTCCTGATCGCTCGCGCGCGAAGGACCGATGCTGTGCGATATCACCCCAGGGCTAACCACGAATCTTATTCACCCTCTTCCCGTACAACTCGCAGCAATTCTACACCCGGATCTCAACGTCTTCGCCATAAAATAAAAATCAGCGCAAAATAACGGAGTCGATCCGGGAAGATGACGCACCAACGAGGATATGTATTTTGTTAGCGGAGTTTTGTATGTCAACGCGAAGAAAGTCTGACGTGGACGCTTTTGCAGGACGGCCCAGATGCTCTCGTTACTCGTACCACGTAGCTCGATTAGCACAGGGCCACGGGGATCTTGGAGGGTATAACTGGTATAAGTAAGTAGGTAGGTAGTATGTACCTTCTTCGCGACTCTTCTCTGGAATTTTTATTGAAGGCGACCGATTTTGTCGATGTTTACATTTCCGACCGATTCGTATTCTTCGACGTAAAATCGGCGTGATCGACTCGTGTCTTGCGTTGCTTTGCCTTGTCTTTGACTGACGCAGCGCCGATAAAGAACATGATTCGGGGTATTAAAGGCGAATCAGGAAAAATCTAGCGTATCAGCATGTTCGGCATTGATTACGACGGAAGTGGATGGAAGTGCAAATGTGCGCTTTATATCTCGGCTAGTTTGTTATTCGGTCGAACGACCAATACGTCACACCCGACCAGAGCTTTTTATATCCGTTAGCTTGTCCGATGAAAGTATCTAGGGGTCGTATGCATTAGCGATTAGCTCTTCGGATTCTGTGTTATTTCTGTCTCACTTTAGTAACAGTACCGCGACTGACATTCACGGTTTCGCAGGCCGAAGAAACTGACGGTCGGATCGTCATTGAAAACATTCTTTTTCCTCCCTTTTCGTCGACGAAACCGACAAGATGCGATGCAGCACGATGCAATGCGGAGTGGTGCGGTGCGACGCGACGCCGCCGTTTCCATCGGCAGAGGCATTCACGATGGAATTGTTCGTCAGGCGGTTGCGTAACCTTCATTCAACATCCTGCGGAGAGAAATTTTAGATTCAAGACCGATCGATTTTCTCGATCGTCGCCGAAGTGGGAAAGTCTTGTCCGTTCGCGCTCGAAAATTTGCAGACATAAACAAAGTCTCGTATTTGCGGCTCGCCTTGCAGAAAAGAAAGCGAAGCCTTTCGACGAGTCGATATTATCGCCTTCGAGGAGGAACGCAAGAAGGAACACAAGGAGGAACGCAAGGAGGTACGCAAGGAGGTACGCAAGGAGAAGGAGGAGGAAGGAAGAAATTGCGAGTTTTTAAATGTTCCTCTCTAGAATTCGCTTTCTCGAGCGAAGAACTGTCCGCGCGATTAATTGGAACCACGACGCTACTTATTCCGACAGGACGAGAATTGATGGGCCAGGCTCGTTGGATTCCAATTGTCGATTATCGTCATACTGGTGAATCGAAATGATCGCAAGTGCTCCGGTAGCTCCCAAGAAGTACCTGGGGTACGGAGTACCGATCGATTTACTTGAAGGGCCACGTGCGCTGGGCGCAGAGGTTTTTGGCGACGTACATACATTCGAACGAGCACCCGGCAAACGAAGGGAGAATACGAAATACTTTTCTGGGTTTTCCAGCCGGGCGTCATTTCGCCAAGGGGCCTTCTTGCGCTCTGGCCCCTAAAAGGCCCACTGGGGGCAAGCGAATGGGGCGTACCGAGGGAATGCACTCTTTTTCGCATACGCATCATGCGCACTTGCACCCATAAGCGCCCATAAAAGCTCCCTCTTCCTCCGAGAAGCAAGCGATTCGGCTGAATCGGCCGTTTCGGCATGAGTCCTCCTCCTCCTCCTCCTCCACCTCTCCTTACTCTCCTCCTTCTCCACCACCTCCGCCACCTCCTCCTTCTCCTCCTCGTCCTCCTTCTTCTCCGCCTCCTCTCTCCGTCCCTTCGGTCGAAACAACAGCAAAAATTCGCGCGCTCGCTAGTAGCCGGTCTCGCCAGGTGCTCGCGGTGCACTCAAGCAGCATCACCTTACTGCCAGAAAACCCGATGGCACCTTAAGGAGAGAAGTCAAGGGCAATCTATCTAGGGCAAGAAGCGTCCCTTCGGAAGCGCTGCTCTGGGCCAGCCTCGGGCCCTACCTACCCTCCCTTCTCTTCCTCCCCTCTGACACGATGCACCACGGCGAGATTCCTCTCCGTTCCTCCCCCGGCCAGTTTCTCCCACTGATCCGGGACACATGCCTCTGCGCACCTCCCTTCGCTGACGCGGCTCTTCTTCACCTTCACCTGTTCCTCCTGTGTGCCTTCTGTACCTCCTGTACCTCCTGTACCTTCTGAGCCTCCTCGACCGTAGGACTCCCTCCTCCTGTTACTCGTCTTTGCGTTGGTACTGCAGCTTCTGCTTCTGCTTCTGCTTCTGCTGCTTCTTCTTCTTCTTCTTCTTCTTCTTACCTCTCTCCGTTTGCTCCATCTTTCTCCCTTTCTCCAGATCCCTAGTGCTCCCAAGCGGGTATTCCCTTTCTCGATCTCGCGAGGAGAGGCAAGAGCACAAGGCGAGCACGAGGAGCTCCTATCATCCCTCCGCCTGGTCCATTTGCTCTGTCTAGTCCGCGGCGCAGAGACCACAGCCACCACTCTCTATGTCAGTTTCGCTCCCTCCACGGAGGTCCCCGCGCGCGGGAACCCTTCTTCTGCCAGCAGGCTATCTCTCTATACACCGTGGCTATGGCTCTCTCGGTGCTTTCTTGAAATTCGTCGATCGACCAGCAGTAGCAGCACCGGCAATAGCACCAGAGACGGAGTGAGCAGGCTACACCACGCCACACCACACCACACAACACCACGCTACGCCACGCCACGCCACGCCACTCCACACCGGGGTATACTTACGACCCGTACGAGCACGGAGTCTCCACCTCCTCCCCCTGCCCTCGGCTCAACAACACGAATCCATATGTATGGGGTTGAGGCGCACAGGCGACGCAAATGTGCTGACTACATTACGCCGCTATATAAGATAGCCGGCCAACCATCCTATCCCCACAGACCGAGCCAGATCGGCAGACCGTTCACAGACGGACCAGCCAGCCGACACTCGTACGGACGCACATCGCACCTTAGAGAGACACATCCTCTCTCGTGTCGGGATTACGCTTTCACGCTCACGATACACGATTTGTTACGGGCCCTCGTACCACTGACAACACCGCAACCACTACCGCGTATCACCACCGCGACACACTGTCCGTTTCGACCGATCGAGAGTGAAACCTTTAAGACTTGGACTGTCATCCGTGGCACCCTCGAGTTCGGCTTCCAACGAGTTTCGAGCAAATTGACTTGACACTTCCAGAGAACGCAAGTTGACACCCAAGAGAATCTAGGCAGATTTCGTCGGAACAACTGTCAAGCTTCGCGTCGAGATTTTCCGGTGAACCAGGTGTCGTAGGTCGGGACGCAAAACTGACGGACGATCTCAAGTGTCGGAAGCAACAGGGCAGAAGAGATAAACCGAGAGAAAAAGGGAGCAAAAGTTTCGCTAAAGGACGAGGAAGATCAAATTGACAAAATGATCCCACTGAGCACCACCACCTACTTCCTGATCGCTATCACCCTAGTCGCGCTGATCCTGATCCTCGTGGATCACATCAGACCGAGGAAGACACCAAAGATCTTTGACAGCGAGGAACCAGTACTTCCAGAGCCACCGGGCCCGAAGCCCTGGCCCATTTTGGGTTCCCTTCATATCCTGGGCCGCTACGACGTGCCCTATAAAGCCTTCGCCGACTTGGTCAAGACATACGGAAGTCCAGTAATCAAGCTCCAAATGGGATCCGTGCCCTGTGTCGTTGTCAACGGATTGGAGAACATCAAGGAAGTCCTCGTCTCCAAGGGCCAATACTTTGACTCGCGACCCAACTTTGCCCGCTATCATCTGCTCTTCTGCGGCAACAAGGAAAACTGTAAGAATCCTTTCAGTCATATTTAGTTTTTTGATCGCGCAGAAGTTTCGCTTATTGTTAGCAGAATTGCTTCTATCGGTGTCATACTTCGTATAGTCGACGTTTTGACCGCGATAACTTGCGCAACTTTGCACGGCGCCCGGTGCACGGTCACGTAGAGCATGTCCGCGCGATCATATAACAGTTCGGATCTAAGTATGTGCGATTTCGTATCTAGGCCGATCATGAATCACTGTCAAGGATTCGAGCGAGGAGAATTCGCCGGAATCTACCATGGTACCATCGAGTCGCTTTTCTAACATCGGTGACCTTGCTGTCGGTTCAATTATGAGTCTTAATCCCGCGAAGATCAGGATAGCCACGATTGCGTAACGGGCCGCTGGACAAAAACGGTCTCGGAGACACACGAAAAAAGAGGCGCGCGATTAGTCCAGCATCGAATCGTAGTCTCCGCAGGTAGGAGTACTTTATTAAAAACTTTGTCCACGAATCGTGAACTGTTACTCGTTTCGTCACGATGTATTACGACCGAGACCGGACCATACTCTAGAGCAATGCGAAAGCCATCGTGGTAATCACAGTCTATCGCGTTAAGGGACCGCGCGCGGTCGTCGATTTTGGATAGCTCGTGACGCAAGGCTATCCTCGAGGTGTTGCATGGTCGAGGCAAAGGGTCGGGCGGAATACCGAAGTAGAATAGCCCGCGGATCCGAGTGTCGAAAATCAAAGTCGACCGGCCACTCGAAAACTCGTCGCCCATGCTAACGACCTTGCTACCGTAGGCGCCCGTGCTTGCGTGCGCCAACGACACGTGACCCCGAGGGCCGCACATTTTTCGCTGGTGGCTCTCAGGTGGCTCGAAACTCGTGCTAAGGTCAAAACAAAAGCGGTACCAAGTGCAGCCGCAAAGGTCACGGCAGCACTTTCACGCGTTCCTGGCTGGATGGATGGTTGGCTGACTGGCTGACTGGCTAGCTCCCTGATTAACTGGCTGGCTGGCAAACAGGATCAAGGCTGGTGTACCTCCGAATCCAATTGCTCGGTGTACTTCTCGTCTCACGTTTTTATCGCTTCCTTCAAACGTACACGCGACTCCGTTGAGGTGTTCCTCGTGCGCTACACACGCGGTAGGATCGGGTATCGTTACGACAAGAGCACGCTTCTTTGCCTCCGAGAATCGAGATACGCAAGATAAGTCTTTTCGTTTTGGTCGCAGTAGCTTGCTCGACGGCAGTTTGGCAAGCTCGAGTGGTACGACTCAACAGATGAGCCGACTAGTCGAGAATGCGCGATGTAGAGATGCTTCGTGGCGTGGGTGAGAAAAAGGGAAAAGTATATGCGCCAAATTGTGAATCTAACCAGTCGCCTAATCAAGCTTTGAAATAAGAAGAATAGGGTAGGTTTTATCAGCAGATTTTCCAATCGCGTCAGAACACACTCGATAGAAACGCAGGAGCGAGCACATCGCGAACGGCCATGACGAAACCAGGTCACTTCCTGTTCTGGTCCCGGCTCCGTGGCTACTTCAATTTCAAATCGAGCCGGTGCATCGATTTTCTGCCAAGTCCGCGTGTAAGAGCGTTTGACCGGCTGGCTTCCTTGAGTTTCCGCGTGTCTCGTGTCTCGTGTCTCGTGTCTTGTGTCTCGTGTCTCGTGTCTCGTATCTCGTATCTCGTATCTCGTGTCAGAGAAGAGGAGATCATCGTTGAAAGTAGGCAGGGAGCGAGAGAAAGAGAGACAGAGAAGTCGTTCAGCAAGAGAGGCGACGTTCTGTCACGAAGAACTGGAAGTGAACAGGAGGAGAGAGAAAAAGAAAAGCGGTACGCGTCGACGAATATTTCCTTTCCGCCTGTCGACGGTATTTCGAAAGAAACGCGCGCGTCATCGACAACGAAGGTCAAGTTTAATGCCGCGCCGATAGTTATTCTATTTTCGTCATCCTCACAATACGATTGGGACTTGCGAAATACTTGCCACGATCGGCACCACCCGTTGGCGTACTTCTCGAAAAATTTGCAGAATAAACTTTGCCCGATGTAAGGTGTTGAATACCACGATTTGACAAAATTTCGCACGAAAGACTAACCGATTGGGGAATTTTCTGCTTACAGCACTCGCATTCTGTGACTGGTCGGACGTGCAAAAAGCGCGAAGGGAGATGCTGCGAGCGCATACCTTCCCGCGCGCGTTCACTGCTCGTTACAACCAGCTGAACGGTATAATCGGCAGCGAGATGGAATCCCTAATGGATCACCTGGCCGCTCGTACCGGCGTGAGCACTCACGCGAAACCCTTGGTCCTCCACGCCTGCGGCAACATCTTCATCAAGTACTTCTGTTCGCGCAGCTTTGCCCTCGGCCACGAGGGATTCCGCGATATGGTGGAGAACTTTGATCGAATCTTCTACGAGGTGAACCAGGGCTACGCCGCGGACTTTATGCCATTCCTGATGCCCCTGCATCATCGGAACATGAGCCGTATGGCTGACTGGAGTCACAAGATCCGCGAATTCGTTGAGAAGAACGTGATCGGTGATCGTCTTGATTCCTGGAGGACCGTTATCCCCGAGGAAGATTACATCGACTGTTTGATCAACCACGTGAAGACTGGCGCGGAACCAAAGATGTCTTGGGACACGGCCATGTTCGCCATCGAGGATATCGTCGGAGGACACTCAGCGGTTGGAAACCTACTGCTTAAAATCCTGGCATTCATCGCCACTCGACCGGACGTTCAGAAAGTTGCTCAGCGCGAGATCGACGCGGCAAACACTCAGGGCTTCTACGTCGGCCTCGAGAACAGGGGATCCATGCCGTACACCGAGTCGATTATCCTCGAAGCTATCAGACTGATCGCTAGTCCCATCGTTCCTCACGTTGCCAATCAAGATAGTTCAATTGCTGGTAAATATCCCTATCAATTCTACTTGCACTAGGAAAAACTGGTTCGCCAGAGTTGACGATAGCAATCGCTAAATTGTTGGTTTCTCGTTTAGGTTACAGGATCGAGAAAGACACGTTCATCTTCCTCGACAACTACGATCTCAACATGTCGCCAAAGCTGTGGAACAAGCCCGAGGAATTCATGCCCGAGAGATTCGTGCAGAGTGGCCGACTGCTCAAGCCGGAGCATTTCTTGCCGTTCGGTGGTGGCCGGAGATCGTGTATGGGGTACAAGATGGTCCAATACATTAGCTTCGCGACGCTAGCCACCTTGCTCAAGAACTTCACAATACTGCCAGTAGAGAAGGAGGACTACAAGGTCCCGATCGGCAGCCTCGCGCTGCCAGAGACCACGTTCAAGTTCCGATTCGAGAGACGGTAGAGAGCGAGAGAGAAAGAACGAGAGAGAGAGAAAGAGTGAGAGAGAGAGAGAGAGAGAGAGAGAGAGAGAGAGAAAGAGAGAGAGAGAGACTCGCTCCACGAACCTTCGCTGAGAATGAGACTCTTTTGGAGAAGAATGTTCGCCGCTCGCATCGAACGGGGTCTACTGATATTAGGTGCTGAGGAGAATCCGTAGCTGAAGAGAGGCTTCCGACCACCAACGAAGAAGCTTCATCGACGCTGGGGAAGACGGATTGACCTTCGAGCCAACAGAGCTTTACTTGACATTACGTACTAGATCGTTACGAAGCTAGCAAATTCGATCGTTCCTCGAGGCAAGCTACTCGTCGCAAGACTGCTCAAAGACGATCGCCGTCGAATTAGGAGAGGGATGCTCGACTGCTCGAGGACCGACACCGAGATGCCACTGAATCGGTTCGATCGTTACATACTCGGTAAACCAGCTTTCGTCCTTCGTACTCTCCCTTTTAGCTTTAGTTTAGACAATGCTGACGAGTGCTGTGCTCTCGATCAGCGAGCCACGGCTCGTGACGATAGAAAAAAGTGATCGACGGATGATTCACTTTTTCTTCTCGCGAAGGCAGCCGCGCGCGGGCCTGAGAATTGCGCTGCACACAATTAATCTTTGATCGTAAGTCCTCTGTTGACGGGACGATCACGTACCCGGTGGCGGACGATCGTTATCGAGGGGAGAAGTCGGACGAATATAAGACTCGTTGGGCAAACATAATCGTAGGATCAACCGAGAGCAGACTCAGCCGACTCATTGTCAGCCGAATCTCTCTGCTGAATTCGACGAAACCGATCGCTCAATTATCGCGACAGATTCTGAGTAATTTTACGCTCCCGGTGGGAATCGCGTTCGATTGCACTGTGTATTATTAATACTCCAAGAATATTGGCGGGGTACTGCAGAGGCTTGGGAGTGCGGTACATCCCAGGGTCTTGGCGGTGCTCCAATATTGTATCGTTCTTGGTCCCGCAGCCCGATAAACCCTTCACGGGATGAATTTCAAGCTCGAAGGATCTATCGGACATAACCGGCCAGACCGATATAAATATAGCTTCCGCATAGACAAGATCGATCTCGCGCTGCTCGGATATCGGTTCGCGCTTAGTATTAAATTCTAGCATACAAACGAACACACTTGTATATATACGACGATATATGTATGTATGTATGTATGTATGTGCAAAGGAGGAATTAGGATGGCGCGACGCGGCGCAATATTAGATAAGCGCGTCCAATCGAGCGATATTCACTCACTAGTTGACCAGCTAATGGACACTGAACGATCGTATTTCCTGCCTGGCAAACTTAATCGTTAGGGGAAAATCTGCGCTCTTCTTTCGTCTCTCTTCCTGAAAGCACACGTGCATCGTTTTAGGGGAAATTTCGTTGTGTCATTGGGATGAATGGGGTTGAAAGAAGGGAATGCACGGGCCGAGAGGGAGAATCTTAACTTTGTAGCATTGCGCATTCGTTATCAATGCCACGTTGACTGAAACTCTTTATCTCGAGGAGAAGAATTCTCTTTTTCGCGAGTCACCTCGCTGGAAATAATTTATTTCTTCGATCGAGTGCCTATTATTAATAACTATTATCGTGTTAATATTATTATATTATTATATTATTATATTATATTATTATAATATTATATTATATTATTATTATTATTCTATTATCGCTTACTGCTATTATCATCACTATTATCAGTAGGTAGAATATTATCGTCATTCTCCCGATCCCTTTGATCGTATTGTTCTCTACCCTTTTTCCTTCTCCTCTCCATTCCACACTCCCCCCATACAATTTCCAAGTTGTACATTATTTTGTGTTTGTTATTTAATTATCGTGATTGTTACGACATTTGTTAATTTATTATTTAAGATTTTAATAATAAGAGACGAGACATAAGAAGCTGTGCTATTATTTATCTCCCTTCCACTGCGGATTCACTTCTCATTTCTCACCTCTCACTGTACATACATATACATCGTATATCAATCGGAAGAACGCATCGATCGATGCCAAACAATTGCGACGAGCTTATTCTGTCATGTCACATGAAAAAGCGTCTCGTCTTCTGAGTCGAGATTATCGTTTTTGGCCTTGCGATTTTTTACAGACGAGTCGCAATGCCAAATGGAAATTTGCTTCGCATTAGGACCGAGCGCATGCATAGTTGCATGCATGCATAGAGCACTGTAGATAGATCCATTTCGAGGATTATGATGATCGATGAATGGAGATAGTATTCAAGGGACGCACACGAGCTGGCAGTGGATCAACCGAAGTTAAGCCTCGCTTTATTCCGAGTAAAGTTGCAATACGCGAGTCGAACGCACGTAAATGAACACAATTGGCAAGTACAATTTATCACAGGAATCCCGAGCAAAGCTGCCACCGTTAATACAGCACGCTTCAAGATACACTTGGCAATAGGAGTGAGCAGCAACTTCTCCCGAAATCTTTCGAGCTGACTATTTCACTGTTCTGTTCCAGAGTACAAATAAGTCGTAGAGAGATCAGACATTTTCACACTCCCGAGGAAATGTCTTTCAGAGGAACCATACTGTCCTTGTCCTGTCCCTCGACACCGTCGGCCTTCTTCCTCGAAAACATATCTTCGATTTCGCGCAGAGTCTTCCCCTTAGTCTCCGGTAGCCAGAGCACAATGAAGATGGTGCCAAGGAGGGAAAAGATAGAGTAAAAGAGAAAGACTCCTTCGCTGCCCATCGCGTGCACCATGTCTGGATAAGTCTTGACGGTGATCGAACTGATGATGTAGGAGATGCAAGTCGTAAGTCCTGACAGAATATCCTTCACCTTCGCGGGATAAACTTCGCCCACCATTGCGAAGGGTATCACCAGGAAACCCAGGGTACTCATGAAGATGTACATTAGCACACAGATTACTGGAATTATTATACTGCCGCTGAAAGTATATCCCCGCTCCTCGCAGAACACGTAAGCAGACAGGCCTCCCATGAACAGAGTCATTCCTGCACCGGAAATGATCGAGGGAAATCGTCTTCCGTATTTCTTCGATACGCCAGCTACGAAAACACTGCCCAGTAGACGAGTCAGTCCTATCAACACTGCTCCTAAGTAAGGATCGATCGTTATGCCAGAACTCTGGATGATGTCGACGGCATAGTAGATGACGACGAACAGCCCAGAGAACTGTTGGAAGAAGAAGTATGCCAACATAATGGCGAAAGGTATCTGAGCGTTCCTCTTGAGTAGGTGTTTCCAAATGTTCTGCTTCTTCCTCTGCGGCCGCTGGTTCATTTCTGCCATCATCTCCAGAGTCGGCGGCGCATCCTTCGGGATACCATGGAACCGCTTCAACACTTGAATAGCCTCGTCCACGCGACCTTGCTCGCGCAACCAGATCGGGGTTTCTGGGACGACTGTCAAGGTCAGTGCGATCGCCACCAGTGGGAAGATAGAGCACATTAGGGCCACCGTTCGCCAGTCGTCCTTTCGAAGTGAAAGTTTTTATTCGGCAAGTTATGTCAGAGATTAAACCGTTGCTCATTGGCGAAAGGAGTCTCTTAGATAATAGGAAACTAATTCGAAATCTAATTTCTTTTTGGTAATCACGAATTTTCTCGTGATTCAAGGAGATAGGAAATCTACTGTTAGAGAAGCTTTAGCCGACGTACCTGAAAGGCATAGCCAAAAGTGTATACGAGGAGGACACCCAAGGCAATGGCGATACTGGTCCATGTGACCATTGTACCTCGCCACTTGGGACTGGTTATCTCAGCGGTGTAGACGGTGGCCGGAACGGATGCCAAACCAGTAGCCACACCGGATATCACTCGACCCGTCAAGATCGTCTCGTAGGATCCAGCCATGTATATCGTTAGCCATCCTACCATGGAAATAAGCGAGGTTACGAAGAGACTAGGCCTTCGTCCTCGTCGCATCACGTAACTACTAAGGATACAGCCCAAGGGTATTCCCAACGCTGATGCTGTGGCTGTAATAAAAGTTGTATTTTCATTTACTCGTCTTTCCATCGTCCTTTTGAAAGAGTTTCGTTTGTTTCAATAGTAAATCCGCCAACGAACCTATCCAGTTGGCTTGGTTCTCGTCCACCTGCACGTCGCTCGTGGGAGACATCAGTGGTCCCAGTGCGACTGCACTATACCCGAAACCCATTGCTGGGCCCAAGACTGCTGCATTTGCACAAAGACTCATACATATCTGCGGGTCAATTACAAAGCTTTGTTACGATCGAGGGAAATGCTACCGAATGCGTTATTAACAATTTCCTAGTTGAGATAAGCAGATTGCATTGTACTGCAATTCTTCTACGAAAGGCTCTCGTCGCGTTATGAAGGCTAATTATCGAGCGCCTTATCAGGTTCGCGGTATCCGTGATATTCCATTATAATGTTTTCACTTTGTTCTATTATCTAGACTCGGAATTTCGCAAGTTATACCAATAAACTGTGATAGGATCAAGGCCGCTTTTCTGCGATACTGCCTAATACCACTTTGCGTGCTAATGTGAATGTATCGTAAAAAGAGAGAGGAAATAGTTAGACGTTTCTCTGAAACCGGAATTCTTATGCATATAAATGAATCGTTACTATGTTCCGCACATCATTATCCGCATCGTAATTCTCAATGAATTCATTATTAGGCACTCTTACGAACGTTCTATCTCTTTTATCGGATCTTTGGTAATAATTCGCAACGTAACAAAGAACCAGTGTATTTTTATCGGTATGCTGATCGGCGATCGATTACGCTGACAGATTTAGGTGAAAGACAGACATCTGAAACGGTAGACGACGGGTCATCAGTTTGATCATTATCGTCTCGATCACTGTCGACTGTAGACAGACCATCTTCAGTAATTTTATTACTGTAAACATTGTTAACTAGCGGAAATTCGAATAGAGGATATTCGCCATTTTTTGGATATCTGAATAATATCGATATAGGAATTTAAGAAATCGAGTACACAATTACACTTCTCTAGCCGAAGAGTGTCTTTCTGTGATTGCTACTAAAAAAGTTTGGAAAAGGAAACACAAGTGAAAGAACGCGAACTGTGAAGTTTATAAGGTTGAAATTGAAAAATGAATGGAACTAACAAGTGATTATGCAGTAAACCTTGGAGAACTACGCGAGGATTTACGTAAAAGCTCGCCGAAGAGACGATAATGTCACTGGATCACAATTACGCAAATCTATGTGCAGTCTGCGGTGTTCGTGCAATTTCATCTTAAGTGCATGTGCAGTTAGGTAAGGTCCCATGCGATCAGTAAATTAATTATTTCCCGACCTCATGTCACCTGTTCGACCAACTCAATTACACGGCTTGTCTCTTATTGTCGCGTCATTCCACTGAGAGAATCGTGATTCATTATTCAAAACCGAAAGGGATTTTTTCAATGCAAATAATTGATTAGACAACAAAATAAAAATAGTCTGAAAGCGAAGATTTGTAAATAGACTGGCAAGTGACACCGGAACTTTTACGTAATTCGATAGAATAAGGGCATTTCTATTTCTGGCATCATTCATATCGGTGCCAGAAGCCTATCGCTGTATCGTTGTGGGTGTAAACGTATCTCCCAGCGAAATGTGCTGTGTGTTGTCGCAGAATTTTCATCATTATAGTAGTTCAGCTTCCAGTCACTTAATTTCAACGATTCGATCCCAATTATTTCATTCTAATGAATCTTTCGTCGGAGAAATCGAATGGAACAAGGCTAATAATCCAATGTTGTATTTCACGTATTTTCCGCGAAAAGCTTAACTGAGAAGTCGTAATTCACCTCGAGTATCTCTCGTAATCAATTATAAGTTGTTTAGACGGAACGTCTCCTCACATCCCGATTTCTTTGAAGAAATACGCGCAACTTGCTTTCGATAGAAACACAATCTACTTGGTTTACTTCCAATTCTTTCAATAAATTGCGTGCCATATTCAGTTAAGGCGTTCTCAGCACTGTTTCTATGAATTCGCTAGGAAATAGACTGACAGATAGCTCAAGCTCGAGAGGGTCCAATCGGAAGTAGTTAAGGTCAATAATAAATCCGATTTTAGAAGAAGAATCGCAAGTGTTCTTCCAAATAGGCGATATCCAACAATTCTATCAGACAACTAATGAAACTCGGGCGATGATGTATTTGCCGAGTGAAATAATAAATTTTAACGTGGAATTTCACCGTTTAGATAAAGCGGACCCATTTAGCGGCGCGTATCAGTCTGAGAGAGCACCAGCGTGCTGGAGAATCATTCCGGTATCATCTTCCTCTCTCTCTCTCTCTGCTGTTTGCATACCAAAGTCGCGATTGTGGCAGGTTTCTTCGGCGAGAAGAAACACTGATTGGCCGGAGAATAAATGAACGACGCCACCCGCTTAACGAGCTGTTGGTCTCAGACACGTATCGTTCGGACACTTACACACCGATTTACAACTGATAGCCCGATTAAGATGCCATCAATTTTTCGAAAGCCACTTGACTCGGGTCACTTGCCTCGCTTAATCCACATTCCGCGGCGTTCCTGATTAATACAATTACCGATTGGCCAGAATAGGACGATTGGTAGATAAGAGATATTGCCAGATCGTTTTGTTGTGTGAGTAAATGACGATTATTATGCTTGTATTGATGTGCATCGGAATGTTGTGGTCTTAATCGATCGAAAGCGTATAGATGAGTCAGTTGCTATTTTCGATGACAAAACGCTTTTTTGTTTCAAGGACTTACCTGAAAATTGACACCCTTCCGCTCTTGCCTCTTTCGTAATTCGACATCCGGATCAACCTGGAAGTGCAATTGAACACTCAATAGTACTTGATCGTTAAGAGCACTCGATCGAGTACCAAAATAGATAACGAATGAATGAAATCCCGATATCGTAGTATTACTAGACATCAATTACGTAGGATACTTCTGTACTCCGATAAGATTCTCTTAGGCGTAATTATTTTGACATCACTATTGATAACGGGTTCGCGCGTTGTTTTTTCAAGTGTAGACCCGTAACCTTTGACTATAATGGAGAAATTATCACCGGCTTCGCGCTAGTTCAAACTTGCGACGTTTCGCTGCGTGAAAATTTTTCCGAAACCGGAGGAAAATTATTGTTTTGAGAATATTACGTATTGTAGTATTAGGTTGAAAATTCCACGACAGTTACCTTCACTTCCAGTTGTCCATTTGTGTGTCCATTTACGTGTCCGTTCGCGTGACCATTGACAGGGTGTCCATTCGAAAATCCATTTACTTGCACTTTTGCGTATCCATTGATGGATCCATTTGTCGGACCACTCAAATGTTCAATTTCACTCGTGTCATCCATCTTTCGCAGTACTTTCTCCGATTCTCTTGAGTAGCGATGAATTATCAGTTATTACGTGATACGAATTAAATCGTAACACAACGTCGGCGAGATTATGCTTGTATTACATCAACCGCACTCTGCGTTTGTTATGTTATACGTAGAGACGTTTAATATAATTCATTTGTCGGGGATCAACGCTCGACTGTGCGTATTACTCTCGCGATAGATGAACAGTCTCGTTGCCGGCGTTTTCACTTTTTGTGTGATTCCAACGATGACACAGTCCTGGTGCCTATTCCACGTTCCTTTCGCATGAATCGCACTCTGCCAAATATAGTCTGATTTAGTGTAAATTTTAGCTACGTAAGTCTCTCCTCAATTTTTTCTTCCCTCGTAAAATTTCGGGTTGTCCAATCGAGTTTTTCTTCAAAGTTCTTCGAGTAAAAAATTTTCTTTAAGTTCGTGATTCCAGTTACTTTCTATTCGTAACACCATTCCAGTCTTCGTCCCAAAGGTTTTCGTCCTCGAGGATCGTTGGTTACCAATGGATGCAACTTGTCGACGAGTTTTGCCTCGACTATCACAACAGGGCCAAATACCGATTCGGTGGAAAATAGTGGTCCAGGTCCGGAAACCAGGAGAGAAAAACAGAGTGAGAGGGTTAGAGGGAGAGGTTCCAACCGAGAGGAGTGCCACTCAGAGACTCGTTATTGACTGGAAGCAAATCCGGTTTTATCTGCTGCGTGCGGCCGCGTGCGTCTCTCCGCTCACGATCACGATCGCGATCACCACCACGCCGCATTGCACTGCACTGCACCGTGCCATTCACATTCGAATCTCGTACTCTCCTCCGGGTTTCCCACGTGAATCTTGCATTTTCGATCGACAAACCGTCAATTCGACGAATTTTTTCGAATAAAGAAATTCATTCTTCTTACTAATCTCGCCATTCTAATAATACATTTCGTATCGGAAAATTAATTGCATATTAAGTATTGGGCAACTCAGACTATATTCCAGGAGTGTGTGTCTCACAATCAACGTTTCGCAATGTCAATTCTTTTTGGCAAAGAATACGAAGAATATCTTTATGAGACTCGTAATCAGAAATTTCTCAAATAGAAGATTTGGACCATCTCTCGTCTCTCGTTAACTTTGCAAACGTGGGGCTACATTTTTTCGTTCCCTCATTGAGATTCTCACCACTTATCAGTCACGTAAGGAAACTTGAGGGAACCGCGGCAAGGAATAATCAATGACGAACCAAGAGTTTGGTCAACTTTGACTGAATATCCCTCAAAATATTATTCCCTTACTTTTGGATTTCACCGGACCATTGCAAAATATTGCTGGCTAATCGCAAAGAATTCCGCGAGTCGCGCAAACGTCATCCATCGGTGAAGCAGCTGTTAAGGAGGATTAAAATATTAAAAAGTGGATCAGAGCACGGGTTTTATTCCCGTCAATGACAGTGACACACGGTGCCGGAACGATTGTCGTTAAGAACAAACAAAATCTTCGAACCTTCCTTATAAGCTGCGGATATAACAAACAAGGCCAAACCGTGGTGCAGTGTCGATCTAGAAGCTGATCGCGCGATATAATTACTTATATGTGTCATTCTTCGGGAACGACGATCCGCTGATGACACCGCCAACACATCTCGATAAATAGTATGCTGCCTATTGTTCCTAACCCCGGTGAACCTTGAGTGAAATCGCGATGGCATCGCAATCGTTTTGAAGATCGGAGGTCAGTCAGTGTACCACGTGCGGATCGTATCGGATCGGGAAGGATTATTCGAGATATCCGCGATGACAATCCCAAATCCTATCGAATGAGAATTAGAGAAGTACCTTGCACCAGCTAAGCTATATTACTTCCTGTTTTCTATACATCTTTCTCTATATACTTCCTCCATTTCTCTTTCTCCGCCTCTGACTGTTGAGTGAATCATCAGTGGAATCCACTTATTGCTTCCCACAAAGTTTCGAGACTTTACAATAAATTTATGGTCTCCGCTATTTTACCAGCTGCCTCAGAGAATTTTATCTAGATAGGAACATCGAAGTTCTGGTAAACAAGGGAGTAAAACTGAAGCCTTCGCGCCAGATATCAGACTACTTGGAAAAGCTGGAAACTTCTTGTCGAGTTAATAACGTTACAAGGGAACTGATGTGTCACTTTGGACAAATTTTTATTGCTGGCTCACAGGAGGATCGCTATTTGGGTTTCATTGGCGCCAGTAGAATATTGATGCTCACCGAGGAATAGGGAATTATGTAATCACGATAAGACGAGGTTTCGTAAAGCCGCTAAGAAAACATCTTCGCGGGGATCCATCCAACTGGAATTTATATCGTGACGCGGCTCCTAACAATTAAGTTGGATCAATGACGTAAGCCATCTCCCTTTGAATTGGATAATTTTTCTCAGTCTACTCTTGGACACAAGTAGTTGGCCCTAATTAAATCGAGCCAAACAAAAGTTCACGGAATGTGATTCTACTTGGGTGCATGTATGTGTACTTTCTTCGGGTTTACCATGATCTCTCTATGATCAATACACCTCGAACTTGTTTCTGATTATTATTTTTATCGAATTGTTAATTCTGTTGCGGGGGACATAATCGATTTGTCTTTCTTCGGTGATGATTCCACTGAAATACATACGAGCAGACTGATATTCCAGCGCTCTTACCAACGAGATCACTGACCTCGACGTTCCCAAGAAACCTTGATCTTCGTTTATCGCACAATAGAATAAATGAACTGCGAACGATGGGAATAAAAGTAAATGACTAATCGAGAGAACACGCAAAATATGTAATCGGTCCGCGTATTTTGCAGGTAACCGTGTCAAAAATACTTTAGTCACCGAGAAGAAAAAATACCAGAGAATGATGATTTATGCCCTTGGTACAATAACAGTAACACCAGCTATAAATTTCATGAGAATTCGGGCAACCAGACAAATTCCGTTTGCGGAAAATCTTTATTCAGTGTTGAGTTTCGATCCGATACACCACGTCAACAACTACTCGATCTTTCTCTTGTTGTTAGTATACTTTTTTCTCTAATATCGTTATTATTATGTCGGCAAAAATCACGCGCTTCGTTTGCCAATCCATTAACAGTGTCATCGGCCGATTATCGCTTTGAAACAGCATTGCACTTTGCGCTAATGCACTTGTCTGTCTCCTCCTTCGTCAAATAAATCTATCTGCCATATGTATACTTACTCGCGGTGTTACCACCGACAAATCGGCCAATTCACTTACAAAAACTGACCGTTGATATCCTAGACACCGGTTTGCAAATAATTGCAAACAAAGTGCAGATATAAAGACCGAAGGATTTTTCAAAGTTAACGTACTCGTACAGGGCTGATAGATATGGTTTGAACGTTACGATAACATATACGCAACTGACTCACAGCTCCGATAATAATCGTACGTGTCAACACGGTTAACGTTCGCTCTTCGTTAGATAGTGCACTTCACGTTTAGTGTCTTCCTGGAGAGCCGCGAAAAATAGGAGTTAGTCTGGGTGACACTCCGCTCGTGGTAACAGGTGGATCTGCCATCAACGTGAAAATCAGTACATGGGAAAATGATTCTGTTTAACGCGAAGAAAAAGATGCATTGCAGTAAGGATTAGTGAAATTCATCGGTCCAGTCCTGGCAAGGATGTACTTAAGAATGTGTCCAGGGATAATTCCCTGTAGCAGGGAAATCACTTTCTTGGTAAGAAGAAGATTTTAATTGACATTCGGTTTCTGAATTTTCTAAGGGATCAGTTTTTTTCGATTTCACTTTCAGTTAATTTATTCTCTCCTCGCTGTGCTTACGATGATTGGTCCTGGAAGCAGTATCGGTTTTTCATCGATATCACTTCCAGCACTGAGCAGCAATACCAGTAGCATTACGTTGACTGAGAGCGAAGAACCACTGTTTGGTAAGCGGAAAAGAAATGTGGTGAATTGAACTAGAATTATATTGAATATCCATTCCCAGCTTCACTGCCAATTATTTCGCAAATCTTTGGTTGCCTTGGGAGCCTGATAACGATGCATTATGGAAGGCGAATTGCGATCGTAACTGGAAATTTAGTCTGTGCTTTAGGCTGGATTACAGTCACATTTAGTTATAGCACCGTCCCTTTATTTATCGGTAGAATCTTAACAGGTACAACTATTCATCATACGAGATTAAAATGTATACTTACGAACGTAATACATGATTTTATATGTTAATATCTTTTAGGGTTGTCTGTTGGATTGTGTGCAGCACCTAGCACAGTGTACTTAGGAGAAATATCGCCGGCACGATGGAGAAGTGCTATCACCTGTTGTACAAGTCTCTTTATTAACGTCGGTATTGTGCTCGTTTATTTGTTCGGATTTATCATGAGGGTAATGACATTAATTTTCAAAACTTCTTTATTATAAGAATCCAATGAATCTTGACATCAACTATCAACCAAATTGGTATAAATGATTGTAGGATAATTGGAAGGACGTCGCAGCGCTCTGCATTCTTTTTCCAGCCGTCTCAGCTATTGCTACGTTCATTTTTCTACCGGAGAGTCCCTCTTGGCTTCTTACGAAAGGACGAACAGAGGATGCTAGAGTCTCGCTTTTTCGTATTCGCGGTTTGAAGCAGGAAACCTCCAAGTTCCAAACAGAGTTCTCTGACTTGGTAAATTACATTAAGAATAATAGCAGAAACAATGAGCATGAAGAAGAATCGGAAAATATGGAAAGAATTCTCTTGGGTTCACAACTGCGAAAAAAATGGAAAGACACATTGGACATGTTTCGATTACCAGAAGTATGGAAACCGCTAGTGATTCTATCTAGCTTTTTCTTTTTCCAACAATTCAGTGGGTGCTACGTTCTAATGACCTATGCAGTTGACATTGTCGTAAATTCAGGAATTACGGTCGATCCGTTCTTGATAACAGTTTGCCTCGGCATTATTCAAGTCCTTGGTGGTATTGCTAATATGTTATGCAGCACAAGGTGATTATGTAAACCTACAATTTTTGCGGCATCGCATACACTCGTAATACGCTTACTATCGTAATAGTATATATCGCTTTCTTTCAGAATTGGTCGGCGAAAGACTTCAATAGGATCCGGCATTGGTATGTCAGTTTCACTGGCTCTCTTAGCAATTAATGGTTATTTATCAGGAGTTCTTTACAATGCACCCAGTGTGCCTCTAGTTTGTATTCTTCTTTTTGTGGTACGTAAATTACAGCGACCACGAATACAGGCTTATATCATGTTCGATGTAATTAATAATTATTTTCGTTCTTTGCAGGCTTCGGGAGCAATTGGGTTCATCGTTTTACCATGGGCAATGATCGGTGAACTATATCCTTCGCGTTACGTAAATATTTTCGGTCCTCTGACCACTTGTCTGGCTGGCATCTTCAACTTTATCATAATACAAGTTTACCCAGCAATGGTCCAATATAATATGGATTTTACAATCCAATTCTACTGTATCGTAGCGGTTATTGCGACTATATTTGTCACTCTCTTCCTGCCCGAATCTCTGGGAAAGAACAAATCGGAAATCGAAGAAAAGTTCCGAACAACCTACTTCGCTTGGTGAAGAAAATTGTTAGTTGTCTGTTTGTTATTAAAATATATTATATCTGTTTTACAATTATTCAAATAAATTATATTATATTTGCCTGTTTTTCAAATTAAATATACGCAAAAATCGTTTAGCTGTCGTCAATAATAGTAGACCAATGAAAAGCTGTTATAAAATTCCTCATTTTATTGGCAGATGGCGCTCGAATAGAATTTGAATGTTAGGTTATGTTCATCAGTACTTAGTTTTCGGATGTATGTTGGGGTTAAGTGAATGTTTATTACGCTTCTCAACAATCAATTGTTGCAATTCTAAGCGAAGAAATCATTTTCTGAGGGGATATATTAATTAATCGATCTCTAAAATGGCTGATGACGAGTTCGACGGAGATGAGTATGTGTATCATATCATTTTTACCATTTATATTCTAATATAGCGTTCTGTAACGTTTATTTCTTTTAATGGTTATCGTAGTATTTTATTAAAACTACGAACAAGGGTTAAATAATTTTGCACTGTGACAGGGTTGCGGACGATTTTGATGATGTGGACGATGACGATAATATTGAATTGGAGCCTCAAGAAGAGGACGGTGAAAACATAGAATTACTTGCTGCTGGAGAAGCTTCCGGTGGTGTACAAAAGTCTAAAAGGATAACCACAAGATACATGACAAAGTGAGAGCTTGCTCGCAAGTAATAAAATAATTAGAGAAAGTATATATAAGTTAAACGGTGCGATAACACACTCTAATTTTCCTTTTAGGTATGAACGGGCACGGGTCTTAGGGACCAGGGCACTTCAGATAGCAATGTGTGCCCCGGTGATGGTCGAGTTAGAAGGAGAGACCGATCCGCTTCAAATTGCAATGAAAGAACTGAAGCAAAGGAAAATTCCAATCGTTATTAGAAGATATTTACCAGATAACAGTTACGAAGACTGGGGAATCGACGAGCTAATTATCATCGATCATTAAGTTTAATTTGTCTAGTTTCATATTCCAAATGATTCAATTTAATTATAAGACACTCTAATAAAATAAGTATGATACGTAATAAATAACAGTATTTATGTAAAATATTTATAACTCATGCTACCCTTTCCTGCTGTTTAAACGTATTAAATTTAGTGACATTCCGCAGCAAATGCGATTATGTGTATTATGGTTCGAAGGCATTGAGGCAACGCTATATGTAGCTAGTCGAGTAGCGAGAGGTTAAATGTCAATAAGAGACGTGTCATGCATCGCGCAGAAAATATTCAGGCTGCTGATGAGTACTTCGATAAAAAAACTCCGGAGGTAACGATGAAAATAACCGAGATGAACTATCTGTAGAAATGATCTGAGCGCATCATTGGATATAACACCTGTCATGATATGTGATCTGTAAACGCTGCTTTGCTACTGCTCTTACGACGAGTGTCCAGTGACGAGAAACTTAAAAGGGAGTACCGAACAAATATCGTATTTATGAAAATCTGCATCCGAAGAAAAATAACATGACGTGGTAAGAGAAATTTATTAAATAAGGAACGAGTTTAGGAAAAGTTGGATACGTTAACCTATGAAATTCTGACGAATTGATTATAATCAATTGTAATTATGTATACAGTAGGAATCCCTGGAAAAGAAAACATTTGGCACAGAGACCATCTCCGGCCCAGCCCTTAATCACTCACGTGGAGGACAGACAATTGGATATTGCCGTCCAAAGACTGATCTAGTATGACCTTTCGATCATTTATTACTCTGTTTGGCTACAATGCTCGCAATTAAATTAATTGCTATTGCAATATCTTCAAATCTATTTAATGACACATTGCTCGCATTTTAATATCAAGTAAGTACTTAATCTTGTTATGTACTTAATTCCGAAGCGTGGAAGAGACGATTAGGAAGCTGATAAAAGAGATGAAGAAATACGTCGAGGCAGTCGTAAATTTGGATCATGCCGATCAAAAGCTTACAGTGAATTTGACTAATTGCGGTCTTGCGCATTTGAGCGATGAGTTCAGACAGATCGTCGAGGACTATCATTCGGTTACGACTCAGGTCTCTATCCGCGAAATTTATCAATTCACTTTGATCCTATCGATAGCAATGACTTATTGAGAGATTAATCAACTATTTCGTTTATATAGGTGGGGAAAACGGTACAAGAAATGGAAGCGCTTTATCAGAAAACATTCATCGAGCCATTGAAAAAGTTAAGAGAACAATTCGCACTGATAGAAACGGCATTGGTGAAACGGGAGGAACTCGTTGCGACGTGGAAGAGTACGTACAATCGTATGAAGAAATTGGATGAAAAGAAAGATAGAACTGCTAGTCACATCGTTAAAGTTGAACGAGAACATCGGGCTGAAGAGGCAGCTGGAAAAGCACTAAAAATTGTTCATGCTCAATTATTGAATGAACTACCAGCTTTTCTTGAAAAAAGACTCGAGTACATTAAACCATGCGTGCATGCTCTGATCATGATACAATTAGAATATTGCGCGACTGCGACTCGACTTTTCACACAATTAGTGCCGAATCAAACACTTTCCGGGACACAGTCCAGTGGCGTAATGCCTGAGAATGAATATCAGCAAACGCTGAATAAGCAAATTAACAGGATAAAGAGTCTCACTATTGTCAAGGATCATTGTTGAGTTAGCTTTTTGTTTTTTAATTTCGTGTACCGCTCGTTCTGTTGAGCAGAATAGCAGATGACAAACCGGGAACATGACTTAAAAGATAATACGTATACATATATATGGCGCAGTTAACTGGAGAGAAGTTTGCCTGGGCATACAAATGTTGTATTTATCAGAGTTGGCAATATATACACTGTAAGTTAGCGTATTTTTAATCAGCATCACAGATATTTTCTGAGAATGTTGTAATGCCTCTAAAATGGAATCATTCCTTGATTTCGCTTCCATTGTGCACCCGTGCGACGATTGTGATTCCCACGCATTGCTTTGTTCGCAGTTTTATGATCTCTATTGACTTTAACTTCTTTCTCTTGCCCTTGATTTTTCGACTTGCCTGCAAATGATCGGACAATCGTTTTTCTACTGATACATCTCAATATTAATCGAAATAAAAAATTAACTCTATTGTTTTCTTATACGTACCAACGGTATTGGAACTCTTTCCGCCTTGTTGAGCTGCTAATTGTTGCCGTCGTTGTTCCACTCTTCTTCTGAAAGTTTCTGGATTTTGTAGAAAGTTGCGTTTGCCATTTTGTCCTACTGTATTATCCTCTTCGCTTGATTCTGACTCTTTTTCGGACAAAATTTCTTGCTTCTGCTTAGTTGCCACCTAATATTAATCAAGTTAATATAAATCTCATATTTGTAAATTATGGCAAATATAAATGTACTAACTCGGGAATTAGGAAACACTCGTGATTCGGCTTCTATCGGGCCATCCTGCGTGGCACCACAAACATCATGACTGTCATAAGTATCATCATATTCATCATTATAATCGTCCGTGATGATACTATACTTTTGGTAGATTTCAGACATTTTCTTAATATCAGACTTATCGTCTAACATTTCATTTAGATTCTTGTATTTCTCTTTCCTGGAATAATGGTACTGATCAATTGCTCTCATTGACTATATCTTATGTGTAAGCGGCTAAAGTGTCTGTTTGTCGCCGATAGCTTATTGGTTGCTTGCATACCGCCTGCCCTGAGTAATTCAGTTTGAATTGGCAGACACCTTTGCACAAATCATTTTAATTACAATTTATAATATCTAGAACAGCGGTAATTTCGTATGACCGCCAGGCTTTCTGGTAAGGAAATAATCGCATGTGGGAATATGTTGCGCTATGTCTTACTGTTAAATGGCCTTATAAAACTTTTTCGAATGCGCGTAAGTATCGGATTTTGTTATATTATTCGTTAAAATATATATATGTTGATGAATGTTATAGGAAAATAGTGTTATATATAAATATTGCCTTTTTACGTAATATTGGAATAGTTACTCGAACCTACTTTTTCCCATCGTATACTCTTGACATATCGATTTCATCTCGAGTCATGATATCGAATTCATCGTTATCGAAGACATTGAGTCTTTGGACTCCCAATGCTAAATCTACCTCGGCAGATTTTTCCTAATAGAAAATTTTATCAGGTACATTGCATTATTATATGTACTCTTGACATTGTTTTTAAAACAATTAATGGAATTATTGGTTTTCCTTACTCACCATTGGGTCGGCCGGTATAAATGGTAACTTGGGATCTATTTCTTTTAGATTCACTGGCAAAGAATCTTCTAAAACAGCATTTATCACAGATGCACTATCATAATTATAATGTTTTAAACACATCTGTAAGAAATCATAGTTTGCTTGAAGGAGGCATTCAAAGACTTTTTTTCCTGAAAGAGGTTACGCTTTACTGGTAGTAAGTATTACCTGAATAAATCCTTCTCCTAAATCGCATAAAATGTCTTTAACTTCGGAAATGAGAGAAGCTAACTTAACGGAGTCTTTTACCGGAGAGCCTTCTTCTACTTTTCCACCATCTACTTGACTCGTAGAAGGTCCTGGTTGATTTTCTTGAATATTGCTAGGTCCAGCCTCAGCTTGCTTGAAATAGAAATATAGAAGAAAAGTGAAATTGGATTTTTTCTACTAAACTTTTATTTAACATGCACATATAATTGTCATATACTTACGGATGTGTCATTATAAAAATTCGTCTCAGGAATACTTAACTCCCCAATTGTGGCGCAAAGCGATTGCATTACATAATCGCATTTAATTGTGTCTCTAATCGTTCATTAAGGTCTACTACCTTTAAATGATATTGTCGATGTTACTACATCCTGCTAAATTCTATAGAAAGGATACAGTTCCGGACAAATGTTGGATAGAATATTGAGATCATAAATAACAGGATAAATTTGATTATAATCTGTAATAAATTCTTGCTCAGATATAGCATTACTTAACAGATTAATATAATCATCCACACGTTCCTTTATCACGGACTCTGACATTTTACTTCTAACAATAATAACGACATATGTAATTATTATTCAGGATTCTTCATAATAGACAGGTTAATATATACTTACACATTTCTCTCTATATCCAATATAGGACCATACAATATTGTGCGAAACAGATTTATCATTTCAATTCTTGCCACGTCCAATTTGTGTTTCAGTTCAACATATTCAGGCATGTAGTCATCATTGTACGCTAATTTATCAAGTTTCCTATACATATGTGGTATTGTGTTGTCATATAGCGAAAGTATTCTGAAAATTCATGAACAGTATGCACAAATCATTCGGCACCTTACTTTACATAGATTGATTTCTATAATTAATTATAATTACTTGTTCATAAAATCTTCTCTATGAAAGATGTTAACGGTTGGGGAATAGTTCTTTAAAAGAATAGTGATATTTGAAGATATATCCAAAATATAAGTGATCGTGTCTTCTAATTGAGGTAACGACATCTCTCCCTGACCTGGTCCTTGCATTGCCAATGAAACTGGCAAATTCGTGGAAGCTCCAGGCACATCTTCGAATCTCCTCTCTGTGTATTCAAAAGCCTGAACTAACAGGATAGACATTACATTCTATTTTGTTGGTACATATTATTCAATTTACATAGTTCCAAGATGTATCGCGAATTGACAATACATGAATGGTACTTCACCTCTATAAGCTTGGGAATCGCGTTCCGAAGATCCTGAGCGTACATTGGTTCTAGGGTAAATAAAGACGATAAAATCCTTTCCACTATCTTGCCATTTTCCCTGCCGTACAATTGGCACAAATCGAATATAATCGGTACGGTAAATATGTAATTGTCATACAACAATTTCCCAAGGTATCTCTGATTCATATATTCTGTGGGACTCTCCTTATTCGTGACTAATCTTGCGAACACGATCAACACATCTTTGCAAAGTGTCTCTAGTAGGTCCAACATTCCTGGAACGCTTGGAAACTTTTCCAAAGCGTAGAACGGTGGTGCTTCTTGTAGGAAGGACACCAATGCATCTAATATTGACTTATTATATACAACATTAGACCAAAATCTATAGGTATGATCAAAACAGACAAAACATAAGATAATTGTGTAAGACAGTTAGGAATAGAGTTTAACGGAGAATAAAGTTCACCTATAAAACGGAAGACCGAGTAACCATTCGAAGTCATCGATTAAATATCCAACAAGTTCCATCCATCTCTCTCTTGCTCCTATTATCTCTGAGCCATCGGCATTATGCAATTTCGGCGATTCATAATGTAAGAAATAACGCTCCTGTGTCCATTTTTTGTGCTAAACATAATTGTGCAAGATACGTTAACATTGTACCTTTTTAAAAGATATTGAATGGCTTACCAGGGCACTGATAACTTCAGTTACACCGTCGGTTTTCACCTTTAACTTTAATTCTTCAAGAGGTAAATGATCAGGATTCTGGAAAAATACGAGACAGATAATTATTATAAGAAATAAAAAGGAATAATGGAATCATGTAAACATTAAAAGTGTAATAGTTACCTCGAAAGGTTCCATCACTGAAGGAAAATAATATAATTTGCTATTGAAAATATGACGATTTAAAAGATACACGTAAATAAAGCTGTACTAAGCGGTGTTCGTAGGAATATCGTTATTCGTCCAAATACATATGGAAAGGACGATCACGATAGATGACGATAATACAAATTGATACAAGCTTCGGCACACCGACTATGCAACCTGTGCATGGCCAGCCAGGTACGCTTCTTTAATCACTTTCTAACCCAACAGCTAGGATAAACGATCAAAGAAATTGCAAATTATTTCCAACTATTGGTATGTATTTCTATTGACGGTGTTTTGTCTTTTGTGGAGATGGCGCGTGGAATCATTCGCTGTGATTCGTCAGTTGTCTCTAAATCAAAGTGTTGGTGGTTTGTAATAAAGCGCGAAATTCGAATTTTTCTCAACATTAAGCTATTGTTCTTTGCTTAAAGAACTATCCCTCAAGTTGGGATATTTATAAGAATTTGCTAGAGAGATATATTATAATTTAATTTTACATGATCAAAATTTCGAAATACAATCTGCCAAAATTGGACTTTTACACATGGGGCTCTCTGAGGAGTTTTCTCAGAAGTAGTTGACTAAGAATACTATCTATTCAATCTTCAGCCAGTAATACCAAGTAATACAAAACAAAGAAAAACGACAACACTACGCTTGACAGATGACTGCGAGCGCAAGTGAGTGTTTTGTTTAAGGGGGTAGACCCGTTTCCTCGCTTCTCAATTTTTTTCGTTGGTACGACAGTCCCTGTGGCCCGGAAAAATGGTATTATCTTGAGAGGTAGTGCTTGCACAACGAAAACCAGATGGTATTAGTGTCGTTTTCCATAGGTCTAAGATAGGCCTACAAACCAGGAGGGCAGGAAGGCAGGGTCTGATGCTCCCCGCTCCCCGCGAACCTTCCCCACACCATTCGGCCCTCAGCCGAATACCGACAGTGGCCGTTCTCTCGAGGCTCCACCTCATAAAATGTAGCCGAACTAAATTTGACGTTCTTCGGGTAACTCGTCTACAAAAGGACTAAAATCTGTCGTCTACCGCGTGCTTTTTTTCCCGCGGTCCTATTTTCTTATATGACAAGATATTGAGCTCGGCAAGGGCTCATTGGAAAGCTAAAGGTTCAATCTACAGTCGTCTGGAAGTAGATTTTTGAAAATTTGTCTCAGATTGGCGTAAATCGGCTTGAAATACACGACTCAGGATCACGAATTTTACCCCTCCTTTAGACACTAATATTTCCGAATAGCGACAAAATTTCAAAAATCCACTTCCAGACGACTGTAGATTGAACCTTTAGCTTTCCAATGAGCCCTTGCCGAGCTCAATATCTTGTCATATAAGAAAATAGGACCGCGGGGAAAAAAGCCCTTTTTCGGTCCCGAAGTGGCGCTGCTGTCGCTGCGTGTCTACCCCCTTAAATTACTTTTAAATCAGTTCATATGACAGTTGTGTGTATAGAGTTTACCGATGGGTTATGAGTGGAGATATGTGTAAATTCTATATATGCTGTTTTTCAATTCGAGAGGTATGTAATGAGTTGTAATGTAATGTATGAGTTGTAAGTAAGTACCGTTTGTCCGTGAGCGTTTCCAGAATTTCGGAAGTAGAAATCGCGCGATAATGTCGAAGGATCCGAAGCTTTTGACGAGACCAAAAGTTCGGTTCAGTAAAATCACTGAGGATGAAGAAACAATGAAAAATGAAAAAAATACAGAGATATCCGCAACTGCAGGAAAAAGAAATGGTCCAAAAATTCGAAGTATCGTGATTTTGGACAAACCTATTAAGTTTATAAAAAAACACAATTCGAATGATACTGTAAGTACGAGCACCAGTCGAAATGGTTTTGCGGAGAATGCGGACGTAATACCGGTTACTATAGGAAAAAAAGCAGATAGGACAGAACAGACAACATTAACTGATGTTTGCCACATAGAAGACATGAAAGAATTGGCTAAATCTAATGCAAACCAATATCATAGATCAATTTCACCGAACAAAGTACAGATCGTAGTACCGCCGTTGCAATTGCCGAAAGAAGAAGAAGACGAAGTTTGTGATAAACTTTTATCACAGAGCACTGCCAAGGAAAAGACTGTAAAGACTAATAGTAAAAATGTAAAAGGAAACAAAGGAAAGGAGAACAAAGCAACAGTAGTTAATGTTACTTCCAAATCTACAAGTACAACAATGAAAAAGTACTCAGAGTCCAGTTGCTTGAGATCAATGTCTCAGCAGAAATCTCAATTACAGATTATTGACAAAACAACTAAGCCCCTAGTAACAAAGCACACAAGTAACAGAAAACATATGACTGCAAAAGACAAAATTAGTAATGTAATGCCATGCCACAAGTATAAAGTATCATCGGTCAATAAAACTATTGTACGGAATATTGTCGGGGGGAAAGTAAATGCTGAGATTAACTCAGGAATGTTGAGAAAGAAAAAAGAAGCAGAGAAAGCTGCGGAGAGCTCATCAAAAGTAGTCGAGAAGTTTGATTATCCTGATGAAAGATTAGCTAAGCCAAAATACAATTCCATTGTGTGTAGTCTTAATAAATTGGAAGAATTGAGAAGAGAGAAGATTATAACGGATGTTGAAAACCTTCCACCGGCATATAAGAATCTTATTTATGAGAAGGTACTGATAAAGATTCATACTTTTGCGTTAGTAGGGATATATAATAATATCTTCTGCTGTTATAGGTATCTAATGCTTTGGATTTTCCACTGGACGAGGCCATCTATAAAAACCTAGTGGATCTATCGATAGACGAGAAGCAGCTACCGATCAGAATGACACGAAGCAAAGACCCAGAACCAAGACAAAAAGATATTGTACCTGCACTGTCAGCGTTCTGCGTTCCAGGAGAACTTGACGATTATTGCACTTGGATTCTTCCTAAGTCCTGTGTCGCGGAAAGCATCAACAACTGGAATGCCTTTAAAATTAGTGACAAAATACTGGAATGGAAAAACAGTATGGATAATACTCAATGATTTTAAACTTAAACTCTGCTTTTTTTCCTTAGCTATACATTTACAGAATTTTCCATTGAATATTTTTAGACTGACTTATTATTATAAATATTGAACTGAATTTTTATAAATCTCTTTTATGCATATAAGTTATTTATTTATATACCTATTTGGAAAACATTTACTTTGGTAGAAGTATCCTTTTTCAGAGACATAAAGAATTTCTTCGTATAATAATCTTAAAGGGATAAATTATGTTGATGAGTAGGTGGTGTAAGGATACAATAGGAATATCTAAAATTCTAAATCATGATAGAAATAAGTATGTACAATAACGTTAATATTCCACGCCCTTATAGTCCGTGCGAAACAGTCTATGTACTTTCCTCAATGAACACGATTTCCCCTCATCCATTTGTGAGTTTACGCGAAAGCACCAAAGATTCGTTTATTATGGAATCGAGTATCGATTGTAAAAATGAGAAGAAAAGAAAAAGCGCAGCGAGGAGTATAAATGGCATTGCTCGTAAAGAGTACCTATGATTGGACAATCTTCGGTCAAAGGTATTACGAGGCCACAAGGCATTACAAAGTATGTAGTAATCTTTAAAATCTTCACATTTTACGATTAACAACATTTCTGACACTTTACGCCAATTCCTAAATCCTTCATTCGATATTTTTCCCACTAAAAAATCATACGTGGTTTATCTACCAAAAGGATTTAGGCTGTTATTATAATCGTCATTGTTATCGTCATCGTCGTCATCATCTTTGAAAGGATTATTAGAGTCGTCATCGTCGTCACCGGCGAATGGGTTCTTTGATTCGTCGTAATCATCCGTTTCGAATGGATTACATGGAACGATAGGAGTTTTCGGTGGGACGAAAGGTTTCTGAATCGGTGACGATCTCGGAGGTGTACTGTTCAAGATCCGTGCTTCTCTAACTGGCACTGGCGAGGCTTTCTTCGAATTTCCACGCGGTGTCGATATACCACTGCCCGTACCAGAAATATTCGCCTCTAACGAAGAAGAATACACATCCTGCTTCGGGAAAGCTCGTAATCTGTCATCCGATGACAAACCACTCATACTGGAATAATTATCGTACGGGCCGCGGCGAGGTTCGATTTTTCCTACAAATAACATTATTCATTAAATAATGTTACGATACTTCAATCAATGCCACAATTTATTTTATTCTCTTATACCTAATGTAGAGTTCTTTCCTTCGGTCAATCGAATTCTGGCTTCTGCACCGGGCCCATAGTTCGGCTTAGGCTCATCGAATTTCGTTATTTGTGGTTTTGGAGCCTTGTCAGTATCGGTGATAACCATCAATTTTTTGAAAACTCCTCTACCGAAATATTCGGCGACCAAGGAGAAAGGATCTTCCGCACGATCGAGCAAGCTATGAAACGTTTCGTGCAAATCTCTCGATTGTTCTTGTGCTTTAATGATATCTAATAGTTTCTTATTATTCGGCAAGCAAGCTGGACAATCGTTTTCATTTTCAGAGAAACTCTGGAAGCAACTGTAAATTGGAAATATTGGGCAATACGTTAATGAATCTTCTTAACTCGACAATATTAGGTGCATATGCAATATATTCTCTTACTGTTGATGGTACGAGTGCTGGCACATAAAATGTACTGATGGCAATTCCAGTTGATGATGACACGCGCTACAGCGTGAGCCTTGGAAAATCATTGTACTGTTCTTGATCGTTTCTATTTGTTCGCGTATCTTGCGTGTATCGGTACGATATTTCTCAGTTAATTCGGCATCCGCTTCCGTCTGCTCGTGTTCCGTTCGCAATGCGCTATACAGGTATGATCTAACGTCTCCTAGAGTACAAGAGAGCGATGTCGATATGGCATCAATCACCATCAAAGGTGACAATAGTCTTTCTTGCGCTAAAATTGTAAAAATCGATCAATTAAAAATGGATCAGGCAATAGATGATTTCAGATAAAATACGCTCACCTATGTACGACAATATGACTGATAGAAGTTTTGTCGGTGCATCTTTGTTTCTTGCTACGCTCCATAAAGCTTGAACCCACAAATTTGGATCTTGATGACCGAACCTTTTGCAAGTAGCGAAAACCTGTTCGCTATCACCTTCACGTAAATGAAACCGTAGGATTTCCTGATACCTTTATTTTTGAGAAAGATAGAAATTAGATTCTTCGAGAATCGATTAACTCTTTTTGGAAACGTTTGATTACTTTCACTTACAATTTACTTTCTTCATAAAGGAAAAGTACTCCGCGTCTGAAATTGTGTTGGTGACAGAGGATTAATATTTGATCTTTATCGTAACACGCTTCTGAATTTTGTAAAAGTCTAACTATTCTTTGCTCGTATTGCAATTTGGTCATTTCGTTATCCAATGCCGACCAAACGTGTAAATAATGTTCGACTAAAGCATTGTATACCAGAGTGCTCCACCTAGATCAAAAACATCCCTTATTATATATATATATATATCATCCGAAACGTTCATTCGAAATCGAATGGTGCGATAACACTGACTTTGCTTCTGATTTCACTAAATGTTCTAAAAACTCAACAAGACGTTCTGAGTTATTGAGAAAGAGATGAATAAAATCTTCGGGATTTGCTCGATCTACATGTTGGTCCACAGTACCGTCGAGTGCTTCCTACAATGAAAAATTAATAATTAGAATCTTACCTTTGAATATTTTATTAACAATTTATTTTAATATCTCACCTGATCGACTAAAGGTTTATTCGAAGGTCTGTAATTTGTGCACAATGCTTTCAGAAACTGTGTTGACTCGTGTGGCACATTTTCAATGAGAATATTCCCATATTTCTTCATGTTTGATTCCGCCTGTAAATCGATAATTAGATTCGAATCATGTGCGCACAAATTGGCTGTACGTAATCGAACTTACTTCTTCGAATTCTAAAGTGGCTATGTAATCTAAAGCCTTCTTATACTCGTGTTTGTCTTCGATCTGAATCCGTAGGTACCATTCGTGCCGTCCGTGTTTCTGTGCAAGTAGTAGAGCATCCTCTGGTGATGCTTGACGACAAACTTTAATCGCGATTTCGACGTCAAAGTCAACTTCTCTGTCTTTCGTCTGAAAACATTGTAAAGTGATGCAAACCTTCGCTTTTCTACACACACGTGCGAAATTAAAACACTCATATTAATTTCGTATTTACCATAATAAATTCTTTTAATTTGTCAGTATGATTAAGTTTCGTGTAACAGTTCAACAATAACGTGGTATGATCCTCGGTCGCTTGTCCATTTTTGTGAAGTGCTTGCAAATAAGTCGTTAAATTATCAATATGTTGGGAATCAAGGAATTTCCTTATTACGTACGAAGGCTCCAATTTTCCAATGGTTTTAATGTACTGTTCTATTGCACCATTGTGATCTCCTTTGGAATACAAATGGTCTCCGTACTGGCGGAAAATATCTATCAGACCTTCAGTGTCGTACTGCTGATTTTTAGCTATCCTATGAAAAAGAATTATTTTGAAAATTATCAACCTTCCACGTAAGCCTTTCTCAGTCTATCTTCACAGTATTTACAGATCTGCTGCTGTACCTTATAGAAACGTCGTAGAGTTTCTTTTTGAACAGTAACGCTAATTTCGACTGTAAATCTTTCTCATCCAAGTGGTACAATTTGCTGTCTCCACTCAGTATAAAAAATCCACCCCACTCGGATAGGACCGCTTGTACAGACAACATTGGCGCAGAGAAAACGATAAATTTGTTTTGTATATCTAACACTGTAATCACATGTTTATCCACTCCAGGTGGTATCGGTTCTATGGTGCTATAATAAATTGAGTTATTCGTTACAATAAATTAATGACGATTTTTTGGAAAAATTGTGCTTCTTATGAGAAAGCTTACCTTGGCTTTGCGGAGATAGTAGTTGTTGTTCTAGGTACATTCGCTGCTTCTTTAGCAATTATGACTAAATAACTTCTGAACCATTCTAGCATGATTTTCTCACCGTCTACAGCGTAACAGGGACCCCTACCATCAGGAGTATAACAGTAGATTGCCTGCGTATGAGAAAAACTTAATTAAGAAGAGAACCCTCATACGAGTTATGCAAAATTACTGTCGAATGCTTACGTACATCAGTCCTGCCGATCATAAAGTGACTATCTTGCATAGACTCAGCGAGAACGCTACATTTTCTGGCACAACCCATGATATCTAAAGACGATTTAAACTCTTTGTCTTTAACGGTAATATTATACAAAAAGACACTATTAGGCGTGGCAACGAATAGATAAGTTTGCTTGCTGGTAGATCTTATTGCCAAGCCAGTAATAGAAACATTACAGTGTTTCAACACTCTTATTTTATTTTTCCTTTCTCTCGTCAAGTCGCCTCTAACAAAGAAAGCATGCCAATTAGATAGTATTGGAATTATTTCTATGACGCATATTACGAATGTTTACACGACACACACACACACCTGTACAGCATGATAGAACCATCTCCAAATCCAACTGCCATTAAGACAAGGCTGACATGTACACAGAGAGCCGTTGCTGGAACCGCTCGATAGCTGGCTATGGCTCTGCTTATCCTTACGCACGTTGGATTTCCCTGTTTGTCTGGCTTAGCCAAGTTCCATACTTTTATCGTAGGATTGCAGCCAACTTCGTCTTCCTGTAATTGTATGCTCGTTATTCTTGCATACGTGCACTAGTAAAGTTTGCGAATGTAGAAGTCTGTCTGGATTACTGACACCAATAGTGAATAAAAATGTGGAATGCTGAACTTGTTGAGCAAGCGTCAGGGTAATTTCGTAAGCCCTGAAAGTCGTGACATCGTACGTCCTGTTAACCAAATGCACGGTGCCGGTATTGTCGCCGAAAACCAAGTGGCCGTTTCCGCTTGTTGCTGCCGTAACTTGCGCTTCCTTCATTGTTCAAAAGAAAAATCGTGAAATCCTCAAAAGTGAATATTTCTAACCTAAAGAGAATTTCGCGTGTTCGCGAGAACGGGGTGGAACGCGACAACGAAGAACTTACCCCAAGTGCCTTGGCAATTTTTCCACCATCAACTTCTTTCTTCAGATCGAAGAAGTTGAAGCGTCTCCACTGAAATAGAACCCGAATTACCTTGATTACACCTGTCGATGTAGGTTATTCACGAGGAAAAGAGTAGGACCTCAATGAAGTCTTTAAATAAAGATGGGACACAAACCTCAAGAAAAGCCATGGCCACAAGTTATTATTTATTCTGACATTGGTGGAGACAGTGCCGGTCATGCGAAACGAAAATCCGTTCGTCCGGCCCCTTTGACAGTTATCTGACAATGAAATTAGTCAACCACACGTTCGCCATCTTTTCAACTACCCCTAATCAGCTGATTGTGACATATCCCACGTTTTGCGCAGCCGCACGAGATCTTTGAGCAATTTCTTACCGACAGCCACCATGATCTAACAATCCGTTAGTTCGACTCTTTGCCCGACAGATGGCGTGAAGATTTCATCCAGAAGTAGGCGACATCTGGTGGTCAGTATTTCGCGCGGCCTGTCTCGATGTAGTCGCGTAAAGTGTTCACGGGTACTATTTTGTATATATCTCCTTCTTTCGCGAGAACAAAACAATGATTAAAGTGATAAAAGTGATAGTGAAGGGTTCCCGGTAACGAATGAGTGTTCCACGTTGAGTTCAAGACGTCGTAGCTACTTATGAGAGAGGGATATAAAGCACATCGCACTCGTACAGGACGTCAGGGCATGCGTGGTACATTCGAACGGCGTGAAATGGAGAGAAAAAGAAGATACGAAGAAAAGGAGTAAGTACCGAGAAATATACCGCATACCATGACATCCTAGATTCGTGCGTCCTGCTGTTAGTAAGACGTAAGTTCTGTTATATTTGTTAAAAAGGACGAACAGTTAGCGTCGATGATGGGGGCGGGACTTGTTTTACAAGGTCTTGCGTGAGACACAGGGGATCGAGAAATGGTCACGGAAAGTTCGAAAATCGATTATAAATACAATGCATTAACATTACTTTACGAATAGACGAACCTCCCTGGGAAGCGGTGGTATGCTCCCCGTTTAAGATCACTTCCCCAAATCGAGCGAGTTCCTCATTAATGCGAATTTATCCCTCAGCATATGTATATCTATATGTATATATGTACTTAGATCCCGAATAGATTGCATCCAAGTAGTAGAAACTTATCGTTAGTTCCTGGTTTGCGAGCAAGTACAAAAACGTTTTTCGAACGGATTTCCGCATCCGCTTGCTTCCCAGCGAGGCTCGCTCCGAACTAATTAAATTTCTCGGCGAAAGAGCGCGGAATTCGCAGGGCCCTGCAAGGTTCTGTAAAGTTCGGTGTAAGTACAGTACGGACAAGACGCCAACAGAGCCCTCGCGTGGACCGCGCGCTGTTGCGAGAGCAGTCAGCTCCCTCCCGCCAGACTTTGTACGTTCTTGTGCTCGCGCTTAAAAAAAGGGGCCTGCTAGACACCGTTCGACGATCGAGATTATTGTTTAGATCGAAAAATGTGGAACAATGATCGTCGCTTCGTTGTATCGTATCGCTTTGAGAGTTTACCGACGATTGCTCTCGGCTGGCTGGACTATTCTGCTGCTTCCTTTCGGTTTTTCTGCTCTCGCACTTTCATTCTCTCACTCTCACTCGCTATCTCACTCTATTTCGCTATGCCGATTTCTCGCTCTCTTCCTTTCGGATTCTCGAGTGGTCCAAAGACTGGCTGATTCGCTCGCTCGCTCGCTCGCTCGCTGCTCACTCGTTCGCGCGAGTCGGAGTGGAACACGGGATCGCTAAACGACAGACGAGTTCCTATTAACTAGACTAAAACTAGTACCACAGCTCGGCTGGTGACTGCGGCAAGCTCAACTCGAGACCTTCCTCTTTTGTGTGGCTGATCGTGAAACTGAATTTCCATTTAATGTATCCCATCTTCCCAAAATATTTCTATAGCTCTGTCAAACAATTTTTCCGTTGAACGAAACGAATGAGTGGACCGAAAGAAATTTCAAGTTGGTATTAGATCGTAGATACATGTCAGACCTGTCGTCGAATTCAGCGAGCGCAGTCTCTCAACTATTACGCTTCAACGTATCCCTTCCGTTTCCCTCCTACCTAACCCGCAGCAACGTCCAACAGCTCCCATCGGAAAAAAACTCCGAGTCGTCGTCCTCTGATTTTTCGTCTACACTCACAGTTAAGGTACTTTGATAGAGTTGCGCGTATCTACAAGTTTCTGGCCGATATTGCGCGACAAGCACATCGAGACCCTGCTCAAAGTTAAGGCTATTAAGAATTCCTATTTCAAGCACCTCTGAATTTTAACGTCATCCCGATACACTTCGAGTGCATCCTTGCACGTCAAATGGTACCTACACGCGTAACTCTAGTAACCTTAACTACATCTAGCAAAAAAATCAGAGTAATTTGGGAGCCAACTTCTCGAGAAATTCCCTCGTTAGCCTGTCTGGCGCTTGTCCTTCGCTTTTCCTCTCTTTCACCTTCTCTTTCCGACGTGGTACCAAAGTTTATGCGGCGGCATATAGGGATGCAGGATGCGCGTTCACTCTCTCTCTTTTTCCGAGGATTTCTGCGTGTGTATGTGTGCCTCTGTGTCGCGGGTGTGTTTGTGTGTGTTTTTCTCTCTCTCTCTCTTATATGCGTATGTATGTAGCGTCGTTCGGTCAGTTGAATTATTTTGGAGTAAGGGACGATCAGTGGCGCGCAAAAGTGCTCTTCCGTTAAAAGTTTACAGACACATTATACTTACGCTACTTATTTTATCCTGCCTCTTAAAATCGCTCAATATGTCGCAATGAGATCTCTCTTTTTTCCATTCATATTACTTTTTTTACGAAACATTTAGTTCATATATATATATATAATATATATATATATGTATATATAATATACTTTACAAACAGGAAACGATTAGACACTAGGGCGCAGCGATTGGCCCGGGGTGCGCCGAGTATTCCTTTTAAAGTTGAGAGTGGATCGGACAGAGATTGTTTCGCGGTTTTGGTTTCTTTTGCTCGGCTGGGCCACTAGCGGACTCGGACTTGGGGATCTAAGAGTCCGGATGAACCTCGAAATGGCTCAAGCTTCAAAGGGATACCCGGTACGCGTGTTCCGTACAATTGCGTTTAATGGCTTAAGGATGCACTTCTTTGTAAAATACAGTAATATTCCGCGTCTACGTAAGTATATCCCTTAAAGACTTTTTTTTTATCTTCATATTCTTCATCATCTCCGTAAATTTATACAATAAAATATCACAGTTCTGTTCGTACCACGCAATAATCATTATATTGTTTTCCTTACGCCTCTTGCCACCGGCCAATTTCGGCGAGCCTCTCTCCTTCCCTCTTGATTCGTCACTTTCCGTCATCCTCATTCTCACTCGCTCGCCCTCTCGTCGCATTCTCTCCTCACGAATTCGCACCCTTCAGTACGTGTACGTACTGCCTCCGAAATCCGTGCGTCACCTGTTATTCGAGCCGATCTTACGTTCCCAACGCAGAAGACAACTGCTCAACACAAAGAGAGGGAGAAAGAGAGAGAGAGAGAGAAAGAGAGAGAAGCGACAGTTAACGCGAGGAAACGTAATTAAACTGTGCCAGAGATACCCTCGCAACCCTTCGAATCCCTTTCGCATTGAGCACTTCCCTTCTACCGTCGGTCTCCACAATCGCCGATGGATCGTCGATCAGAGTCGAGCGAGAAGCTGCTAAACGTCAAAGATGATGTCGTGCGACGTACAACGAACATTGGACACGAGAGGGTTGCTCGCAATTAACTAACAATAAGAAGCTACGTATTCGCCAAATCGGGAAAATATCGTGGACGGCATTCCTCCGGCAATTAGTGGGAGCACACTCGAACGTTCTCAGAGAGACGTACCAAGGGAAGTGACACCAAGAACAAAGAAAAAGATTTCCACAATGAAATGAAGTTTAATAATTGGTCGCGCCCAGCTCGCGCCGGGACTACGGCGGCCGGCGACCTCAATGAAATATACACAACCAGATTCACTAGTTTTAGTAACAAAACCGGCGCATAATTGCACAATCCGCAAGAACATGGTGATGAGCGGGATAGGGGCGGGATTACGATCGAACCTCTCTTCGTGAAACAACGAGAGACAGAAAGAGAGACAAAGAGAGAGAAAAAAGAAAGGATCAACAAAAGAAAACCAGCTCTCTTGGTGAGACGGTGGCCGACACTTTCTCCGAATCTCTGTTTTTGTTTTAACGTGACAGTTTATTAAACGAAATCATAATTATAATAATATTAATAATAATATTAATAAAATAATAATAAAATAATTATCAATGAAACTAAGTGTAGACCGAAAAAAAGATCACAATTAAAGCGCGGGGGTTTCCTGGCTCTCCTGACAAACACCACCACCTCCCCTTTGACGACTTATTTTCGCTTTGCCTCGAATCTCGCCCCCTGACCCCCCCTACCACCTTCGACATTAGCGAAAACGATGATTCTTTCGTAAAGTGATACCTAACACCCTCCTTCTTCTCCCTCGTTCATCCCTCACTTTCTTTCTCTCGCACGTAACTCACACTTTTCGCATCGCGCACAAACCGATTCTTTTCGCATCCACCGTCTTTGGGACGTTCCGGTTGGATCACGCGCTCGTGGCCGTCGTTATTCTAATTTCCTCGTTCTCGTTTCTTCCGCCCGGCTGCAACGAAGAGGCGGAAAAAACGCCGGCAAACCGGCCCGGCCAAATACGATTACCTCCCGCGAGTGGAATGGTTACCTTACCGCGGTGTTATCTCTTAATCCTCTCATACCAGTTCTTCCCTACCGACTCTCACCCACGCGCCCTTTCTTCCGCCATCTCTTTTGTCTCTCTCTCTCTCCATTTCTCTTTCTTTCTCTCACGCAATTCTTACACATACATCCACTCATACACGCGCTCTTATTAACAAACTAATAGTTTTAAACAACTTGAGCACAGGTGAAGCGCCCGCGTGGCGTTCCGCAGACCTCTTCGCAGCGGGTTTAGTATCAGTACAGAGTAAATAAGTATGTATGTACTCGGCCACTCCAGAGCCCGAGCCTCGATAGAGTTGCACTCTTTAAGGAAGTACTCGTGCATGGGCTCGCGCGAGAATCATGAAAAACACGGGATGAAAAGGAAAAACGGTTGCGAGGTGGCCCGTCGGAAAAACAAAAGGAAAACTTTTTAATTATCGAGGCCCGTCTCTCGCGTCCAGTTGGAGGAGGAGCCCCGTCAGCGGCTGCGAAAGAGGCGCTACGGAAGGGGACACGCGCGGCGCCGTAACAAGAAATTATCTACAGTATTTCGCTTTTTCTACTATGCTCGCTCGTTCTCTCGTTTTCTCGTCTGCCTACTTTTTTCTCTATCTTTCCTTCCTCTTTCTCTGGCTCTCTTCCTTTGCCTGGCTCATGCCTCGCACGCTCTCCCCGGTACGCCATCAGTTCTCAAGCGGCCGCGCGAGAGCTGATTTCGTCTCGCATTCGCGCCTTGCAATTCTGCGCTCGCGTCTGCCGTTCCTCTCCCTGGCGGCCGATTTCGACGAGACCCGCTCGAAAAAAAAGGAAAGGGGCTAAGAGCTTGTCGGCTCTTGATTATGAAAAAGAGAGAGAGAGAAAGAGAGAGAGTATCAGAGAGAAAGAGGCAAAGGAAAGCCGGATTACGTGGCGCGAACGGTAGCAAATTGTGTGGGGGCGGTCGTTGTCGTCGAAATCGGTCGCAGGTTCCTCTCTCGTTGCTTAACAACAGAATGCGCCTAAGAAAAGAAAATTAAACAATAAGTAACTTTGGACAATGATTGCGAATGCTTTTCCTCCGCTCTTCTAGTTCTATTCTCTCTTACTCTCTTTCAACGTGTCTTAATTTTCTCTCTATCATTCCCTTTCTCTCTTTACTCTCTCACACTCGATCTCGCTCGTTAGACAAGGTACTTAGAATATCCTCAGTAAAGTCTATATTCTTCTTTTACCTTACGCACCTACCAAATATCGATCAATTAATTAATCAATTAATAATAATTATTATAATAATATATAATATTTATTTATTCATTTATTTATATATATATATATTTATATAATAGCTATATACAAGGAGGTTGTCGATACTACTATACTCTTTTTCCTTTTCTCTCACCTTCTCACCCTCTCCCTCTCAATGTATCCTTCTTCCCGTTAATATTTGTATGTGTGCGCCTGACGCTCTCTCTCTCTCTCTCTCTCTATCTTCCTCCTTACCCCCTGTGTTTTTACGGAGAGACTTGCGCGTTTTTAGCGTCACGTCGACCTTTTCGCTCCTTCCTCTCTCCATTTTATTTCCCTATTACTCCCGTTACTCTCGCATATTATTGTGGCACTGTTGTCGATCTACTGTGAACCTCTTTCTTTCTCGCTCCCCTTCTCTCATCCCTTCTCTACGGCGTTCGTTACCATTCTCCCGTCTTGACCCTCGTAATCTTGCCCCCTCGCCCTAGACTTCGTCGCGCGGCTTGTGCCCTTGCTATGCGTGATGGGTATGGATGTGGGTGTGCCAGTGTTACTCGCGTATAACCGCAGGTCGCTTTAAAGGCGCGTGCCGCGTGTACGACGAGTCGTCTTCTCCTTTCGCAGAAGCGCGATCCTCCGCGTAGACCCTGATCTACGTGGGACTACCGTCCACGTGCACGTATTTGAAATAGCGAAGGGTAAAGTAGCCCGCCCTTTTTAGTTCGCTGCCATTCCGGAAAATGGGTAGTCCGCCGAGGTGTAAGACCCCGCGAAGGAAACGAACGGTCGAGAGAAAGAGAGAAGAAGAGTAGAAGATCCAGCAATTAACAGGAGGGAGTTCTGGCTCGCGGTTGAAGAGGTGGCGAGGAAGGAAGCGAGGAAGGAAGCGAGGAAGGAAGCGAGGAAGGAAGCGAGAAAGGACGCGACTTTTCGAACCGAAGACGAGTGGCTGAGAAAGGCAAGGGCAAGCAAGCAAGAGCAGGCAGGAGCAGGCCACTAGCCAGGTAGCCAGGAACAGTTGGGCTTCCTCGAAAGTAGTTTAAATTGCTTCTGTCTAAGAGGCTGCGAGAGGAAACGGTCTCAACGGCCAGGAATCATCGGATCTCGCGGGGACTTCGGGTGACTATTCACTCGGCGAGTTTGTCTCCGATTCGAAGATTGCCTCCGAACGAAGTTACTGTCCGCGACTGTAATCCCGGCTGCGCTCCGAATACTTTCTAACTCGGAAACGTGAAAGTTAATCAGCGGCGAGCCAGCTCGCTCGGATATATACTGGAGTCAGCCGGCAATCAAGATCGGGGTCCCGTCCGATCCTACCGCTGGTAGGTTTTCAGACTGACCGCCTCGGAAGTTCTGATCGATACGGGTGTTAGATCTTCGAGTGGACTTTCTAATGCTAACTTTTCATGCATGGATGCCCGGTGGCAGTAGAACGAGCCGAGCTCACCGCCGGTATTAACAACCAATTTGCGATTGGTCTTAAGCCGATAAGTGGACGGCAGAGACTTCCAGTGTTCCGCCAATCTGACTTTGTCCCTCTACTCGGATCGAGTGCAAAATAAAACCGGAAGAATCTATGACGATCACCCAAAGAATCGTAAGGGGGTAACGAATGAGCAAAAGCGCGAAAATTAAAAATCGAAACTATTCTTCTCTTGAGGAGGAGGATTCGCCGTGGTGCAAAGTAGCCGCCAATATACCTTGGGTACTTGCACAATATTAAAACGCTACTTCGTCACGGTCAACGGCTCGATCTACCAAGCGTAGTTCTGGACGCTGAGCGATTAGTCACCCTCGGTACCGTGTCGAGTCGGCCTATAAAACGACCGAGCGCAGGAAAAAAGGAAACGCAAGAGGAACGATGTAGGATTACTTGTGTGAACGGAGGAGAAACCGCTCGAAATGGGAAACGAACGGTGGAGAGACCGCCCCTGATTCGTCGGGGCTGATTGCCAGCTGAGGTTCAGGAGGGAAAGTGTAACGCAAACGTAAGTGTACTCGCGAGCACGAGCACGTGCGGGGGATGACGAGTGGGCGGGCGAGTGGGCGGGCGAGCGGGCGAGCGAGCGAACGAGCGAGGAGGAAGCGCGAGTGTGCCCCGCGGAACTTAAGAGGCGAGTAAAGGACGAAGTAGACCAACAAGGAAACCGAGAAGGGAACAAGTGAGTTCTCCTAAATCCTCCAAGACCAGCCGGAGTTACTGCTTGTCCTTGAGTCCACCGAGGATCGCGTGGCTCTCCATCGAGGCGCTGAGGTTACTCAGGTTGCTCAGGTTGCCGAGGTTCCCGAGGTTCGGCTGATGCGCGTAGTTCCTGATTTGGTGCAGACTGATCAGCTGATTGGGAAAGGAGGTGGCGTTCTGGTTCGTGGTCGTGCCGGAGGTGACTCCGGCAGAGGACGAGGAAGCCGGCGAGGACTTTTGCGTGGAGTTGAACGCTTCGTAGAGATAGGGCCTGGAGGCCGGATGATGGCTGCCCGGGTAGTGAAGGTGGTTGAGAGGGTTGAGCGGGTGCTGCATCGAGGAGATCGAGTTTATCGAGATCGAAGAGATTGGCGTGAAGGCCGAGCTGCTGTTAGGGTGGTGGTTTGCGCCCGGTTGCGGGGTCTGTTGCCTCGAGTCGTTCTCGATCGACTCGGCGGTACGGTGGCCGTGCCCCGGTAGCAGCATCTCCAGATTCTGGTTCTGGTGGTAGTCCGCTGCCGCGGCCGCCGCCGCTGCCGCATGGTGGTGCGGAAGCCGCTCGTGGAGATCGCTGATCACCGAGTCCGGACTGACCTTCGGCCAGTAGTGATCCTGGTGGTGGGCGGTCATCGCGTGGATCGAGGGCCTGAGCCCGGTGCCGATGATCGGCGGCCGCTTGTCGGTCCTCTCGGCGTGCTTCTGCATGTGCTTCGCCAGGTAGGTCTCCTGGGTGTAACTCTTGCCGCAGTACTGGCAGATGTGCGTCTTGAGGTGCTTCGACTCCTTGTGCTTCGGTATGTGCTCGAGCAGGCTGGGCTCGTCGGAGAAGCACTTATAGCAGGAGTTACACTTGTACGGCTTGTCGGTCTGGTGGCAGCGGGAGTGGCTCTGTAGGTTGCTCAGTTGGCTGAACGCCTTCGTGCAGCCTGGATGCCGGCACTTGTACGGTTTGTCCCCGGTGTGCGTGCGGATGTGCTGCTGTAGGTGGCTCAGTTGAGTGAACTTCCGCTGGCAGATCTCGCAGCGGTACGGCTTGATGCCCAGGTGGATCCTGGTGTGCTGCGACAGGTACGAGGAGTTCGCGAACGCCTTCGAGCACTGGGTGCACTTGTACGGCTTAGCCTCGCGCATGTGGATCTGCGTGTGGAGCTGCAGGTCCGCCTTGCTACCGAAGATCTGCAACAGAAACGATGATCGTTCGTCAGTAACCCATTTTCAATTCCCCACTAGATGTATCTTTTAACCCGTCTCCCATTCGGCGCTCTTTGGTTTCCCAGTGCATCGCGTTGCTTTGGTTCGAAACTACTCGCGCGATAAGAGAAACCGTTCAAACGATCGACAGGTGAAGGGGTGAAGGGGTTCATCGTCGTTTTCCGACTGGCCAGAATCTCTCCTTCGTCTCCGCGGCGAATCGCATTAGCCGTGGGCCGCGGTATATTTATAAATAAATAAATGTAAACGAGGACTGGCGGCAGTCGGAGTCTACGGCTCCGAGCGGGGAGAGGATGACCTTGTCTATCATGGCCTAGCCTCGAGGCATACCTGACTGACTGGCTTTAGCTACCGCATAGATATCTCTCTAGTTCTCTCGGTCCCACCCCACCCCGCAATCATAATTCCTCCTTCCCCGTCAAGTCCTCCGTCACCTCTTCTCGCTCTCGCTCTTACTCTCTCTCTCTCTCTCTTTCTCTCTCCTAAGTCGCTTCCAACTTCTCGCTCCTTTTTGTTCCGCCGTGATCTCGCTCTCTTTGTACACTGCTTGCTACCTCGGACAGCACGGTCTCGCGTACCTTTTTCCACGGAAATAAAAGGAGAAGGAAAAGGATGATATGTACAACGGTTCAGTTACGATCGCCCCTTTCTAATTCCTCTCGAAGCTCCTCGCTCCGCCAGCAGCTCATCGCGACTGTCGACTTACTCACACGGACCACGGCTCTGAATTTCACTAACCGAGAATAATAATTCAAGGATCCTCGTACGTACTTCGAACGATGAGATCCTCCTACCGCATTTACATCGACTGGAGAATCCGACTCGATTGTCCGGGATCCGGAGCCAAACGATCAAGGCAGCTAACGCAACAAGTAATTCAGGCCAGTCACGAGATTCCTGGCGTCTCGGAATCCCGATATTCCTAGGATACGTGATTAGGGCTCTTTTCGTGCCAGGAGCAACAGAACCAAGAGACTATCGTACAAGGATATTGGGATGGGAGATATTGGGGCGCGAGGACTCGTCGAAACTATCCTGGACACGCGAGTTGCGACGTAAACGGTGCTAGTTTCCTAGCATCGCGAGTCGCTCTCGAGATCGTTACGTAAAACCTCGGGTTCCTTTCTCGGATCGGCAGCGGATCGCTCTCTGTGCCACGCCCGAGGATTCAGGAGCAAGTCGCGCGGCATGGCGCGGCGTGGCGCGGCTCACGGCCTTCCAAGGATAACGCCTCACCAGGCCATCCAGCCGTCGCGTCGTGCCGATCCAGATCGCGAAAACGGCGCGCGCGAGCCTTAGAGATCGCCATCGATGATTTATGCGCGAGCGTACTTCCGGCCGCTCTCGGCTCTCGCTTCTCGGCGAATTATTCAGAGCGAGGTCCTGATGACCGATATAAATTCATAATGATCCGATCTGCGTGGTTGCGCAACGCAATGACCATGTTGCGCATGCAAGTAGATTGCTTCGTTTTGCAGCGCGAACTGGTTCGATAGCGAACCGATACTGGAATTCATATAGACCGAACGTAGCTGTACTTATAGATCTCTCGCAGGCTGAAAGCCTTCCAATTAAGAAGAGACCCCCTCCGAAACGTAATACACCGTGCAGACATATAATTCGGCAAGCGAGCCGACGTAACGGTACCGAACTCGAGAGTCGCGTGACTACTCTGATCGATCATACTCGCAGAGTCTCAGGACGAAAAAAATCTAGTCTCGATTATGACCGAGGACTACACGGCGGGCTCGAGCCAACCGGACGATTCACGAGCCCGTAAAGTTCGAGTACATCATTGGCAGTAGCCATCAAAGTAGATGCGGGAATTCTGGTTACGCGAATGTATACTTCTATCATTATAGCTCTCGAAGCTCTGCTGCCGTTTCGGGTCATAATCATTGCCACTAATTTATCGGTGGCTAAGCGCTATTTAACGCGTCTGTCCGTCTCAAAGGACTGACTGGGAACTAAATGAGCCGCGTACCGTTAGCACGCGAAATCTTCCTTAATTCGTTTGGCAATCGCGCGAGTCGCAACGGGGATAACCCGCGCGGAAGGTTGGCCTCCGATCCTTTTACTACTCTGTTGCCTGGTGATTTATTCGGTGATCGATCGACGACGGCGGCTGCGGCAACAGCAGCAGCAGCAGCAGCAGCAGCAGCAATTCTCTCTTGTATGCGCGTCTCTTCAACAGCTGACTTGGCACGTCCTTTAACGGGCTGGAGCCACGATTTTTTATTTCCTCCTTTCGAAACGCGTCCTTGCCGGTGTCAAGTTCGCACTCGGCCCACGTAACGCGACCGTTCGCGGCTGCCTGGCTCCGTTCTCTTTCTCTTCGTCTCTTTTCGTCTCTTTTCCTCTCCTGCTCCTTCCTCGATTACGCCTTCGCTCGCGCCGTGCCGCGCTGCGCCATCGAAGGATGCCGAGGTGCTCGAACAATCGGTTGGATTAAGGGATTCGACTGGAGCGATGCTGCCAATTAAAAAATATTTAGCATTTTGTCCGATGGATCCTTAATTACCCTCTTTCACCCCTTGCTATTTGAAAGAGGACTTCTTGAATGGTCGCTTTGTCGGGAGCTCGCCTGTAATTGCAGAGCAACAAGCGAGCTCTGCTCCGGTAAGGATGCGAATACTATTGTCGCGACCATTTTTCTTCCTCTTTTTCTTCTTCTTCTTCTTCTACTTCTTCTTTTCAAGAGTGTACCATTGATGTAGGAAATCGAGATCCTGCATCGAAGCTAAGCTAATTGATTCAGCGACATCAGGCGCTAAATAGTCTGCGTTATTGTCTTTGATAGCACTTTGATGCGTGAAATTCTCTGGATATCCAATTTCCTTAATTCCCGAGTGAATGGTGATCTTAATATGCTGGTGGATCATCACGAGATGATTGTTGGTACGGTGAATTATGGGAGAAGCTGCGTCACGTAAAACGCTCGTTTTTGACTGTCGAATTATTAGCGTGCGGAGGATGAGCGATTATCCACTCCAAGGTTCCCGTCGTAAATAATCTTCGGTGATCTTTCGACCAATGCAAATTACATGGGAGTGGATACAAATTGACAGTTTTAATTGATAGGAGACTCGGTGCGTCGACGGCCCTGGATTACGCGGTGCTCGCGAAATCCAGTGATTATTCCCGGTTGTCGTGTATCAAGGCTTTATCAGACTCTCCACTTTCGCTTCGCGTGAAAACCATTATCCTGGAATTTCCAGGGACCCATGCCGAAATTTTCCTAATAAGTGTGAGTTGCACGAGCGACAGTGTGTTCGAATCCTCGAGGTAATCTCTCGCTATGCCTTGATGGCAAATTCGAGATAATTTAATTAACAGCAGTTTCAGGATTATTATCTTATCTTATTTTTACCTAATATCTTGTTTTCCTAATGTACAATCTTCATTCGAAATGCTTCGACTAAACGTACGGTGAGCGAGAAGAATTTTTGTCAAATCTTCGTTAAGGTTCATCGGAGATGGAAGAAATCGTGAGATTCGCGACTGGTTTCCCACCGAGGAACCACGGTCCGAAGGAGAGGAATCAGTCATCCTGCCGCACGAAACAGCACACCAAGAAAAATAGTAAATGATAAATCCAGAAATTGCGTCGGCAGGCTCAAGCATGCGAAATTAACACTTTTTAATTGCGAAAGAGCTGTGCGTCTATGGCCCGAGGCTACTCGCTTAGGCGACTGGCACTTCTGCTTCTGCCTCGACTCAAAGCTGCTCCAGGGATTTCTGATTAATCGACGACGATTTGCTCGGGCGACGATGCTCGAGGAATCGAGGGAATCGCGCGAGCCTCTCGCCGTAATCTCTCGAAATAAACTCCGCTGTGAGCATCTGGTTATTAAGCGAATTGGGATAGCTGATCGCCTCTTCCACTGGTTCACTTGTGAAAAGTCGAGTCCGCGAGCCGTGCGAGTCTCAGAATTGCAGTCTCACGCTTCAACATTGACTTCTACTAATGGCGAACCAGAGAAGATCTGCACGGACGATTTCTCGTTACGTAAAGCTAGAGTACATCAGGATTGATAAATCCATATTTCGTTGTCGGAAGATATATCTAAATTCTTCGATGAAACGTCTACCGGACTATTTTCCAATATGAATTGTAGAGATTCCAAAAGAGGATTAAATTCAATCGGAAACAAAGAATTCACCCCGTTGCATTACGGGTAATTCCTTTAACCCTTCACCTATTAAGCGTCGCGTAAAGTTCGAGCGTAACCAATGCAAGCAATTAGTCTGGCGTCTGAGAAAAGAAACGATAAGTGTAGCATCGGGGACGTTTATTTCGATTTTCGTCGGAGCATCAGCAAGTCTTACCGGCGAGAGAGTCTGGTTCCCAGTGAGGTGGAGGGCCGCGCGAGTGTAGCCTCGAGGCAGGACTCGTAAATTCAATTTAAATATTCGACCTTAATGACCGTCCGTCAGAGGCGAGAGAGTATTCGGTAGTTGTCAGGGTCGCTCTCCGCTTCGCGGTATATCCTGGCTGCTCGAGGAAGAACCATCGGTTCCCATCTGCTCTTTATTCCCTTGCGCGAGCTGGTCTACGCGGCGATCGCGCGTCCGCGTGCCCGCGAGCAATTAGAAACCCCGGGACCAGAATTATTTACTGTACTATTAATTACTGGGGCTGGCATTTACTGCGAAGCCCGGTTCGCGCGTCTGCTTTAAACGCTGCAATATAAGCCAGGCGTCCGAATTAATCCACTTGTTGATGCGAAAGCGTCGCTGCTACCTGCTTGATCATTAGACCACTCGAAAAGGGAATAATACAGAAAAGTGGAAACGAGTGCTCGAGATTGACCAAGTAGATCGGACCAAAGATTTACCTTATTGGTTACCTTCATGATTCGCACTACACCAAGAGCAATAACGAAATAGTCAATTCCGTTCTTGTGTTAAATATACACAGTCACTGGTAGCCATCAAGGATGAAAGATGGAACAACCTTCACTCGGCTAATTATTTATTTGCGGCAGGAAAACTATCAAATTGTTTATCGCTACGAAGCGCCACACGAAGGGCTGAAATTGAAGTTATGAAGAAATTACTGGGCAGAAATAACGGGGCGAAATTGATTCGTCGTGATTGCGGGGTGAAGGCGGAATAATCGCTAGCGATGGTGAGCAATCGCGTCCGGGTTAAATATAAGCCGCAGGCGTCACAGAATTATTTTATTTTATTAAGAACATTATCTTCGAACGTGATTAAGTCCGTCCGAGCGACCGATCGACGTGCCGCTTAATTCGTTTAACGCAATTTACCCGACGGCCAGTATGCTGTGCCGAGACTCTCCGAGAGGGAGAGATTATTGCATCAAGGAGATACTGAGTAAATTAATAATTAATGCAAATCGAGTCTTAAACGATAAAGACGATCCCCTGGAGGTCTAAGCGAGTCTTCTCTCGATATTGCAAACTTTCGGTCTATCCGGCAATCATCCACCACTCTACATTTCACAGGACTTAGCACTTCTCATTTGCTAGCAAACCGACGAATAAACCGGCTCGATTGGGAAGTTAAACATATAATGAAGACCTAAGTGACCACCAAACGTAATTAAGCCGTGAAAGGTAAAATTGGCGATAATTAGCGAGGCGTCAGTCAAGCCGCAATTTACCAATAACTGGGAGGATATTCGGAGAAATTGTTGACGAAGGGACGAGTCGGTGAATCGATATGCTTATTTAGCTAATAGCGCGATCTGGGACGCGTAAATTTCTGATGGTGGGTGACGTTGTGTGCAAACAATTTATTCGGCCCGTCCTTTTGGCGGGTTGTGCTGCATCGCGGAACGTTCGTCCGGTGCAACCGTGACAACCTGTTGATAGAATTTTCGTGCCAAACACCACGGTATCCCGAGCATAGTCCCGCTGTGGCGATCCCGCTGTTGACACACGCGGGACTCGAAATCAACTTGCCAGCTGGCCAGAGCGCGATAATTTCATCAACTGACCCTCCACAGGCTATCCCTGCAACGACCCTACTTTCCGCTTGCTACTGTTTCGCAGAATAATCTACCCTTCGAACAATGCGCCATCAGAAATTTCGAGAAAGCAATCTCGTTTGCAGGTCGCTTCTACTCTTGTCTCGAGAGGAGGCTAAGTCACTGAATGAACGGATCTGTTTTTGTTGGAAGTTGGTTGTTTGTCAACTGCAATGCTTTTCCAAGGAAGAGCAAGAAGAATATTGCAGAACAACTGGGAAGAGGCATGGACTTGTCTAGGCAATTGAAAGAAGATATTCGAGAAGTGGAGCGACCAGTCGTCGAGGACTTCGGACAACTACTGTGAACAGTAGAAGACTTCAGCAGATGTTCTTGAGTGGTAGCTTTAGTTCCGAAGGAAGGCGAATATTAATTAAAGAGATTTTTTCGTAAACCAAGTCAAGAAAAGTCGAGGTTTCTACCTTTGGAACTTTTGTCCCTGGGAAAATAGGAAGAGCCCTGCCAACTTAATTTTCATTGTTCGAAGGATTGCAGAGACGACGGAGATTCGACTGGTTTGTCGGTGACAAAACATTTTCCAGATTTTCTTGGGTCAAGACTCCTGGCATACACTAAATCCGCTTAAAATGATAATGCGATCGTCTGAAGAGCGAGCGTGGATGAGTTTCCGGCTGGTGTTCGGCTGGTGATCGTCTCGACGAGACGGCCGAAATTCGAGCGCACGTGTCGCCCATAGGAGGGCTGTAGAAAAGTAGAATGGATTAGGGTCCGAGTCGAAGAAAGAGGGCCCCTGCTTACGGTAGAGAAATTGGCGAATGCCGCTTGCCTTGGACCAGGAGAATCGAGAGATTACCGGGATATCTTGTGAGCCATTCGCTCAGAAGAAAATCTAAGAAGCCACTTGTGATTCCATACTGGCCCCTCTCAGGCCCTTCCTGTCCATCCATCATACCTACGCTAGACGTAAACTTCTAGTTTCCGGAAAAGAAAACATTAGCCTTCGTCGAAACGTTCTTATATTTCTTCAACGCACATTTACTTCAATTTCTCTCTTATCCAATACATTTTCACTGTATTTCAGTTTTACTATTTTCCTCGCTGAATCGAATTTTTCCGATCGATTCAACAAGACCGATCGCTATCTCTCGGCGCTCACCTTCCACTTCGGCCATTGTTCGGGCGAGAGTATTAATTCTAATAAGAGGAAACTGACTAAGCGCATTCGAGTGGCTTTTGCGAGTCGAGCGATATTGTGCAAGTGTGTCTCGGTTGACAGGTTTCCAAGGCATCGTTCTTGGACCATTACCAGTTGTTATAATGATACAGGGTGGCACGATGTCGCGAAACCCGAGCCAGTAGTTTCGCGACCACGGACTGACTGATCGAGAAAACCAGGAGCCTCGCGCGCGCGCGGCCGAAGTTCAGTTAATTATCCTTCGGGTCATTAATTACAATTTTGTGGGAAAACTGTCGGTCGATCGATTAACCGGCATTCGGTGAAAAAATCAAGCCACGAGGCCATAGCCAATTCGGCCGGATATCATTAGCGCTGGTGTAAACAGCCACGCGCCGTCCAGGGAACGACATTATTTTCAATTGCCACTACTCAATTTTCCCGTCAAATCGAGGGAACGGATTTTAATGAGTAAAATCGACCGAACTACGTGACCACCAGCGATTCAATTAACACTAGTACTGTCGAGGTGTGGCCTTTGCACCTATTTATACTCGAGCGATAGATACGATCGACTTTGGAAAAAGCTAAACTAATTCGGAATTAATTATAGTAGTGCGCGTGAAAAATTCTTTCTACACAGATCGAACACAACATGATTTAGAATCCGTCAGATTCGATTATGCTACAAAGTATCGAAGATCAATTTGAAATCGTACGAATCATTGATGCTAATTCCGATAGTTTCAGTGCTAAAAGCCGGCTTGGTACAATTAAATTCTCTTCGCTGACTCGTCAGCATATCCAAACCGAGCTGGGTTAGATATATCCAGGATGGCGCATTATGATAATCAGGAGAGAATCCCCCCTCGAATCTGACGGCGGGAGAACGATCGTAATCGAGCACGAGAGGCAGAACTGGCCGCTTGATTTTCCAGAGGGCGATTTGCCGGAGGTATTATTGTCTGGAAAAAAGCGCTTCGATTCTCTTTCCCATTCTCTCTCACCCCTTGCCGGTCGGTCGCACGTCATCTGGGAGCCAGTGGGCTCCCCGTTGGGGCCCGAGAGCGGCCCACGTGCACTGAAAAATTCTGAAGGGTCCCTTCTCCCTCCGACCATCCCACCATCGGCTGAGATCCTTTCCAGCGAGGAGGACCAGGAGCCCAGAGTAAATAGAGATCGCTCCCGATTTTGCGGTGACGCTTTGTGGCCCTTTCGTCGGGAGGCTCCTTTTATCATTAGGATCCCACAATCGATAATACCTCAAACTCGATTGTCAATGGTGCACTCTGCCGCGAAATAATAAGCTCCACTTAACTTCCACGGGTCTTTGTTGCCAGCTATTGGCTTGCGCAATGCCCGAATATTGACACACGAGGTAATAACACACTCGGTACATTAATTTCGCGGTGATGTTTCCCTCGTCAATCAAGTGAAAGATGCTGATCGAGTTATGGATAAGAATCCTCTTTGCTTAAACGAGAAGAAGAAACATTGTTGGATCATTGGAATCGTTCTCCGCGAGGTTGAATCTGTGTGAAAAATCGAATGGGAGATCGAGCGAGTGTCAGCATGATCCAGCGAAAAAAGTTGCTTCGATTTGTCATAGGTTCGTTAAATGCGGATTAGTCTGTGAAATTAAGCGAGACTGAATTACGAGCGTCGTCATCTTGATGACATCTTTTCCCTCCCTTAGTGTCTTAGGATGTAAATAGTCGATCTTGAATTTGGTCGGTGATTATACCTTCGGACGATAGTCTCACATTATTGTATACGTCCGGCGCTTGCACACTGGGTAACCCGAGAGACTCAAGATTCAGCGGATTTCCACCTACAGGTTTTACAGGTTCTACGGGTTCCCCTAGTCACTGAATTTCTGGAAAGCCATCTGCTCTCCGCGCGCACTTCGATTACACTCGTTGCTTCGATTATCCTCGAGAAGGCCTGCGAGAGCGGCACTGGCGTAAAAAATGCGGATTCTGAGTGATCTACGGAAGCGAAATGCTCGATCGGCCGATTACGTAATATTGAGATCGACCCTCGGCATTTCGCAGCTAGCCGATTCGTGCATCGAATCGTAGGAAGACGATTCTGACACCTAAGGTCTTGGTACACGATGAACTGACTTCTCGAGTGCCAGAATTTGGCGGAGAATAATTCACCGGCGAACTTCTTCGTTGAAAAAAAACTGTCGTGAACGAGGGAGAATGGTAGTATTGAATGCAGTAGCTCGTCAGAGCAGAGAGGAATAAAAGGTCCGCGAATGAAATTGGGTAACGTTCTGCCAATCGACGAAAATCCTCATCGTAGACCGAGGAAAGAAGCAAATAGAGCATAGTAGTACAAAGGCCACTCTGCCGCGTATTACGGGAACACCGCTCGTAATGATGATGAAGATGATGGTGGAAATGAAAATGATGATGATGATGATGATAATGATGATGATGACGAGAAGGAAGAGGAGAGAGAGGGGGAGAGAGGGAGAGAAAAAGGAGAGGAGAAGGGGCAGAGATAGAGGAGAAGGAGATTCGATCCTACCGGTTTCGAGCGACGAGGCGAGGTGAGACGAGGCAAGGCGCATCGCATCCTACCTGAGAGAGGAGAGCGCAGTCTGGATCCTCCAGAGTGATGCTACTCGCCGCTATGCGGCAGCTGGTAGCTGCTCGAACGAGTATCCGCCCGATCCTTTATCTCCCCAATTATACAATCCTCTTTATAATTGGAGGACCACCCTAACGAAAAGGAAGCGGACCGACCAGGAAACGCAGATTCCTTTTCACGCCGCTATTCCCTTCTCCTCTTCTCTCTTGGCGTTCTCTCAACCCCTCGAGACTCTAGCTACCGCGTCGATGGATCTTTGCTCCGTCATCCTTCACTAATTATTATCGGGACGTTCGGAGGATCGGTGAATTCGACCTGTTTAATTGACCAGCGAAATAATTACATTACTCATCCGCGGCCACGATCGGAATATTACCCAACCGATAACGAATGCAACGCTCTGTTTGCTCTCGTTGTTTGCAACGCCCGTCTACAGGAGTAAATAGATGTCTCTTTGCAAAAAAGTGGACTTGCGACAGTTATGTAATAAAACAAGCATATTGGAGAGCGAGTCGGTCTGTAGGAATGGCGAGAGATTAGTCGCGAAGGTCGGGTAAACACAAAATTATGGAGCTATTGATAATGTTTATCGGTGGTTGGAGGAGCAAGAGCACAAGGGTAGTTGTGCACTTGTACTCTCGGGTGGTGGTACTTGCCGGGTACTCGAGTGATTCATCGAGCGAACGACACGCGCGCGCTTCTTCGCGCTCTTCCTCGCGAAGGTCGCGGTTCGCTCACTTGCTCGTTCGTTCGTTCGTTCGTTCGTTCGTTCATTCGATCGATCCGAAGTCCACTCGATACCAATGCCGGGCTTAATTATCTCGCAAAAGGTAAAGAGACTAATTGCCGCGTAGCGCTCGCGTTCCCAGAAACACGCATCGCATCGTCAAGATAGATCACCGTCACACGTACACTTTCAACCGCGACCGTGACATTTTTTTCTTGCGGGAACGACCGCGATTCTGGACGCGGAAAAATCGTTTCTACCCTTCGGATACTAGGGAAACCTCCGCATTGTCTGTCGACTAGCGAGCTCTGTCTACCGCGAACGAGTCTACGTATCCAGCTTAAACGAGCTTAACCGAGCAACGGCTCCCTGTGAAACCTCCATTCATTAAACTTGCACCGCACTGAACCAGTCGGTTATGCGTCAGCTTTATAATTGAAGATCTCATTATAGCTCAGAATTGTACTCCGATGGGAAACCTTAATTCGCCGAGTTCTCGAAACCGTTCTCTGGGAATTGATCGGTGTCGAATATTAGAGACAAGTTTAGGATTTGATTTTGACGGTGTTGCATTCGCGGTAAATCAGCTAATTCCACTGAATAAATTCTCCTTGGAACGAAGATGCGCTTGAATGAAGGGAGCAGTAAAACACAGCGGAAAAGCGTAGCGGAAGTAAGAAAAGATGTCAAAGCAAACGACAAGATCACGAGAGTGCAATAGAGTTTTTTTTCCAAAGAGCCGACTATCGCATAATCAAACTTCCGTTGGCAGCCACTCGAAAGGAGAGCAGCATCCGCACCTGTAGATCCGACTCGAGCTCGCCATTCATTAGCGGAGTCGCGTTCCTAGAGAAACCAGTAGTCACTCGGCATGCCACGTCACGCACATTTTTCTGCGGATTACAGCGCGTTTTAACCGGCCTAAATAACCCGCTTGAAATTACACGCTCGCGTTCTCGTCCAAAGGGACACGGAATGCCAACAGAATTTATACGCAAAATACGTATCGTTCGTTATCCAAACTGATCGTGAGCGAACATCAGAAGAACTGGAATTGTGGAAAATTCGCAAAGAGATTTTTACCGATCGATAATTGAAACACTGAACGTTGGGTCTCAGTTTCTATGGGAAATTGGTCATTAAAATATTAAGTTCTGCGAACTGATTGAACGTCGGGACGAGGTGGAAGTCGACAGCGAAGTGGAGATAGAACGAGGCAAAGAGGAGAAGAAGAAAAAGAGGGCATGGATATTTTTCCTTGGTGTTTCCGTAGAACGACTTGCAGCAGCCCGTTCGTAGGAATGACTTCGACTGTAACAATTACCCGTCGTAAACGCAACAACCTCGGTCGAACTTCGCCAGTGTGGCGGCTCAGATTGAAATATAAAGGTGGCATTTTTTTCGTCTTTCTCCCGCTCTGGTTTACGGTGGGTACCACCTCCTTGCCTGTAGTCACGGCCATTCACGAGTTGAAACGAACTTGCAACAGACAGTAAGACAGCCGTTGATCGGCCATCGACGGTGAAATAAAATTGAACCTGCGGCAAAGTGGAGCGAGATTAAAATCGGCCCCTTTGCACCGATCTTGCTTCCTCGATTACTCCTCGACACGATGCCACGTAATCACCACGACTAATGCATCCTTATTGGTCAGGCGCTTCAGTGGAAAAACAGAGAAATTGGAAAATATTCACGCTCGATCAGATTCGTTCTTCAAAGAACCTCCGATATTGAAATCTAAAGGAGAAACGATACAGAGAAAACTGCAATTGTGCCACGCACTCGACTATGAGGATTTTACTTTCGTTATTTGAAAACTCTTGCTTGCGAACTTGACGCCAGAAAGAAGAAGTAGAAGACTCCAAGTTTTCTTCCGATAATTGGCGCGGAAAACTTTCCTCGCGTCGACCAAGATACCGGAGGAAAAAGGAGCAGGGATGTCGAGGAATAATCACGATGATCCTTGTACTCTCGCTGTTCTTACATCGTTTGTTTTTCTCGAGCCTCCTTCCTGCCGCTTTTTCGAAGAGTCCCTCTGGCCCGACAAGATGCACGGCAAAAACGCACCCTCGTAATTGAAGTTTTAACGAGTGAAAATTTATTGCACTGCCACTTCATTCGCTGCCCTTCATCCTTTCTTCGTCCCATCCTTTTTTGTTTGAAAAGACCTCCTCGATTCTTCTATCGTTCGGTCGACCATCGTTCCGTGCCACACACTTACGCGTTGACCATTAATAAATACAGAAATTGCAACAGGACAAAGATGACCCCGCTAAATAGACTACAGGAGTTACGAGAGAAGGAACGAGCCAGAATGGAAAGTACTAGAAAGAGTCGTTTGCGGCTCACAGCCCAATTTTAGGCCGATTCAGAAATCGTCCTCTTATGTTTCACCTAGCGTTGTACAGTATTGTGCAACGATGTTGTAATAAAGAAAATCCCGGGTGCATTGTAGACGAGACCGGTGCGGACGAAAACGCTCGGCGCCTTTGTCGCTCCTGTAACACTATCGAGGATCGAGCAAGAATGACGAGGCCCAGCAGAATGGCGGCTGTTGGTGGCTCTCGTCCTCACCCTCGTCTTCGCCTTCGCCCCCGCCACGAATCTCTTAGGATCCCTTCGTACAGCGTGTACCACCATTATTGTCCGGCGCGTCCAAGAATCGCCGTATAAAAATCCGATCCTCCACTCGACACCCTTTCCTACCTGTTCTCACCGCACTCGGCACAAAGAAGAAAACAAGTCGAACTGATTCGGGAGAGAGAAGTGGACCGCATCCTAAACTACCACTCCTAGTAGCATCATCATCGTCATTGCCACGAGGTTCTCACCGCGATGGAATGCTCGAATAACCCACTAGCTCGATAATTACTGACCTATTGGAAAAAGCGCGAGTCACGTCCTGTTCGGAAGACGATCACCGATCGAACTGAGAATCGTTTCGCTTCTGCTCTCGTCTGGCGAGTGGAACAACTCGGAAAGGGGGTTGGTGTAACGAGTCTAAATCCACGGCGACAGGATCCACCTCCTCTTGCAGTGGAGCTTACGTGGACGAGAGCGGGAGAGCGAAGCAGGGGTGAGAGCGCAGGGGGTTGGTCGTTTCGATCGGGGTGGTATCCCTTGGCCGGGCTAACCGTGGACGCCCGAGCGCTCCTAGGGGAGGATTTTTTTAAGCTAGGACACTCAATGCTGCCCGCGCCTCCCCGTCCATGTGTGTGTGCGCGCGCGTGTCTATGTGGCTGATACACGCGCGTACTCCGCGTGCACCCCCTTAAAAAGGGACGAGCGGCTCTCGGGAAGAAGAATGAGAGCGAATCGAGAGTGAGAAAGAGGGAGAAGCCATCTGCGCCCTCGAAAGGATACTTACAACGGTTTCCACGAAAGAATGGATTTTCGGGAATTATCGGGAGTACCGGGATCGCGGATACTTTCCGGCAACTCCTGACCACCCTTCTCCTCGCTGCAGTAGCTACGCGATCCTCACGCTACTCGTTCCCGTGGCCCTGCATTCATTCACCGCGATAATAGGGACTCGCTCGACGGCCACAAAATCAGATGCGCCGCTAACGATCGAATCTTCCTCCGCCTCCTTGCTCTCTGTGTGTGCACCCTGTGCACACTCTGCACATTGTGCCGAGAGTGCGTAGACACGTTGGTTTACGATCGAGTGGCAGCCCCCCTACCCCCCTCCACGGTTGGTGTATATATCGCGATTCGCGAGAGCGCTCACTGGAAACGCGAGTATCTACACCAGCTATGGCAACTATGGCAACTATACCGGTGCAACCTTGTAATATTTTTCACGAGGAAATCTCACGACTACGTGAGCTCACTGAAAGCGCGAGACAGGTGTGCACGTGTGGTCTGCTCGCCGGGACATTCCTCCGGTTACTAACAGGAAATCGGCCGGCTGATCCTGTTGACTGCTGACGGATCAAAAGTATCTTTGTTCTTTCTGCCCCTAGTGGAGTATGATGCTAGTTGCATTTAACCAAAAATCTCTTTGATATTGAATTTACCGAGACTCGGATATAGAATTTGAGTTTTGACTGTTGCGCCTAAGATTCTGGACTGATTTCACAAATGGAAGGTACGTCAGGGAAAACTGAAATCCGTGCGAGGAGTATCGTAGGGTGGTAGGGAGAATTCTGTGCGTTCGACGAAAAGAAACACCGACGAAAAAGAACAAGGAAGAATTGTTTAACGAACGGAGCTGGGGAACGAATCGAACAACGATGACGAGGACGAGGACGAGAACGACGGTAGCGGCAGGTGAACGGCACGTGCGTAAATGGTGAAAGGAGAGCGCGAGGAACGGAGCAAAAAGGAATGGAAAGCAGCGGCGCGCGAGCGTTCACGATCGCGAGGGGAAGAGATAGAAGGAGAAAAGGACAGAAAGAGAGATCCGGGCATAAAGAGGAAAACGGAAGCAAAGTGAGAGAGATAGAGAAAACGAGAGAGAAAAAGAGTGGGCACAGAGCGAGTCAACGAGGAAGGAAATTCACTAAAAAGAAGAGAACCTAACGAGATATCGGCACTGGAAAGGCAGACGAACGAGCAGACGAACGAGCAGACGGCCGCCGTCGTGCCGCGACGATGAACCACCGGAGAAATCAACTCGCGCGTGCTCCATGCAAATATTCACGGTGTTTTGCGCCTGCCAAGATAAGCCGACGACACTGTCACGAGCAAGAAAAATTCGCGAGTGTCGTTCTTGGCACAAGCTCGCGCTGCTATCCTGATACGTAGAATCTTCTTCCTACCACCGAAACTTTAAACGAGAATTAGGAATAGGATCTATCGTATTGACGACTCGTAAGCCACGAAAGATGGATAAAGAGTAAGTAAACGTCAGCTACGGGTTAAGACCGTCGAAATAAAGTTAAATGGAGATTGACTGCGACAGGGAAAATTATATGGAAAAATGCTAACAGAGACAAGGACTAAGTGCAAAGAGCAGTTGATCGGGGATGGAGCAAAGCTACGCGAAAGCAAGGAATAACGACGGACAGCGCAAAAATAAAGCGATCCATTAAGCGTATTAACATTGAACGCAGATCGCGAGTCGTGCAAAGGCCACTCGGCTCTGGGAGCATGGCAAAGCGAGCGGTTCAGGACCAGTTACGTTAGGAGAAAATGACCGACGAAACCTATCTGCCGATATCCAGCAACCCTAAAGCACCGACGGAGAAACTAGCCACGAAACAAAAGCAACACCTCTGGAAAAAAGGCGGCCTAGAGGGATGGGAGGGGATGGAAATTACGCGAAAAAGCTGCGCCCCCGACCTCGCCCTTAGCGAAGAGTAAAAAAGACGGGCCAGTGGCCGCGCGTCCGGGCGCAAAAGTACCGTTGGCAAAGGTCGCTCTTTCTTTCCCTTTTTCGCCTGCACCTATTTTTCGAAAAAGGCGAATCACTGCCAAAGGAGGCAGCTACGAGGGAAGCAAGAAAAATACATAATGACGGCAAAGAGCCGAAGAAAACGCGTTGCTGGAAGAGCCGTGCTCCGAGCGCGCCCGGAAAAGCGAACGGTGATATTTGAGCGGCTTCAGAAAGAAAGCTAGAAGAAAAAGGAGCGGGTAAGCGAATGCTCGATGGTACAAGTCAGGACTCTGGAATGAGCGGCGGCTACGGCAGTACAGGAGCGCGACTGGACGAAGCACAGAAAAGAAGAAGCGAACGGCGAAAAAGAAGAGAAGGACGAAGCCTGAGAAGCAGCGGACTAGGGTAGGAAGCAGGAGATGTAGCAAGTGGAGGACGAGGAAGAGGATGCTGATGAGAACGGTGTGGAGCGGCTGGGAACAGTACGACGGCGCTAACGATTCCTTAATGAAAGCTGAAGCAGCGCAGCGGTCCGCCTCGGGTTTCGCGAGCGGCCGGATTCCTTTACAAGGTGCACGCCAGAGGAGAGTCAATCCGCAGAACCCACCAGGAACAGGGCTTAGGTAAACGCGTAAACGCTTACTACGCTGACGCAAGCCACCAGCGGCAGCTACTAGCAGCTACTACCAGCTACCAGCCAGGAGAAAACAGCCAACGGATCCAGTGGTGCTTTCGAGTACTCACCCTGGCTAAGTCGCGGTGTAAACGGGATGTCTGCCTCGATGGCTCTTCGCCGTCGAGGAAATTCTCGAACGGCCCTCTCTTACCCGCGCGCGAGCGCATTTTTCGCCCGTAAGCTCACTCGCGTACAACGCGATTAATCACGGCCCCGTAATTTCAATTAATTCCGACCCTGCGTAAAGGAATTTTTCGAATCGAATCCTTGCTCTACCTGAATTACGATCCTCCGCCGCGACCTGCAATGCGGTTTTTCCGTTACATACTTGGCTTTGTGTCTCCGTCGTTGCGCAAATAGATTCCCGATTTATTTGTTGATCGATCGTGCACGAGCACCTTTCTTCCAAGATCAGTAGATTTTCTGTCCTCGACATGTATCTAACAAAAGAGGAATTAATACTAAAGACCCTATTCTACAACAAAATCTGTAAGGTTTTTTAATTACTGTTCTGTTATATTAATATAAGTAATAATTCTGCTAACTTGCGGCTTCTCGCTGTCGACGGGTTCGCTGCCGTCTGTAAAAGAGCGAGTCGAGCACCTGAACTTAATCGTACCTGTTGAAGCAGATTGCGGAGAGCACTAGTGAAAGCTCTAAAGACCGAACTATGGTACTAGTTTAAATAGTACAATGGTCGTGTCTACACTCGTATAAAAGGGAAAATAAAATTAGCGGGGCAGAAGGTCGAAATAGGAACGCAGAGCAGGACGCGATCCTGTCCAATGAGATCAGATTCGCGAGGCAGATCAAAATCCCCTACAAAATATACCGTTTATCGAGAGCTTCATCGATCAGAAGAATTGAATGAGAGAATGTGAATCTGTAGCAATCAGTAGAGGAACAATTTTTCCACGTTAATATCGGCGAATTCGCGGAGGAAGATCCGACACCGGCGAGAAGAGAGATAGACGGTAGACGGCGTGCAAAGTGCAAAAAGATACCGCTAATTCCGGCGAGTTCGCCGTGCCGCAAGATACCGTAATATCTTTTGGGGAGCCGAAGTGAAAAAAGAAGGATGATAAAAGAAGTTCGAAAGTTATTCAATCTCTCTGCGTGCCAGATGGCAAAAGTTCCTTGACCGCTAGGGACGCGAAATTCGCGAGACAAGAGAAAATTGCGTAACGCGATTGCACCGAATTCGGTCTACTCCCATAAGGGCCTTTCGTCCTCCGTCGACCTTTCTCGCATAATCTACGATCGTCGCGTGGACTTTGGCTAATTTCATCAAAGCGAAACGAAAACCGAGACCAGCAACCGAACGCCTTCCCAATTAGTCGAACAGTCGGGTAGCAGTAGGACAAGTGGCAAGAGTTCTCAGAACTGTTGGATAGCAGGATGCAGCAAGTTACGCGATCCGGATAGCGCGGAGAAGCTGAACGCTGCGCTGCTCTAACCCTTCCGACGAGTTGCGTCGCGTCGGAAGCATCGTCATTAACTCTCCTTGCTACCTCGCACGAGTGTACCTCGCTCTCTCATCCCATTAAGAACGATACACACTCGTCATGAAATCGCCGCAAAACACTTCAGGGAATCGCTCTATCGCTTCGCATCGCGGCACTAACACAATTCGAAGTATCCACCTAGTAATTCTGCAATCTTAGACCGAGGGCAACGAGCCAAGTACATACACCCTCTTAATCGTTCTATTCCAGCAAACAGATTATGCAGCTGGCTACTAACAATGGTACTCTCGTCAATCGTGATCCTTGTCTAGGTATATAATGAGTTAAAACTCGCGAAGAAGACTCCTATCGATAACAGTAATAAGATGAGTAATTGTGGTAAAGATAATTGCGTCGATTATAACGCGCGCTTTATCCAGAAGCCTAAAGGATCCAATCCGAACCTATTGTCATCCAATCAGCATCGAGGGAGCAATCTCTTACTCTGCGATCCAGCTCGATACTCCCAGGTATCGGTGGAATCCGAGACGAGAGCAAAAGACTTTTTAACAGGTCGAGTTTCAAAATCTCACTGACGCACAAATGGAATTACTTGGCGACAAGCGGGAAGAAAAGGGGACCCGAACCCAAGACGTCCGAGATTCACCCTGTGAGAGGACTGTGCGACAAGACAGAAGTAAGAAAAAGGAGACGGAAAGAAAGAACGGTGGGTGCCACGCGCAAAACAGAGAACACCATGCACTCTCCTCTATATATACGAAGAAAAAGGCGGGGGTTGTTGCAGTCGATTGTATCGTTTATTCCTGCAGGCCTCCGAACAGCCGATTATTTTTCGTTCTTCTTGTGTGCTCGCCGTCCTGACCCCCGGAGCCTTTATTGTGACAGCGGCTCATTGTCGTCCACTTCTGGAAAATTGCGCAGGCTGAATGCGTCTTGGAAGATCTCTGTCGGGGTCAGTGGATCCTCGTGCTGATCCTTCAGGATCTGCCGTGAGAAGGCTGCCAGACGTCACCGTTTGAATCTTCGATATACATATATACGTATACCCTCTATACGTATACGTATGTAATAAGGCTTCTTATATTCCACGAATCCTGACCTCCTCATAATCGATACACTTTATGGCGTACCCCATGAATAGAATCATGAATTCTTAATGTGACGCGACTGTAGAAACTGATCGAATTCTCTATATGTACTTACACCGAATATAATTATGGCTAGAAGTGCAAGCGAAGCGATCGACGGAAAGGTTGATCAACGCGGTTTAGTATATTTTCAAGCTACGGTGGTCAGTTCGACGCGTAACACGAGACAGTGGGACTCCGTTTCGAACGACCGCCTGTGGATCCACAGTCGAAGCGAACAGATTTGTTCGAGGCGACGGTGGCTTAAAAATTAATTAAAGAAAGTATTTAAGCGGAAAGTCGATCCGATTTCCAGTGGACTCGAAGAACGACCCCGAGGGAAATATTACACCTCAAGGCGATCCTTCATCAGCGGTGAACTATTTTTATTGACGACACGATTGTCCAGAGATCTCGAGGAACGAGTCGAACGAGTTACGATGCAATTTAAAAAAAAGGATAGATTTGCCAAATGGCGCGTTTGTGTATCTCGGGATTCTGGAGACTTTGATTACTTTTATTTTGGAAGTTAACAAAACACTCTCTCGCGCTTTGCGAGCCTTAAATAATTAGTATTTCGTCGGACGCCAATCTTTCTGTCGGTGGTACTCTCGCTCGGTCTTTCGCTCGCGAGAACGGTAACTTCTCCGCGCGATAAATCAATTAACCGGGCTAATGGGTAAGTGGTGCATTCTACATTTCGATGACGAACTGCACTTTGGAAGCCGATAATTGTTTACCACTGGAAATTTAACTAGGGTAGAAAAATCGAAGGGTACGTGTGTGCTGGAGTGGCTATGTCCCGTTTTATGTCTCTAACGTAACTGGAACTGAAGGTGTGAGAATAGAGAATCGAAAATTTTCTTCGGTGAGCCGCGGAGTTTCATGGCGCGTGATGGCGACTGCAGAGGTGCTTTAGAAAATGTAACGCGATTAGCCGGAGAAGCCGCGGGTCGTCGCGTACTGTCTTCGCGCTCGGCCAAATTCAATAAAGCTCTGTCCCCGCGAGAAGTATCAGGAGATGAATGCAACCTATTCGCCCATTACGCCATGTAGAAACCTCTGCTCAATGAAAAACTAAACCCGGTTCCCTTTTTCTCTCTCTCTCTCTCCCTTTCGCTCACTTTTTCTTCGTCGCAACTTCCTTTACGGAACGCAACTTCTATGTTCTAACGAGAGGGTAGTTTCGCGCAAAGTCGTTACGAGAGAGGAGTCTCGTGGGGGAAGAACGGGTGAAGTACCCCGAATAAAGTTTTCGCGCAGATAGAATCGAGCTGGTGCTCACTCTTTTTTCGATCGGTTCTCAAGAAAAATTCTCACTCTCGCGGGTTCCGGAGTTTAACCGTGATTTTTTCGCGCGTCGTACAAAATTACGTTCATTTGCTAGTTTCGTCCAGGCCGTTAATATTCCGCGCGCGCGGCAATTCGCCCTCGACACCTCAGCCGCGGCTTAAGCGCTAAACGGAGCTTAATTAAAAAATCCTTGCATCCAATTTGCGGCGCGAGCGCAGCCGCACCGAAATCAACCACCGCGAATTAAACGTTACGTCCTGTCCGACGGCCATAAACCACTCGAGGCAAATTCTCCTCCGAAGTGGGCGCGTTACCGAGAGATTTTTCTCACAGTCTTAAGCTTGGAATGAGACCAAAGGGAAACTCGAGAGGAGTTCAAATTGACCTAATGCCAAAAATACTGTTTTTCATGCGAATCTTTACGAGGCAGCGAAACAAGTGAAAATCTGGCGGATGGCACGCGTAACCCACGAGGGTTGCCGCCATCTTCGAAGTTTGACAGCTGGGTGCGCGAAAGCGCGGTCCATTGCAAAACACCCACAATATAGTTTTCAACGTTAAACGAGGCCCTCGCCATGATTTCCGATGCACATAAATCGACTAATCAAAAAACCCGAGATCATCGCTATGGTACAATGGAAAAAAGTTGCTCATAGAATCCTGTATCAATGATAGTACCAGAACAAAGAAGTTGAGTAGCACTAACCACTACGGAATTCACCACACAACCCTGACAATCCTGAGTCATTTCACGACCACGTGCTGCTATTCGAAAATTGGAGTAACAGAGTCCAATTGAAGCCACTCGGGACGTAGTTCGATCGTACGCAATCATAGAAACGATGTTGTAGGTATGGCTCGCGAAGTGGGTAAAAAAATGTCGATTTACCTTGTCATCGTCGTGCGGCGTGGGTGGCGTGGGCGGTGTGTACATACGGGGCGCATAGTCGCCGATCGAGGAAGCGCCACCAGTAGAGGAGCCCTGGCTCCTCGGGGGACTGAGGTCGGGAATAGCCGCGTGATAGTCTTGCAGACCAGTCGGCATCACCCCCGTGGGTACCACGGGCCGATACTCCATAGCGCGTATTTCCATCATTCGAATATCGCTCTGAGACGTTCCTTACGACGTTCTCTCCTCCGATTCTCCCGACTCTCCCGGTGATTCTTTTCGTTTTTTGACTCTCCCTCGTCTCGAGGGCGAGCACTCCGCTCCTCGGCCGTCTTCTCGTACAGCGTCTCGTCTTGGCAGCCGTCGTTCTCGCCGTGGATTCCTTCTCGCGTCCGTTTGCACTTTGATTCGACACGTTGACTCGACGAACACCAGAAACACTCGAGAGTCCTAGGTCTGTCGAAGAGAGCGCGCAGACCGCGGGCAGGAAACACCGGCTTGACCTTGAGCCCTCTCGCGCGCTCTGGACCCTCTCAGCTGCGACCTTGCCGCTGTGAGTTTTTGCTGCAGTTCGTTTTGCAGCTTCCTATCATAACAGGTCGCCGTGGACCGGTCTAGGAGAAGACGGATTAGGATCCTCGGACACGCTGGTTCGACTGGTGATCGTGTTGAGGGTGGAACCGTGGATTCGCGGGGTTGCAAGGTCACACTGCACTCGGGGCCACTGGTCAGTCTTCCTCAAAAATCAGAGTGGGCCTGACGATCACTCGAGTCATCTCCTTGGAAATTTCGCGCTCGCGCGGTCACGAACACAGTTGCGAATGCGCGCGCGAAACAACTCCTGTGTTCTGTTTGCCCCGCGCGAGGGTGGAATGTACATACAAGACAAGGTACCGTGATCGCGTGATTTCCTTCTTGCACGGGATTTTACCCTCCGACGACAATTGTTTACGCTCCCACGGAGGGACGAATCACAGATTTTCCAGGAAAAATCGTAATTGCGGCAGGAACAGCGGCGACAAAGCGTGGATCCACACAATCGGCCGAATATTGGGAGCACTGGACTCGAACTGCAGACGATGGATATGATATCGTACGTCGCTGGCGGTTCGGCTCAGCTCGGCTCGGCTCTCTCTTTCGATGCGTTCCGCTTACCTCAGGGTGATGCTCACCCCTTGGCTACTTTTTGCCGACTGAATGTTTTGCGCCGCCGTGGCGGCCCTCGGAGCGGCTGGAGCGTGCACTACCCCCACCCTTGGATCCGCTCGACAGCGAGTGCTCTCCTCGCTCGCTCCCGAGTCCGGCGCGGCGCGGTGCGACGTTCCTGCTCGCACTGACTTACGCGAGTGTTCTGGCTCTCGCTTGCTCTTACCACTCGCCGGCTTCGTCGCTTCGTCGCGCGTCCCGACGCGACGCACCGAATCCCCACCATCCAGCCCTACTCTCTGCTCTCGCTCTCGCCCTCTCTTTCTTTCGCTCCCTCTTTCTCTCTCTCTCTCTCTCTCTCTCTCGCTCTCTGCCTCTGTTGCTTCGTCCGAGCGAGAGAGAAAGAGACAGATCGCGCGCCACTGCTCGCTCGGACCCGATGGAGATGGATAGAGAGCAGAGAGAGAGGCAGAAAAGAGCATGGACTACTAGGCGCATACGTGAGAGGGGCACAGAGGGATAATTAAGCGGGCATATCTCGCGTCTTCCGTACGCTCTGCCGCTCGTTGCTTCTCTTCCTCGCACCTGCGCCCGTCTTCTTGCCCACCGTTCCTCCGCACCGCGCCGTCGGCCAACGGGGACCGCACTCTTTCTCTCCCTTTAGGGATCTTCCTCGCGATGCTCTCTGGCTCCTCTCCGAGAGCCACCCTCCTAATAAACTCGCTCTCGCTTTTTCTGCGTTACTCTAGTCTCCGAGACACACACCTCGCCCATCTCGTTCGACTACAGGCTTCTTCTTTTGCTGCTTCTCATGCAACGGAGCAATTGACAAAAATCCTAGCGCTCCCTTTCCGCCCAGGACTCCGGGAGTCGTTTCTTGCGGATTGTGCGGACCGATCGGGGGATAAAAACACTGTCAGGGGTGACAGACTGGAGCGAAAAGAAGCGCGAGCGTTCTTTTGCTGGTAGTAGATCCTTCGAAGAGGGTTCAGCGTTGTGGGATCGAGCAAAGGTGGTGGTTTCTGGACGATGGGAGGTCGCGCCACCGTCAATATTAGCCGAGGCACTGCTCCGTGGTAAAATTGATATTGCTTAAAGAAGAGGAGACCACTGGGGGCTCAAGGGGCCTTAATTAAGTAGGCACGTCGGCCGCTCTCTTCTGCTTTGCGTCGATTCTCCTTTTTTCTCCCGCTTTTTCCCTTTCTTTCTCCCTTACTCCGGCCCTTCTACACCCTCGACGGCGGGACTCGCTGGTTTGTTTATTCACAGAGGGCTATCGCTTTCTCGCGGGAACAGGGAATATTTGAACGATGGAATTTCCGTCTGGCGCGTATCCATTTACGTACTGTCGAGTTAACGATATCGTGGATCCTAGAGTCCGCGATCCACGTCTGTGACGATGATGCTTCTCCCGTTCTGAGCTTCCTCAAAACTGATGCCGATCCTTGACGATGCCGGATCGGCGACGCCGCTCGATCTTACCAATGTCGATCGTGGGGAGAGCGAACATCTCCGGGCAAACCTGTTTCGCGTGATCGATCGGACGTGGAATGTGAACTTTGGCTTATCTAGCCGAAACACGTATTTATATAACAATGTAGACGACGACTCGCACTCGCGATAAATAATAGCGACGTAAGTGCGAAGAGCCGTGCGCTGAGCCCGGCTCGTCTCGTCGCATTTTTGTCGGGCTCGCTATCTGTCTACCTTTCTTTCTCCCCGTCACCATCTCTCTCTCCCTTCATCTCGTTTGGTCTTTTGTTTCCACCGGCTCTCGGCCGCCCCCTCGTTTCGCGTCATTCTTTTTTAGCCGTCTCAAGATACGTCTAAGATACCCGCGACACTCTTCACGCCGCAGTGCGTCCTTTTTTTCGCGAGTCCCCGGGCTCGTTTACTAGATTTTCGATGTGCACCAAGAATCTAATGAGACTGCTTGCTACCCGCTTATCTGTCGACGTTCTCCCAATCTCTCTTACCCGCCGAATTTCCCGTTCTACTCGGGGACAAGAGGACCCTGACCTGACCCGTCCACACTCCTGCTTATGCAAAGTCTACATCGTGACTGGGTGGGACGTGCTGCTCGATACGTACTGGTGTAGGCGAGCAATGAATTTCGTGCTCCATTCAACATCCGTAAACGTTCCTAGGGGTCCCGAATGACTCGTCCATACCTTAATCCAGCAGGCTGATAGGCCTCTGTCTCTGAGAAGCCGTGGTTCGATCAACCCTCGGGGAAAAAAAGATCGAGAGTCTGGTTTGTGGATCGTTAAATTTCCCGAAGCTGGCTTGCCACGATTGAGTATCTTCTTCCTCTGGCTCGTTTCTCTCGATCGCATCGAGAAAAGCGCCGACTCACACCAACGGAGGTTGGTGCCTTCTGTTGGGCAAGAGTGCTCGGGCTTCAGGACCGCCGAAATCTGCCCGGGTGCAAAGTGACGCATCGTTTTCCTCGGAGAATTATTTTCCACGCGGGTCTGCGAGTGCCACCCTGTCCGGAGCTTGCTTCCTCGCTCCCTCGTTTCCTCTCTCTCGCACTCGTGCGTGCCACGGTTAATCTTTTTGCGACAGCCGGGGGCACGTGACTAGCGGCGTTGCGTGCACCGGTGAAAAGTGGGAAATTTGTCAGGAGGCCACGGAGCCGTGTAACGTCTTCATAAAGGTGACGCGGCGTCGCGCCGGTTATGGCGATCGATCGTTTTGGAAGGCTTTTCTTCTCCGGGTGGCTTGACACCTCGGTGACTCCTGCTCCTTTCTCCGTCTCCCTCTTTGCCTGCCGCTTTCTGTGAGCGCATTATTTTTTCTCGTTCGAGAACATTGCGCAGTGAGAAAAAAAGCTCGGGCGGAAAAAAGCCGCGCGAGCGCGCGACTGGGATGCCAGTCAAGGGGGTAAAGTTAAAGGGAGAGAAAGAAAGAACGCGCCACGCTCGGTTCTGGCGCCACCGAGAAAAACTGCACCGGTACGTGCACTGTTTCCTCGTTTTTTCTAACGCACCGCGATGACTCAATTCGTCCTGCTCTCCTCTGCGTTTCTTCCTTCCTGTCTTTCTTCCATTCTCTCTTTCCCTCGTTTCTATCCCCTGCTTGCGCTATCTGCGGTTGACCGACTTTTTTGCAACGCTCCTGTTGGCCCTGCCGGTTCTGTTGCATCTTCCCTCTTTTCGCCCTTACCGCCCATTTTTCTCCCCAACGCGACGTCCGCCTACTCTCTCGCTTCCTTTCGCGTGCCTCGGTATTTACTGAGCCCTATCGTGGGTCAGTGGAGTTCACCGGGGTTCAGCGGGGTTCCGAGATACGTAAAAAAAACAGGGAGAGGCTCCTCGACACTCACGAAGGGAGATAAAAATCGCTCAGGGTGCGATCGCCACTCTCAGAGGAGATATTTGATTTTTTCGCTTGTTGTCCATCGTCCACCCCACCGCGGCTATTTACCACCTTTTTTTACCACCGCACTTATGCTGCACCCTTGACTGACATCTGGCTCAATTCCGCGCGGTTACGTCTATTTTCGGGGTGTTCCATCGATTAATTGCCCCGAACAAAAAGGCAGATGCCATTAAATAAGGCTTAGCAACTCTCCCCCCGACCGAGAACGAGGACAACGATATACGAGGATACGAGAAGGGTGCGTTTAACTCGCGAGATTCTCGCTCAACGCGGAAACGACGTTGGGAAACAAGTAGTGGCTTGATAGCCGAAGAGACCACTCGACAGGAGTAGCCTCGCAGAGACCCGTGACGTTGAGGTTCTGCGGAACTTTTGCCGCGCAGCAGCCGGCGCGGCACGGCGGGTTCTCCGAGTCCTGCGCGATAATTATCTGACTATTCGTGCGAGCGACGAGTGACGAGTGACGAATCGGACGGTGGTGGTAGCCTTCCTAGCTTGAAGCCCAGGGTGAGAGAGGCGAAAACGTAAAAAGAACGATTTTCGAAAATGAGCTCTCCCGTCGAGCCGAGCGGAAAAGAATCGCACGGAGCAGAGCAGTGTGGTGCCCGGTTGCCATATGTCTGCCTTTCGGGGCTGCGTTTCGCATCAGGACTCCATGTGCGAGCTCTTCCAGAGCTCCTCGTCTTACGAGCTCCGCAGAAAACCATCGACGAGGCGCAAAGAGCCTCATTATTCGGAAGTATCATCCCGTAATATCTCGGCACGCTATGCTCTCCGATGCTTATCGGCTTGCGAAGAATCTCGGTGGACGATCCTTGCGCTACAAGGAATCCCACTAGTGTCCAGGATAAACGTCCTACGCGTTGGAGCCAATGGAAAAGCCCTGCAGGGCTTGAAACCCCTAAACAGTTTTCCCGAGAGCGTCATCGTTGGTCAGAGCTCACGGAGATTGCGGAGATCGCGGAGATCAGCTGGATCTACATATAAGAATACGGTTACGTAGTCAGGCGTGGTGGGACAAAAAGGTTTGAGAGGCAGCGGGGCAGGGTGGCAGATAGAAATCGGTTGGAAGGTGTCCGGCCGCGGAAGTAGGCACCTTGGCACGTTTTATTACGATTAGGAGCGGTGAAGCGTGGCCGGACATCGGCGAAACGGCAGCTAGGCTGCCGCTCGAGAGAGGCCAATACCGAAAAGCAACCGAGCGTGTCTCGCGGATTGGCGTTTTGTCGTCGAAAGTCCTCGGTAGCACCGAGTGCCATGGCCCCGATATCCTTTCCGCGGATCCTCGGCCCTCTGTACGTGCTACCGAAGATAACGATCGGTGAAATCAGCACCATGCCCGCCGATCGTTCCCCGATCGTTCCCCGATTGCTCTAGCATCGAGCTAACTGAGAGAGCAGACCATTCGTGCGTGATAAATCGCCGGTACGAATCTCTATCCGCAGGAAACGCGCGCGAGTCACAGAGCGCGCTCGTCAGAGTTCTTTCCTCGTAAAATCTGGGACTGCAGCAGGTGCGGTGCTTTGCAGAAAGAGCTATTAATTTCTACCTCGGGATCGAGTAAATATTAATTCAGAGTCCTAAGTGGCCTTGGTTCCATCAGCGGTGGATCATACCGACGAGATCACCAACGCTACTCGCGTATCTCTCTGCCCACAAAGAATGTCGATGGTAGAGGCAAGAAGCCCACAATGCTCGTGCAAAGAATTCCGTGACAGTAGCTATAGCGCGCGCGCGAATCAGGAATGTGAAGACAGCAAGCGCGTTCCCTGGGAGCTATGCGCTGCGCGCCACCGGAATCGGACGTCGGACATCGGACACCGGCTCTCGTTCCGTCGACGATTACCGGAATAGGTCTTGTTGCGGTTGGCCGTACTGGATATGATAGGCAAAACATTCGACTAACAGGAGTATTCTCCCCTATAAAGGAGATCGGAGATGAGCAGTGGGATGGAGAGGACCGGAGATAGAAAGAAAAAGAGGATGGAACGGTAACGAGCGGGTCAGTAGACCGTCCACAATGACGGTCAGAGCGAAACCTTCCCCTTTTTTCTTGCCGGGGCAAATGGCCTCTCCGTGAGGGGCGATCCCCACCAAAAAACCGGATTTTTCGTGCGCACTCGCTACCTCGCTCTCGAAGCATCTGTGCTCCGATCTGCATATGCACCAAGCACATAGACACGGGGGAGCGTAGCATCCCCTTCGGGAGGTTTTTCTCCCGCTTTTTTCTCTCCTGGCGCAGGCACTCCTGAAGAAGGAGACTCTGGGCAACTCGGTGCTCGGCGAAATCGGAGGAGCGAGAGGGAGAGAGACGAGAGGAGGAAGACTCGCCCTAATTTCAAACCGTCCGATCTCCGATGTACTTGGAGTCGTTTGAATGACAATGATCCTGCGGGATTCTGCGGGCTCCTGTCGGGGTCCTGTCAGGGTCCTGTTGGGACTCAAGGCGATTTTCCACTTCCAGAGGTTCCATCCATCGCGGCGGCCTACCTTCTCGCCTCTCTGCATACGAAACTACCCCGTACGTGCTATGTATGTACTCTCCCTCTTTTTCTGCGTCCGCCGCGCCCCTGCGTCTTGTCCCTCTCCCTCTTTCCCCGACCCGATCGATCAAACCGCCTCAAAATGCTTATGCCTGCAACCCGATATGCAAATATTTTCACGGCGACTCCACTTAACCGCGGAGATTAATGATGCTCGCGGAAAGCAACGAATCCTTTGCTTCGCTCTGGGTCTCCTCCTTCTGCGATTCGCCTATATCACCCCAAGGGGACTTAATTCGCGATTTTTCTTGGACCATCTCGCTCCTTTCGGCCGTGGGAGCCGCGAGATTCGTGCTGCTCCAGGACCAAAATCGATCGAGCACCCTCGAGAGTTCCGCAGCCGGAAAAATTGGGAGGGTAAGCCGATAATTAAAAGGCAAAGTCTGGCGCGAAGAATGTAGATCGGAATCTTCGTGTAAACGTAGAAGCTACGAGGCACACGGCTCTCTTATGTTCTGTTTCGCGTAGAGAAACGGGACTGGGGTTCTTTGGTCTTGCTGAGAGCGGGAAATTCGGGGTCGTGCATGAGACACGGTCACGGCTTGCTCCGGATGCCAGTGGTACACTCGCAGCGACTTTGTGGCTCCTGTTCGTTGCGTGTCCGCTTTTTTTCCATGGCCCACGCCCGGATGAATTAGAGACGCGCGTCAAAGCGTGCCCGGGAGCGGCTCTTTTCGAATTTCGGAACGCGCTATTGAGCCACGCCACGCAACGGCTAGATCGATGCTCGATCGAGCAGCGACCAAGTCCATCCTATTTCACCGGGTGAAAAAAACCATCTCGATCGAAAAATGCACCGTGAACGAAAGTCTTGGAAGAAATTGATATCGGCCGGCATACACGTAGGAGCGGAGGAACTGGCGCGAGGTTGAAGGGGATCACCGGAGGATCCCTCTCCTGGAAAGTAGAAGCGGACGGCGAAAGGATTTACGAGTGCGCCTCCCAAGATTCCTTTCACCGCGGTGTGTCCAAACATTATTCGTAACGGCACAGGACAAATTGTCCCAGGAGAAAAAACATTTTTTTCTTACGCTCCTAGTTTCGTTCGAGGAAATTCTGTCGAGTCATTACCAATAGTCGCGACGTTCACTGAGAGTCGGAGATTTTTTGCGAGGGGCCCCGTATTCCCGAAAATCAGGCATATCCGTGCTTCCCTTCCGTGCGCGACTCGGCCCAATACTGAAAAAACAACGGACGAGTTGCTGCTGTACCGCTGAAAGGGCCCAAGTTCGAGCTATTGGCTGCCAAGGGCCTTACCGTGCCAAAAGCGGTGACGACGCTGTTGGCAAAGCACGTTCGAAAAACACTCGAAAAAAAAGACGAAGACCAGACCCCAGATCTACCGAGTCCTGGAGAAAAAATTGGTGAAAAAACGCTGAGTGTCCGGGGCAGAAAGGGTTGCAAGTGGGCCTTAGAGGAAGGGAGGGTGGCTGAGTTGGTTATTAGCGAGGAAAGGGTTACGCTTGGTTTTATGGCACGAATTTTCACTTTACGATCCCGTTCGTCGGTAGAGTCGCGACTGCTTATTCCTCCTCCCTCGTACTAATCCTTTCTCCAGGTGGAAAAAAGGGCCATAATGGGCCCTGTTCGATGAGGGAGCGTGAGTTTGCTCCGAGAGCCAACGGATTATCCTGTTATAAGCTCCTCGGTAAGCAAGGATTCGGAGGTGACTGTGGCCTCTCGATTTTTCCTTTCACCCCTTTTTTCTCAATCGACTCGAAGAAAGGATTCTTTCATGGTTAAGTCTTATTGGAGTTTACTGCCGCTAGTCGAGGCCAGAGCCGGGGCCTACTCGCATAATTGCATTCCCTGCGAGATTATGCCTAAGCAGCGACTGCATAAGAGGACTAAAAAGCGACTTGGCCACGCGAGCTAGTCTTCGCAAAAAATTATCGAAAATTAACAAATCAGATCCACGAACCAACTACTTCTATCCACGTGTACGAATACAGGTGACCCTCCTTTGACCGTTGGACCTTTAAAAAATCGCGCGTGCCATCGTTTATAATTTTTCGCCGGCAGCACCCTCTCCCCACTTGTTCCATTAGCCTAACCGTCCAAGGATTCAACGATTCTGCGTGCAAAGGTTACCAACGGTCAAGATCAACGAGAAATCCCGAAAAGGGCGTTTTTTTCCCAAAAACGCTCGATCAGCGTGACACAGAGTCGCATAGAAAATCAGCGCGTGAGAGCGCTGCCAACGTATTCTTCCAAGTCTTCTTTAGCACCCCTCGCCTTTTCCGGCATTATCTCAGTGGCAATAAGGATCCTTGTGGTCCGCGAGGAAGGAAGGGGCGGCAGTGAAATTTTTGGGAAAATCACTCTCCTGGTCAGGAAGTCGCAGGATCGGGGCTGGAACATATGCGTGACCTATGACCGAAGTTAACCTAGCGGTGGAGTTCTCGGAGTACGAGCCACCAATCCCCAACGTCGAGCTCGAGGAGGTCCAGGAGCACCTTAAGCAACGGGTCACTCCAGGTCATGGGAACCCATGGGGGTCCGACAAATATGCGCTCCCTTTGCAAGGCTGCGCTCATCGGCTCAGTGACGGGCTGTTTTCGAGCTGTTTTCCCTCTGACGTCACCGAGGGCCAGGTGACCGCACACTAGGGAGGGACCGTTTTCTCTAGTTAATGGTCACCGGGCCACCCGAACTTTCCAGCCACCCTGCGGCTCCGATCGATCGGTTGCAAGTGCAATTTTTCAGCAGGTTCTCCGCTCCACCCACCTTATAACACTAATCGATGACTCGATGAAAATTAATTGTATCTGACAATGAGTTTGAGTTACTTTGCGTTTGGATTCGAAAAGGGTAAAGATCGTAATGTAGGCAGGAGAAGTGTTTTGAAATTGTGAAGTGAGAGGAGTTACTATTTTCGAGAGATTAGAATATGTACTGTAGTGGGGCGTGGTCTATCGCGCGAGGAATAATCGTGGAATGATCTATCGCCGACAGGTGCTCTGGTTTTGGTAGGGCAGAAAAGGGTTCGAAACGTACCCGGTTGTTAGGCCCATTGATCCTACCCTATATTTATCGATCTATCTGGCCGGGTTTGCCCTTTTCTTTGGCTTTCCTTGGGACTCTTTCCCTTTGATTGAAAGGGGTAACGAGGTCTCCTTAGCGAGAGGGAACGTGGCGCCTCGCGTCGTGACTTCGATCATTCTTCAAGATCAACACTACTAAATTGTAGTGGGGGAAGTCATGCTACTACTTTTCTCAATACTACCGGAAGTAAAAGCTTAACTTCTAGGCTAACTCGCCGGGACTGAAGTTCAATAAGTTTTGCGAAAAGTCAGTTCAACGCTGCTCGTAGTTCGAACGAAGCGACAATCGGGTTGGAAGAAGAGCGAAACATTAAAAAACAGGAAGGAACAAAACGAAAGACTCGAAGGTAGAGCACCCCGAGCAATCGAGGGAGAAAATCACGAGGAAAGAGAAACGCCGAGACATACCATCGCAACACATTCGCATAGGTACCGCGTAGATAGATAGAGGGAGTGGGACCGAGGGGACAAATCGATCGGGAAAATAACGAGGCGCGATCAATTGATGGCCCAGCCAATGGCGGACCCCTTTTTCCAGCGCGAAGAAACACGTCGTCACAATGGAGGGCCGCAGGAGCGAAAAAAGGAGGAAATCGATCCACCTGTGAGGGAGAGCACCCTTAATATTTTGATGGCTCAATACCGCCGACAATGCTATCGCGGCGAATCTTCTTTTCTCTCTCTCTCTCTCTTTCTCTCCGAATGGAACCCTTTTCTCGATTGTAGTTCAATACCCAAATTGGAGCGTGCGCGAGCGGGCGACAAAGCCAAGGGCACGCGGGCCTTTGGCAAATCGGGGTCCGATGGCCCACCAACAGAAGCCAACCCTTTTCCCTGCCTCGTTTTGGGCACACGCCTCGAACTCGATGATCGGAAGGTGTTACAGATCGGGAAATACGAAAGGGCTTACTCCTTCGCCGGCAGGAGTCCTTTTGTCGACTTTTTCTTCCTCGAAAAAAGGGGATCCAGCGAGTATGCTGACTAGAGGGAGATCGGGAGAGAATGCGAGAAAAAGAGGAAGGTACACGGGGCGCGCGCGCGGACTGCGGGCAAAAAGCACGTTCTCTACTGCCACGAGAAATTTTTTGTCTTCGGGAGATTTTTTGAGAGCTTTGTAGCCGGTATCAAGTGGCCCTTTGCCCCGGGGCAAAATGGTGTTTGGGAAAAAACTGCATCGAGGCAAGTGTATAATGCGACCTAAATAGAGTGCATGAGCCTGGAATGTCTTTTTTTCCTCGTGCCCCGTTCTCGGAGTGCCAGGAATCCTTTAAATCGGGTCTCGTTTCGCGATGATTATATACTTGTACCCAGGTTCTCTCGGGCACATTCTTTCGTCTTCGTCTTCGTCATTAAGTCTCATTTAATATCTAGTTACGATAGCCGTGTGTTTTAACCTGCATGTAATTGCTTCTCTGTGGCTGCGCTAGGTCACCGTGTACAGTTTTGCCTATTCGAGGGAGGACCCAGACGGTTCCGAAGAGAGTGAGCCATGGGGACCCACGGGACCCGTCGGAAGAGTCGCGTGCGTGCGGTCGGGCAAAGAAACAAGCAAACAAACACGAAGATGCTAACTGGCTAAAAGAAGAGTCGAACCTCCGGCGCATTTGATCCTGGGCAACTTAGCTTTTCGGGGGTGGACTGGGTCCCGTGGGTCCAACCGGGGCCCGGTTCGCTCGATCCCGAAACAAGTGCCTCGCTGACCACGTCCTCGATGTCTTTTTCCTTGACCTGCTCCGATCCTCTATCTTCTCCTCATTCGTTTCCAGGTCCTTCTTTGCGACTACGAAAAATAGTTTGGCAAGTTGCTTCTTTTGCGAAAACCGCGGTTTCTCATTTTTGTACTGCCGACTTCTGTTTACTCGGATGTTTCGAACACGCGAATGCAGAGAGTAGCCGCATAATTAATCGGGTACACGTGGAAGGCAGAGGCTAAAACGGGGAAGGGGTTGATTCGTACCGCGTTGGCTTTGCTTCGGTGGATCGTATCGCGTATTTTTCGGTCCTTCCTTCCTTGACTATTCCTCTCTCGCTCTCCCTCTCTACTTCTGGGTGGTTGGTCGAGGGGTTTCGCGTATCGCTCGGCCTTTCTCGTTTCGTCGATTTCGTTCGAGTGGCTGTTCGTAGGTCCTTGTTTAAAGAGGCGAGCTTTGGAAACGGATCCGGTCCGTCGAAGTACGTCGGCACGAGCGAAATGCAGATGTTTGTAAAAGGGATTTCGCAAAGTGGGTGGTTGCCACTGTGCGAGGCGAGCCGCCGCTCGAAAGAGCGCTGGAGAAGGGGTGGCGAGGGTGGCAAAGGCTGCCAGAGTATCCCGTAACGAGTTTATCCTGCAAAGGAAAGGTGCTGCCACGAGATCGTACAGGTTTTGTCGGAGCGTTTTTAAAAAAAAGTGGAAAATAACTTTTCGAGGAAGCTCGTTCCCCTACTACGATCCTGACTACGATTCCGATGCACTTTTCAAAATTATCTCTTATTCTTTTTGCTCGATTACATTTGCCGATTTAGCAGAGAATAAATAGATAGATATCGCGGTAGAGGCGAAATCCGAAGAGTCGGAAGATACGATTATTATTGGCAGGGAAGGGATCGAAGCGCATACGAGCTGCGGCCTCCGAGCGAGAATATAAATACATATAAGCGCTATCAATCATTGTGATGTGTAGCAATAGCGCCGTCCACCGCGCTCAACGTTTCGCAATCAGACCGGAGTGCGTGTCAGTGATTTATCGTGATTAAGACTCATTTGAAATTACGGGCTCGCTCAGATCGTCGCGTCACCGTCGTCGACCGAGAACGGATTAGAAGCTCGTAAAATCCTCCGGTCGGTCCTCGCGACACATTATCGAGAGCGTCGCTCAATAAAACTGTCAAAATATCGCTGCTCACACGCATCTGATATCTCACGATTATGCAAATCGAGCTCAAATACGATTCGATAATTAACTAGCTCCCATAACCTTCGTCAACGAAATTTGCATTTGGCCGAAAATTCCAACGGTCCCACCTGCTCTCCACCGTTCTCTTCCTTCTCGCAGGATTACCCGGACCGAGCCGAACACTCGAGCCGAACGACTGCAAAGCGTAAAATGTGTTTCGCGTCGCATGCGACTCGGTTGCATCAAAATATACAAAAGGTGCATATAAGGACAATAAAGGTATACGCGCTATTGTGGTAGATCGGTGGACGAGGGTCGCGCGTGCTGCACCGGCAAGAGAAAAAAAGTCGGAGAAAAGGAGAAAGAAACGCGGAAAAGCTCACGAGAAAAAAGATGGGTCGACGTTTACGCGGTATTAGCCTCTGGATTATTCATCGCTCGGATCTCGGAGGATCCCTCAATGCCGTTGGTTGACGTGTCCAGACGGAAGAAAGCGCGCGGGAGCCCCATCACGGATTGATCTTGGCGCGAATCAAGGAATCGAGGCGACTTTCAGCATTGTGCGAGGCGGCACCAAAACATCTGTAATCCGTTTAACCGTGCAAATTTCCCATTGATCGAGGGTACCGCCCTTCTAGGATGGATCCACGCCGATCATCCCAACATTTCCCTACATTTCTCTCTTTCTCTCTCTCCCTCTCTCTTCGTATCTTTCTTCCACCCCTGCTTTCACCTTTCAACCTGAGTGACGCGCTGCGTCTAGGTCCTCCTCGAGAGCAGTGTTACGCTGAATGCATAATGCCGCACAAACGCCCTGGAGAATCAAAGAAAATCCGTTTTTCGGGCTCCCAATCCACCGGGCTACCTCTCTCTCTCTCCCTCGCGCCCACGGCCTTCGGCCTGATTCTTCCTCTCCGGCGATACGGCATCGCATAATATCGAATTCTATTTCGCGCGTCGGTACTTTTGTTGTAAACCGTCGCCGCGCCGATTGAAAAGTCCATTCGTAGCATTGTTCGAGCTTTCTCGCGCGAATAATGCAGTCAGCTTTATTAAATATTTCGAAGCCTTTGTTTATCGATTTTCGAGAACGTCTGTTAGCTAGGAAAAATCGTGATCGCGGGGCATAGTGATAAAAGGCAATTTCGCGGAATGCGATCGTTCTGAGAGTTTTGGAAAAATTCAATACTGCACACTCGTATACATCTTCGCTTCGGTTATCAGGCATTGTCGACGAATTATTTTCATTGAATTTCCGGTTGGTCGGTGCGAGATAAATTTTCCGAGATTAAAAATCGCGTATCCGGCAAGACGCATTATTTCACGCCACTACAGTTTCCCTCTGGAAAGCGGGATCAACTTTTCGCGGAATTCAATTTAATTCGCGTAATAGTCCTGCTATTTTCATTTCCGACTCTGCTCTGCTCAGTTCATCCCCTGGAGGAGAGTGGTGCCGAGCTTCTAATTGTCCGAAGCTCGGAAAATCTCAACCAATTATTATCGTAAGTAGAATGATAATATATTCGACAGTTTGAGAATCGGATTTGACGCGTGTACACTATTTTTACTATTTTATCATCTATTTTTCTATGTCATTTATTTCGTTGTCGTTCCACTTACAAGTAGTTTCTACTTTGGCTTTAATTGACACGACTCGCCGCGTGCCACAGAATTAAGATTCGGCTCTCCGAAACTGAGAATCAAGACGCCTTGCTGTGAGTATTCTCAAATTTCCTTGGAGCGAGTGTGTTCCACCATACGAGAAATTCTTAGGAGTGAAGAACTACTAGCAAAGCTGTACCACGTCCGAACAAGGGTCCAATCCATAAGATTATCGAATTTCGGTGGTTGTATCCCGGCAAAAAAAATAATTGCTGCGCGTGGAAATTGAAGTAGTGTACGGGAGCGGTTTAAAAACGGTCGCGAGAGGTGACCACTCCATTCTCCTGACGTTCGGTCCAGAGAGGAGACTCATTGTAAGTATGGGGCCACCGGGCAACCAGAAGACGGTTAAGCAAATTTTCAATGAAATTTTTTTCTCTTCTGGCGAGCGATCGGGTCGGAAAACTGAGGGAGGAAGAGAGACGCGAGTGAAAAAAATCTCACCCCAGAAGGGAGAGAGACCCGTTGGATCGGGCCGGACGCTGGGCAGGGCCCTGGCACAAAGGGGTCCGAATCGAAGATCGAATGCCGCTGGGGCTGGAAAGCACGGGCCCGCGTGCTCACAGTAACCAACGAATATAAAAAAAAAACAGCAACGAGCAGCATGTGGCGCGTGGAAGGAAGCTGCGAGGTCTTTTTTCCTCGGGGATCGAGGAGGGGACCGTCACTGATCAAGAGAGAAAAAGATAGAGAGGGCTGCGAAAAAAATGTACCCGGAAGGGCAGTGCCCCTGGATTTCCGAATTTACGGAAAGATCCATAAATTTCGATGCGGAAAAAACGCAGGCTGCGCGTGCAGCACCCTATGCCACAGATTTCTCGAAGGAGAGGGTCTGATCGGTTGCACGCGTTCCTGTTTTTCTATAGGGCATCTCTCTCTCTCTCTCTCTCCCTCTTTTTTATCGTTGGAAAAATCCGTCGTTATTCGTGAAGAAAGGGCACGCGCCTTCTCTCGCAAAGAAGAGTCACCGCTTGTTGAAAGGGGTGGCGGGTGCAGTAGTGCGAAAAAACTGCCTGCAGTTCAGCAGCGAGAAGTGGTAGAGGCCTACTTGCATGTGCCTTCGCGAACCTCCTTCCGAGAAAAGCGGCCTTTTCAGGAACAGTGCCGTGCTATGCTAAAACGGTGTCGCGCTTGGTTCCCTTTACCGACGACTATGCACCATCACGCCACGGTCTGCACAGTCTAGCTTGAAATTCTTTGTGCGCGACCTTTTTCACTTTCGGCTCGCTGTCAGTATCAAAAACTTCCTTCTGTTCCATGTATTTGCCGAAGAAGAATGCCCTGGGGCGGCGATCCCGAGGAATCAAGAGTTACCCCAGTGACAGAGTGGCCCAAATATTAGTGGGTGATCGTGGGCCAGCGGTAAAATGATTTCGTGGAAGAGCAATCAGGAAAAGGTAGGCCACACGCTCGCCCCGACCATTACGCGACGCTCTTTAAACAGTTCCCACCAACCGCCAAGAGTCCATATTTGATAAGGGACTGCCGGATTTTTTTGTGAAACAAAATCTGACCAGATGTCGGAGGCGAGGGGTCGCACGAGGTGAGCCAGGTAAAAAATACCTCTGGGAGCGCGGCTTTCTCGTGTGTGGGGGAGGCTGGCTGCACCGTGCTCTCTGCCTTCGTCATTAGCTCACTAAATCAATCTACGCGGGACCACTGATCATTTTTATAGGGAGCCTGCTCGCCCCGTCTGCTTCCTTTTCTAGCCGCAGTCAAGGGGTTGGACCGAGAGAAGATCAGGTATCTCGGCTGTTATGTGTACCATCCGCCTAACTACCTTCTCTCTAATTCTCCTGCAACCTGAATCGTTTACTTCAATTTCCCAGTTCGATTCCCACCTTCTGCTGTCCTTATTTCACTCCTGTCACGGTGCGAATAATATTTTCATTCGCCTTAACTGACCTCGGGGTTCGATGCTCGGCCAGGCTGGCTAAGTGTCATCCGACGATATATTTTTAAAAAATATCAAATTCATCCACGGCCAGGCGTCAGATCCCATTAAATCTGCATCGAGTAGCGCGCCCGTTATTTTCGCTCGTCGCGCGGTCTCCGAGTGCCTCTGGCTCGCAGTCAACCTCGCGTGACCCTGCACGGAACCTCGGGTTTTCGCCTCCCAAAGGTGATTGAGTTTGAAGTCTCTATGAAAGATGCAATCGACTGGTGGAAATAAATCTACTCTGGCGAACTTATAGAGACGCTTGGAATTTTACTCCAGACTTCTTTCCTCCACTGGATTCTCAGGGCAAGTTTCGCTAATAGGTCCGCACATGACAGTAGCTATAAAATAAATAAAAGAGTGCACTGGAAAACACTCTGGCAACGAGAAAAGTAAGGATGAAAAAAATGTCGGGTACACGGTGCATTCGCATAAGACCGTGGCATCGTGCAGCACCGAGCCGTTCGGCTCTGCCTCTTTTTCCAGAAACAAAGGGCAATGCCTTTCGGCTTATCCAAACGGAAGGAAAGGAGGAATAACCATCGGTAACAAGAACAAGAAGAGCAGAATGCCCGATAACGACTCCGGGAGTCCCTGCGCTCGCGAAATAAAACCACCCCAAGGGAAGTACCATCGGCAACCGAGAGACAGAGAAAGAAGAAAGAAAGACAAAAAAGAGAGCGCACTTTCCACCAAGAAGAAAATGCGCTTGAGACCATGGTGGCAGATCAAAATTTCTCGTTACCCGAATACGGCCTCTGTATTTCCTGCGCAAAGATTCTAACTGCGACAAAAGTCTTCGACGAATTTTGCGAGTGTAAAAATATTAAAGGACAAGGTCAACAAACGGTGCAGAGCGAAACGAGTGAGCTTTGCGAAAGTGTCGGTGGTAGAAACGTGCTCGTGGTTTGGTAGCTTGGACAAGAGCGAGAGAGAAAGAGAGAAAGGGAAGTCGAAGACGAAGACTAATACGAAGAAGAAGGAGAAGAAGTAGAAGCCGGAACAAGAGACAATGGAGCAAGCACGCTGCATGTTCTACATGTAGGAAGACATGGTTGCTCCTTCCAGACGCAGGGACAGGTGGCAGACTGGGCCTTCTGGCTGCGCGAGCGAAAGAAAGAAGGGCGAGCGGTGGCCAAGAAAGGACGGAGCGTCAGAGGGCATGGGAACCTGACTTTCGGGGGCAGCATCCCTAGGAAGTGAGCAAGGGGGCGCCCCTCTCACCTCCTCCCCTCTTCTCTCCGATCCACCGATCCCCGTTCCCCCAATACCCCTCCTGCTAGGGAGAGAAAATGAGAAATAGAGGGGCCCACGGGATAGAAATCAGCCGAGCATGGACCCAGACAAACCGACCTATCTTCCGTCACCCTTACCATTCGATTCCCCGGAAAACACGGATGCTTCCTTCACGCGGAAACTGGACCATGACCTTTACCGACTATCGCTATCCTCGATTTAGCCTCATTTCCGCAATATAGAAACAACGGGTCTTACGATCAGCCTCTCTCGTCAAGTTCATCTATGTATGCTACATATGCATGTGCCACTTTAGTACGAATAAGACTTGCAACAAAAGAAAATTCATCTGACACATGTTTTCTTGCGCGTGATTGCCTTTGCGTCTCCACGGTAGCCGAGTGCAATTAGAGTTAAATGGACGCGAGATATCATCTGTTATCGCGAAAGCGGAGTATTACCGTAGAAGCGACTAACGGCCGCGTTCTGCCTATCGGAGTGAATGGTCTTGATATAGTGCGCTATAAGGATAGTTATATCGGCGGAGCGGCAGATCTCTCCCGACAGCATCCAAAGTTTTCTGGCGCGTTGAGAATCCCTCAGGTTCATCAAGCCGTGTGATACGAGCGTAAATAATAAGCGGCTGGTACGCCTCCCGGAGATCGCCTTTTCCAGCTTGCCCTTTGTTCCTTTCCCAAGGCACACCTCATCGTTTCAACGCCACCGACAACCTCCTCCGTGTCTGTCTACTCGATCGTACGATAAATTACGAGGAAAAGATTGAACCCCAGTGCAATGGGCGTTAGTGACTTCTTCTTCTTTCTTCTCCTTATTCTCATTCTCCTTGTCGTTCGATGCGTACTACAATTGGTCCAGATCCGAGATCCAGATGCGTTTAGCGAAAACGACACTTTGGGGTGAAAAAATGTGACAAGACTCTCCTGGTCCGTATTTGCAACTCTGAATTTTCGCTCAACGACGTCTCTACCGATTTTATTAAACCGGCATGACCGACATTAAGCTTCTGCTTTACGAGCGCGTATAATTTCTGGCGCGCGAGCTTTTTCCCTTTTGCTCCCATTGTGAGCTGATATTTTGTATTTGCCAGAGACTAATTACAACTAGTTCCCGGTAATAATTAACGTAAACTCGCGGTCGTAAACTTAAATGGGCCAGAGCAGCTCTCTAATTAATTCCGTAACGTCGTCCCGACCTGCGGAAAGGAGCTTCATTAAGGACTGTTAAATTTTAGTGTGAGCGAGTTTAAAATCAAGTAGCACACCAGCCGCTCGACTATATCGTATGCATATTCGAAGATACTAGAGTATCAAACTTTACATAGACACTGCTTTTTCTGGGCGACGATTCTCGTAAATGCTTCAATGAGCTGTCCTACTAAATTCGCAGGACACTTTGGGTAAACAGAGAGATATCGGAGATCGCGAAGGGGGCACACGGCCAGTTCGGATAGAGATCGGAGTGTAGTGCGCCGATGGCCACACTCCAAGGCGATTATTCTTCTCGTTATCCTGCCTTGGGATCGCAGAGGAAAGCTTAAAGGTCCCGATGGTACATAGTAGTGTAGTCGGTCGGTCGGGGATGCTGGGGATGCTGGGGCTGTTGGAATTCACGATCAGGTCGGGGGTCTTGCCGATCGAGCCGCGATGGATGTTAAACGTATCAGAAATCGACTCTCGCCTCGAGATTACGAGATCAGCCGAGCGATTTCCTGCTTCTGGGTCTTAAGCCTTTCCGGGGGCCCGATTCTCGGGGTCCCACGTACACGAAAAAGGAACAGCCAGTCTTCGCGGGACGAGGGACGCAGGCGACTGGAGCCCGATCGAACGAAAGCGGGAGAGCGAAAGAGAAATCAAGAGCCGGAGGTAAAGAGTGAGAGAGGAGAACAAGTGAGAGCAAGAGATGAGGAGATGAAACGAATTGCGGTGGTGCAAGCAAGCCAGGGCAGGGCGATAAAGTACGGCGGATAATTAATTTTATAGCTACTCAATTTTCGAGGGAATCGGCTACCGGGGTCCGCGGGCCCCATTTTCGTTAGTCGCGCCAACAAAAAAGCAGATAAAGGCCCCTCTCGATCTGGCTAGAGCAGGTCGCGGCCCAAGGAGAAACGGAGAAGGCAAGCATAAGCGGCGGATAAGAGAGACCGAGAGGGCCGTAGACCGGCCACGCGAGACAGAGAAAGGCCACTCATTCAGTGGGGAGGGAATATTCAGTCCGTGATGAGGCCCAGCCATAGATTTACGAGCGGCAGCCTCTGCGAGTACTCTACTTCGTTCCTCCATTCTTATTTACTCTCTTTTCTCCGTATCCCCTCGTCCCTCGGCCTTCTCTCCACGAGAGATCTTTCTCAACCCGGTGGCGGGTTGCTTGACGCTTCCGTGCGGGATTGTGGCTACCAATGTTGTGGGGCCCGTTTTTTATCGGTTCACCCGATAGATTAAGGCCCCGGGATACATACTGGATACGAGGACGAGGAGCAGCCGTCGAGGACGAAGAAAAGTGCCACGCGACCAGTGATTCTCGTCTAGCGACTAGTTCTCGATCCGACTGTGAACTTATTAAAATCGAGGACCTTCTTGCTCGAGGCGTGGGGGTGACGAAGCAGAAAACGCATTTGGTCGTGGCGTTTCCTTCTTCCTGCCGGTGCGAGTGAACTTTGTCACCGGGATCCCGGTGAATGCGTCCTCGACCGGAATATTCAAAACATATGTTACCAAGCTCGACTGCCGTGACTTTCCCCTTCTGCAGTTCCGCCGAAGGGTGGAAGGCACGCTCTTCCAAATTGTACTCGAATTTTTTGTCCGCCGATTTTCCAGCTGAAGTCGCTGCCAATGGGGGAACCAGAGCGGCTGCCGAACGTCGGAACGAGATTTAGAGCGGCGCGTTGAGTATGTATAGCGACTGTTTTAAAAAAAAGCAGTAGGATCTACCTTCGTCTTCCTTCGCAAAAGGATCCTGACCTCGTTGAACCGAAAATAAGCGTGAGGCTCCGGTATCTATGTTCAGGATTAAAATTCTATAAAAATATTCGATTGAAGGTTCGGGGAACCCTCCCTCGTCCGCCGCGACTTTTCCGGAGTCCACTCTGGATCTGCATCCGAGCGTATTACATCGGCGCTTCTGCCAATCAAGCAGTGCTCTTTCATTAATTAGTCAGGAGGGCGTAGAATTAAAAAGGGAGTAGACAGCGAAGCTAAAATTGCCAATATCCACTCGTCTCTTGCTGGAGATTCGTCCAGGAAGCGTGCGGACGCGGTCGTTCGCGGGAGGGAAAAATTCGTCGACACAAAAAATTATCCGCCGCGAACAACAGGCGAAGTGGAATCGGAGGAGCGGATGGGATCGGGAGAAACACCGCGGGATAGAGATGTGAGAAAGAGGGAGAACGAGAAAAGGGCGCACTGGGAGAGCGGAGATACTGCCCTCGTCACAGATCACGCGGCCACACGATCAAATGACGAAACTCGGATAACGCGCGATCCAGAAAGAGAGACAAAGTGTGTATGACGAAAGAATGGGAAAAGGGAAGAAAGATATATATATATATAAAAAAGAGGTGAATCGAGCGTAACTAGTTAGGAGCGAGGAGCAATACGCGTCCAAGGCAACGGGCCAGAGACCACGAGGAATGACGAGAGGAAGTAAGAAAGAGAAGCCCCAATACCGGAGGCACTTTAATCGCCTTTCCAGCCATCACGTGATTGCAAGTAAATTCGAATTGTCACGCATTATCACGCCAGTCCCGAGACGTCTGAACAAAGATCTATCTGCAGCGGCTCTCATGCCATCGATAGGGCAACTCCTTCCAATACTATCTATACGTATATCGTTGCAGAAAATTCAATAGCGAGTTAAACTTTGATCTGCAATAATGCGATAAAAGTTGAAAGTTGTAATTCATTAAAATCAAAAAATAGCTTGAGGCAAAGTGATTATACCACTCTCCATGCTCCAAGAGTTATTTAAACAGCGAGCTTTATTTTGTGGCGAGCGATGCATCGCGCGAAGATAAAATTTGATTTGCATACATATATCGATCGGAATTGAGACCCATCGTTCAAAATGATCTCGTGGCTGCCCGATTAGCCTGTCGATTCCCGTTGGGCCATTTCGCGCTCGAATTTCCGAGGGTGGTCGTCAACTGCGAGGAGTAATCCACGTTTCCGCGAACTGCAGAGGCTGCAACTATATTACGAACCCGTTTGCGAGCGTGGTTCCTTTGTGCGCGGTCGAACCACCGTGAAATTAGGCTTGCTACAAAGAAGCAGCAACGTGTCGTCCTTCCATTACGCGTATCAAATATTGCCGGTTGCCGAAGAGACAACTCGAGCCCAGCCTCGAAGCACCCGCTTGCCTCGGCACACTTATTCATTAATATGTACTTACACACGTAAAAGTATCCTCTGTAGTCTTGCTCCGATTTCGATTCATGTACCAGATGTACCGACCGAGACCATCATCGCATTGTACTAGTTTCCCCAGTCTAATTTAATAATTAACGAATCTTATTAAACATTACCAGTAGCTTTGGATCTAAATCGGTGACTAAATCGAACATGGATCAAACATGGAAATAATCTCTCTGGACGATCGTTCCTTTCCGGCGAGAGGTGAATCGATCCCTCTTACTTCCTCTCTCGAGATCGAGCGAGACGAGCCCAGACGAGACGAGAGGAGTGCGTTCACACCGAATCGAGAAAGCTATCGTGCGCCTCGATCCCTGGGTCCATTCGGAGAAGAAAGAGCTTTTCTGCCAAGACGCACGAAACCGACGGACGCGGACGGTTACATAACTGGGACGTAGGAGGGAGCGAAATGCTTCGCATTGTGCCCGGTCGACGTACATAAGGAGCGGGGGACGCGGTAGAGGGAAGGAGATCGGACTTAGAAATTTAGTACATAGACGTAAATGGGGTATCATGTTCAGTCTAAGGCTTAAGGACTTTTGTTTGGCGTGGGAGGCTTGCTGCTGCACTGCCCGCTGGGCCTCCACCTGATCCAACTGGCCCAAGTAAGAACCCTACGAGAAACCCAGCGTCAAAGTGAGACGGAAGACGCCCCAACCTGACCCATTCACCGTCAGTTTTCGTTTTCATTCGATTTCGTCGTGTCTCCTTCTCGCTCCGACGTCTCTTCGATTTAATTTTTCGGTGGGAAGCCCGGAGACGCGCGTGGTAACAAGAGCTCCAACAGTTCGGATCTTACGATACGCGTGTTATAGCGGAAAAAGGAATCTTCCTCTGTGACAATTACCTATATGCGAAATCATCGAATGCACTCTAGGGGTTCGAGTCATTGGAAATAGTTCTGCGAAGGTAGAGTGGATCTAGCTTCGTAGGATCGAGAACCGGATTCTTCGAAATGAAAAAGGAAAGATAGGACGCGTCGATTAAAATGAGGTCTAAGCCAATGTTTTTGGAACGGTCGGGCCTTGCCATGCAGCCGTAGATGGGTCTACCGGTCCCTCGCCCTTCTCGGCGGACGGGGGTGCTGCCCAAAAAGGAAGATAAAAAAATCCAGCGGAAAAAATGACGGGCCTCTCGCTACCGTGGTGCGTGATCAGGTGGGGCCCTTTTACCGATGTGCACGCAGACAGCCTAGTGGATGGTTGTAAGGCCCTAAACCTACACTCGAATCGCGATCGGTGTGCGTGTGCTCTCCAGTTCGCTCATTCGACCCGAAGAGTCGTGAATCTGGATCAAGCTGGAAGTTGCCCGAGCTCGCACAGCAATCGCAGCCACTGGGCGAGAATGAGGAATGGGCCTTGTCGAGGTCAAGCGCGCGCTCGCGAAATCACTTTGGCCACCTCGATCTCCTGGGGCAAGTAATCGCGATAATAATTCGATCGACGTTTCTACGCTCCTGACTAATTTCTTTCTCGCTCTGCCATTTGATTTTCCACTCGCGAATCAAATAGAATCGCTATTTCCCACCGACCGATTGTGAAACAATGGATTTTCAAAAGGACGCGACAACGTTCACGCGATTGCTTTAGACGCCGCGATAATTGCACCGGCTTCGGTCGCAATGCTAATAAATCCATCGTTTCGTGGAAATTGACATTTCAGTGTCGCGTGCGTAAGAGGCACAAAGGGGGGAGAGAGGCGTGTTCCATTTGTTATGCGAAATTGTAATCAGGGAGAGAGACCAGGATTATTCCCGAGATGGTTTCCCCACATTGATTCCCGTCAGAATCGCGCTGTCCAACTGGCAATTCTATTTTTACTTAGTCCGGACATCCGTAATGCAGGAACGATTAAAGGACGCGGATCGCGAATAACGTGTCTTCGGTTATCTCTGGATATTGGCCAATCTCTCCAGTAACGACACCTTAATGTCCTTCACGGTATTTTGACAGTGGCTCGCGTCCCAATCCCAATGAGAATCTACTAATCGATCAAAAGTAGAAGAATAGAGTCTCTATTCACTTTTTGTCCACTCTACCAACGAAACCGCGGCAAAGCAGCGGATAATTCTGTTCACAGTGCAGTCCAATAAAATTATCCTGACATTCTCGATCCCATGCGTATCGATCGTAACTAAATCAATGTTGCACCAGGCTGAAATTGCAACACAGTGATCAGCCAGCGGGTGAGGATGAGGTCTCTCGCCAGCGGTGGCCACCAGGCATCGATGAGGGGCTGATTGTGAGAGCAATTGCTACGCGAGCAAAACGAGTCCGTAAGGCGAGACAAGCAAATACGCTCAGGCACAAGCAATAACCGCGCATCTTCGCTTCACTGGTAAAGACTGCGTACCACGAGTGGTGGATACGAACGTTCGAACTCGATACCACCACCCTGAATGTTCATCTGCTATCGAAGACAAGCTTGCCGCGGCGTTACGCACCGAGAATTGATGATAGTAAAAAATCTCGACACGGTGTCCAGTTGGTTGTGTCGGATGGAAATCGCGTCGGGCCCGATGAACCGCGCGATGCTCGAACATCCACCGAGACCCCGTGCCAGGAGAAACACTTAGCATTTTTTCCGGAAGGACGTAATATCGGCCCATTAACGCGAGTTCCAGTTGTCAAGTCACGCGACAATTAATCAACGAACCTGATGCATTTACCTATCGAGGCTGTCTATTAATCGAGGACAAGGGTGCAAAAGAAACGAGTACCGTCACCACGGGACCTAATCGAATCCTGTACCGCGAGAGGATATGTAAGTGTACTTATTGTTCGAAATGCTCATAGAGGAGCGGTCCGCGGAGTCCTTCGAACTTGGAGGATAAGTGACGGTCGCGGTCGGTCAGTTCACAGGGAGACCGGGGAGCGCAGGACGAAGAGAGAAAAAGCGGGAGGAGGCGCTCTCGCGCTCAGGATATAGAATGGTGAGCGAATGAAGAGCGAATGCGGAGCGAAGAAGGAGTAGGAAAAAGGAGAAAGAAGAAAAAAGTGGCTGCCTCCTGAATGAAGCTATGCACCTCCGTGCCCGGAGGGCCCGAGATTCAAGTCCGGAGGCTAGTGTACCGTGACGGCACAGCATCCGGCCTCACCCTCCTCTTCCACCAATCTTCTCTTCGTTCTCTTTCTCTTTGCTCTCCTTCGAGCATCCACCTCATCGCCGTCGTCATCGTCAGCAGCGTCGATCTCCTCTTTTACTCTTCCACTTTTCTTTTCCATTTGCCGCCCTGCTTCTCCTCGCCTTCGAATCATTTTGCTTCTACTCCTCTTCAGATTCCTCACCCTTCCTTCTTCTCACCGCCGTGCTATTGCGCCGTTCTATTCTTCTCTGCTTCTTCCTCACCCAACGCCTTTCAGCGCCCTCGAGGCTTCGCAGTGTTTGTCGTAGATTCTTGATTGATCGCAATGTGTATCAGTGGGTCTTTTTCCGTGCTCATTCTCTCACCGCAGTTTTTAATAATTTTCTTCTTGATTCGATGTTTACGCGCTCGAGGACACCTCTATTTTTTCAGGAGCACACGACACTCTTTTTCTCAGACAAAATCTTGTCGCGGGATTATGCCTCACTCGAGGGCCCTCACTACGATTGTCAATGGGAAAGCTCTCTTTCGTTCAAGTTCAGTGTTCCCGGTGTACTTTCAGTCGTCAAAGGTCGTGCTACGGGCCCGTTTGTAGCTCGGTGCAATTGTGTCACTCTGCTTCGCGAAGTAGACACATTGTTCCTTTGATTATCTGCCAAGTTGCTTCGGGTTTGTTTCTTTCCCCCGCTTCTCTTCTCTTGCCCTTACTCCATTTTCTCCTTCTTGCTCGTGCGGTCGACTGTTCAGTTTCACGATGGAGCCCAATAAAAAAAGGAGTCTTGTTCTTTCGCGTTGGGAGGGTGGCGAGGTATCGTCGTCTTGTTCTCGGTCTCTTTGGTCGTCTTGGACCGAGTTGCTTCTGTTTCAAGGTATCATCATCATCGTCCACTCTCCGCTTGATCGATATCTGCGATGCGAACCGCTGCGCTGCCGTGATTCCCCTTTTCCTCTCTCTTTCTCTTCCTCGCACACACTCTTACTCTCTTTCTCGCACCCGTTTGTTGCTCCTGTTCTCCTCACCGGAAAACCGCAACGCGGATCTAGTTAACCACGCCGCGGAAATTATTCGCGGAATAATATCGCTTCAGGATCTCGAAGAGCAGACGAACGGCTCTGAGCACAGTTTTCTGCGCTCTTCCTTTTTTTTTTGCTTCTCCTCCTTCTCATCCACTTCCTCCCGCTCGCTTTGCCATTAAACTGGCTGCCGCGTGTAAATGACCCACCCGGAGACGCCGAATAATCGAGAAATTTTCTTCGAAAATTCACCGCGATGAATTCTTGCTGTCTCATTGTTAGTCTTTGTTAGACTAGTTGAGAACGGAGAATGCTGATGCGCAAAACGCGCTTTATAAGGTCACGCATCAGTTTCTCTATAGCTCCGCAAATGTGGGCTGTGCGGAGAAAAAAAAAAAAAAGGAAAGCAGAGAGGAAGAACCGTGGCAAGCTTTAGCGACAACGGATTCGAATAATCTAGGAGGAGATTAGACTTGTGGTACCGTTGCACGGTATCCATGGTAATTCTTGGTTCCCGGTTCTCCGTTCTCGCTTTGGGGAGGCGTGGTGCGCCAGGTAATTTGTACATTCCTCAATTTTTAATCACGAACCCTGAGGAAATATTTCCAATGACTCTCCTCGACTATACGTGTCACGAATCACTCTTACAATCAACGAACGACTTATTGAGCAAAGAATCCAAGATTGAGTGTAAAATGAGGACAGTTTCGTAAGAGAACAAATTTCCTTTACGATTCGCAGTGACCACTTTATAATCCGCCAGTATTAATTTCTCACGAATTCCGTACTTTGATATTACCTTGCCCTTAAAAATCCAAGATTATCTCGTTAATGTCTCCTCCTCGTTCCTTTCCTTTTAATATCGCACTTTTTGTTTGCGCGCCGCTCGAACTTAACGACACTATAATATTCCCAGCATTATTGCGCGTTTCCATTTTTTGCAGTTAATTACACTACTCCTTGCCAAATCCGAGGTAAGTCGATTACCTTTCGATCAATGTCTTTATCGGTCCTTCGATGCACCTTCGTTGGTATTTCGTCGAGCCCTTCGTCGCGGTTTAACGCGCTACAATGCAGCTTCGCAATTTCACTAAACAGCTGCGGTTAATAATATTCCCTTATTCGCGAACGATAGTCACGGTATCTCCTGGCATCGTGCGCATTAATCGTCCGACACGGTACCGTTGGATGAAATCCGTGTAATTTGCCAATGTTCCTGCGGGCTTTTTTACACGATGCTCGCTGTAATTTTGCTCTGGGTCTCTCTCGCGGCTTCATCGAGCGACCGGTGAAACGCCTTGCTATTCATTACACTCATTATGCTGCGATATCGAAGTTAAAGTCGAGATGCTGCCGTTGCGTCGATGGTATCGCGCGGGACCAAGTACACTACGTACATACACGGTGACCAAGGTCAAATATCTTGCTTCTCGGGAGAACAGAAGGTCGTGAGATCGAGTTCTCTTTCGGCGAGAGATCCTAATGGCGCAAAGACAATTTGGTCGTTGGTCGAGGATCGTTTTCTTCTTCTCGATTGACGTTAAACGTGTGTCAAGATCGACAAGGCACGCTGGATGCTGTACGCGAAGAGGCAAGATCGATCGACTCGGTTTACCCTGGCCTCCGGTCTATGATAATCTGCCCTATTCTATAACCATTCGGTGAATGTCGTTAGATTTTTACGAGCTGCATTACGGAATGTCACGTTGCGCGTCCTTCGATTGTTTTTCGCCTTCTTTCTTTCTCTCCTAACAGCAGTTCTCCTCTTTGCCACTTCATTTCTTTGTTCAATGATTATTCCAGAAAACGCTGGAAGCAGTAAACTTTAACGATTCCCCTCGGAACAGCTCGTAAAACAAAGCTCGCAGAATTGACGAAACTGAGAGATCTATCATCGGCTCATAAATCGCGAGCGTCTTGCGTAAGCGAGTGACTCCTCGTCGATGATCGTACGAGATCCCGCTTATACGAATGCTACTGGCATTACGATAGATCCCGACAGGTTTGTCTGGTTAAAAAAAGAAAGAAATCTATTAGTCGTCGAGGAGGAGAGAAAGAGAGAAAAAAAGAGAGGTGGCAAACCCACGAGAGAAAGTGGTAGATCGTAAGGAGTGCGAGCTCCAGGAGGTTCGCTAATTAAAGAGAAGAGAATTAAGGGAGATAATCCCGTGAGAAAGAAAGAATATCGTTGAGTCGGAACCGTAACGAGAGGAAAACTTGCGGCGGGTGCCACGGGAGCCTTCTTCCTCCTTGGAGAAGGCAGTTAAAGGATTAGGGACTTTTTTAAATCGGCAAATAACCCCTGCCGAGGAAAAGGGTTAAAGAAGCGAGCTTAGAAGGATCTACCCGTAAAATCCGGTCGTAAACGTGGCTCGGAAAACACTGGCGACAGCTCAATTTTCGAAAATCACCCCCTTCAACCCTTTCGCTACCTGCAGACTAACAAGACCGTAACTCGCTCGTTTGGACAAACTGTCCAGTGTCGACGCATCTATCCAAGGCAACTGTTCACGCGCCGACTATTATTCTCCATTCTCGCGGTTTACTACTGTAAACCGCTACGCCTTTTTCTCTTTCTCTTTCGCTCTGTCTTTTTGAACCTTCTCTGTACCTGACCTCATGCATATTTATTGCTTTCAATCACTGCCAAGTTTCCACTCGTTCTCTCCGCGGCTCCTGCTCCGCCGAGTCTTACAGTCATTTTTTAAGTGAAATTTATTCGGGCTTCGTCATTACGCAAACTCGAAGAAACGTTCCTGGTGGCGAAGCTTACAATGTTAATCGCATTTTCTCCGTGCGACTCGTGGCACTCGAATCGGCAAATGGTCAAAAACTCTTTTCCGGGGGTTTTTCTGTTGCTTCGAAAATGCTTGTTTCGAGCGCGCTAATCCCGGCTAGTCGAGCACGGCACTCTTAATCCTCTCGACTTCGACTGAGGATTACAGGATGTAAACGGCACGACGTGGTTGCCTCTCGTCGTAAACATCGCTGTGAAGCTTTGAAACTAAGAACAATCACTTAGCTATACATTTATACAAACATTTTTTCATCGATTATTTTTCTAGAGTTTAGAAAAAAACAGACATGGCTCGTGAGTGAAGTAATTTAATTAAATTGCGGAATACTACTCGATTCCACTCAATTGGAATTTCGACCTTTCGAGAGGTGGATTATAATTGTAACGAGGAGAACGCAGTATCGTCAAAGACCTCGGCCATGAGTGCGAGAGTAAGGGAAACTAGTACCAGAGCGCAAGGTGAGGAAGAAGAACAAGGGTTGAACCCTGGGTAGGTATAGAGCAGGATGTATTGCGCGAAGAGTTGAGCCAAGCCGAGTCGAGTCGAGCCGAGTGGTTGCCTTGTGAATGCTCGGTGTTTTACAACAGTGGCGAGAGTCGAATAACCCTTATGGCTTTGTCGCAGACCTTCCTTCGTGGTTCTGCTTGCGAGGGGGTACCTGCGGTAAAATCAGCGTACTACCGTACGCCCGACAACAATAGGCCTACCTGTGTGCCAAGACCTTATACCATCCAAAGGGAGAAGCCCTAAAGGGTTAAGGTTCTATAAAACGAGCCATTATCGGGAAAATGTCCAGTTACGTTACCACCTCTTTCTCGAGATCTAATTTGCCTCGTTTCTACAAACGCACCCTTTCGTTACTAACCCTCCGGAACGACCCTGCTGCCGTATGTATACCATTAAGCGGAAGGGGATGGTTTTACAGTGCTGCAGGGATATTTAGAAAATATGAACTCGGAGTTCCGTTCTCTTCTCGGTTTGTTTTTTCTTCTTATTCTGTTAATTGCTCAGATAGAAACCGTACGATTAGTTATTGTCGATTCGATTTTTTTTTCAACGCGGCAAATTAAGATCACGGCCAATTGGACGTGACTCTGCGGCTCCTAAGAGAAGTCGTACTTCATGCGCGATAATCGCTACCAGGGTATTTGCATCTTGAATATATCCTAAGGCTACTCGCGTATCTTGACGCCGGGAAACTTTGTACTCACGTTGCATACGGCCTGTTACGTCCAAGCACGTCCCTCTATGCGTCGTGGCACGCGGTATTTAATTAAGGCATTAAAATACAAAGCTGTCGACACATCCCTGGTGAAACAGTGTACTCCCTTTCGAGCTGACTCATTGATTGACCCACAATTAAGATGGGTTTATCTAATGACGACCATCGTCGATCTCAATCTCCGACATCATCGATCATGTAGATTATAGAAAAATTAAATTATCGACTAACCTGTGGGCACATTTTGCACTGATATTTCCTTGGTGGATGCGGTCCTCCCAGGTGAGGATTCAGATGCGAGGGATGAGAGGGTTTGACGGTGAGGGGTTGCGGCACCACGAGGAGACTCGCTGGCGGACTTCCGCTGCTCGAACCACCTGCACCACGATACTGTTCGTCACCTGAAACGAACCATCTTTCATCATTAATCGAAATATCCTATAATTTCCATCAAGAAATTATTCTTTATATTTTACGACCATAAAAACGTGTATATTTGCTTTTGAGCAAAGTTTCTTGGAAATATATGCTTAACGTCACTATCGTGCAATTGTATTAAATTCGACGCCTCTAGGATCAAAGAGACCTCGCGCGAGTCTCGGCTTTCTCGGCTTTGGAAAATGATCGGGTAGCTATTTGCGAAGTTGTGATAATGATAGAAAAAAAGAAGCGTAACCCAGATCAGGGTGACGAGGTAGCGGTAAACGCGTAAAAGAATTCGAGGAGAGTCAGATGCCTCTCGGGATTTCCGGACTCGTAGTCGGCATCCTTCGTCCGGCCAGATCGATCCGGATTGCGCTCACCTTGAACGATTTATTAATTGTCATCCGGCGTGGCGATCTCGCGGTGCATATCTCGCTGGCAAGCCGAGCCTGCTTTCTGGTAAACAGACATTAGCGTTACTATGTTAATTATTCCCCTTTCGCGATCCAGTTTTTCCGGCGATGTCTCGCGCGGGTCTCTATTCGCTCGCGGCAATTATCAGAGTAATTGCGATATCGGATCGCGATGTGGCGTAGCGTGCCACGGTACAGCCGCCTGCCGCTCTTTATTATCTCCCGATGTTTCCTTCGCTTTTCACTAACACGTGCCATTTTTTTTCTCGCCAACGATTTTCACCCACTTGATCGATCCTCGCGTGATTCGATCGGCTCCCACTCGATATCTCAAGTTAGTCCCACCACCCTCGATGAATCACTTTCGGCGGATACTCCGAATAAAACTCATCGATAATTAATCAACAGGCTACACGGATATCGATTCCTGAGTGTGTTATCCGTGCGATAGCAGTTTATCTCGCTCAAGAACTGCACCGAGACATTTGCACGTGCCAGACAATAATTAATACACCAATTAACGACCGTTAAAACGTCTCCGGGAAGGGGAAGGAACGACGTCGATCAGCGCGTGAATTTCACGCGCTCCTCTTCGATATCATCGCGATCCGTGGATAATTAATGTGCAGACATTCAGTGGCACAAAGATTGCGATGCGGCGAGTTCGCGGATGGTCGATCGTAGATAATCCTCCATCGGCAAACTCCATGGAGAACGACTAGAAAAAGCGCGCTTCCGTCTGCTCCGGTATTAGTGTCTCTAACCAGTGCGTCCGCGACCGGTTTCGGTTTTGCATAATTTACCTGTATTCCTCTCGAGCACACGCGAATCCCACCTCTTATCCGAGAATAACGATATTTACGTGCGTGAGCGCCAGTTAGCTGTGCGGTAATGCGTTAAGCGACTCTCAACATTCGATAATGCCACTAGAAATCACTCGTCTCGCAAAACTCCAGTGAGATAAATCCACTAAATAACTGCATTTTATTTCTTTTCGTAGCAATAGGGTGCCGCGCCAAGTACCAATGAAACAAGAAGGAAAAGAGCGTTCGATAAAGGGGCAAATGTAGTAGCAGATTGTTCGAGACGGTCGCAGCTCCGCAATAAGGAGAGCACGAGTTGTACTCGAGCAGAAGGAAAGAGGCAGAGGTAGACGGAGGAGAGCGTTCTACTGACGCAACGCTTGGCGCACAAGGAGGGGCACGGGGCACGTAAGGGGCAAGGATCCTGCCAGGTTGCAAGGACGTACGATCCTGCATTACGAGTTGCTGTCATTAAGACGAGTTCTCAATATCGAGCGAAGCAGCCGCGTGCTCTCGTACTTATGTTAGCGTACCTTGCGTACCTCGCGTATCTCGCGCGCTACTCGCGTTATTCGCGTGTACTACTCGCGCGACTTGCCGCAGGTGCATCTCGCCTCATTATGCTTGTGTTACACCGCATGCAGGTGCATCGCGTATTCCGGTGTGAAATGTGACCATTTCATTTCTATGCTACACTATTCTCGTATTGTTCTATTGTTACTCGATAAATCAATGAAATATGATTTTCTATTAAATATCATTGGATTTAATGTTTTTATTGCGGTAAGGCCCGAGAATGAAACTGTCGTTCAAATACGAGTAACGTGGCAATCGGAGAATTAAGAAGGTCAGAGGGACAAATATCAGGAGTAACGCTTTGCAAGTTTGAGAATCAACGTGAGACTCGGAATAATGAAACTGCATGAGATCATAATTCCAGTTATAATTGGGAGGCAATTAAGGAGCCGCAGAACTGGCGAGTCAGGCTCGGTCGCCAGCACGAGTTTATTACCCTCCCAGTCGTTCCTCCTCCCCGAGATCAGTCAGTCTTCCTGCAAGATGGATTTTAGTGCGCCAAGAAAGTCACTGTAAAAACCGGACGGAAGCATTAGGAGCATGAAATCGAGGAAGCTGTAATGAATTACGTATCCGATCTGTTTCCTGTTGCAAGGAGAAAAAGGACTGACCTTGCGATTCGAAACATCCTTAAAATCGTGCTTGTTATGAGTCTCTTCCTTGCTACTGATCACTGTGAGAAAACGTCTTCTCATCATCTTCCATTCGAATATTCACTCGGAAAAATCCTACCGATCTTATATAAATCATTGAAACAGTTGAGGTTACGCGATAATATGTCTTGAGCATCATCAATCAATAGCACGGCTCTAGATTAAACGAGATTCTCCCTTGGATACGGAAAATAGACTCTTGTTGCTCAAGTGTGTACACAATGAGTGCTAGTTCTGAGGAACAACGGACGTTATACGGATAGCACGCTCGTTAATTTCACTTAGGATTATGTATACCCTTCCACCGACTTGACTTTCTTGACAAGCTACGATTCTCTAGTGAAAAAAATGAGCAAGGAGGGCTAAGTCATAAGTCGTAGCTCGACTGGAAAGTTTGCCGCTTATGTCCTGAGTCAATTACCCCCTTAGAGTCGCGAGTTTATCGGAAAATTCTTCTTTACAACGGTATAATTGTACCATACTCTTATCCAGGATCTGCGATACGTCGCACCATACTTTGTATTTCGAATTAATTGCCGCTAAAACCACCTTCTTTTTTTGTCAATGATACTGCACTTTACTAACGAGCAACGCTACTAATTTATTTCCCTCAATTGCACCAAGACAGCGTTAAATAAATGAAAGCTGATATTTTCTTGCGACCGACTCGTTTCTTGCTCATCGCGCAAAGAAACCAGACCCACCTTTTTTCCCCGAACTATCCGCAGTCTAATAAAGATCGCGAAACGAGAGAGGCGACAAAAAGTTGTTTTTGTGCGTTGACAGAAAGAATGGTCAACGAAGCTGAATTAACTGTGGGGATCGCGAAGCGTCAATATAATCGAAGATATCAATTAAGAACTCTGTGCTTGATAGGAAGACGTGACGACCGACGCCGATTTTTGCAAATCACGTTTCAGTAGCGTTTTTATCGTGGATCCATTACCGCGATATTATCCGGTATAGCTTCCGTCTAATTGGCTGATTCTCGCACATGCAATTGCGCGTCTACGTCGTACGATACTACACTATTCTCTCTATACCACTCTATGTCGCTCTATATCTTCTCACTTTCACCCTTCCTGAGGAACTGAGCTTCGCATATTTTAATTGGCCTGATAAAAATTCAATCCACACTGCGCTACGAGAGCGCATCGCAGCCACAAAGTGGTCATTATGTTCACGTTCATTGTTAATTTCATTCCCGCGGAAGCGGCTACCACTACCATCCCCACCTCTGCCACTTGCTGCTTCGCTCCTGCTAGTCGAAATTCATTCGCGTAACCAGATACACTACATAGATCGCTAATTAGAGAGGATCGCGCCGAAGGACTTTCGAGGATTCTCACGGGGTGGGAGGAGAGAAGCGTTCGCTTAGAGCATCGTCTGATTATTTCTGAGACGCTTATGAAGACTGATGTCGAATGTTCCATAATTGATTGTGAGACTAATATCGTTCAGACTGAATATCTACTGTAATTCGCTTGTTCGAAGGAACAAGACGCGAAGGTGATTTGTCAGGCAGGCTGTCGAGCACATTCTGTGTTTGGGTCTCGAGCAGCTCCGACACTCGCTTATCACAACAAGCTCTGGATACATGCCAAGTGACCTTCCGACTGCACAGCACTGGGCGTCGAGCACAAAGGCGTGCTACGACGTCGTACCTCTGTACTTACGTCCTCTTTGTTTACTTTCCACGGACTGCTGCTTGCACTGCTTATGTAGCTTACTGTAGTTCGTAACTCGTAAGATTATCGTACACAGCCCTTTATACATACATACCTAATCTGTTCATTGGCTCTGAATCTTTTGCGTGTTTACATAATTCTTATTGTCATACTCTGTATTACTCGCACCCTATGACTTGTTACTAAATAAGTGTAAACTGGATTGGTTGCAATATTTCCCTTTTTGCCAATACTTTTTTAATGTTTTTCGATTGCGAGATCGTCAGACTCGTATAATACTATAGTCTGGTTGGTGATCCGTGCTGAGGTGTAGATCGCAGAGCCTCTACTCTTTCGATATCATCCATCGCTCTTTTCGTCTAATTGCTTCGTTCGCACACGTAACCTTCTTCTCCCGGCATAACTAATTGATCTTTCCAGCGTGCTTGAACCCGATAATTATCATTTACATACGCGATTCTCGTGCACAGGGAGCCGCGAGGTTGCTCTCTCTCTCTCTCATTTTTTCCCGGAGGAAAATCAAGAGTTTATCCTCTCGAATGCCAAGATGTTTTGAGTGTACGAATAAATTTTAAGTCTAAATTTTATATGAAATTTATACCAAAAGGATTTATATGCGGTAAATATACGACTGTTTCTTATCTTCCTGTCGAAGCGAATTTCTTGTTTGAGAACGAAATTATTGATCTTCTCAGGGATTATTCATCAGGCTAATGATCTTTTCTTAATGTTGAAAATTAAATGGCTTAGCAGCGACCAGTAGAATTGATTTTTTGAGGTAAAGTACGGATTTAATTCTCGCGAGTTCTCGCGCAATTATCAAACATTCAAAGACCACGACTCGGCAATTAAAGTAAAAACCATTGCATAATCTAGTTGAGAGTTTGCCGAAAAATATGTTTTAGTCAGGTCTATGCAACGGTGCATAGCCTCTGACTAGAGAATCTTGCTTCAGCGCAATGTTGTACGAAAATGGCAAAGAGTGATTTCCTGAGAAAAAATCAAAGCCGAAGAAGCCAAACACTCGGCTTCGAGGGTCTACCGAGCGGAGAGGATGCCAGGCAAAGTGAAAATAACGGGGACTTCTAAGTTTAGACGCAACGTAAGTCCTCGGGGCTTGGGCCCAAGGCGCATCACTGCGCATCGCATCTCTCAGCGCCGTTTTTGCGATTGGTCTACGCGCGAGGTAGACCAGCGAGAGACTCCGTGTTTTTCAAAGTCGCGCGGGAAGATAATAAGCCGACGGCCTTATTATCCTCCTTCTTGTTGTTGTTTACCAGCGAACAAAATTCGGCGAGTATATTCGTGCTTTTTTCGCCGTCTGGAGACGCGACTGCATCGCGCTTTTAACGAACGCGCGTCTGCAGCAACTAGACGACAGTTTTTGGTGAATTTCGAACCGGATTTAAACGAGTTCTGACCGAAAAACAGGCGGATTTTTCTACCGCCCCTCGGAGCAGAAGAGTCTGGAATTTCGAGGCAAAATTTTTAATTGTTACTGGGCCGTTGCCGCGGAGAAATAATTTGCGGAAAGCGGTCGCGAGGAGAATGTGGTAACCGGGTGAATTTTCGACTGGGCCCTCCACCCTTCCTTCCATCCTTCGAATTAATTTGCGAGTGGTTGAGCAACGAAAAATTGCGGTGGCCACAGCCCAAATTAAAGCAGTGCACCGTGCGCCCTCTTCCCGTACCGCCAACGACCAAACAAATGGCAAACTTCCGTTAAATCGTTGGAATTATTAGCTGCGGATGGATTTTCAAGCCGAATTCCTACGGAACACTGCATAGACTAGAGATGCGCGATACTAATTCGAAATTTCATTCACCGTATTAACCACGGTACATTAATTCGACTTTGGTATCGTGAATCGTCTACCAAATAAAATAATTCCGCTTAACTCGAACGTTCTTTTTTTTTTATATTTCACCATGAACCCACGTTCAACTCTAGATTGCATCTCCTTTTTCCCTAATCGTCACTGCTAATCAGTTTCCTTGATCCGACGGTCCCGTTTCCTGCCCGCGACCGTTCAGCAAATGCGAAGATATTAAAATATGGCTAGATAATTAAGACGAAACCGCGACAACGCATTATGTCACTGTTCGAGGAAGCGATTTTAACGATTTTAGCAGCGAACTCGCTGAGCGTGGGTCGTCTACGAACAATGTACGCGCATACACACTACACACCTCTCTCATTCTTTAGGCCGCGGAACATTAATGGCAAATGACGTCAGGCACTCCTGTAATCGTCGTGTCCTTATTTTCGGCATATGCGCACAATACTATACAACTATAATTTTCCAATTGTATTAAGAATACTTGATCCATAGGTTCTCTGTTGCCATTGGCTATTTATACACCGATTCGATTAAGATATTCATGGTTCTAGAGATCCGAAGCTAGATACGACGAAGCGGTGATGTATGTGTTGCCGGGCTACACTCGAAATCCCAAGACTCGGTGGTGAGAGATGGTCTGCTCATGGATATATGCGGGAAACGCGCCTAATGGCCGTGGGAGCCTGACAATTGTTTCCATTGTGACCCACGTAATTGTTTACCAGCTGCGTTACGACTCGCGACACGGTGCAGCGGTCTGCCTGTTCCGCGGTGGGCCTTTGGCCAAACTAAATTTACTCCGAGAATCGTGAAATCCCGAGTGATCCTCCGGAAAGGTATATCTCGCATCCTCTCTTGCCGATCCGCACAGAGAACGGCTTCCTCACGAGGATTAGCCGACAACTATTTCACGCTCGGGTATAATTAATTCATAAATAGAAAACCAGTCCGCGGCAGTTAGCCTGGCGCGTGGCGAAAAAAATGTACGGGGCCAAAGGGTTAAGCCAACTTTCGCAAAGAGGCGACAAGAGAAGGAGGGAAAAAGAGGGGAGGGAGTACGCTGTTATCACCGCGATTTCCATTCGGGTCATTAAGGCTACCGTAAGAGCGACGTGGCGGCCTGCACTTGTCTCTTGGTGTCGCGCCTCATGAATATTCGATCGATCGTCGCTGATCGATCCTGACGTCAGCTCGACACCGAGTCGCTGGGATCAAGGATCCAGACTCCGAAGCGCGAGTTACTCTCCACTCTTGCGCCACTGATGCACCGAGTTGCAGCCTTTCCGCTTTTTGTTCTTTTCAACCTGTCTCTCTGTCTTCCTCTTTCTCTTGATCCCGCTAATTTCGTCTGGCGCCGCCGCCGCCGCTTTTCTCTTTGAATACCCCATTCCTGCTACATACATACTTGGATCGTTTCGCGATTAGGCTCTTTAGTATCCCGTCTCGTAGCACTTTCTGACTCGCGCAACGAATCGCCTCACCGGAAATCGAGATAACGCGCGTATTAATATTTGTCGAGCCGCTTAGGAGCCTGTTATTACTGCGCGCGGCCGCTCTTCAAACCGCGCACGGCGAATTCCTTGAGATTCTATCTGCCGTTTGATTACTGATCGCTTCATTACGAGACACACACGTACGCGCGGGATTAATATAGTTTCGCGTTTTTTTTTTTCTTTCTTCGCCACGGTCGATTACGACACGCCGGTGATTGTGCCGAGTCAGGCCAGCAGAGGTGGGACTGTCGGTTCGGCCGAAACGTCCCATGCAAGTCGCGCGCGAACAGTGCCGAGAAAAATCTAGCTGGTCAGGAGAGGAGAGAAGAGACGACAGAGGAGAACGAGGACCAGAGTCTGTGTACAGGATGAATAATAGAAAGGACGAACGGGCAAGAAGCGGGCAAGAAGCAGACAAATGCACACGGTGCAAGCGCATACGTGTGGAAGGAAAGATTACGAAAATCGAGTCGCGACCAGGAGACAGTCTGATAAATCTCAGAGTCGTGAGCGAACTCAATTCGAGACTGTTTTTGAATATCGCGCAATTACATTTCGCGGCACGTCCCTGCACCCCCTGTATCTTCTAAAGTAACTCGAAGCTCGGAGCAAGACATCTATCCAGAGGACCGTTTCGACTCGATTAAGACATTGGTTTATGCGATTGTTATTGTTTGCGATTGGAAGAGCCTCGAACGGCTCTCCGAGAATGTAGAATCCTACAGCCGGTCGAAATGCTGCGGCAAACGACCTCGCAAGAGTCGTTTCGTTGACGAGTGAAACGGGGATTCAGCGCGACGTAACTTCGTATACCTTGGAACCGGCGAATAAAATATCATCTCGCTACTCCGGCAAGATTTGAACCTACTTAAGAAGATTTATGTGCGTGGTGGGAGATGGAACGTAAGAAGCTACTGGGTGCTGTGGCTCGATGTTCGCGAAAGGATGGCTTGTGCTATTTGGAATTAAGGTAGTCCCGGGTATGAGTACGAGCGTTGGCAATGGCTAAACCGGACATTTTGGTCGATGAGTCGTCGACAATGTCAGCCGGTCTGTCAGGTATTGTCCAACTGCTTTAAAAGGTCCCCAGACGGAGCGGGGATTCGTTCGCGAGATCAGATGCACTTTTAAGAGCGGCAAGGTCGTTATGTCACTGCGTGACTATTAAACACTAGGCCCCGGACCCCGTGGCTATTTGCATATGCCGCCAGAAACCTGTCCCGAAAATTATTACTCCCAACCAGACGGTGCCGCGTATTTTCAGCAATGTCAGCGTTAATTTCGGACGTGGAACTATTTAATGGCCTGTACCGAATTCTACGTTCTACTCGGGAGCTATGCATAATAGGTAGAGAAATGAATGGCCAGATTGAACAGGAAATAGTAAGGACTTACTGTAAATCGACCCTGAGTCGCGACCTTGTCATTTGTTAAAAGCCAAACGATTCTGCATCGGAAGTCTGTATTTCGCTCAAATCGTAAGTCAGGAAATGGAGGGTCGAATCGCGATATTCGCGTCTACCGGTGAACAATCGATCGGAATACACCCCATAAAAATTAACCAAAGTACTTAAACCGCGATGCGACCGATCTACCCGGAACCCTCGTCGGGTCCATTAATAATCCTGTTCTCCGCAATGCGGTGCACTCGCTCGGTTCTACCTTCCTCGGAAATTGTTGCTGCTCTCGTTGAATGCATTATTGCCGGTATAGAAGCGGTGAGAACATCCGTGGAAAATACTTTCGTGTAGTCGAAGACTACTAAAAAAAATCTCCATCATTTGTTTTCTATTAGCATCGCGGTAATCGGATAATTTAATATCTCTCTACTCGCGCATTTTGCGAGTTCTGGGAGTTCGCGTTTACCATGGAAATGAGGAGGTAACTCTCGCCCTAGCATATTTTTCACCACAAGCAAAAGAGGGTGCTTTCGGTGGACGACCTCCTTGGTTAACGGGTTAACGTTATTTTCAAGTTTCTCGAAGCAGAGCTCGAACGCAGCATTTTCTTTCTTTCGCTCTTTTTCTCCCATCTTTCTCTTTCTCTCTCTCTCTCTCTCTCTTTACGAGGGGAATCCCAGTGAGATCTTTTACTTCGCAGACCCACCGTCTGCCGATCGTCTGGCCCGCGCGATTGCTCCTCGGTAGTTCAGGTGTTTTTACGGGTTTTCCCGCGAGCATTTTTTCCAACACCGCCGGTGGGTTTTGGTTTGATGGCTTTCCCGTAGAGCTCAAGATCGCCGGGTGTGTAGGGGTGTATCTGTGTGTGCGGGCGCGGTTTTACGACGTCGTTGGTGGATTTTATATCGCGCTACGCCGTGAGCTTGGCCGTCGATGAGGAACGAGTCGATTTACGGGTCGCTTTACAGCTGCTTACATCCGCGAGAAAGGTCTCTCGCCGCAGGTCTCGCTACTCGCTACTCTCAAAAACCTCTACATATTTCTTTCCACACTAAAGTTAATTTCCTCCGGTCAATGCAACGACTGCTATCTCAAATACTTTCACTTTAGCCTCTTGTTGCCTGCTCGAGCAATGCAAATAATTGTGATTGTACTCGCGTGAGGAGTAGCGCAACACCTTCCACGGATCCCTGTAATTGTCAGCAAAGCGTGTCCCGCGCCGGATGCCAATTTTGTCCAGACAAAGGCCGAGTGCGTTTTGACTGAATTAATGTGTTATGTAAGTGACTCGACAAGCGACTGGCGGGATATTTCGGCGATGACTGTTGTTTCGAGGACCGAGGCGACTCGCTCAGCATGTGTTCACCTCGAAATTTAACGCAAATAATGCTAGAGATTTTGCCAGCGAGAAGATTCTTTTAATCATCCTCTCTTTTCTGTTTCTCACTATAAATATAGAGAAATCATTTTAAAGACTCGATGATCGATAGACCGAATAAGAGTGAATAATCGTAGCGATTTTAACCCGAGCCCTAGGAGTTAGTCTACGGAACGAGGCGTCGACCTGCCGGCTACCGACATCATCAGGGCCTTCGCAGACCGTTTTAATTGGCAGTAAACTTTTGCCGCGCTCTCCGCAAAAACATGAAATACAGCTCTACGATAGTCGAGAGGTTTGCTGCACTGCACGGCCTCTCCCTCTCTCTCGTTCGCGAAACTCTCGCGGTACTCCTCTCTAAGGTCCATTCCACGAGTACCAAGTTGAGAGCTCTGTCCGTTTTCATCGTTCGTGTCCTTTGCTGATCGAGCTATTCCCCGGTCCATCGTCTGGCTCGAACGCTTCAACCATCACCGCACTTATATCACGTTGGCGTCTCGCGTTACTTCGACACAACAGGTGCATGAGTTTAATGCACGAGCCTCTTGGTCGTTGTGTCTTGGTCGGAAAAGGCGACCATATCCCCAAGCCGGTTGTAAAACACCCCCCAAAGTCGCGCACGTGGTCTGACAGCCCGGAAACTAGCTGCCAAGATTTTATATCTACCGACCAAGTTACAACGAGATCCTTCCGGGATCCGAACCAAAAGGTACTTTTTTATCGTGCTCCTATTTCGGTTCCAAGTCTAATAGCAGGAGATACAGTCGATTCTTCTTGCATTCTCTTTTATGGAGTCTCCGAGGTTGACGTACAGACTGGAAACTTTATGGGATTGTACCAAGGAAAGTGAGACGTAATTTCGTTACGTCAAACCTTACGCCGCTGCCGTTAGAAGAGCGGCGAGACGAAGGAAGGTGATGGAGGAGGTCGTATGGTGGCTCGTCACCCACCACAGCCGGTCTTGATCGCGACAGACACTTTCGTATTTATCTTCATCATGGTAGACACGTTTGATAGGGAACTCGTGAGACCTACGAAGAAAGGTCTGTCGATTTCGAAAGTCGATTTTCGCAAGAGTGTCCAGCCAAGCGTGTCATTATATTCGCAGGTTCTATCGAACCAGAGAGTTCAAAGCACTCTGACAATCTCGGATAAGCTTTGAGCGTTAATCCTCGACATTTGACACTGATCCTGGCAAATTAACACAGTTAATCCTTAACACTTATCGCAGGAAGGATCGCCTCTCTTTTGAGTGTGTGACTGGAGCCAGAGACGGATCTATCAAACAGATTTTCCCGTTGATTCGATAATAATGATTATAATGATAGCTTAGGGCCAGCAGAAGCCGGCGCAGAGCAGTAACGGGAGAAAGTCTTTATCCGTCAGGTTAACGAGCGCCAGACCGAATGTTGTGTGCCGAGCCAAGAAAGGGTAGGAGCTCAACGTTCGGTACTCCGAGGATCATTAGAGTCATCTATTCGTGGTGATTACGTTTCGAAAAAGATCAACGGAAGATCAGGGTAATGACGAAATGTTCATTCCCCCTCGCGATCTTGAGCCGCGAGCGCATAAGGCCCCGTTCGCCGCGGTGGGTTTCAAAATCAGCGACGGGCATTATTTGGTGAGTGAATACGATAATGAGCCAAGCGCTAGGAGGCCTTGGAGCTTTGGCTGGTATTCTCAAGTGTACCATCTTTCCTGGGATTCCCGTTCTATCTTTAACCCCGCTTCCTCTCCTCGACAGTCACGTCGACTCGAGTTCGACTCGAGTAGACCCAAAATTTTGGTGTCATGCGATCCGTGCATTAACGAATAGTCCGAGAGAACGAGAGGTTTGCGCAATTGCGGTAGCCTGAGGCCGTGGGCTTGGGCCCAGGCACAGGCGTTAGGGTTTGATGCCGGCGGATTCGGGTAGCGCTCGATGAAAGAGAAACTCAGGTTCGTGGCTCACGCGATGTAATTATGGCCCTGAGATTCCTTGAGCCTGCGGAAAGCTTTGACCGCGGCATCGAGGTGTCCATTGACAACGCTCTGACGAGTTTATACGATTATTGGAATGTCCGTTTTGCATAAAGACCTATCCACTGCTAATTAATATTTAACGAGAGCGAGCGGCAGGTATCGGCCGACTGGCTGATACGAGCATGCGTGATGAGATTCTTCGGGTGGGCCAGTCGGTAAAAAAAGAAAAAGATGAAATCTTGGCGAATATTATGTACGTTTTTTGAGGCTGTTTGTTTTTACTTATCGGGTGAATCAGAGATGGGACCTTGCCAGCATGTCCACGGATCAGGATGGTGGGGAAAGCTGCTCGTAAATGGCTGACTGACACGACTGGGCTCGAGCACGCGTGCCATTGGCAGTGAAAAACATTTATGGAAACGTGCTTCACCTTTTACGAGCGAAGCCACCGATTACTTAATCCCTTCGCGGCAAGGAGACGAAGAAAAGGATACCGGAGAACCCGAATAGCCTAGGTCATTGCCTACCTTGCCTAATGCAGGCATCACGCGAGTCTCTCGTTCTTCCCGTGCACGCGATTATGATCGACAAATCGAGCGTCTTCTCCGTAAACTCTCTTACTCCGAGCGAAGAAGAAAGTTCACAGGAAATAATTCAGAATTAAGTAAACTCGTACAAATGGACACCTTTTGTTGATCACTTCGTTAAAAAGGGTCCGAAAAAGAGGAAAGAGATTGCTTACAGGGATATAGAAAAAGAGAAGCTCACAGTTCTCGCAACAGGTGAAAAAGAAGGATTAGACCGTAGGCCCACCATGGATACAGTGGAATGATAAATTCGCGTTCACACGTGTTTTTTGCTCGAGTGGAGGCCCCCTGCACCCGTGTTTGCTGGCCGGCTGGCCACTTCTCTCGATCCTAATCGACGATCTTACGTCATGGATGCAAAGTCACAACCGGTTCCAGACGGAGACCCGACGAGTGGCTCTTACCAACTGTTTACACGCTCTGCCTACGTCAGCGCCGGACCGGCCCGGGTCGGGCCCCAGAACCGGAGCTCACTCGGCTCGGTAACCAAAGGTCTCTCTACTATACTGTCGTGTTATCTAATAATAAACTTTTTTGCTCCTGCGATGGAGTCCGGACGTAGACCGGACCCCGAACTTCGTGGGCTTTACCCCACGGATCGTCTCCGATCATCGAGTACGTAACACTCTCTCCACAACAGACTTTTTTACTGGCGAAAGGCTCACCTTTCTGCAGCTGGCCATGGTCCGCGTTCATCTTAGCCTGCAACAAAAAGTGCTGAGCTTCACTATGTAGAATTTCCAAGGGAGTCGTTGGGCTCTTTCGTTCGCCCGCTAAAGTACGTCCGAGTGGATTGACTCACCTCGTAACCCTGTTTCGCGCCCCGACTCCCGCCCCAGTAGTCGCTCTCCTTGTCGTGGGGGTTGCATTGCTGTAAAACAAAAGACAACATATCTGAGTTAGTCAAGGGATTTCAAGGGGGTCGTTAAAAGCTAGGAGGAAACACCACAGCGGCAATACGACTCTTTTCTTTCCCGACTGTAAACTGTTATCGCGTTGCATGCTGCCAACCGCTTCCTCATTTTGACCTAACCAACGTGTTGCATTGGTCTTGCGAATATCGCGCTCTTTGTTCGTGGTTTCGCGGTTTTAGGATCTCGCGTACAACGCACCTGGGGTGCGTAAATCCTGAGGCCCGCGATATCGTGCGCGTTCACGCTCGAGGGTGTCCACACTGATAATAAAAGAGTAGCAGCAGCTCCACGCTGTCAATAAGAGACCGGTTGAAATGCAGGTGACTGCGCGGCGGTTTGGGTGCAAAAACCACAATTTTCCAGAATCAATGCAAACCGCAGACTCAGACACCAATGCTTTTATTTGAATGCCATCTCGTTACTGTTACGCCCGCTTTTTCAACACTGCCTCCCTTGGAGCCTATATTCACCGAGTGCCACGTATCGCACAACTTTTCCCAAATACCGTTGTTTCCCGAGTGGAGCAAAAGCAAAGACAGCAGTTCAGGCCGAGGCTCACAGTGGAAAAGTCCTTACCGTGGATCATCCCTCTCAACCAAGGATTAACCACTCTAGCATGGTTTTGCTAAAGAGAGTAGGCGTCGGAGATATTTCGCTGAAGAGACAGCAGCCAAGAACGAAGGATACGTATTGACGAGGGTAGGCGAGGTGCAGGGCTGGTGGTATAATTGGCGCGTTACGGAGGACCTGAGGGTACCGCGGGCGGTTGATAGGAAAGGTGGAAGCCGGGGCAAGGGCGGAGGGTTGGAAAGGTGGCGGAGAGTGCGACGTGTCGGAGGCAGACGGCGTGGTGGGCGGTGGGGAAGGCGTTGGAGGGTGAGAGAGGCTGAGAGAGAAAGAGAGAGAGAGGGCGAGAGCGAGGGGACATAGTCTAGACACAACACAGACGAGGGTGGCGCGGCTCGGGCCTGCGACCTTGGGCATCACTCGGCCTTCCATGGAGATAAACAAGCCAACATTGAGCGATTTCCAGTCCCGCTGCCCCTCATAGTTCTCCTTACTCACCCCTCAGCTCCGCTTTTTGCGTGGGCTTTGCGCCCACGCGATTCGATTCCATCGCCGGCTGGCGCTCAAGTGTATTTGGACAGTTTGCGTTTCAACCGAGCCGCGGTTTACGTACACACGTACTAATGCACAAAACCTCGAAGAAACCTCTTGGGCCGCGTCTACTAACTTATCTCAATTATGCGAATGTGTGCGGAAAATTTCCTTCGTAATGACGTGCAGAGATTTCTAAGAACATAGTACACACCGTGTTACGAATGCTTCTGACAATGAGTACATTAAGGGTTCTCGGAACTTGTGGGTGTAGATAAAATTTCATACTAATACTTACTCAGGGTCACCTTAATTAGATAGAAAAAACTCGAATGAAGTTAGGCGTACATACACTCGGATGAATTGATACTGTTCATTATCTTATTGGTACTCAAAGATCGAGATGCTGTCGGTAAATAACGGGAGACAGGTCGAAGGGTGCGATATAATTCTACGTAGCACAGTCACGTGATTCTCGTTAAAAAAAAAGATCGGTCATCTAGCGTAATTGCTATAAATTATTCATTGAGACCTTTACAATTCACCTTGAACTTCGCTTAGGTTACGATAGCATTCGTTGCAAATATTACTGGCGCGCTGAAAGGGCTGAACTAATTCAGTATAATTATACTGATCGATATTTAATCGAACGAAAGGCTGATTTTAATAGACACATATATTGTGCTACTTCATAGGAGTATTCAACAGAATATTTTTATCTCGTAGGCGTTGGATGCTTGTTAGGCCCTCTAAAAAGTCCGAAGGGAGGAGATGTTACACTTATTTCTGACGTCCGAACTGGAAGACTGTCGTTCGACTAACTTTTTTTAAAGCGGTAAACACTACCGTCTGGTGAATTATTCACGAGCATTCCTAATGTTCGAGATGAAAAATTAGGGATCCGGCGAGGATCGTTAACATGTCCTTCGCTTAATGAACGCCAACACGACAGACCCCAATTTGAAAATTTCGCGGGTAGCGGGGAGGAGTGTCACGTATCTTTCAAATTTGTTTCGAGTAAATCATTCGTCGCAAGACTAATTGCCAGTGTGGAAGAATTTTTTCTTTACCGTTGGAACATACGAGACGAGGAGCCATTCCCATAACATTAAGCGTGTCCACCCACGAGAAGAAACGTACCACCACAATCTGAGCAGCGACAGTGTATACGCGTGTGTATGTGTATGTGTATGCATAGAGAACCTGCGAAACATAGAAAACCGAGAAAATGGGAGGAACGTTAAGGGATGACCTCGTTTCCCTTCTCATGACCTCCTAAACCACATTGAATCCCTCTTTTTCACCCTCGGGCGACCCTCCCTATCGCCAAGGACCTTGTGTGTGGTCACGTATCCCCCGCCTAAGGATTCGACGTGTTTCGCCCAACCCGCAACCAACATTTAGGGCGTTCTATTTTTGATGCGCTTTTAATTGCAACCCTTCGCTATTGCAAAAAGGATCATTACCACTGCTTTTAGCCCGCTTTTCCCTATACAAATCTCATTACGTTACGCCGCAAAAAATGCCTCCCACTTAACCCTTAAACTATCAAAAAGCAGCGCGAACGGTGAACTTAGAATTTTTCACCTATAGAATGAACGGCGGAAAAAAAACTATAGCGGCATATAAATTAACGTTGCATCTTTGAACGCCGCGTCGATTTTTTTTAAGGAGTCAATTGTTTCAGTTTTCCAAGTGGTTCCATTGTGGCAATGTTTCAGAAATGCAACGGGTACTTTTAGGAATTCCCACTATGAAAGAAGATCAATTTGGAACAAGTGTTTTCTCCCTCGAAGGTTGCAGGTTTGTATCCTCGGAATAAGAGGGCAATAATCGGTTTAGAAAAGACGATTGTGAGGGTGGATATCGGCTGACATAACCGAATTCTGCAAGCTCACAGAGCCCTTCCGTGCGCGGCACGTGAACTTTACATCCCCATAAATCCAGAAGTGGAGTCGAGTCGCATAGCCGAGCGTTCGCCCCTTGAAACGCGAAGGGACAGTATACCGCGGGGGTAAAGGGCACTGGGGGTTTAGAGTGTCGCGCTACAGGTGGTTCATGGAGCAATCCCCAATTCTTGTGAGAAAGTCCGTCGTCCTACGACCGTCAAGGATATGCATTCTCAAAGTACTACCGGTCGTCACCTCGATTTTCAGCCCTCTCTCAGTCCCACCAGCAAGTCCCGTTTCTTTAGGGCTCCTCGAGTGCCGGGAAATAGGGCGCACCCGATGAAAACGAAGAAATTCACGGGCATTTCCGGATGGCATGACGACGACGTGCCGCAGGATGTACCCACTATGCGACGCGATTGGTGCGCGTCTATTTTCGAGATGAGAAACTCACCGTACGTAGGTCAACGATATCCGGAAGACACACTCACACGGGGTGGCTAGTTACGAGACAAGGAAAGAACGTATGTGGAATTGAGAGGGTGTTTTTCAGCAGGAAGAGACGTCAGAGTGCAACAGTTTCGTTGATCCCCCCAAATCCACTCGTATTCCTCTGACAGATGGTATCGCGATGGTAGCCTGAGATCCATCGTCTCGGACTTAAAATTGGATTTTTTCCGAAGGAAGACGAATTTCACGTAGCAGGGGCATTATCGAAGAGTACCTTGACCGAGGCACATTGGTTTGTTTTAAACGTTGCCTCGCATGATTCTCGGACGGGCCAGGTCAACGAAGGGGTGTATTTCGCGAGAGTCGAAAACGTATCGGCACCGAGGCAGATTAGGGAAACGGTGGAGAAGAATCAGTGAAGGAGTGAGAAAGGAAGAAGAAGAGTCCAGTGTACGGACTCTTGTCGTTCAGCACCGACGGTGATTCGGTTTAATTCCGAGCTAATCCGGGATGCTCGCTGCCAGGAGTTTAATCGACCGGACCTCAAAATTCCTTGAGCGAACACTCCTCTCTTACGAAATTCTGGATGCTCCACCTGCAAAACAGTTTTTGTGCTCTTTCCATCAAATCCCCCGGGCTAATCCAATTAAATTCAACTATCGGACCGAGCTTTTGTCACGGGCCATTCCCAGAGATCCTTGCAGATTGCAGCTGGCGCTGTGAAACTCTTCGTGGACCTTCCGCTGCCTTTTCCTTGGACTTCTCCCTAGTTTTCCGCTTGCAAATACGTTAACGAAGCCCCAACTAGCGAATTATTAACCGTAATTACTCGGTGTCAGCATGTTCGTACTTGGTCGATCTATCCTGGCTGATGGTCAATGTTGTATTACTTTGCGAACGCGTGCAAACGCAACGTCGAATTTTACGTTCGCGAGTTCGCCAGCAGCACCGTGCCCGATAATGTTCATTTTTTTCGTGAAACCCCAGATACGCTGGGCGGTACTCTGCTTCCATAAAAAGGAGGCGAATGTTCCGTGAGAGCGGTATCTATCCGCTGTCCCACATACGCTCTATTATTTCAAATTTCTTCCACGAGTCGAACGAGCTTCGAACGTTCGCGTATACTTGAAAAATTCAACTCGATAATTTTCATCGGGATTCGAGCGGTAGTACGAGCCCCCGAGCGATCTGCCCATCGCGAGCCCTTACGTCCACCACGGTGCCTCGAGCCACCTACTAGGGCGCTTCGAAAAAGGCAGGAGGAAAAAACTAGAAAAACGTGCACGACGACGCCTGGATTGGTAATCCAACCTACCACGAGCAGCTCGAAGGGAAGATAAAGAAGGGAAAAAAAATACATTTTAGCTCGCATCCAGGCGCTGCAGTGCACCCTCCCATCAACCCCCGCGGCCTCCTTCTCTTTAGCCCTGCTTTTCTCCTTCTCTTTCTCCTAGTGCCTGCCGGCCCGCACTTGTTCTCACTCCTCTCATCGGTTTTCATCCGACGCTTTCCTCCTCCAACCAACCTCCCTCTGTCTCTCCCCCTTTCCCTTTGCTGCCTCTCAGGTCCATCTCACCCCTTCAGGCTGTAGTGACGTCCGTGTAGGTGGTCGGACCGATAGTCCGGAGGGAGCGCATCCCGATAGCAAAAGGACGCCGACGCCGACGCCGATGCCGACGCCGGGCGTCGTTGGCCGGACGGCTGCTGCGTTCGGTCGAAAAAAATCACAAGGATAGAAAGGTAGAGAGGGAGCGCGAGCGAGAAAAGGAGGACTGGATATGCGAAGGAGAACCAACCGACCGACCGACCGGGGCGGACGCTACGGTGGGTGGTGGAAGGTGGCGTAGGGGCGAAAGAAACGGAGAAGAAAAGAAGGAAACGAAGAGAAAGAGAGAAAAAGAGGGCGCTCGAGGCAGCCTGGGCCTCGTCGGAGAAGGCCAGAAGAGGCCGGAGAAGGCTGGAGATGGCTAGAGAAGCGGTGGCAGCGGTAAGGGTAGTTGGGGGACCGGGGTGGTAAGGGTGGTCGGGCGGCTACCTCCTTCCCCGCCAAAGCCGACAGAGACGCAGGGGTAAAGAGGCGGCGGGGGGGGGGGGGGGGGGGAGTTGAAAAAAGGTGTAAAAATGTCGAGCCGAGGAAACGGGAGGAAAAAATCGGGCAGTCTCCAGGAAGGCGGCGGTGGTAGTGGTGCTGGCGGCAAAAGGGGGTGGCCTCGGCAGGGGGAGGGGGGCAATCGAAAAGGACAGAGACACGGGTGCTTCCACGGAGAAGAAGAGCGAAAACGGTGGAGAAAGAGCGCCGGGTGGTGACCCGTGAGACGGCGCGCGAGTAAGACGTGAGAGACGACACCTCCTTACATTTTGACAAAGTTAGAGATAAAAACGATATTTCGCGGTGTTTTTGTACGCAAACAAGAACGCGATTCTGTCGTGGTACGGACCAGAGATTAATCTCGGGAGTGGAGTGGAGTGGTGTGGTGCAGGGCGTAAGTGTCTGTAGGAAGGATAGCTAACCTTACTTTTGAGGCAGAAGCATGAGGGAAGCGTGACACGCTCCCAAGCAAGAATGGGTACGGGGGAGCCACCGGATGAGCGGCCGGACAGGACCGCCTCTACGGAATGGCCGAACAAGCGCAAATCCACCTCGAGCGACGAAGAGGACCGCAGTAGTAAAAGGAATTATCGAGACGAACCGTCGTCCAGCAAGAGTATGGAAGGTAACAGGACCGACAGTGTTGCAGCCTACGCGACCAACACCTATCCCGCAACCCACATAGGACAAGCAGTGGTGGACGTGAGCCTTAGGCCAGAACATGTCAAGAACAGCCGAACGCGCAATATGATGATGATCGCGAAAGAAGTGTCAACGCTGTACCAGGGCGCAAAACAAATGACGTCTAGAGGCTATAGCAAGGCAGAAATAGCATTTACAAATGCGACCTCAGCCAATAAGTTTGTCCTTGAAAGCAAAAAGAGGGTAGAGTCTCCCCTGGAGGCTCGAATCCCTGCGTACAGGATCTCGTGCAGAGGGATTGTAAGAGATATTGACGAAGACACATGCATCGAGGAGCTGATCAACCTATCAGCGGCCCCTTGTAAGATTCTCTCGGCTAGGAGACTCAACCGGAAAAAGATCAACCCGGATAGCAATAAGGTGGAGTGGGAGCCAAGCCGCTCAGTTGTCATCACATTCGAGGGGAGTACAGTACCGGACTATATTTCAGCCTTTAAACTCTATAACATCCCAGTAGAGGTATATGTGGATCAGGTTAGGACGTGCCACAACTGCCTAAGCTACGGTCACGGCAGGGGAAGATGCACACGTCAGCGCCGCTGCATGGCATGCGGCAAGGCCGAGGAACCTGATAGCGAGCATAGATGTGAGGAGAAAAACGTAGTATGCTGGCACTGTCGGTCCCCCCACCGCACCTTCAGCAGGGAGTGCGAACATTATAAATACAATCAAGAGCTGAGAAATCACATGGCACACAATGGGTCTAGCATATACGAGGCTATGGACGCAGTGAAGCCTCTTTTCCCGCTGGTGTTTCCCAGACTCCCCAACGTAGGCCGACGTAATATAGCTAGAACCAAGGAGAGTTTTCCGCCCTTGGGAAGACTGGCCCAGGAAGACTCCTTCCAAATAAAGAGATTCGGAGGGACCCAAAGAAGCGACAACGCTCCGAGTAGAAGCAACACGCAGCCCAGCTCATCGAAGAACGGTATCAGCGCCACCTACAGTTCGGCAGTGGCGAGGGCCGGCCGAGAGCACGGGTACGCACACCGCAAGCCGCCTACCAAGAAAGCGCCCCCTACGGTAACCAGCAATCACTGCGAAGAACTGACAGCCATCAGGAAGGAAGTTCTCCAATTAAACAGGGACCAAGAAATTAAAAAGGCCGAATTTGGCATCGCGTACCTCTTAGCCAAAACCCATACTAAGGAAGTGGGGCAGGTCTGTGAAGAGGTTCAAATGGAAGTCAGCCAGCCAAATTCCAACCCGTTTACCCCTAAGTTCCTTCAGGAATCCCGCTCTATTACCGACCTTCAACAGGAGGGTAACACACCTGCGATCCTAAGCGACAACGCGACAGACAGTCATAAGGACATCGAAACCGCACAAGTACCTCAGTCTAACACAGCGCAGCCGACAGACTATACGACATCTCTAAGAACAAGTAATAATTATCTATAATGACGCCAAATAGATCTCAACCGGTTAGAATAAGCGAAGTCCATATTCTCTTCTGGAACTGCAGAAGCATCGCAAATAAACTCGTCGAACTAAGGGAAATGATCAGGAATGTAGACGTGATGGTTTGTGTGGAATCATTCCTCAAACCACACATTAAATTTAGTATCCCGGGATATAAAATTATCAGGAAAGACCGCATTGGCCAGCATGGGGGAGGCATAGTCATCTTGGTAGCTAACCACCTCAGCTGTACTAATGTGGACGGTATGCTAATTAACGAACCCAACACAGAGGTTATGGCTATTAAAATCCACAATCTCACAGAGCCCTTAAACATCGTAGCCTGTTACCGCCCGCCTGGCCGACCGATTCGTAGGGCAGAGTGGGATAGCTTCTGCGCCAAATGCAATGCATTGGAGAACTGTGTCCTGATGGGCGACTTCAACGCCCACCATGTCAGCTGGAACTGCGCCAGCTCGAACCCCGAAGGCGAAGCCTTGTACGACACCTTCCTACAGTCCAACCTACAAGTCATAAACGCCGATGGCCACTCGCACATAGACGCCAGGTCCGGAAAATATAGCAACATAGACCTAATACTCACAAGCGACAAACTAGTTCCCACTTCGTCATATAGCCAACTGGAGGATCCGCGTGGATCCGATCATTTCCCCATCAGCCTTAGAATCACCAATGACAAGGTCATATATATCAAGAAAAGTTTTAAAATATCCTCAGTCCGCACTGATTGGGATAAGTACGCCAAGATTATGGACGAAAACTTCAAACCCTTCACTCTAGCCCAACATGGCTCTCCTCTCGCAGCCTATAGCGAATTTGTCGGGAGTATGATTCAGGCGGTTGAGCAGGCAACACCAACAAAGCAACCGGGCAGACGGTTCCACAGCAACCCGGTTCCCTGGTGGGACGCCGAGTGCGATCGAGCTGTTCGGCTCAGGAAAGCGGCGTTCAAGAAGTGGCAATACTCACTAGCTTTTGAGGACTGGACCAGATACAAGAGGGAAGTAGCACACGCGAAGAAACTCCTGATCAAGAAGAAGAGGAATAGCTTCAGGGAATTTGCGGAACAGCTATCCCCGCTTACCTCCACGACCTTCTTCTGGGACAGAATAAAAATACTTAAAAACAAATGGGCAAGTTGCAAAAAGGAGGGTGAGGCGAACATACAAGCTATAAGAGAAGCCAAGCTAGACTTGTCAAACAAACTGGCCCCTCCGTGGGTTCCTTCAAATCCTGTAGTGGACGTTCAAGTGCAGAAAAACGAATTTTTAGAGGCACCATTTACCCTAACGGAACTTAAATTCGCAATAGACAACCTCAAGGTCAAATCATCCCCAGGACCAGACTCAGTTGATTACCTAATGATCCGCCACCTGTCGCTGAGGATGAAATTAGTCTTGCTGGATATATACAATGACCTCCTCAGTACCTCACTCTTTCCGGAAGAATGGTCCAAGGCCCACGTCTTATTCATCAAGAAACCAGATGGTATAAATTACAGGCCGATAACTTTATCCTCCTGCATGTGCAAACTCTTTGAACGACTGATAAACACTCGGCTCCAGTGGTGGCTAGAGCACAACGGGCTCCTTCCGGATTCCCAATCAGGGTTCCGGAAAGGACGTTCGTGCATGGACAATATAACCAACCTAACGCTGTACATCGAATCGGGATTCGCTCAGAAACAATATACCATGGCAGCGTTTTTGGATGTGAGTGCCGCGTATGATAATGTGCTACCAGATATCCTGATTACCAAACTCGTGGACATAGGAATACCAAAGGGAATCTTGAACTTTGTATGGCAGTGGTCTTACTGTAGAAGGGTGTCATTCGAGGGGGTAGATAGGGAAGGACTAGTATATAAGGGGCTTCCGCAAGGGGGTGTTCTTAGCCCCATACTATACACGATCTACGTTGCCAACATTGCTGACAATATGCCAGAGTCCATTAATATAGCCCAGTTCGCGGACGATATCGCAATTTTCTACAAACACGGAGATATTACTGAGGCTAAGAACACGCTTGAGCGAGGGCTGGCTGTCATACAGTCAAACCTGCGGACCCTCGGCCTACAACTATCCCCAGCGAAAACCGAAGTTATGGCATTCAATAAGCGACGCCTGTACCCGGGCGCAATTACAGTACAAATAGGTAATGTAGGTAAGGTTAGCACAGATAAAACCAAATTTCTAGGAGTTACGCTCGATTATAAGCTGTCTTTCGCGGCCCACATAGAAGTATTGAAGGAGCGGTGCCTACGCTCCCTCAATATAATTAAGTTCCTACGAGGTACCTGGTGGGGAAGCTCCCCACACACGCTGATGTGCATATACACTGCAATGGTCAGGTCACGGCTAGAATACGCAAGCTACAGCTACTACCCAAAGAGCAGCAGGCAAATTAACATTATAGAAGGCGTCCAGCTAAGGGCGCTCAAGCTTTGTCTAGGATTAAGAATCAGCACACCCAACAACGTGGTTCTAGCGGAGGCAAAATGTCCGTCCATAGAGAGTAGAGCGCTCTACCTAGGCACCAACTTCATTACCAAAGTGTTAGCCAACATGAAACACCCCACTAATACGTATATCACAGAATACACCGAAGCAACCAGACAGAACCCTTCGGTAAGAGTTCTCGCGAGGTGCATCAGTACAGCGCTAGAGTTAAGCTCTAGTATGTATAAATCCGAGTCATATAAGTGCCTTACGGTAGACTATAATAGCCTCATGATGGACATAGAAATAGAAATCTCAGGTGGGCGCGAGCTCAAAGGTGCGACTGATCCCAATAGGGAATGCAATAAGTTTATTTGTGATAGGTTTCCCGGCCGTAGACTGATATATACGGATGGGTCCAAGACCGACTCGGGCTGTGCGACAGGGGCAGCCGCGTGGTGCCCCGAACTTAGGTTAAGTAGCTCCGCTAGTATCGATAAGAGAGCCTCAGTGTTTACAGCGGAATGCATAGCCATTAGTTTGGCAGTAGACATTGCGTCTCGAGACAATACGATGTCGTACGTGGTCTGTTCGGACGCACTCAGTGCCTTACTGTGCCTGCGAACACCATCGATAGCGAGTTCTGTAAACCCGTACGTGTACGAAGTTAGGGACAAATTAGCCAAATTCCGCCAATCGGCACCGAACGGCAGCAATATAGCCTTCATATGGATCCCCGCCCACCGCGGTATAGAGGGCAACGAAACGGTGGATTCCTTGGCTAAGGAAGCCACCAGCGTCATCCCGGACCTGGCATGGAAGGTCCCGGCGAGCGATTTTAGAGAGGCGTCGAAGGCTGAGGCCTTCAGGAAACTCGACGAGGAGGTGACGGCCAGGGGATCGGTCAAGGGTGTTACCTACTTTAGGAACTTTTACAGTAAGGGAAAGAAGGCCTGGTTTTACAAACTAAATGTCCCAAGAGACATCATTGTCCAAATCTGTCGGCTTCGTGCCAATCATTATAGCCTCCCGGCCTCGTTAGCACGAATCGGCATTATCGCAAACGGAGCCTGCGAATGCTCCTACGAATCAAAGGACATCTCACATGTTATAGCGGAATGCCCTCTCCTGGAAGCAGGCAGGGAGGCGCTACGTGAGAAACTTAAAAAATTAAACCTCGACGCTCCAATAGATATAAATGCTATTATTAAGAACCCTGATGTTACTGCGTTCAGATGTGTCGCCGCCTTCTTGCGTGCGCATAGTATATGTCCGTAAGTGTATTGTCGCGGATACGTGGAGAAATGTATATGGTGTTGTATAAGTAAAATGTATGTCCAGACTCATTAATCCCGTCGGGATTAAGAGCTATAATAAAAAAAAAAAAAAAAAAAAAAAGAGCGCCGGGTGGGCCAGGGCGAAAAAGAGAAGCTCCTCGCGGGGGAGCCGAGAAAAGAGATAGAGAGAGAGATAAGGATAGAGATAGCGAGCGTGTACACGAAGAAGAAGACAGAACAGTGGAGTCGAAGGGTGAGAGCAAGAGGGAGGGTGAGCTGCTGAAAAAGAAGGGGGAGAGAGAAAAAGGTGGAGAGAAAGAGGAGGCTACACCGTGCACATGCGTGACCGTCCGTTCGCGTACGAGGCGGCGTGTATTGATCAGCCAAAGAGCGCCACGACGCCGGGCGTCCTTTCTGCGAGCCTTGCTTTTTTCGGCACGACGGGCGGCACGGAGAGTGGGTGGAAGAGCTGCTAGATGGTAGCGTAGGAGAGGGAGGCGCGGAGCGCCACGACCTAGCCCAACGGACGTACGCGAACGCGGACGCCCTTCTCATCCTCGACCATCTAACTCCCCCCAACCCCCTTAGCTCTTCTTCGACGACCGTCCTCGTGTGACGTCACCCCCCGCTCCTCTTCTGTACGTCGTTCTCTTCGCTTCTTCTGTCCGTCCCTAGCTACCCTTCAACCTTGTCTTACGCTCTCTCTTCCTTCTTACGTGTTTTCTTCATTTCTCGCGTGCGGCCTTACTCAACTTTACTTCCTTCTCTAACTTCCACTCTCTCGACGATCCTCCTTCTCCTTTTGGATCCTTTTATGTGCACGCGACGCCGACCACGACGTCGCGACGCGATTCGCTGAGCCGGTCAAAAGATCCATAAAAAAGTTTCGCCGCAGTTCTTTCCCCGACGCAATCGCTGCGCGATTTTTCCTTGCGATCCGAGGGTGAGTCGCGCTCAGCCCTTCGTCGAGCTAGGTGGTGGAGACGAACGTCAAATCTTAATCCAGCACCCAGGAAAAGATTTCGAGCGCAAACAGCATCTTTTTACAGACTAGGGTGTAGATTTCATCCTGTAGCTTAAGTCATCCATGAGATCGGCGAGGGTCCTATTTCAAGTACTGGCTATTTTCATCCTGACCTTTATCTGCCGCGCGAACATTCGGTTACAATGTTAAAGCCATCCTCGGAGGCGAGGGTCGCTCGCTTCAATCGCGATTGAGCGAAAGTTTCGTTAGGCGATCGTAGCAACTAATAAGGGGAATCAAGCCAAGCATCGGTTCGCTTTTAGTCGACCATCGAGACTCGTTCATTCGCCCGTCGATTTTTATTCCGTAGAGACCGCGACTGGTCGCGGCTCGATGCAGCGCGGCGCAACGTCCCCAAGGAGCTGGATATCCTTATAAAAAGTTATTCAAAGGGAAACGGTCGACCCATAAAAAAGTTGCTAGAGCTAAGTTTGTCGCGGGTATCAGCACTTTACCAGGCAAAGTGCATAGACGGTGTCTTACTGTTCCGCGTGATGAGGTCGTCACGATTCGATGTTTGGAAAGAACTACTTAATTCTTAGCCGTGTCTAACGATTTAAGCAAAACAAATATTTTTACCGGGACTTTTCTCTCGACTTGGAGAATCATTGCTTTGTGTGTATAGTTCGATTAAGAAGCTTTGCCTGTGTGTTCATGATCCTCTGGCAAAAACTGGCCTAGGCGGACACCCTGGAGATTTCGGATGCGTTAACTGGTGGTCCGGAGAGCAACTAGACGGACCTGTTAATGACCAGCATCGTAAAACAAGTCGAACGATCCGGTGGGTCCCCGGGATTCCCGGAATAGAGTGAGATCCGACAGGCAGAAAGGGCACCCATCGCAGCAGTGTACGTTCCACGAGCAACCCGAGAAACGGTGCGGCATCGAGTTACCAGTACATAATGATAGAACAAAAGTGTGGATCGAGGAGCCAAAAGGTCTCCTCACGGTCTCGTCACGGTCTCCTCTATCTCCTCTGCTTCTTCTCGAGGCTTTTCCTCGCCTAGAGGATAAATTGTTGCCAGCTGGTAAAATTCGACCCCCTTTCTCTCTTGAAGGGTTACTGGAGCACCTGACTGCGAATGGATCGCCACGAACCTATTTTGACCAGTAATCGCGTGGTAGTTGAACCCCTTGGAAATTTCATCGACTCGCGCTTCTCCGCTCTGATTGCAAGCAAGCACAAATTAAACAGATTACCTCATCCGAAGCGTGACTCCTTTATGCTGGCGAAACTTTAGGAGTTCGCCCTTTCTTTATCGCGCAAGAGGAAGTGGAACGCTTGGCCGGGTTTATCAAAAGTCTCTATTTTTAATTCGAAGCCGCTCCCACCGAAAAAGACTGCTTTAAACCGCAGGATTTGAACGCGGGCGCAAGGATCGCAAACTCATTCCTTTTAATGCGCAAAGGAGCAGCCTGGAAACGACCGAGGGCAACCGGTGAATGGGAAGCAGGTTAATAGAATAAAGGCTTCCCTGCGAAAATAATAAAGCCACGAGCAAATGGCTTTGGTCGACGGCCAGCCAAGAAGCGCGGTGAAACTTGGAGAAAGAAAGAGGATGGAGAGAGTGCACGAGGGAGAGTGTCGGTGAATCCTCGCCAAAAATAAAGATGAGAAGCGAACGAAGCTTCTTCTTTTCCCCACAAAAAATCGCTTCCTCCGAAGTTCCCCAGATTCTTCGAATTTTTCCTCGATATTAATTTATCCGATATCGAGACACCACGCTATCCGATGCTCCTCGACTCTTCGTCACGAAGTTCTTAACGAACGGAGGAGTGCGCTCGACCAGAAACGAAATTCTTGGCCGTTCGAAGAAGCTGCCATTAAGTTCAATGGATTATCTCGGTTCGGAGACCTTCCAGTCTTCCAGTGCTTGGCCCTCGTTCCCTTTTACGCTGCGAGTATCTAAGACACACATGTGTTCCCACAGGGTGTCAGAAGCATATCGCTTTCGTAACTTTTTTCTTCTGTTGGGAATGGACGCGGTGCTGTTGAGGGAGGAGGAGGAGGGAATAGGGGAGAAGAAGCGAGAGACGAAGGGTGGCAAACCAGACACATGTGGTCTCTGTCACGTTACTCTCTCCCCGTTCGTACGAGCCTAACAACCAAGAGGAGGTGGAGAGTGTTGGAGTGATAAAATTCAACAGTTGGCCCCGAATTGGCGGTGCTTCTCTCTCTCTCTCTCTCTCTCTCTCTCTCTCTCTCTCCCTTCCCTCGCTTCTGGAACAAGGGTACGTCGACCTGATAACGGACCGGCTAGAATTTACGTGACCCCTGACCTAGTCGAGTCACGATTCCCTCCAAGATTCCTGGCAACCGAACTACGAACTCTGGCTCGCAGGAGCCTCCAAGCAAACTTTCGATAACTATTCATCGATCCTTTCATAGGATTCCACTTGACAATTGTGCTCCTGAACCTGGCGCATCAACAGGATCTCAAGGAAATCAATCGAGAATCAGCAGCGCATCCTTCTATGCGATAAGCACTCTCCGGTAATTTAAAAGCGGTTCGAAATAATGCGCGTCCATAAAAAGCCGGTTCGCGCGAGGATAACGTCCCGGACGCAGCAGACGGAGCGATCAAAAATCGCCGAGGCGGGAAGAAGCTACTCGGAATAACTGGGCCGATCGGATCACTGATCCAAATGGCGTAGAAAGTAAGCTGGAACGCGAGATAAAGGATAAAGCGGGCAGGAGTGGTCCGCCAGACCGAGAGAGAAAGCCTTCTCGCGGAGGGTGAGCCCGAAAGGAGAGCAGCTAACGCGCGCGCACACCCCCGCAGATGATACCAACACAAAAGCCACACGATGCGAGAAGGAGGAGGAGGGGGAAGGGAAGAGGTCTGACCCAGACGAGTTTTTCCGCCGGTTTCCCGGGGGTTTCCTATTTTTCCCGGTCGTAACGTCAGGCGGTGGGTCGAGTCTGCAGACAATTCGCAGTAAAATTTTTACAGCCAAGCCAGCCAACCCCAACGCGCGCGCGACCGGGGGCTCGGATCACCGCTGCTGAAGGCAGCCGTGCTCCAGACGCGCGGAATGGTCGCGTCCTGCTCGCGGAAACCCATAAACCTATACGTCTGCCCGCTACCTCTCCCTATGGATCGCAATCTAGCGCGTCGCGACAGTGCAAGCGAGAAAGAGACACGGAAAGAAAAGAAGAAAGTCAGAGGTAGAAATACTCTTTGAAAAGGTATATTTCACCGATTCGACGTTTATCCGCGATCGAGTCTGTCTTTATCTTTGTTGTGACCTTACGATTGAATTCAACCTTATTAAATCCTTTGTCCCTCTCGAGATGTCATTCCTCAATGGTGAGATTTCTTTAGCTTTTTTTCTCTTCCTTTTGTCATTGTCAGCACACCCGGGGTGGAAATCCGATAAATTGAAGGTAATGGTGCTCTTGGATTGATGCGTCATCCGTCGATCGGGATAATCGGGAAGAGCATCGAGACGATAATAAGTACGAGAGATTCCGCGGTTATATAGGAACATGCCGAGAGGCGCGATAAAGAATTTTATGTGAACCTGTTTCAGAGAGCGCGCACAGGTGCTTTATTGCCGAAAGAAAGTTTACAGCCGGCCGACTGTCTGCCGGATAAGGACCAGCGGACTAGCGGAATAGCGGACTGCAGAGACGAAGGGAATGGCCCCGCGACCTGGTCGCGGAAAACCCATAAAACTGCGCGTCTGCAGTCTGCACCTAAAACTTCCAATCTCCTCGGGCGCGGGTGTGAGCGCGGGTGTGAGCGCGGGTGTGAGCGCGGGTGCGAACGGTGGGCTATCGCGCCAGCCAACCAACCAGCCAGCCAACGAGCCAGCCCCGCTTTAAACTGCCCTTACGAGCACAATGCGCCCCAGACAGGCCCAAGTACTCAACCCGCTCGACGCCGACGCCACCACTACGGCCGTTTCACCACAACCAACACCAGCATCATCACTGCTACCGCGGCGCGTTCCGCCACTTGATATCCATTTAATTCGCGCCGCTGCGCTGACGGCTTAATTCTTCATCGACCACCCTTCCACACTCTCTTTTACTTGGGAGATTCTCATCGACACCACTTTACCGCGATCCCGCCGAATACCCAACGTTACCTTTTCGAGGCAAACTCCGGACTCGAGAGGCGAATCGTCTTGGAACGTCCGAAAGACGCGATCGGTGGATAGAGAGACTAATACACAAACGAGCCTCGTCCGTTGACGGAAAGCACTTGGTGTCTCGGAGCCCCTGAAACATCCGGATGCCGTGAAATATCTCGAGATATCGAACGTAAGTGCGAGCCGCACCTTCGAGACTCGGCGCTGTCAGAGAGGTAAGTGCTTCGGAATATATTCCCAAGGGGAAATATATGCATGTGCAGTTACATCGCTGCATTCCGCGAGAGAAAATTTCTCGGGAAATGAAAACGTTAAAGGGGTGCCACCGGAGAGGGGAGTACTCGTCGACGTCGTCTTTGGTTTCAGTTTTCTCAAGGAAATTCTAGCCCGTTGACACGGTTCGGAGAAGTTGCCCTGATGAAAGTGAACGGGCGAAAGTTTTCAGGTCTCATTACAGACCTTCCCAGGACGCTTGTTAATCGTCATTCGTAATCCTCGACGCGTTTCTTTCTCTTGCGAAGGGGGTAGCTAGGAAACGCTGGCGACGAGTGATGCGACGGGGTAAAATAGACGGAGCATGTGTTCCCGGAGCAACAGGCCAGTTAAAGTGCACCTTTAACACTATAGTCATTTTCCCCAGAGCCGATCGGCTTCCATGCCAAAAGGCAACACATGTTACTCGTACCGAGTGTAGAGGCTCAATGCCGTCGTCCAAACAATCCTTTGGCCTCTTAACCCTGCTTCACTGATTGTCTGAGCAGAATTCTCTCTTCCTCCTTTCTGCAGCATCTTCCTCTGTTTCTCCACCATAAATTCTCTATTCTCTTTCTTCGCTTCTTTCTCTCGCTACGTATTCCGCTCGTTTCAGGCTCTTTTTCCCTTAAGTGGTTTCCTCCAGTCTGGATTCCTGCTCCTGATGTTCGTCTCCCCATTATATTTTCTGAACCTGTCGTACTTCTTCTTCTCCTTGTTCTTCTTCTTGTTCTTCTTCGTCTTTTTCGAATATTTCATTCCAGATATGCCTCCATTTTCCATCGGACCACTTATTCTTGGTTCTTCTCCTAGGACGCTTATTCTCTGCAGCCTGTGTACCGAAACTCTCTGGTTTCAGTTTGCATTTCTTTTCTGCCGATAATAATTTCTCCCAGCTCTGACTCAATTTTCGTTATCTACGAAATTTTTCAGTCGTCGGTTTCAATTCTTAATATTATCATTAAGAACGTCGTCTAGCAATATTGCGTGCAAAGGTTTCATTTTGGGTAGGTAGTAGCTGCTCCAAAAGGTCCCATTCGACAAAGTTGGTTCGATGGTCGGTTTTCGTCTCGGTTTGGGCAACACGTGGTGACCGGCTTGCGTAGACTCTGTGACCGCGTGTTTTGACCCTCCTTCGAAGCATGCCCCTCAGTCCCGTGACCCTGTTTATTCTCTGGAATCCATTGGTCAACCTCGTGTGGGTGGCAAAGCAATGCCTCGTAGGTACGTGTGAAAGATAGAGTTACACACTCGAACGAATGGAGCAAAGTGGCGCTGATAGGAGGAAGGAACGCTCGAGTAGCTCGACTGCAGTTGCGTTTCAAACTGGATTGCGACTACTTGTACCAGTGGATTTAATGGGGAGGAAGCGCGGGAGGGCATCGGGAGTCTCCGTGCCGAGTGGAACCATGTGTTCCTTTGAAACACCGCCTGAGCTCTATTAGAACTGCTTTATGGGGAAGGAGAGTAGAGCTAGCACGGCCTTAACTCCTCTGGCACCGATGCACAACTAATAAATGAGCTGCTGGTTTATTTCCATACGCCTCTCGGCAAATAGACCATATTTCGTCAAATAGTCGATCCGACTAGCGGAGATTGAACAGGCGTCCCTCCTCCGAGTGACTCTGGGAACTTAATATTCCCACGATGAAGATCTTCCTCTTGGAGATGACGTTCGTCCAAAAATAGAAATTCGGGAGTAAACCCCATGCGAGTCGAGCGTATCCTCGCGTCCATCGGCCAAGGTAAAGTCAAGTTCTCGAATCCATTCACCGGCTAGATTCAATTAAGTCGAAACAAAGCTTACAGTTTTCGGGGGAAATAATTCCGCGAACTGCTCACATTCCGTTCGGCGCGGCAAACGAGGGTGAGAACGGCGAACGAGCTACGGAAAAAGGAACGTGGAGGGAACGAGGAGGAAGCAGAGAGGATGAACGACTAGCATGGCAGGCGTGTATGGAGCGTTAGCTCGCGGGCTTGCCTCGCTCGTAGCGAGTTGCTGCGAAAAGAAATTTTCACGTTCGTTGTAAAAGGCTCCTCTGGAGGTGAGGTTGGGGCGAAGTTCGTTTGGCAAAAACGAGGAAGGGCTGGGCTGAGCTGGGCCAGGAACAGGAGGAGAATTATTTGAAAGAGCGAGGGAGGGAGGGAGGGAGGGAGGGAGGGAGGAAACGAGAGGTACCTCGTTTTTCGGCGGTAACCGCTGGAGCCATCGAGGCCCAAGGACCACGGTGGAAAGTGGAAGGCTTTTCTGGATAGGGCACGCGAGGAAAAACCTGAACTACATACACTTGGCGAAACCAGTTCGAGGATCTTTAGCCACCCTGAGGAATAATTCTACTGGCAGTGGCTAACAGCGCAAACGCTGGCATCAACACTGCTAATGGTACAATTTCTTTTCGCAGGAATCCCTCGAATAAAAGGAGGCGCAAGGTAGTTTCTTTCGATGGAGCTAGTCGAGGGTGGCAATGGGTGGTGAAAAGGGCGGTGGAAAAGTTTTCTCTGAAACCTATTACCGTAAGCTTTCGAGTTGGGGCTGAGGAGCGGCCCTTGAACTCGTAACCGTGAGACTCGAGAAGCGTAAATTCGCAAGTCTCGGAAGATTCGCGCGAAATGGCTGCGAGACGCGCGTTCGTCAAATCGCACGAATTAAACGCAATTTGCGTGGGTAAACGGGATCGCGCTGTGGGGAAGTTTTTCAGGCGGCGGATCTTAGATTCGCGATCAGAATCGGGGGTAAACCGGAGTAATTACGGGCATTCAGAGGGGATTTGCAGCACGGCTCGTTTAAATTTTTCAAGCGCGAGATGAAAATCTGCATGCAAGTAGAAAGTACTAAGGGCATAATTTTCGTTTATATCAGGCTGGAAAAAAGTTCGCAATTAACGTTAAAAGGTCCATGGACACTTCAAAACTCTCGGAAATTCTGCGACCCGTGGGTATACTCGTTGGCGGTTTTCAAAAGGGCCACGTGACTCCCTTTAGGTCCAACTTTCCGTTTGACCGAGTTTTCCGGCTTGTATAACTTGAAGGACGAAAGTTCTCGAGCTTCGTTTTCCTCTACAACCCTTTAGGCCCTATTTCCTGAACCTCATTACAGCAAATGTGTCGAGCACGCGGCTTCATAATTAATTTAAAGAGATTATTAAAACTGGAAAAAATAATAATATCTTTAAATAAAACTCTGCGCGTCGCGTGCGTCCGCACCCGCTCCCGCGCACGCTTACCACGCTCTTTCTAATTATTTCCCTCTAATCGCGTCCTGTTCCTTTCGCCCCTCCGACTCGCTTCAGCTACGTACTACTCTCGCACGAGTAAACGTCACCGCGAGAGCTCGGGTATGATCGTTTCATTAATACCGTCAATTAAGGAGTCGCTTCTTAATTATGTCGAAAGTGCTGCGTTCGTTACGCAATTTTCCCCCGGTGATCTCGTTACACTATTTCCTGCTCTCTGCACCCGTGAAAATCTGCCGTCGAAAAGAGCTCCGAATCGGATCCGCGATTTTTCATCGAAAGGTCTCATCGAGCTTTTCGCCTAGAAATTAGTCCACAGCCAGTAATCGCTGGCCCATTCCCCTTGAATTTGGCGGATGAACGGATATTCTTGGATTTTTCGAAAATGAGGGCCGTGAGTAAAAATGTAGCTTTGAGAAGAGAGAGAAAAAAAAAGCGAGGAGCGGAACGAAAAGGAGCGAGGAGGAGCATGGCCAAGCGGCTTTTGAAGCGCCATCCTCGCGAGCCGGTTTGATACCGTCTTGAATGGAAAATGCGCCGGGAAGGGAATCGCGTCGGCGAAGACGCATTGAAATGAAATTCCTGAAGGGTCCGACCGTCCCGTCGGTGCCGCACCGCACCTCACCGCGCCGCCCTTCCCTTCGGTCGCGAGGCTATTCACAGTAACCCTTTGCTCCAGATTCGAGACCTATCCACATAGATTAAAGTGGCTCGCAACTCGAGTATCGAGCCAAAGAAATTTCATTTTCAGCGGCACCCTCTTTTTCGAGTTCCACCCTCTACCCCGGATTCCGATAGAAGAGTCTGCTCGATCCTCCTCTCCCTTTCCCACCCCCTTTCAGCGTTACATTTTTAACTTCGATCTTGCTAGTTCTAGGGCCGACAGGCGTGAGACCCTTCCAATTACAGAGCCCTTGGCTCGATTAATACATTGAAGATCATGCACCTAATGGGACACTTCGGTCTCGTCTTGTTCTACTTTTCAGTTTGAAATAGGTTCTACACGAGCCCTCGACTCTTTTCGACTCAGGCACGATTGATCCCGGATGATGCTGTCTCCGCTGTGAAGACTACTTCAGACAACGATTCCACCTTTTTTCTCCCCCTTCTACTTTTCCGATCCAAAGGGAAGACGGATCCCATTGCGAGTATCGAAACGCGACTCAATAGAGAAAGAGCCACCCAGTTCAGGGAAAATTTCATAAAGTCGAAGAGGCCGGGGTGCATTTGAATTTCGAAGGAGTTTCCCTCGAATCGTTATCCGATAGGAGTGTCCCGACGTCTGGAGGAAAAATTCCTCGAAGGGTCGGCGAGCGCCCCTTCGAGCCTTATGACCCTCGGCAACTCTACCGACCAAGGGAAGGAAACCCTTTAGCCCAGTTTTCAAGGTCAATGGTGCGCGGGTTAAGGAACTTTACCGAGGGATTCATTCAAGAATTACTTCAACCTGCTATCCTACTTTTCTCCGGAACTCTCTCCTTCGGTCTCGCCGTCTCTTTTTCCCCTCGCAACAACCTGCTGCTACTCGGAAATCTAATTAGCGTCTTTCCACGGAACTTTTCATAATCTCATCGTCTTTCGCTCCAATGCTGAGGGTAAGGACTCCGAGATTTCGTTTTCGACGAGGACACCAATCGCTTTTACTCTATTATTTTAATTCGACTTTTTCCGAGGGAAGAAGCGAAGACGAGAAAAAAAGAAGGCGACGGTCTTTAAAAGTCTCTTCCAATTCATTTTCCGATAAAGATATTCTGCGGTGATGGTGGTAGTGATGGTAGCTGGAAAATTCCTTGAAGGGTCGGCCACCCCTCCTATAGCGTTACGACCCTCGGCTGCTGCCGTAGTAAAGCCAGCCTTTTGCCCCAGTTTTCAAGGTCCGCGATGCTTGGCTTGAGAGATGGTCATGGTTCAGTGAGAAAAGACCGCGTAATCCTGGGGCTTATTATTAATTTAACGCACTCTCCTCGACACTCGTCCGCTCAACTATTCTCGAATTATTCGAGGATCTCTTCTCTGGTTGGTCTTTAAATCTCACCTGGGATTTATCGAAATGAGAGGGAAATTGATCTAAGGACACAGTGAGCAAGAAAGGGAACGCCTATGAATCGCATTTCTCCCCCGCGAACCGTATCGAGGTACTCTGGAATTTACTCATCAAGGAATATACGATAAAAATATTTTTCCCATTCGGCAACGAGATGCTTTCGAAAGCTCTGCGCTGTGCACGTAAAATGAAAAAGTGGAAAGACATTCTTTTTCCGTATTCCGGGAAATCACGTTTTCTGCTGGTAAAAGAATTGCAAGAGACTAGACTGATGTACGTAGTTCAGAAATTGTACGAATTAAATCAACCCTCTACGCGAAATACACTGTCAAAATTTCATGAAAATCTTTTACTGAATATATTAAGAATGGAAAATGTGTTTCCTATTCTACAAATTAACATTTTAAACCAAAACGATAAACGATAAAGATCTGTATAAAAAATGTGCGTACATTCCCTTTACGAAGTTAATTTCACGAGAGTGCACCTTTCTCTGACTCGGAGAGTGGAGTGAGGATCCCAGCGAAAGAAGCGAGAATCCGCGAAAGGAGAGTAGTCTCGCGCCAAGGGGAAGAAACCTTGGAACCCTTTGGCCCAGTTTTCAAGGTCCACGGTGAGGGCAGGTTAAGGGATGCGAGGTTTCGAGCGGCTCCCCTCGAGTGGCCAGGCAAGCGAGAGAAACGAGAGCGAAACGACGAAATCCGTCGTCGGTGCGAGGGAGCGCCCCTAAAGCGCCCCTAAAGCGCCCCTATAGCGTGGGAGTCGAAGCTGGAGCAGTAGGAGAGAAAAGAAGAAAGGAGAGAGAAGAAGGTGGCGGTAGCGGCAGCAGTGGCAGTGTCGGAGGGTGGCAGCTCGACGGTGATGGTGGTCGGGGGTGAGTAGGTCAAGCTTTACGGCCCTGGCGTCTAGACGTCGTTGCGCCCCGTGCACGGCAGTAAAACCATTTTAAGGGGCTGTTTTACCAGCGCACTCAGCGCGACCTGTTCGAAAAGGGGGGTGCCAGTTCTACGATAGGTGTAGGAGGTTCGCTCTCTCCTCTTCCTCTTATTCTCTCGTTCCACGCGGTCTTTACGCTCACAAGGAGTTCCTAAGAACGCGTTTTCTGCGATCGAGCAAACCGATGTACCTCTCGCCACCCTAATCTCATCTTGCCTTTAGTTTCCGGTGAGTCGAAATCGCACTGCGAACAGGATCGCGTGGAAAGGATAAGACCTTTGGGAGTTGGACAGTGATGGTCTGGACCATGAAACAAGGGCGAGTGCATGGTCCGCTCGACCGACAATCCATAGACTGGCTCATTGAGAAGTGGCCTCTCGAAACGAGGCCTGAATTCAAGATTAATGGGAAGAATTGAGAGCGAGGCATTCATCATGCGGGCTGGTTGTCGCGAGGATGTTACTTGTGATTTATGAGATAAGTCCTTCGACGGCTCGCAAGGACATCTCGAGAGGGCTCTTCCTGAAAGCCACTTGGCGCGCTAGCTGCTTTCGCTCTCGGCCTCTTGAAGAAGGCACCGAGAGAAGCATCAGGGGCAACCGTAGAGCACAGTGCCACGATTGTTTCGACAAACTCTCGCAGGCTAATGGGGAGAAGTCTCGTGGGATGGGCCGATCCGATGAGTGAACGAATGCTCGTAGACGCTTGTGCGACACGCATGATCGAGGCTTCTAATGGTCGCGATGACGTCTCAAATGTGCAATCTTACACTTGAAACAAGAGCCGTAAGTCGAGTTTTCTTGAACTCGAATGCGCTTAGAAGATATGTACATACCTCCATAGGGCTGACGAGTAGCAGTGATTACAGTCGAATGGTCTGTATGTATCTCTATCTCGAAAGAGACGAGGACTTTGGGCGAAGATATAAGTTCGATTGATGTAACTCGCGATAATCCGACAAGATAGTGGTACCGGTTACCGTGGGCCAAAGCGTTCGATGCCGGAATCAAAAGCCGAACTAGAAGAAATTTATGCGGTTTATCCCGCAGGGCCTCGTTACTACAATACAAGCCCGAATAGCACTAGGAGAAATCCTCGAAATTCAATATATCCGGGGAAATTCACGAAAGCGTCCATTTTCATTTTCGACGTTTCATTCGCACAGACTGGACCATCCGCTCGCCCATATCGCGAACGAGCGGCGTCCATCGAGAAAATATCGATAGCGAGCTAGAGGGCCGGGTACTTTGCGAACCTGCCTGCTCGTACGAGGCACAGGCCTCTCCATTGTCCAGCTACGCAGCTTTTATTTTTTCTGCCCCGAAAACTGCGAAGCTTATTCGCTGGGATCCTGTTGGGCTGCTGGCACCTGCTGCGCCGACCTACTATCCTGACAAAGCTTCCGCTGTTGCATCGAATCCCGCAACTATCTTTATCGTTCTCTCTCAAGAAAAATTCCTTTGATTCGAATACACTTGGATTCTTCCGATACACGGATAATAAATCACTATTGCATATAATTATAATTGGAGTGATTCTATATAAAGATCTTGAAACCTTTACCATTGTATGTACGTTACTATGTAGTTCTACTCTATTTATCCTTCGGGTTTACCGAATAAGAAGACGCGCATAAATCTTGGATTTGGGTCGTCGGTTTCGATCTCTAATTGGCTGCGACCGATATAACCTTTATTTTGGGTATGGACATTAATTAAATTGCCATGGATCTCCCTAGTCTGGCCAAAAGTGCGCGGCGATGGCACGCCAATCGGACGTTCGTCGGAGAGGAAGAAGTTAAGGATAAGATGAGTTATCCTGGTTGTCGTTAAAATTGCACAAACCCCGATCAATCTCTTGCCGCAGAAAGATTGCCTTACAAATCATCGCTGGTCGATTTGCATTAAAGAGAGGCCAGTCATCGGCCTCGTAACATTGGGATGACAAATCGATGATTATTCGATCGACATTAAAGAGCCCCGGAAATTGGGGGTCGGATCTCGGTCAGGTAAAAAGGGAGGTCTAATCCTTACCTGCCCCAGCAGTCGAGAAGTTTACCCCAGTTGCCAAGTAAGTCACCGGTGTAACAATGACATCATCACTTTCGACCCTCGCTCCTGTTCGAAGGAACCGATGCATCCGAAGCTTCCCTTCTTTGGGACTCGAAGAACCCGTTCGTGCGGAGATCGACGCCGACGAAAATTGGAGAAATTCACTGAGATAGTTGGAAACGGTCGCAGGGGATGCAACGACAGCAAATAGAGGATCTAGATTAGAGGGTGGAAGCTGGGATGACAAGGACAATCGATTCTCCTAATTAGGATCGTTTCCACATTCAAGGGAAATTCTAAGAAGCAAGAACGGCGACAGTAGTGGTCGGCGGTGGTCACCGCACGTCGAGTGTCCCGTTTATTATGATCCAAAAGGGACAATTTTACGGTTCGCGCGAGAGTATCTCGGGGTTCCTGTAAATATTAGGAGGAAAACGCTTCGCCATTGTACGTTTCTTCAAAGTGCAGCCCCGGGTTCTACGGCGTGCACGGCCTTTTCCTTTTTCTCACTTTTCCATCCCCGTCCTCCTCCGCTGCCTCCTCTGCCGCCTTCTCCTCCTCCTCCTCCTCCTCCTCCTCCTCGTCCTCCTCTTCCTCTTCTCTACCCTTCTCCTTCTCCTTCTCCTCCAACCTGCCCCTTCGGCCATCCCCCTTTCCGTCTCTCTGTCGCTCCTTTCGCTCCTTTCGCTCCTTTCGCTCCGTGCACTCCGGTTGCAGCAAGCAGACCGGCGGCACCCTCCGCCCGTTCGTGCACCCGTTCCGCCCCGCGAGCGCGCTTACCCCTCCGCACTGCTCCGCGCTGCTCCTTTTTCCGGGTCGAATATCGATCCTGATATTTCTCTTTCCTCCTTTTTTTCCTCCGTTCGTACGAGCGTCATTTCCAGGAGTTCTTTCTTTCTTGCCGCTCGCCCCACGCTCCTCGCCCCGTACCGTTCCGAGCCTGTGCCCCCGTCCTCCACCTCCACCTTCTCCTCCTCCACATCCTCGTCCTTGTCCCCATCCTCACGATCCGCCCCAACCCCCACGCTCGACTTATATTTCTCAGTCTCACCCTCGGCTACCGTTCCAGGATGCCAGTAAGCCTTTGCCCTGTCTGGTGTGCAGGTTACCGGGCGGCGTGTCTCGATCCTTGCGTCGAGCCATTCTCTAATGATGCAACGTTTAACCCGCTGCTCGCTTGTCCTCGGCCGTTTTCGAGCAAGGAAACGAACGGTCGCGTGGGATGCCGCCGAGGCGCCCGCGCCCGTTAAGAGCAACACGAGAAAGCGCGTCCAATATTCGCGACAGACAGGACATTCGCTCGAAGAGAGGTATTTGCGAAAAGTTCCTGGGACTGATTGAAACGAAACATTCCATCGTACTTTGAGCAGTTTTTCTGACTGATCTGGAATCCGGCGAGGAGAGAGGAAGCGGGCAGATTCCCCGAAGCCCTGCGCAACCCGAGGAGAGGAAGCTTATTTTTAATAATGAACCCGCGGCGGACTGCGCTTAATAGCGCGGGGTGCGTTTAATTTCGTTTGAGACCGTTCGGACGTCCGCGGAATTAGCCGGCGTCGGCGATACCCTCCGATTTTTCCCGGACTTTTCATTAATCCGTTTGCAATCGGTCGACCGAATGAGTATTTATTTATCTCTTTGAGCGTACGCCTCGACGGAGGATCTAGTACGAGGTACGAGTTATCAGAATGGCCCGGTCGCCGTTATGCAAAGACGAGATGCGCGAGAGTGGAAAAGGGAGGACAGAGAGGGTGAACGAGCGCATCGAGGCTTCGGCCGCGCGGAAAAGCACAGGACCGACAGGTAATCAGGAGGAATTTTCGTCGAGCTATTCGAAGCCGACCGAAGCTCCGAGAGAGGGCGAAGGGCGGTAGAGGGTTGGAATGGGGAGTCTCGGCGAGATTTGGTAATATTTCCGCGAACCACCAGTGAACGGCACCCTCCGACGACGGCCCTCCGCTTTGGATATATTGAAAGTCTTGTTTTATCGTGAGCCACTGTCGTTCCTCAAAGCCCCCACTCGTTGCCGTTTTCTCTCTCTCTCTCTCTCATCGCTCTCTCGCCGCTGGTCTCTTCCTTCCCTTTTTGTGCCTTCGCCTCTTTTCCGGGCTTCTTTTTTCCGGAGTTCAATATCGATCCTCGCGGCGGCGGTGGCAGCAACGGCGGCGGTGCGCTTCGCCGCTGGCTTCTCCTTTTTTATTTCTCCGAGTCCCGCCGCCCTTTTCCTCCCTTTTTCACCCTTTTCCGCCCTTTTCCTGTTTTCATCGTAGCCGGCCAGCCGACCAACGCAGTCGGCCGACTAGTTGGTCGCGCGCGTCGCGGGAGCGGCTCGAATAATTTTATAAAAATATCCTTCGGCCCGATAAATACGAGGCCCTCGGTAATAGCGTTAATATCGATATCGACGATTAGGAGCGATCGCTGCGGTTACGGGCTACGGTGCAAGTCGCCAGAGCAAAGCACGCTTCTCCCTTTTCTTTTTTTCCTCCTTCCTTTGTTATTTTTCCCGCTCCCTTTCTCTCCGCGAGCCCTTTGTTCTTTCGGTAGACGGTTCCGAAGGGCGCACGCGCCTCTTCCGTCTCTTCTTCCACTTCCTTCTTCGCACCTCCTTCCTCTGCGATCCTCTCCTTTTGCCGATTCCGCGCTTCCTTTCTCTTACATTTCGCTGTTTTCTGCATTATCGTCCACCTCAATTCCTTCACTTCCTTTTCTCCACTTCGTGCTTCTCGTCCTTTTTTAATCTATAAAGTCCGACCGCGGGCAACTATGACCTCTCGAAGTTCACTCTCCCGCTAAATTGCAGTTTCCCTCTTTTTGCTACCTCTCTTTTTTCGAGATATCGATCTTCATTAGTTGCTTCGCTTAGGTCTCTCCTCTACGCTTTTTGCCTCGGAAACCTCCGATCCTTCTTCCGCTCTTCTTTCTCCATCTCGCGCAATGTTATACGTACATGTGCATTATTCTCGAATACTCTTAAAATCTTGAGGGAAATATTTCGCATAATCCTTCATGTCGAATCAACTCTGATTCCCTCTTGGCATCGCTGCTGCACGATCCTTATTGATACTCGGAGAATGTGGCCGGGAGAATTGTGACGATACGCATCTAATTAGCCCCGTGCTGCGATAGCGCTCCATTTTCGCTATGTGGTATCGGAAAACGAACGAAAAAGGAAGGGTTTCCTGGGGATTCATCAAATATCGAAAAGATGGCGGGCACATTGGTAACTACGGCCTTTGAGAGTCTAGTCCAGCGCGAGTTTCCTTCCGTTTCTCTCCTCTGACCACCCCTTTTCTTCCTTCCGTCCTTTCGTTCTTCCTTCCTGCTTTCCTTCCTCTCTTTCCACTCAGTCGAATATCGATTCTGATATTTCCACCGCGCTCTCCTTTTTCCCGCCCCCTTTCGCCCCCTTTCAATCTTTTACCTCTTATTTTTTCATCAAAAGACCATCGAAGGAAGCAGGAGAGCAGTCGGCGATGGAAAAAATAGAGAGAGCGAGAGAGAAGCAAAGCTTTCTGGGAGGAGAGAAAAACGTGGACAGGAATGGTAGGCGTTGAGAATTCGAGAAAATATGCCGTAAACCAGGTTTTTCGTTGGCAAAACTTTTTCCGGATTTTCCTTGGATGTCCACAAGTTTCCGAGAATGGTCGGAACTTTCCGAAATCTCAATTGTGACGTGGCCAAGTATTTGAAAGTTTAATCGTGTAACTTTGCGCCCGCGTGCCACCCCCCCTCGAGTACCGGAGGAATTTTCACTCGAGCTGCGATTCTCTTGGTGTTTACTTAACCCTACACTACCGCAGCAAACCTGTTACCGATTTTTTTTTTTACCCTCGAATCGGCCATCCCTTTCGACCATTCTTCGCGCTAAACTTTTTTCCTATAATTATTCTGCATCCCCTCTAACAAATTTCATTATGCGTTGGCTCAATATCGCGCTACCAAAAGGCACGCAAGGAAAAATTTGTTGAAAAATTCTCAGGTGAATTTAATATTTGAGAAATGTGATTTCTACGTTGCAGAATGCGCTGCGTCAAATCTTCCCTCGTAGAATGCAGGTAGTCTATTTCGTCGGTTCCACGAAAAGGAATTCATATTTATCATTGAGAAAATCATTTCCGCTGCAGTACCAATTTTCAAAAGATACTCGATATAGTATTTCCCCTAAGGACAACAGATTACGTTTGAAAATCTTTGATGGAAAAAATAATTTGAATTCTATCTCGTCCGATTCGTTGAAGAAAAAATCAAGAGGTCTCGTTCGCGTCATTAAAACCACGCGGCTGGTCGAAAACACTGAAGTTACTGTTTCTACGCGACACTGGCTTCTAAGTGTCGCGTTAATGAGCTGATAACCCAAGATGCATTAATTACGTCCACCCAAGCCGAACTGCCACCACGTGTAAAACTCACAGACGAGTCTGCTGAACGATTACTTCTCTCACTTACGAAACTTCCAAGTGTCCTCCCGATTGAGTTAATGAGTCTACCGTCAAGAAAATCCGATAAAGAGACGTTAACTTTGGCATCAGAGTCTCCGAGCGACTATAATTAATTATAGAAACGACTGAGAAATTATTTGCGTCGCTATTGGACACGTAAAAGTAAATCGACAGAGTTTGGCATAAAATTTGGGATGTGAAATTCACCCTTTCGTTTCACGTCGATCAGCTAGTGTCACAGAACCGGATAATTATGATCGATGAGGATCGAGGAACGAGAGAAAGAAGAGAAAGAGTCGAGGATTCGACAGTGGCTTAGGAACGAGAGGAGAAAGATCATCGTCACGTCCCTCTACGTGGCAGGTCTAGTCCGATGGTTCCCATATCACTGATGCAGAAATTCAAATTCGTCGTCATTAATAAAAATTAAAGAGACATCAGAAGAAGGAGCCGTGGAAGTGGAGGTTGGCCTGGGCCCTCGGGCTAGCGCACCCTTTATCTTACCTGGGCCACAATAGCGTGAGACTATGGGCCCTTTGTACTCCACTTTTACCGTGATCTGCATACGCACCCCTTCTCCCGAGGGGCATCTTCTTCCCTCTGGCTCTCTCTTGCTCTCACCGCGTAATCTCCGGAGGATACCTTCCTCTCTTCACGGGTGCTAATTTTTTTTCCTCTCTAACGGAACCATCTCACGGATTCTTGGTCACGTCTCGAACATCACTAACGGTTCCGGGCTTGTTTTTTAACAGTGGGGACCGTCATCAGTATTCGAAATTCACTTTTTTTTAACCCTTCAGAAACTCTAAGGGCAACCTTGTTTTTTTTCGACTCAGAGAACGTTTAATAGATTCATATTTTAATTTCTATTTTATTTCCTATGGAGTTGATTAAACTGTTCATTTGTTAAAATTATTAAGAGCCGGAAAGTGTAAAGGATTAAATATTCTTGTTAGAAAATTAATAAGAGAATTTCTACCCCTTCGGAAATGTCAGACTGTCACTACACACGATTACTTTTCCCACTGGAGACTTCTTAATTTCTCCATGAGGAGTCTACTTGGCGAAGAGTGCCCCCCGCAGGGCGGTCGTTGCGAGACACCCGTGGTTTGTCAAGGATTGAAGCGAGACAACGAGAACATCTAGCATCCAGCCGAACGAACGACCGGCCTTTTTCTGGTGGCGGTGTCACAACATTTGGGCCCAAGACAGAGTTATGGCTCTGGGTCCCTTTTTCCCGCGTTTTCCTTCACGAATCCTTTAGCCCTCATCGTTCGTCATCGAATCGGCTGCTCGTTCAGCCGGAAAGATTTCTCTGCGACTCTCAACAGTTTGCGTCACCTTTGCGATTAACTCTTCGGCTCGTGGAAATGCGACTCCACCTGACGACTTTATCCCCAAACCGAAAATGTGTCATTGGTTAAATATCAGTGTGTGATAATTTAATACACCGAAAACGGAATTTAACCGGTGCAACTGGGAATATAGAACGGTTAAAATTAGCGACAGGCCGATTGAATGAGCACAAGCCCAGCGAAGGCTCATCATTTTTTCATGGGCACTCTCGGTGCCAACCGGTTAATTTAATAAAACGAATCAGCCATCCAATTCGATTCGAATCCCCATTATTCTCGCTCTGACAATTCTCACTCTCTCCCTTCCGTATTTTAATTAAACAAAAAATTTGACGCGCGATCATTGTGACTCACCAGAGTGACACGATGCCGGGTACCGACGGGAATCGCACGATGAAAAAGAGGCTCGCGACCGGCTGCCGCATCGACGGGTACACTAACGGAGGAGAGGAAAAAAAAAAAGAGGACAATTCGAAAGACGACGCGATACACGAGGTGGCAATCCCGGGGTGGCCGTTGGCTGGTTTGGGCTGTTTTTTTGCGGCACCGCGAGATACGTTACCGAAAAATTCATTAGCCCCGCGATCCACTAGGTGACCCAGATCGGGGCGAAAGCGCTACCTCCTCTTCTCTCGCAACTACCGGGGGTACAATGCGCCCCTGAGGAGGCTCACCCTTGCGCGACAGCCAACCGGCAGCAGCGGCCCCCGGTTTTTTTGTCTCACGTCGCGCAGAGACAAAAATGCCGTTGCACGATTTGCATCCTGCCTCGCAAGGCACCGCTAGCACTAGCACCACCACCACCACCACTGGCAGCTACCAAGCTCGAGCGTACTCGGAGAAAAAAAGTCGATCGAACCGGGAGAAAAAAAAATTGGCGGTAGGGTTGAGGGCCATTATTTTAATTTTCGAGCGGGTTACCGTGAGGAGAGCGGGATCGACGGAGCGAGAGGCGGAACGAGAAAAAGAGGGAGATAGTTAGAAAAAGGACGTAAGGTTCCTCTGTGCGGATCGAGGGAGAGAGAAAACTAGTCGAGGAAAAAGGGGCGGCAAGCGGTGAGGCTTCTTTTGCATAATCTTCAGGGGTAGTCTTCGAGAACCGAGGAAGAGAAGAAGACTATGGACTCTCACGCGACGCAGGACACGGCATCCAGTTAGCGTGTAGCTTCGGGCTGCTGTTTCGTCGGTGTTTTGCATCTTGGCAAGCTGCGAGGAGGGTAGTGGGTATGTAGTAGCGTGCTACAAGCCCCATCGAAAAATTACCCTAAAGAGCGGCTCTAAGCGTTTTAAGGGATTACGGTCGGGCAGGCGTAAAAAAGCATGGAAAAAGGGTTGACCACCCGCTGGGCAAAACCGGCGACAGATTACAACCTCCGAAAACGTGTTTACAGGGCCTGCACCAGTTTCTCTTTTTTTTCAAACCCTCTTAGCCCCCTATCTTTCGTGGGCTCAGCTTTTGTCTCTCCATCGTTTTTTGATTCGCCCGCTTTTCAGAGAACATGATTTCCCGCCGGCGCCGGTTCGCGAGCTGCCGAGAAAACATCCCTTATAAGCGACTACTCCTGCAAAGCCCGTGCTACATTATGGATCGCGACACCTCTAATTTCTCCTGTGTGCTGGGTGCCCTCGGCTAAACGACGAAAAAACTCCAAGTTTTTTGCGAAATGTCAGGTGGTGCCGGTAGCATTCGGGAACAAAAAATCCGGAAGATCATCTATACGATCGCGCGTTCCTGGAACCTGTTTGTCGAAGAAAGTCGCGCGACTGGGACCGTTCGCGTTAACCCCGGGTTATCTTTACTGTCGGCTCTTCTTCCTTTGGTTCTCAGCGAAAGGTGCAGTCCGCTCAGCATCCCCACAATTAAAGCCAGCCGTGGACCGGGACGCGATTAGAGCGACGATCATCATGGGTGAATAGGAAAGAACAGAAGGGTGAAAGGATGAAAACGGAAAGCCATAGAAGACCCGTATGCGCCGCATGCAGATTGCTCGATTGTCTTGACATCCGTGGTCTATCGTCTCGAACGAGGCACGGGGTGTGTCTCGTGAGAATCTCACGAGCATTTGCATGCCGCGGATTATTTAAATCGTCCCCTCATTGTCGTGGCCCTTGTTTTTTCCTAAGGCCTTCCGCAAGAGTCCCATGGCGTGGGTCCTGCGGCCGTCTGCCGCAGACAAAAAAACCGGCTATCCCCCCGAGAGGGGATCTAGGGCCACGCGAGGCAACCTTCCGGATCCTGCAGGTCCTAGAAACAGCCTCGAGAGCACCCAACGGCACCTTGCCACGGTCATTCCTCCTCGTCCCCAAAGTCTCTCTAGCTAGGCACCATCTTTCTACGTATGTACGCGAAAGGTAAACAGAGGACATACATCTCGCACAAGATTTATATCTCGCCAGTCGGAATAATAAGTTCGGCCAAGGGTAAGTCGGAAGCTTTTCCCAAACAAACGTCTTACGAGGGAAGATACGCCGCAATTTGACGACCTCTCGTTCGCGGGACTATGTACTGTTAAGAAATCCTCCGGCGTATCCAACGGTATACCACCCATAATTTTCCTCGACAATTAGACAATAGGGCTGGCTACGCGGCTGACAATCGAATCCAGCCAGAAAAAAAGCGGAGCTGCCTTAAATTCTAATGCGATACCTAGTAAAAAGACAAAAGAAAAAAACGGGGGAAAGAGAGAGAGAGAGAGAGAGAGAGTACGGTAGACAACCGAAAGGAAACTAGCTCGCGCGGCTTCCGAAAAAAATGGCCCAGGGTGTGCTGGTTGTGCATCGCCAAAAAAAATCTCACCCTTAGCGCGCCGCGGCTCGAGGCAAGGAAAGCTCGACAAACCCGCGGGTATCTATTCAAATGAGCCCGTTTTTACTCCTCTCCTTCCTTCTCCGACCCCGTCAACCCTCTCATTTTCACTCCGCCACGCAAATACACCGGTATACGTACGCTATCTCTTTCTCTCTTTCGCGCTCTTTCCCCTGGCAGCCCCTGGCCCGTGCTCCGTTTCTCGTCACGGGTCTCTCTAAAAATTCTTTTTTTCGCGCTTCCGTCTGTTTGTTTTTTTTTTTCCTCGGAGCTCGAGGCGGAGCGAGGCGAAAGGACTGTGCAAGCGCACTATGCAAAGCGATCTTCAACCCTTTTTGGCGCCCTGCGCCCCCCCCCCCTCCCCTTCTGCCGCTCCACTACTCTCCTACTTTTATCTCCTCTTCTCTTTCGCCGCGTGTCCTTTCTCCCACCTCCTCTTGTCTTTCGGTCTGCGTGCACCATCTTCTTCCTTGTCTTTTTGCCCACCCTTTCAAACTCCTTCTTTGTCTTCCGGCTCTTTTTCTCCTTCTTCGCGGTACCTCGCTAACCCTGCTTCACTTCCCACCTCCTTTCGCTTAGTTTCAACTCTCGGATGCTCAGTTTTCTCTAATCCGGACGCGAGTAAATTATACCGGACCCGCTGGAGACAGAGAAGACGCCGAGGAAAACCAAATCAAAAGAGGGTTGGTGGCGTAACCCGTTACTCGCCGCTGACCCGAAAAAAGCTGCCGCGGGAGAAGCGGTAGGGAAAAGACAGATCTCGCGTTTTTTCCTCCCTCGTCCGCTTTTCATGGAAGCCCCTCATTGCTCCGACTTAACGGCGTCTTCTTCCTCTGGCAGTTTTTTAATTCGAGCTCTCCACTCGCACCGCTCTCGTGGGAGTCTACGGCGAGCGACTAATCGGCGATTCTTTCGTGCTGATTATCAGCGGGATAAACAGTGCCGGAGGAAGAGAGCGTAATGGTTGAGACGGGAAGCGCGTGTGCAGAGCAGAAAAGTACGTAATTTTAGAAAATTATTATTAATTTCAAATGGTTCAATTACGTTAATGGCCAATTTGCTGTAAATTAGAGTAACGTTCAAGAGGCTATTGCAATCGTTAAGCAGTCTTGATTGCGTCGGTCGCTCTTCAGTCGATTTATTACCTTTATTAAAATCGAGCTAATTCATTCAGTTCATTAGATGGCATAGTGTGTTCGCACGGCGCGGCGGCAGCAATGGCACTCTGGTATCGAGAGAGCTTTGTATCGCGTCAACCCTTGCATCGCGACTCATGTATCGGCCCGAATGTCCCTTTTTAAAAGAACAAAGAATTCCTGTACGTCTCATTGGTATTCATTGATACGTGCAAGTGAATTTCTGGAAAATTTTACACCTTCGGCCCTCTTCCAATAAAACAAGCCCAATATCGGGGCAGGCAGACCTTTTTACGAGAGCCCCCGCCCAAACAAACCATCGAGAGCCTTCCCGTAACGTTTATCGAATGTAAAATTAGCCGGCGGAAAAATGAGCCGCGGACGAGCGCCGTAAAACTTTACCCGGGAGACCAGCACACTATAAACGGTACATCCTCTTTGTCGCCAATTAGCTCATCCGCGCAGGCTTCGCGTTTACTGCGCGAGATTGCGCAAAATTAATACTTGATTAATCTCGTAACGACGCCGGCCGACCAGCCGGCTCGAAGAGTACTCAACGAAGGAGACTCCGCTTTAAAAGGGATTCAGAGTTCCATAACATCAAAGTGAAGGCCGAGAATGCGCGGAATAACCCGCCCGTTTCCTATTTAGCGATAGTTAAGTACTCCGCCAAACGAAACACTCGGAATGATAATTGGAAAAGAGTCAATGAAATCGAGAAAAAATCCATTCGCAGTAACAACTCACATCGCTTGAGAGACCATTGTTCCAAGGATAAGGTGGTTGAGGGGGTGACTGTTGTTGATGATGAACGCCGCCAACACCAGTGGCAGAATGGGGGTTGTGAATGTGTTCGGCCATCACGCTGACCCAATGGGCCAGTCCGCCACCCCCAGCTGCCGTTGCACCGCTTCCTCCACTTCCGGTGCCACCTGTGCCACCTCCGCCGCCACCACCTCCACCCCCGCCACCACCCCCACCTTCATCTCCACCCTCCGACCACGCGAACGAGGCCTTCTGCAACAGAGAGAACCAATTACGATTAGTATCAATAACGAAGACTCTGTGTTGGGTCAATAACTCCGAACGTCCTCTCGGTGTTCACATCCTCTACAAAAAAAGTTGAAATAAAAAACTAAATGTGAATACTAATTCGTAACGGCGCATAGAAAAGTTGTGGAGGGTTGCGAAGCACACCGGTTGCACGCAATTCACGCTCCATCGTGGAAAGTCTTACTGTAGCTCGCGAGTGTAATTCGAAAAAAGCATTGTGCTTATGGTAGATATTACGGCGGTATTAGCGCTTAACTTGTCATGAGCAAGGTCTCAGCGACTTTCCCTTTTCCTAGTTTTACACTTGGCGCCACTAGCCCGAGATTGAGAGAGAACTGGGTGTGCACCGGGTGCACCGTTTCAAGAAAGCTCTCGCCTCGAGTGTCCTCGATATTATACGTCCTTGGGAAAAGCCGCTACCACCGACTTAAACCTCTCTCAGCGTATTCCGCCACTCTCACAATGAGAAACCTCTTTGGGCGATTATCATAATAACCATTTTGCCCGAAATAACTAATTTGAGATCTGGAACGAATAGAAAAAAAATTTGATAGAATTGTCGCAAGGGGGGACTGGCAGTCGGACGCGAAGCGCGTCAGTCGGATTCTACTTGATTCGCATGTTACAATTTATAATTAGACGGATCCGTGGAACTATCGATTGCGGTGAGGCTCTCGTAAGAAATTCATAGCCGCGGACGAACGGGAGAAATGTCAGACGAAAGTCAATCGATACATCGTCCAAGAGCCTAGGACCCACATCCCCTTGCCGAAGTAGCAGCCGCGAAAATAATATTCCACAGCCTGCCACCTAGCAAGTACCGATACATCGATTCGAACCACCATCCTAGCTAGCCAGTGCACCCTAGAAAATTCAAGAACCAAGTGATTTTCGGTTGGCCACCGTCCAATCCCGAAAACACTCCGCTATACCATCCACTCTTTCCTCTCTCCCCTCTCCACCTGCCCCTCTCGCTTTTCTCGATCTCAGCGTATTTCCTGAACGTCAGCTGCAAAGTTTCCGCGAAGGAATCCGAAGGGATCCTTCGCAGTCGGACGTAATACGGCAATTAATTAATAGGACCCAGCGGTAATTAGCGGTGGCACCGTGGTAGCTTTAACCGTTAATTGATCTTTCGCTCTCGACGCGCAGCAGCACGCATCGTGAGAAAGCTCGTTACAAATCGCTGCCCTGATTGCTGCTTCCTCAAAGGATCTCATCCCCCCTTTCGGAGCCGCTCGCCAAGGGTGTTATTTCTTGGCCGGGAGAAGAGGGATGATGCGTTTCATTATTGCGCCCGAGTTAATTACACGTTCGCTCGGCTCCGTTGGCCTGTCCTCTCAGCTCTACGCGGAGCTCCGCCTGCCTTCGTGTTTCTTTTCACCCTTTCTAGTTTCTACCGTTCCGTCTCGTTATTCTTTCTGGCGGCGGGACGAACAAAAGGTCGCGCCGGTCTCGCTTCGACCAGTGGCGTGTGCTAGTAGCCGTTCGATATTTCAAACGATCGATTTTGCCAGTAGAAAACCTGGCCCTTGCGAGCCTCGCGACAACGCCGGGACGCGGACGCTTCTCCTTTGTGGCCGGAATGCGAGCAGTCGAGATTGCTATTTGATCGTAAAAAAGATCGATGATTGTAAATTTAGAGGCTACCCACTTCCCGAGCTCGATCTTAGTGCTGCCGTTTCGACTGGCGATTTATTCCTGTAATCTCTAACGAAACGACCGGGAAAAGAAACAAAGCGGAGAGAAGGATAGAGCTTTGGGATAAATCTCACAGAGTTAAATTATCCTCTGGTTCTCGATCGGACTCGAAAAGATTTTACCCTACATCGAGAGAAATCCTCTCTGCGAACAATGCCAATTTGAAGTTCCCAGATCGAAAGAGCGTCGTGGGTCTCGATGGAAAGTGATCGATTCACGGGGTTAAGTGGAGTGCAGACTTACCAGAGCGAAATCGAAAGTGTACACTCAACTTGAGATATTGAAATCAGTAGACGCACGCCACGTGGCATAGGCCATGTAGTCTATTAATAAAACAGCGAAGGGAGGCTGGAAAACGCTGAGCAGCGAAAGTGTACGATACTTTCGCGCCAAAATCGCGCAGACCACGCGTCAGCGTTATCCACCTCGATTGCTATTAATAAAATCCGGGTTGAAAGGTAATTAATCGTTCATTAGGCGGTCGAGTAGTTGAGCACGTCGCGTTCGCGTGATGGATCATTTCGAAGGATCTTGTCGCGAGAGTTTCTCCATTGTCAACTAACATTTATCGCTTCATTCCCAATTTTGTCGACTACGCCAGCCAAAGACAGGCTGCTTTCTTGAGGGATGGCCGGAGAAATGCAGAACAAATAAAGAGTGACAGTGAAGGATCGCAAAAATTGAACTACCCGGAAGGAATCGTAGGGGGTGGGGCGAACACGATGCGAAAAGTGCATTATGGATTTGGGTCAGGAGATGCTGTGGAATCAACTAGCTCGAGCCAAAACCGCGAACGTGCCAAGAAAAGTTGCCCCGTGGCGATAACTCGACCCAAAGAAGCAAAAGGAAGCAACAGGAAGCCGACGCGGAGTTCCTTGTCGTCCTTGCGAGGATTAATAAATTAGTCTGATGAGAAATTCTACCGGCACAAAGAGCTTTGTATACCTACGAGCCTTTATCCTTGGATCTCAACGGTTTTCCTCGTTTAACCTCTCGGAAGGAATGTGATTCTACGTTAACCCTTTCAACGCTGATTTCATTGCAGCCGGATAGCCTTTTTTCCGAGCCTTTTGACAAAGGATACATCCACTTTCGATAGAGGAAACTCCAATATATATATATCGAACCGAGAAGAGCCACTAATTGTTTCACGCTCCTAATTGAATTGGCCGGTGATGTAAAAAGTACATAATTTTGTCGATCGAGAAGAATTCCCGTTCTGCTCGCGAAATTCTTCCCACTATCGTTGCCACTTTATCCCATGGTTTTTTCTCGGAAGTAGCGAGCTTTATACCGCAGTTACGCGAAAACTCCTCATAACTAACTACCCTTAACTTTTTTAACCGACGACTTACATCTAGCTGACGCTCTTTCGTGACCATCCCTAGCAAGCGCTCACTCTTTATCTCTCTCAAACGCTCCCGTCGACGCTACTACGGCCCTCCTCAACTTCTTCCTAACTACTCTGTCGACCCTCGACTGTGTCATTCATGGGTTTCGTCTGCTATTTCACCCTTTGCTATCCCCTTTCGACGAGCGCATTACACGAAGACCTTTCCCTAGATTCGAGCGCGCGGCTTCCTACGCCAAGTGGCATTGATTTCGAATTTATGAATGACGGACACGTTTCGCATTCGATCCGGACAAGCGAGAGAATCTTACGCGTTTTCCGTGACGGTGAACTATTCCGTCATTTTCCACGGTACGATCCTACACCGATTCCCAACGGAAGTTTTCAATGAAATTTATTCATTCCTATTACCGGATAAAAATAGCTCAACCATTCCGATTGGCACTTTTCTATACTTGGTGGACTCCTTTTGGAGAAAGAAGAAGGAAAGAAAAAAAAATTGCATCCAGAATTCTTTACAGGGTGGGAGAAAATGATCGAGTGATTTCCACTTTTGTTCTTTCGTGCAGCAAGAAAAAGCAAAGCGTCTCCTAACGAGATCGTTGGTTCGCAATGCGCCTCTTTCCTTTGTTCGATGCATTCGAATTGTGAATTGTTCAAGTCGGAAACCGCGCGAGGTGAGGTTCGATAAGCCAAAGGAAAGGAAAGGATTCTGACCTCATCGTGGTCTTCTCGATGGAGGGCGAGATTCCGCGGGAAGGCCGGCACGCTACTGACGGTCAATCCTTTAAGATCCTTCAGCTCCTTGAGGGCACCAAGGGCATTCAGGTTATCCTTGAGATTGGCCAGATTAAAATTAATCCCTTGCTCCTTGAAATTGAGGTGCCTGTTGAGCACGGTCTTGCCGAGCGCGCTCGCGAGCAGACTGTTGTAAAGCTCATTGCGCAGGATGAACTTCTGCTCGGCGGGAGTTTCCTCCTTGCTCGATATGTCGTTCGAGGAGTCCGAGTCCACCTCGACCGAGGAATTCGACACGACACTCATCGTAGACATCTTACTCCTTACTCTCGTCGTCGTCTTCTTCTCCTTTTTCTTTTTTTTTTCTCTTCGCGCTTCACTCGTCGAGTTGTCCAATAAAAAATATCCCTTGACCCTCGTGAGCGGCCTTCTTCGTCGAAAGTCACGTGAACTTATTAAAATACCTGTACATGTGTTCTTCGTGTCTTTATATATATTATATATATAAGTATAGGAATATATATATATCCTGTATGTATATATATATATGTATATAATTAAATACGCTTTTCAAGGGTGTATATAGATATATCATTCATCTCTCTATCTCCTTCTTTCCTGTGCGTTTCTCTGGCAGCGCGCTCGCTCAACTTCTTCGTGTTCGAGTCCGCGGAAAAAAAGATTGCTTCCAGGAGACACGTGGCCACGCAAGCGAGCACGCGGGCACGCGAGCACGCGCACGGCCAATTAAAAACTTGGTAAAAGGCTGGGAGGCCCGGGGCTTCCTCACTCCTTTCTCCGTTTATTGCCTGGCGCCAATTCGGCGCCTTAAGACACACTGCGTTATATATTCCTCCGTAGCTTCCTTAAGGATCCTTTGCGCTTTCTCGCTTTATGATTGTTCGAGGGTTGGTCGCGCGGCAACTCCGCGCGGCCCCATTCCTTTTCCTTCTCTCGCTCTCTTTCTCTCTTCCTCGCGCATTCACAGTGTCCGAGACTCTGGTATCACTAAGTGTCGCTACTTACTTTAGTCCTTTATCTTTAGTTAATCCGCTTCTTCGCGGACTATTATTATTAGTGGTATCGTTACCGTTATTACTATCGTTATTATTATTAGTAGTAGCGTTTATTACTATTATTATTAGTGATCGCCTCGCGTGGCTCGGCGGGAAACGCCAGAAGGAAAAAAGTCGCGATGCATTTAGGAACTTTTGCGCGCGCAGCTCATTACGCATGGCCGCGGGGTTTCTAATTGGCTGGCTAATTAGCGCGGGAGGGTTCGGCTTGCTTGCCTGCTCCACTCCCGGCGCGCACGGACACGAGGTTTCAGCGTGCTTCCTCGCTCCGCTCTCTACCGCACCGTCTCGTCCGCACTGACTTCTTCACTTTTTATCTTCCGGTATCTTGCTCTACCTTTCTCTCTAACTCAGACACTCTTCTACGCTCGCTCGTTCTCTCTTTCTTTATTTCTCTCTCGCGCACCCCTTACTCTCTAGGCTTGTGCTAAAACACGTGAAAAATAGGAACTTTGGTTGATCGCTGCCGACTGACTCTCTCCTTCGACTTTGTCGTTCGTTATCCTCTTGGACCCCTCGCTGGTGGCTGAGGTGGGAGAGAAGTCCTCATGAGCATTGGCCGTTTTCTCGTGGGTTGCCCGTCGTTAAGATTCCTCCGTGATCGGCGAATCTGTCGTTTTGCCCGGCCGCGGTGGACCTCCTCCACCTGGTCGGACGCCACCCTCGTCCGGAAGCGGAAACGGAAGCGGCACGAGTCGTACGAGTACTGGGAGAAGAAGAGGAGGAGGAGGAGGGTGACAACGACGTAGAAGTAGAAGCATCGTCTTCGGCTGGCCACATCGAGGAGGATCCTCTCGCGCTCAAGCGAGCCTCGTGCCGGCCGTTTGCTTCCTCGCTAGGACTAGAAGCATACTTTTCTCGATCCCTTGCTCATCGTCGGCTCGTGGAAACGCGTTCAGGAGGCCCTGCGGCCTCCCGTCTTCATGCTGGTGATTCGCGCTCGTCGTCTCTTCGAACTCACTAGTGCGGCCTCCGATCGTCGTCCCCCAGACCGTCGATATCACTGCAATTGCGCGGGCCCGCTGGGGCCCCGGTCCCTTGTAAGTTACAACCCGCGAGGCGCCGTAAGTGGAATCAGCCGCGATGCTCGGGTTGCGTCGACTGGTGGGGGTAAGCGCAGCCGGTTGTTAGCGAACGAACGTCCACGTTTCAGCATGAAGACCGTCCGATCGGCGAATCGTTTGAAATTCGACCGTGAGGCGCGAGAACGAGTTTGGGAAAATGCGCCAGCGGCAGCTCCCGATGTCGCGGATTGTCTTCGAGGGATCGCGATTACACCGGCGATCCGGCTAATTAGGCGCGTGACGCAAGCCGAGACGGCGGTCTCTGGGCAGCGAGTTCCTTCCGGTGGTCGTGGGATCGCGTCGCGTCTCGGCTGAAGGGGGTCGGCCCTTGCCTCTCGAATCCCAGTTTCTTATGTGAGCGCGACCGCGCGACTGGTTGATGCAGTCCGCGGCGGAGCATAAGGAAGCGGAAGCTCGGCGCTCCTTCTCTCTCGCTCGCTCCTTACGGCGCTCCTTGCCGCTCCTTCTCCATCGTGCGGCTTCCTACTACCACCCTCCTTCTCCTTCCACCCCCTGGGTTGCTCCTTCTCGCGCCCGTGGCCCAAGGAAAGGCGCGCACGCTTCGCCGCGGCTGCTGCCACCGCCGCCGACGCCACTACCGCCGCCGCCACCACCGGCGTCCTCGACATCGTCGTCGGAGTCTTCGTAGCCGAGTCTTACTCCGCTCCGTCTTTGTTCCTTCCTTGGCTCTCCTCCTTGGTCTTACGACTCTCGCTCCATCGCGTGGCAAGCCAGCCTCGAGAGAGAAAAAGGCCGAGTAACGCGAGGCCAGGGGTAAGCCGCTGGGTGGAGGTAAGGCAACGAGGAAGGCAACGAGGAAGGCAACGGCGGAGGCGGAGAGAGCCACGTCGAGGGAGAAAGAAAGACGAAGGAAAAGACGAAGAAGAAGGAGGGCTGCCGCGGCAACGGCAACGAGGGCGGGAGCGGGAGCGAGGGGAGAAAAAGAGTCAGCCGAAGATCCAAGGAAGTTCGCGAGCCAGTCTCGAGGAGAGGGAGAGAAAACGTTCACAAGGAGACAAGGAGAGTGCCGGGGAGGTTGAGATGGAGGTGGCGATCGAGGGGGTTGGTGGGACGCGAGGTTGCCGGCAAGGAACCTCGAAGGAGGCAAGGAGAATGGCGAGGGGCCGCGAGAGACGGCGAGCGCGGCAGGCGCCCGCGAAGAAGCAGATAAATATAGATATTTTTCCTTTGGCCGGCCATCTGGGACGCGGGGCGGGTGGCGCGGTACCGACGAGGGACCAACGGGGCAGAGGGGCCAGTTCCGCGACAACCACCGACGAGAGAGAGCTACTCGAAGGTAAGGAGCGCGCGAGAAAAGGAAACGGTAAGAAAAAGCCAGGAAGAAAAGGCGGGGGTGAATGCACGTATGCGAGTGTACATGCAAGGAGGCAAGGAGGCAAGGAAAAGCAAGAAAGAAAGAAAGAAAGAAAGAAAGAAAGAAAGAAAGAGAGATCCCGATGTAGCGTGGTGGTGCAACCGTGCACTCTGGAAGGGAGCACCCTCCTGGGGTGGGTGCGAGAGCGCGAGGGCGCGGAAGAAAGAGGCAGCGAAGGGGAGGGTGTGTGTTGCACGCTCGCTTCCCGCCCCCCGACCGAATTGGAAAAATGGAAATAATAAGAGTCGCCTCCTGGGGGGTTGCATGGCGGTGGTAGACTTGGTGTGCCAGTGCACTGGTGTGCCGCTTCTCCGAGGGGGTGGGTGATTCAAGGGGAGGGAAGGAGGATCGTGGGATGGGGTGATGTACCGCGAAGCACCGCGCCACGCCGGCAGGAAGCAGGGGATGGGGCTGAGGCGAGGGCGAAAGGGGTTGCTGGCTGGCTGGCTGGCTGGCTGGCTGCAGGGTAGATTCGGGCAGTGGGGGTTGTGCGCAGTGCAGCATGCGCCCAGTCTGCCAGCGGAGGAGGCACACACAGAGGACCTCGCGGTCGTATGAGTGTCACGTGTGTTCAGCGGCTGAGGGGTGGCAAGCTAGCTCGTAGGGGACTGGGGGCCGGAAGATCGAGAAAGGAAAAGGGGTTGCATGCGGGGGGAATACCTTGACGGGTATGTCGAAACCAACATGGCCACCATACGAACAATTCGTCCATATTCGATACATAAATTAACCGACGAGTTTCGCGCGCTTTCCCCCCACGAAACCCCCGAAGGACGAACTACCGGTTACGATGCTTTACCTCAAAAGACGAAGGGAGGAAAGTAAAGGATTACCACGCGCGGCAGCGGGTACTCTCTCAAATAGAAGCAGTTATTTTCTCTTCCTCTCCGAGGATCCTTCGCGAGAAGCCCAACGGAAAGGGTGAGAGAAACGCGAGCAGTTCGTTCCAGTTTTCGCGTCGGTGATCGAACCAACTCGACGCAGAGCGCTTGCACTCTTTCTTTCCTCTAAGAGCAATTGTTTGTTTATTTCCTAGCTTGTTTGCGCGTCAGTTTGTTTGTCCGTGATATTTTATTGCAACGGCGGTAAGGAGTAGTGGTATAAGCGATGGCTCCGACTCCCTTAGCCACCCCGAGATCCACCCTCTTCGCGATAATGGAGCTCGTAGGGATGCTCGTTTTATATCTGTACCGAATGTAAAAATACTCTGACCGCCGACCACCGACCATCGTCTGACCTCGTTACGATTGCGCATTGTTTGCAGTTTCAGCCGCAAAGTCAAAAGCCGAATATTCTATAGTTGGACCATTAACGAGCCATAGCAACCAATTCATCTCTGCAAATCTTCACTCCCCCCCCAGCCCAATAGACTGGAAACCCTAACAACCTGAGCCGATGAATGAAAATCGTTCACTTGTTACCTCGATCAATGGCGATAAGAGGAATTCGAATTCGGCACGCCGATATAATTGATCCCCAAACATCGGCCTTTATCCCACAGTCAACCCCATCGTTCGACTAACAATGAACGAAGCGTCGAGCCGCGACGAGGGCAAGAACCTGAAGGGAGACGAAAGATCCTGTGGACTAGGAAAATAACAGATGGGTCACATGAGCAGGTAATACCGTAGTTCCTCTCGAGTGGTATCAGCTTTTGAGGTTGGCAAGCGCGCGCGCGCGCGGTACACCCTTCGAGAAGCAGACCCAGGAAAGAACGTGACTCTGGCGTCGTTTCGGGGATGCTCCTTCAGGTGGCTGTATAACCCGAGCGAGAAGAGAAGGAGGCGGATGAAGGAAGAGAACGAGAAAGGGTACCGCTAATGCCTCTAACGGTGTATCCTCAATTACCATTGTCGCATTCACATGCAGATAGGTTCACACTCGTGCAGGTCACCCCGTCCTTTTTTTCTTTTCCTTACTCCTAGCTCCTAAATAGCCCGATCAGACCTGCGAGATCCTCCATGGGACGCGCGACGTTGCGGCGAGAGAACGGGGCTTTCGCACAATAATTATTTGTGTTTTGGTTTTTCGGGGTGGAGAGCTAACCCGGAAGAGGAGTTCCTTCGCGGCGTGCACAATTGCCCGGATCTCCAGACAACTCGAGAACTCCTTGCCTCTCGAGTGTCGTCTTCTCGCGGTACCGTTTCTAGGATCTCTACCGTTATTATGTAGAACACGAGTACGCAGCTCTGGGTGAAGTCACCCTTCAAATTGCCAACTACCAAGCTGTATCACTCACTATTGAAAATTCTCACAGATTCTCAAGTGCTACCTTAAAGGCCCTTAATTCCATTAATCCTCGGTCTCGAGAAATTCAATTAACGAATGGAAGCTTTCGCTTTTCGTTAGAGTCCTTCAAACGGGTCTCTGGCGATGTTATTCGAGAAACGTGGTCAGATGAGATGGGAGAAGAACGATCTAAATCTCAAGACTCAAAAAGCAAGCGTTTCAGGCGGCGGAAGAGATGGGTATTAAAATAATCGCGAGCTCGGCTGGCAGACAGCCACGCGGATTCTCCGGCGGAATTCTCGGCGATAAGACTGAAATTCAAGAAAGCGTGTGCCCAGTGGAAGTTCCAAGGGACCGGGAGAACCAGGAATAAAGTCACGGCACGTAAGAGAGACAGAGAGGGAGGGTAGAAATTGCGGGGGTTGGAAGCGAGAGGTGAAAATTAAAGAAGCGCTAAGCCGGGCGCTAAACTGAAGAACCACTTGTTGAGCAGGTTGTGGTGGGCGCACGTTGGTTAGAGAAAGGTCGAAGGGTTGAGAGAGAGAGGGAGAGAGAAAGAGAAAGAGAGAGAGAGAGAGAAGTGCGAGGCACCGTTGAGGGAGGATCCGTTGACGCGGGTGGAAGGGTGCAGATATGCAGATGAGGGGTGACTACCCCCGTGTAACTAACTTCTAACTTTCGCGCAAAGGCCGCTCTGGTGGTGGTGGCCTTCCGCCAGTTTTACAACATCGCTTCTCTTTCTCTCTTGGCCTCTCTCGCCTCTCGACGACCTCGCCTGACCGCGCGCCTCTGGAAAATGAAATCCGCGCGCCACGCGTCTGCCATCCTAAAGCCGAAGCCACACTGCCTGCAGAGAAGCGATTCGAACCCTTCCAACTGAATTCCAGACGCGCGTATTTGCTTGGATAGATATTAATAATAGACTATTGATTCGACTGCCGCAGAAACACTGGGCTCTGATTCGTATCGCCCACTCGGCTGCGGATCTTCAGTGAACTTACGAAATTTCTCGCACACGGCAAAACGGGAGACGAAAGCTTTCTTGTAGCGAGATCCTCGCCTTGGAGGGTGAGACTTCTGGAGAATAATGCATCATTCTCCCGTTAACCGAACGTAACTCTCGGTCATAATTAAACGGCGTGCGTCGCCAAGCGAGAAAAAACGCATCCATCGCGGAACTGCGGTTTTCCCGAGTACGTATCTCGTTGAAAGCGTTCCAACTGTCCGAGCCCGCTTTGAATTACAATCGCCGGCGAGGAACAATTTGACTTATCATCCACCCAGCGCCCAATGAAAAAAGTAGAGAGCCACGAAACAACGGGGAGCAGGAACGCGAGCGCGAGTGCACTACTTTTCCCTCTTTCGACGTTTTTCTCCAGGACGCTGCCGAAAAAAAAAAGGCAAAGGAAAGGACGCCTGGCGCCAGTACGTCGGCGACGACCAGTCTCGACCCAGATATCCCGTCGTCGACGACGTCTCCTCCGTGGCTCCGACTTTTCTTATTTCTCTCTTTCACCCACCCATTGCGAAAAGCTGCCCTCCTCGAGGATCGACCCCCTTGGGGTAGGTTTTTCCACTCTGGTCCAACCGATGCTACCCCTCCAACGATCCACTGCGCCAACCCCTTTCCTTTCACTCCGCGAATCTGTCTTCCCTCATAATTTTTCTCTCAGTGACTTACCATTTTTTCACCAAGCTTTTAGACGCCTTTTTTTCCCCAACCAAAAGTTCCGATGCAACCACTCAAAGTTGCAATGGAGCAGATAGCAAGTTTTTACGAATGCTGCCACCCAGCTCTGCTGGTTTTCGATTTGCCCGACAGTGTGTTAGCTTTATTCTGTCGAGTGGATTTTTTCAAGAAGCACGACTTTTTCATAGAAATAGTTGGTAGCTCGTTCCTAAAGCAAGTTGATCGGAATTCTGTTCGACTAGGGACCTACGTTTCTTGCGATCGATCCTTGACAAATGTCGGGAGGGCCGATGGTAGGTCAGGGAACCGCAGGAAATATTGAGTAGAATTTCTGCGGACGATTAGAATCGAGGAGCAAAAGTTAAAAGCATCTCGCTGACGTAGAGTTGCGTTGCAACTGTAACAAATAGCGAAAGATCGAATGAGCTTCTCCCTTCTTTTCTACGACCCTTTCCCGGTTGTACCACCCCCAAAGGATTTTTCTTAGCTGGCCCAGTTCGCTACCATTCGTTACTTGGGACATCCCACTACCACTCGAAAAACGACCGCACCATTTTTTACCCTTAATTTCAGCTTCGACTTTTCATCCAGCGTAGTGCACTCGCGCGAATAAGTACAATATCGATTTGGCAAAGAGCATCATCATTAATCAAGGAAATTAATGTTTAACACAAATAAGTATTAGTTATTGCTTTCCTTGATTTTGGAAATTGTCAGTAATCAATTTAATTTCGTGTTACGATAGCAATTGCAATTATTCTACATTTTTACTTAATTCGTCAGAGTATCGAATCGGCGACGATATATTAGAAGCACATTACATCCACAGTGTGTGGCACGTTTCGAAAAATGTTTTCTAAACTCTGAAACCTGTTGCTTGGATAACAAAAAAAAACAAGGATGTTTCTTATAAAATTCGGATGGTTGCCGAATCAGCGCGTGGAGATATAAGTATTTTTCACGAAGGATCATCGAGGCGTTTTTTCCTCGATACCCCACAAAACACTTGACTGCCTCGAGTTATTAATCTGAACCAGCGGCTTTCGGAAAATAAGCAACGAAGTAAACACGCGGATCCGGCAATTTCGAGCGCGCCCAACAGCTCGAGGCGAGACTCGCGCTTTTTTCATTAATCAAATTCCTCCCAAATGCAATTCGCCGTTCCGTGGAAAAATATTTGAGGTAAGCCCAAGCAAAAACAAGAGATTGCTAAAAGTTCTCCAGTTTTTCGGACTTGACGCGGTCAACATAACTTTGGATACCCGGGTCGCAAAAATGTGAATCGTGGCAAGAGTGACTCGAAGATTTCTCAAGTCTCGTACCGTAAAAACAATGAGTCAGAATAAGAGGAAAAAAAAGAGCTTGGCAAAAAAGTTATTTTGCCAATGCGTAGAAAATTATGCAGAATTCCCTGGAATTTCATTCTCCGATGACGGAACTTGGAAAGTCAACTTGACATCACTTGGCAAGTGATCCAGTTGAGGCGTTTCCATAAATCGCGACATCTGACAGGCGTCGTATTCATCGAACCCGCTGCTATGCGAGCAGTCTCCCCACAAATTGGTGTCAATAAATGCGAATTGTCGCGGTGAGCACTCCGTGGAGGAAGAAGTTTCGTCGCAAACGAACAGAACACGTACATACATATACTATAGATCGCTCTGTTACAAAAGTAACGTAGAAAGCTCTCCAGATTACAATTGCTAATACGCTTCGTTTCGCGATACCCAGTAATACTACACTCTCGTTACTGATACTGATCGGAATTAACGACAGTCGGACCACTGGACAATCGACTAATTAATTGTCCAAGAGTTTCGATAGAAGTCTATGTCGTTCTCATTGACCGTAATTAGTGATTCGCATGCCGGGTATCTATCCTGAGTTTTCAATTCGCAATAACGTATATTTTGTACGCTCCTGTTAATTCATATTCATTGGAGTGGCGCGAAAACGATCAATCCGTAGGATCTTACGAGAAGCGCGAATTCACACGCCAATCAATATTTATCGAGGATTACTCATTTGTTTGGTCGCATAATTATTAACGAGCCGAGCCGAGAGAAAGGGTATATGTATATGTAACTGGCGGGTTTTTTCTCGCAAGCGTCTTGAGGTGTCGACGGAAAAGGCAAAGAGAGAGAGAGAGAGAGAGAGAGAGAGAGAGGGAAAGAGGAAGAAAGAGGGAGTGTGCAAGGTGCAAAGGTGCGGGACGCATAAAATAATAAATTAAGTCGAGTGATATGATCGGAACGGGTCGCGATTGGCCGCTCTTGAGAGTAGGGCCCCTTTATTTTTTTATCGCATCGCACGAATCTCCCTTTCGGCTTCGCACTCTCCCTCTCTCTTTCGCTCTGTCTATCTCTCGTCTGGCAGCCATAGGGGCTGAGAGCTCCAGCCATCTTGAATTGCAAATAAGTACCGGATCGGAATAATGAAATAAAAGAAATTCCAACCGATTCTTCTAGCAAGTTTTTCGCCATGTTCGTTCAATTCGATTCCTCTTACCTTTTCCGCGATCGCCCAGCTAAGGCGTAAACGAGTGTCGTGACTTTGTTGCCGAACATTTTTCAAAGGTACTGAAAAAATAGATTATTTTAATATCTGAATATTCTCGGAAGGAATAGATAAGTTGGCGAGTCTTTCAAGGTTTGATCGCGGTAAGTAGATACGAGCGTTCGAGGCTAGACGCTCGAGTATGTTTGCCGTAGGAACCGCAAATTTTGTTTGCAGATCAGATTACCCCCAGTACTCGGTCTCTTTAAGTACATTAACGAAACCGCGTCTGGCGGGCAGTAATCCGCGCAAGCCACGCGAGTTGAATGGCAGTCTTCGTGGAAAAAATTCCCTGCTCTCTCGTCCTTCTGCTTTAAGTCGTAAGCTACGACTTATTTCGCATGGCCCTGATACATTGGGATGATTTAAGCGATAGATTCGAGTGTAGCGTGTCACTACGTTTCGCGGACTATTCGCAATGATTGTCGTGAAATTTGCTCGGCGGAACGTCGCCCCGTGAAAAGAATTCCTGGCAAAAAATATGTACGATTAGAGGGCTTAAATACTGCGATAAGCGAGTCGAAGGAGCTTGAACGAGAGCAAAGGGTACGAAGTTACGATCAATGAAGTTCAATGGGACAAAGAAACAATCTAAGATTGTGGCACCCGACCCAACCAATTCGCTTCACTGCTGATTGCACTTTGGTATTTCTACCGTCAGAGACTTCTACGTTGACGAGCGGAGAATCGCGAGGTCGATCGTGAGGCTAATGCCTCGGTGAGAACTCAAGAACGTCCTACCCCAACTACGTTCAGGCGCGACCCCTACAAAAAATTGCTCCCGTAAGCGTCACTTCAAGAAGCAGCCGACTCTGAAGAAGTCCGCTAGCGAGGCACGTCTACACGCTTAATGAATCATCGAAAATTAATTCGATCGGAAACCCCCACGACTGTCGACGACTTAGCGTTAAAACTGCAGAGAACTAACTGGCGAAAAAAGGGAGTTGCAAAGGATAGGATAGGTTCACGGTGGAAAATTTGGCGAAGCGACCAAGTTGAGATTCGAGAACGAGGCAAGAGATTAGAGCGAGCAATGGTTGCAAAGGAGGTCAGACTGTCCTGGATATGCTTGGGGGGGTGCGTTCGCGAGTCGCGCGACTCTCAGGTATGCAGGCTAAATTGTTTAAGGGTCAGGGTGTCCTTAAGCTAAGGTAAAAGGTTGTCTGGGGCGGCGTCTAGCCGCGTCTATCGATTATCCGGCGTCTTCGTCTGGCACGTTCGATCTTAGCGAGTCTCCCTCTTTCCACCCTCTTTCACCCTCTGCCAACACCCCCCAGACACCTAGCCTTGAGCTTCTCCCTTTCTCTCGCCCTGTTCTTCGTTCCTTCTTCCACCAATTCCCCTTTCGGATGCGGCGTCTCCCTCACATTCGGGCTACACACAGTACACCACACTGTCGTGCCGTGCCACCCACGCAAGCGACGCCACCTACGCCACTACCTACACCACCACCAACACTCACGCTACCACCTCCGACGAGACGCCCTTCTGTGCTCCACGAACCTTCTCCTGACCTGTCGCAAACCACCCTCTCGCCCACGCACGCGAGAAATTTCGAGACAAGCCGCGCTTCAACCTTTTGTGGACAACGCGCGTTTCGGCGTGTCTACCGCGTGATCGATCATCTCTTACCTTGATTGGAACCATTGTACCAAGGATTTTTTAACGCTATTTCGGAAAGACTGTTTCATCCGAACAATACTTCAGCATCTATTGTAACTGTGTCAATTGCGCGTTATATATATCAAGAAACATTGTTTTGACTCTCGTGTTGATTAAACAACAAATTAGGAGCGTGAAATGAGAAAAATTGGAAATGCCTATTTGTCATTATGTTTGTCTTGTCGAGAAGTGGAAATGTTCGATTCGGTGATTCTGCCTTCGGGATCGTTAGGGTGTTTTAAGAGGAGCTGGTGGCTATCGAAACATATTGAGACAATTAATTTCTCGAATACGCGGACTATCCGCTAGTTCGCCGGTGGTTCGGATATTCCCGGGAAAATGCGGGGCGCCGCGATAGCAGAAGAGTTCGAAGCAGGAGAGGCATCGAGCGAAGAGAGAAAAACGTTTCCATCCATTAAAAGCGTGCGCGCGATTTTCCACGGGCCAAGCTCACCCTTTTTCTCCCCCGCCTCACCCCGAGAATGTAGAGACAAATTTTTCGCGGCGCAATTTTTTGTTTATGAGGAATGTAGCGTGGGCTCGAGGGGCGCCGCGAAAAAGGTTTTAAGATGGATGGTCGGAATGGTAGGTGATACTTTTGCGGATGGTGGTGGGTGGAACGGTAGCACGCAGTTTTTGCGGGCAGATTGGAAATTAAGTAAGTGGGTCTTTCAGGCTTATCGATCGCGCCAGAAAAAAAGCGAGCTTTTGCGCGGTTCAGTGACGCGCCAGCGCACCACCCTTAAACAACGAATTTTACTCCTATTAACGCTTTTAGCTTGATCGTGGTTACCGGTGACCGACAATTGCTCTAAATACTTGGGATTTGCTTTAAGTAACTAACAAATAGCATCTTCCAAATTCCTACCGTCCTCATTATATTTGTCGGTTCTAATGGTAATTTTGATTAATAAGAAGCCGTATTATTCTCGAAGTTTGTTGGAAAAATTTGTCGTGAGGCAAAAGTATGTAGAAAGGGGTAGTAAGCATCGTGCGTCACTCGATTTTCAACGAATGAAATGCAGAGAGGAAAAAAAAAAGAGGTGGGAGAAGAGAATCCTGGTTTCGGAGAGCGAGCGTGATGCGTTGCCTCGGTAGAGAATAAGACAAGGGACTGGTAATACAGCTCGAAAGAGAGTCGCCGCGACCTAAAAAGTGCGCGCGCTCCTGGAAATACCAGCCGGAGACGTCTCGATCGCGATGTGCCCGCCAAGATAGAAAACGCAGCACGCGAGTGCAATACCACTCTACCCCGCACCGACCCCTCTCGAGATATTCGCTTTAAATACGACCTACCTCCTGAGAAGTCGCGACCGCCAAACTTTTCTCTTCTCGCGAATTATCAAACAATTTTCTCGAATTGCTCCGGCCGATATTTCACACCCGTAATTGCTCAGGCGTCACTCCGCGAATTCGACGTCCTCGAAGAATGGCACTTTCCAAAGTAATTCACTTTATATTTCGCTCTTTATGAGAATTCTCGTTGCTCTAGCACTCGCCTATATCTCTCTCGAAATAGCCGGGAGCAGCACGCGACGGAATCAAGAAAAAAAAAAAAAAGGATAAAGAAGCCAAGGCGAGATAGCAAAGCGAACTTTAATTAAAAACGTCATTGAGGACGATCCGTCATCTCGATCTCACGGCATACTTCGGGTGGGTCATACATTTTTATGCGACCCTTTCAGACTCTTCCATCCGTGGAATATACCCTTAAAGGGATTCTGCGTGAGGAAGAGCCACCCAAAGTGGCGTGGTAAGTCGCTGTTATGATTAAGAGGCTCCCTAATGAATTATCGAACCCTCTGCACTTGTTCGGCGCGCTGGTTCTTGCCTGATGGAAATCGAGCGGATCTCGCCGCGGTGCTATGGGATAAAAGATTCCCTTGGTCAAAGGGAAAAGTGGTTGACCGTAATCGAGTTCCATCCTTCAGCTCCTTCGATTGAGCTCGGAAGTGCCTCGCTTAATAAGTCTCTCTCGATACAGCCACCCCTTCTCCTCTTTCCCGACTTCTCAACTATCGGCGCAGACTCTGCTTACGCGGAATCGACGGCAATCAGACACTTTTGCCATGCCGAGTATCCTGATGAAAGACTGTCTAACCAGAGAACGTTTCATCCACCCTCTAAAGCCTCAGCAGTGTTCGCGACCTATCCCAAAAGATTCGAGTCCGAGACGACCTTCGTCCCAAGGTCTCCTCCCCTCCTTCCAAGTACTCCGCGCGCGCTAACGAAGCGGACTCCTGTAATCCTTCGGTCTCTCGGGGAAGGATGGAATACGACGGAATCCGGCGGATTAAGCCCCACTAAAATCCAACGTATCGCGAACCTAGGCAGAGGATTGCAAGGGCGATCAAGAGAGAGAGAAAGAGAGAGAGAGAGAGAGAGAGAAAGGGCGGCGAGAAGGTATCAATGTTTCGCAATAGAAGCGTGTGTGACGGACGGGTCGTGACCTAGGCCGTCTTGAAGGGCAGACATTTTTTAATCGATAACGCCAACCCCCGCGCGCACTTCGTCTGGGCTGGTCTGGACTGGTCTGGTCTGGTCTCACCGTCGAGCGACACCCTCGACTAGCGACTCCGGGCTCAAGCAGCCCCGAACCCGCCGAGAAACCCAGAGAGGACACGTTGTCAGTGGAATGAACCGAACCAGTGGCTGGCAGGGGTGGGGGAGCACAGCCGCAACTCTCCTTCGCGTCGCTCTCATACCGCCAGCCTAAATAAAGGCCCATCCCTTAAAGCCGAGCGCTTCGAAAACATTGTTAAAGGGGATGGCGCAACGAAGCCTTCACACGGGGTTGCGCACCTTCCATGGGAATTGTTCTATTCCGTTTGTCTCGTGTCCTGTCGACATTGCGAAACTGCTCGTATCGCGATACACATCGAGAGCTAAGGGTAGTTTTACTCTGACAGAGTGTTCCAATGCTGTATTATCAACGATACGAAGAGTAGAGCCTTGATATTGTATTGGTGGGAGGATGAGAATAAAAGGAATTGATACAACCTGCACGTATGAGGGTATTTCTTCCATTCGTAACCTTTTCCACGATCAGAGTTGGGGACGTTCTGACAGTTAATCCGAGAAATCTGCGCGATATAATCGCTGATTTTCCTAGGCTCTCAGAGCCATCGAGAGATTTGTCGCGCCGAAAGAGGCGGTCAGACAGTCGCGTCGCGACTGTCTCGGCAAAAAGCAGCCGATCGCTGGAGCGAGAAGGATCGTCGCACGGAGAAAATGAAAAGCAGAGAGAGAGAGGGAGAGAGGGAGAGAGTGAGAGGGGAAAAAGCGCGGCGATAGGAGTGGCGCGAGTAGGAAACTCGGGGCGAAACGTCAAAATATTGTTTTTCCATTCTTCTCGCAAGCGACGATGGCGAGACAAGGTGGCAGTGGTGTTTTCAGAAAAAATACGTTGCCTCTGCCCGCGGCAGCCGATCTGTATTTTTTCCCCCATCCTGCCATTCTACTACCACCTCCGTACCAAGCTATTCCTCGCCTCTACCTCCTCCTCTTCCTCTTTTCCCGCATCCCCATATCTTTCTCCGTCCGAAGAGCAGGATGCTTGCAAATTTCGGAACGAAAACAACACCAGAAAGTAAAACCAAACTTGTCTCGCCGCTCCGCCCATCCTGCCAGACCCTCCAACCCTCATTTTTCAAGAGTGCACCGAGACCATCGGCACCTCTACTGGCAAGTGTCAATTTCGAAACTACCGGTAAATAGCCCACGAGACTGCTAATCCTTCCCCTGGCACTATGTTAAAGTGCAATGGAAGAATTTCGGAAAAAAAGCCAAAAATGAAATTCCTTAGCTAAAGGAAAATTCGTTGGGCGAACTTGTTTCGCCCGTCACAACTAAAGGGGAAGACAATTAAACTTTGCCAGACACAGGCCAACCACAAACTCTGTCCTGGCGAGCAACAAACTCTTTGCCGTAGTTGGAGCTACGTTCTCTGTTAAGTTTCCCCCGGAATATACCACGGAACCTGTGAATTATTCTTTGTCTCACGTCCGTGGGAGAACACTCAAAATAGAAACCGCTTCGAAAATGGAAAAATTTGTAAGACGCACTCTGAACTCTAATTGAACCTCTAATTGAGTATTTCCCATTGAAAACTCAAAATTCCTTGGATAATTAACACCCTGGGTCAATTACTATAATTGAAAATTGTAACCAGAAAGCTGAAAGATCATTGTAGATCATTTCACCTGCAAGTTCGCTGTTTATATTTCCATTTTTTTACCGAATCATCGCCGAATAATTCAGGAGACAGGACTCTCTGCTGACTGCAAATAATTATCGAGAGGCGCGGAGCAGCAGGCCCAACGAGGAACGCGACAATTGTCAGCAGGCCCTGAGTTCGACCCTGAAGAAAAAAGAGAAAATCCCCGCTCGTTTGGCGAAAGGGCGAGAAGAGAGACCGAGAGAGCGAATAAAAGAGAGATGCACTGCGTGGTAGCAGGCAGGATCTCGTTAGTACAAATTTTATTGATAGTTTTATTCATGAGTGCAGGCTCACCTGTTGCATAAACAGAGCGCCATGGACGCACTCGCTGTTAAACGGAAAGCTTTTTTACATTGAGTGCCGGCCGCTCGTGCGATGAGCCGACTCTTCCTTTTTCCTCGCTGCTACTAAGCTACTACAAATTATTATCAGTGATGTCGTTATCCGGATTTTCCGGCAGCTCGCGAAGTCCTTTCGCAATTTGCGCATTATCCAGGTTAAAGTAGTTAAAATCATCGAGCACAAGCTATGTACTGGCTGCCGCGCTACTCTTATCGACGGTACATATTCTATTCTGCGCGAGCCACACTTTCCTCTATGTTAATACGGTCCCAAAGGATTGGAATTCTTTAACGTTTATCACCAATAAATCAGTGATAATTATCTCGCGAATCGCTAATAGTTTATACGAATAACTCGATGGTATTGCCAATAGATACTGGTAGAACGGTTTCCATGGTAAATAAAAGGCACCTATCTGAACGCAAGTGAGAGCACCGACACAGTTGTCATTAAAATAGACACGCGACCGAATACGCCTGCAGCTTCGTTTTTATTTGATCCCGATTGAAAAAAGCGATTCTCGTAGTCGCGCGTGCAACTTGTTGCCGCGGCGCGCGAGCACTCGCGATCGAAATCGCACTCACACACGACGAGCGTGACTCCAAGAGTTGCCGGTGCATGGAGCCCGTGAAAAAATAATTGGGCTTCGATGCGATGGGGAGAAAAAAAAACCGTCGATGCGAACGATCCCCTGAGCGAGGGTTGCAAGAGTAGAAAAAATTCACCGGTTGCGCGACACCCTCGAAAAATTGAGCAGGAATGCACCATCCAGTGTCTCCCTTCTTCTTCTTTTTCACCCTCGAAAACTCGGCTCGGGAGATCGCCGCGACATCCGTTGGCCGACTAATCGTATTCGCTTATCTTAATTAATTGTAATAATAGAGCCAGCCTCGAGACCCGGAATTATCGTATTACCTCGTCTTATCGTTAACGCTGCTGATGCCTGTAAAGTCACATTAAAAGCGAGCCGAGCGCATTTACAACTTTTTCTCACTACTATAAAACTTTTTCCTCACCCTTTAGCGGTACTTTGCACTCAATATCGCGCTAGTTTATCGCGCTAGTTTATCGCTTGCCGTTTTGACGACGATCGCCGCGCGCGCACGACTTACTTCCCATTGTTCCCATCTCCGGGCTTTTTTCCTTCTGTTGCTAGCTAGTTCCCGCGCGGCCGGTTGCGAACTCTTGGAAAATCCTCAGCCCAATCTAATTATCGAGGGAAAGACGGGAGTTTCTCGGTCTGCGCGAACGACGATAATCGCCTGTCTTATCCGACACGGCTACGGAGGAGAGAAGAGCAGAAGAGTGGCTTCGGTTCAACCCCTGTTTTAGGGGTTGGTAACTTCGAGCTGCTCTGTTTTATCCGTCAAGGATAAGGGTGCCAGACTCTCGGGGGTAAACGGAAACCTTCCACATCGCGCGGTGGTAAGTCTCTGGTTTGCCGCCCCCGAAATCTTCCCCTCAACGACCTCGCTTCAACCCTTGGTAACTTTTCGGCCGGTATTCGAACCACCCTCCAACAGATGGAAAACGGTCTACAAAGAAAAATACGAAATTCCGCAGAGATTGAAACTAGTCAAAATTCCAAAGTGTCAAAGATATCGGTAAAAGACCGATGCAACGTCTCTAATACGAGGAGATGCATTGGAAGTATTGACCTCTCCGTCTTTTTCGCAAACAACACACTAAACGCTCATTGCATCAGATCATTTGTATACAATCAGACGATCCTACAACCTTTGTCGCAGCTAGACATTCGTTGACCCCAAATTTCCTCGAGTGTCCTGCTTTCTCCGCGAAGTTCCAGCCGCGATCGTTAACCGATCCTCATTTTTCTACCTAAATCCGCCGCTGTTGCGCAGAGCGACGGGAGCGAGAAAAAATTCTGAGTGGCATAAATCTCTCGACCTGTTACTGAGAGTACTTCGCCTCGTGTTCCACCGGCAAACCACTCGAATGGTCGACTGGACGCGAACTTTAGAAAACTCCTCGCGTAACGGGGGACTAACAGTAAAAGTAGGCAAATGGTATCGTTCGCACCGTAGAATTATCTTCTTGACCAGTTGAATCTCAAGGAAACCAAGCGAGACACCGAGCTAACGACGCCCTTGAGAAGCAAGTGTCGCACCGACAGAGTGCAAATGGAAAGTATTTAAACAAGCTGCAACACAATGGAGATAATTCTAATTGTAAGATTAGCGTTGCGATACACAGTAGAAAATGTTGCAGCACATCGCAAGTCTTTGAGAGAACCGAGAGAGAAGAAAAAAGAGGCAACGAGGAGATCGCGGGTCTCGGACGACGGCACAGGTGACCCGGCCGCTCCTGGTATCCCTATTAACATGCACATTTGAAGCGTTGCGCGGTAATAATCTCGAATGCAAACCGAGGTTACAAGTTGCCAATCAATCACGATTCGGCATTGAACTGCTGGTCGCAACCCGGAGGCGACCTGCGCCTTCCTTCCTTCTCGCTCTTCGCCTTCGAGACTTTGCTTCTTAATGACGACGCCGTCGTCCGCCAAGCAGTCCCCTGACTAAATTGCAGCTAATGCACCACGTCGAGACAACTTTAAATGACACATTGCGAGATCCCGCTAAAAACTCGCCTCTTCGATATAGGTGCAGAACTGGATTGCGCCGAGCTAATGACTTAATCGCGAAGACCACAACCCTGCCTAGTGACGATTTTTAATTATTCCTTGATGCCCGGGATTCTTCTAATTTATACCTCTATATAATTTCGACTGTCGCCTTGATCAAGCCGATGGAATAATTAATAAAAAAGATCAGATAACTGCACCAATTTGCGAAATGAAAATAAAGGAAAATGAGGAAGAGTCGAGAGCATTCCACTAGTCACCGGATCAGCCACGGCGAGTTACGTGGAAAATAAATAGCCGCTAATTAAGGCGGGATTCGCACCGATTAGACGGTCGTCCGTGCGCCAGGTTTTTTCGCGATCCGAGTGCAATTGGTGCGAGTGCAATCGGCGTTCTGACCCGTTTACGAGGACGATCATTATGCACGGCTATCCGAGAGGCCCTGGTGGAGTTACGCGCGTAATGCCGGAGTTGCGGGGCCGGCAAAGCACCGGTTTGCGGATTTAAGTATGTACCATGGACAGAGGCCTATGCCACACTGTGCCGCGCCGGCCCGAGGACGTGAAAATGCGAACGCGCCAATCGATAATTAGCCCTTCCCGTCGAGGACGCGAGGCTACCCTCAATGACGCAGCGGACTCATTTTTAGAACGGGGTCTACTTGCTCGCTCATCTTTGCAAGTGGTATTCAAACTATTGCTTACTTGACAAATTTTGCGGCTACCTCTATCACGGATCATCCGAAAAGAAAAACAATTGCTGCAAGGTTAATTTGAGAAATTCAGACAATTTCTGGGGCAAACTGGGAAATATTAATCGTGACTCTCTAGGGCAAACACGGGTGGTATAGTGGCTGAGAGTAGCCGACAATCCTCTTGCAGTTTTAGCGCAGCGCAGCAAATCAGCCGTCGCTTCCGCGGCTTTTCCATTAACGCGGCTCACTCGCCCCGATGCTCCCTGGCGATCGGATCGCATCGATAGATTCGTATTTTTTGTCAAACCCTATTAATAATATCGTGAGACTGGCGGGTTAGCTTTTTTGAACGGTGCGGTGCATCGATCGGCGAAGCAAGAGACGCGACAGTCGCTTCCCACAAAAAGAAGCGGTTCGCACGCGCGACGCGACTAACGCTGTCGTGGGTTCGCTGGCCGCGAGGACGCGAAAAAGACAATATTTATCAAGACGAGGTGATTTACTCGTGATCAAGAGAAGTGGATCTCGTTGCGCCAGCCTTATTTTCTCGCCGATCGCGCAACCTATCTACTCTCATTGGCGACTACTGCTCGCTCCTTCTTTTCTGCAGGTGCCACTTCTACTGCTACCGCGTTACCGGCAAGATTTTTTTGCCGCTGTTTAGGTCGACCCGTTTCCTCGTCGATTCTCGCTCACCGTGCACTGGCACAAGAGTGCGACAGGTGCAGCAAGCACTGCTTCTTTTTCATTTTTACGATTAAAGCGCCACAATAAAGAAGAAGGAATAAATAAAACGTGAGCCAATAAAACACCACCGTTCGAGTGACTTGCACCGTGAATCACGGAGTGCAACGTCGTCGTCTCGACGCGGGAGAGCCACGCGTCAGGGAGCATTCTTTTCTTGCCTTAGCTTGACGCTCTCCTAACATCTGCATGCTCTCCTCGACGGGTGTGAAAGGTGATAAACTGCTCGATGAATCAACCGAGAGAGTCACTCTCTCCGAGAATTCTCTTTCAAGAAGCAATGAAGCGTGTCTTGAGCAATCCGAATGACGCGCGGCGGAGTGTTGCTGAAAAGAGCTGTCGCAAGAATTGCAAAGCTAGACTCGTCTCGATAACTGCCCAATGCCTTTAACGCAAACGCGTCTTTAAGTCGCGCCGAGTTCCGGTTTCCGGAAGAAGTGTCTCCTTTCTGCTCGCTCCGAGTCACCCACCCACCAAGAGTCTCACCCCCAGGAAGCCCCGATGAAAACGCGCTTCGTGTCCCCCGAAGCATACAGGCCAAGATTTAGGGGAGAATCCCTGGATTAATGGTATCCCCCTACGGCATAAACGACTGTGGCTTTTCCAAGAGGAAAACCCACGATCGAAGACCAAACAGCTGATACGAGTTCAACTGTCCCGGGCGCATTCTCCTCTCGGTATTCTCACTTAAATATGCCAATGAGAATGGAATTAGATTAGAGGACTATACATTCCCTTTGGCGGCAGCTCGGCACTTTTGTTCCCCTAAATCGATCCAGCGAGCCAAGAGACAATCCTCAAATTCGGGCCCTCGCAATCTTTAAGCAGTTTGGGCTAATCAAGGTGTCCCTGGTGCACGGATAACGCGGTCGGTCGCTCGCGATCAAAGAAGCGAGGCTCGGTGCGTCGGCGAGTCCCCGAGAGGTTCGAGGAGGCAGCATCACGTCGCGCTGCGTCGCGTTGCACTGCATTCGCGGCGACGCTACGGTGGCGGCGGGAAAATATTTTCTGTTTTTACGTGGCTTCGGGATAGAGGGGGGCCCGTTAAAAGGGGGCCGCAAGAGCCGACGCTCAAAATTCCGTGGCGGTGCCTTTTGTCCCCGCGATGCGGCTGCTCGCCTTCTCTCTTTTTGCCACGGTTAGAGAGTCAGCCAGCGAGAGCAGCAAGCAGCAGCCTCTCCACCAAACACAGTCGACCAACGGTCCACCAGCAAGAGTCAACCTGCCACCGGTAGCACTGCCTGTGCCTTTCTTCTTCTTCTTGTTCTCCTTCTTCCTCATTTTCTTCTTCTTCTTTGCCCTCTTCTTCTGTCTCTGCTTCTTCTCCTCGTTTCTTCCGGCCGAAGCACAGTGTTCCACGCTCGTCGCTCTCGCTGTCTCGCTGTCTCGCATCGACGATGACGAGGAAAGGAGGAAGCGAGACGGCGACTGGGAGAAATATTCTCTCTGGAGCACGCGCGCGGCCTCCTTCGCCTTGAGGCTGCCCGCGGCCGCATCAATCTCTCGTCAAACCTCGACTAGTCGTAGAAATGCCAATGCGAGAAGGCAGACGACCGGACGACTCAACGATCAGACGCCGATCCGACTCTCCTTCGATCGTCTCCTTTCTTTCTTCGCCGATTCCTCGGAAGTGAGCGCGAGAGAACGAGTCCCAATGTTCTACTTGTATTTAATGTGGAGACTTCTTGGGAGCGATCTTTCGTGGCGACGCGGTGCGACGGCACGGGTCTTCAGGAATTTTGACCTTTTTCTGCGGCGATAGTTGGATCAACTCTCCCCCTTGTTCCCAATAGGGCGGCCTCCTGGGAGTTCGAAAAGAATTCTGAGGCTTTTCGAATTCCTTCAAATTCTTCCAAATTCCTCCAAGATTCGACCGCTACTGGAATTTTTGAGTCGCTGGACAAAATTCCTTCTTGCCGTGGAAATATCCAATGTTGATTGCTACCGGAAGTGGCAGACAATACCACTCGGCCAGGCAGAACTTGTGTCCGGTGTCACCGTGACAAACATCTGTTTGTTCTATAAAATACGGTGACCCAATTCTGTCGAAAGGACGAAACGAAAGTAGGATGCAACCTGCCGCGAATACATCTCCCAACGACATTTCCCATAATACCAATTAATACAATTTTAAGAATGACCCACGAGATCGGACGTAAAATACGTTCATGTTCGAAAGTTATAAGACTCATCTGACAAGCGCAAAATTCGCTCCATTGTCGGCACCAAAAATCGAATAATGTGGATGCAATAATTGCGATCATCGAGGCGAATCGGTCAGAAGCGCAACGATATTAGGCAGTAATTTTCTCTCGCATTGTCCCCCTCAGTTTTTTATCCCGGCCCCAGTGTCGCGGCTTTTTCACAAATTACCCTTCTTTCCTTCGCCACGCTCGGACTGCCACGGCAAATTTCGGCTTTCGGATCATCGACGAGCCGCTCTCCTTTTTGCCTCGTGCAAAAATTACTGCTAGCGTACATTGACGGGTGGAAGAATTGAATTTCTATTTTTACGCGTTTCACGCAACCGAGCGATTCGCCACCAAAGACGACGATCGAAGTCTCACGATAAGCGAATTAATGCCGATTTATCGCGGGTGACGCAAACCCTGACAGCTTTTGCTCCAAAGTGCAAAAGTGAATCTCCGACGAAACGTTAAACTTCACTCTGCACTTTGAAGTGATGACTCGCGATGACCTGCAGTCAGGTACAATGACACGACACAATGACACGACGCAAACAAAGAAAATCCCAAATTAATATAATCTCCTAGAGAACCCATCTTCCACGCGGAAGTGACGTACCTCTTGAAAAAAGAATTCTCACGGCAGCCAAACAATTTCGGACGATTTCCCATAATCGGCCTCAATTTTCAGGTGACATCACTCTCTGGTTCCTATTAGACCCGTTTTCATGATCGCGCAACCGAGCAGTAATGCAACACAATGACCACTGTTTCTGGCATGAATCGAAATTATTAACTTCCTTTATTACCGAAGAACCGTCGAAACATTCGACTTCCTTCAATTAAGATGTCCGCGATAAAAATTGTTTGGGAACCGAACCAACGAACTGGGAATAACTAACGTCATCGATTCACCGAGTTTCACCCTAGAAGCAAACCTGAAACGCATTGTCTTGAAGCATGCTGCCGTCAGCACGAAACTCCTCGCGACAAATATCTTCTTTACGTAATAATTCGCCTGTTTACGGTGTGTACCAACTTGCTGCAATTCTCTACAGTGCGTGACACGTCGATAATTCCATCCTCGGCCTCGAGTCTCACATTTTCACCGTAAAGTTTTGACACTCCACACATAGAAGCGATATAAGAATACCTATTAACGATTATTAACAATATTCATGAGATCAATCGGGAAAGTTGGTGATAAATCACTCGTAAAATCCCATTGCTGGCAGCTGAGCGAAACTTGGCTTTGGTAACTGAATCCTCCCTTTGGCAGGTCGTGATCAATAAATTGACTGCAGATTTTCGGATTACATTAGCTGTATGTATTCGCTAGGGTGGAGTATCGAGTAAATTCTTCTCGAGTTTGTATAAAAATTGAACTAGTCTTGCTCGCTGTTCCACGTAGTAGCTTCTACCATCTTGTTGTCCCCGAGGAATCTTCCAGCGGAGCGTCATTAACGTTCCGAGGGCAAACGACTAATTAACAGATCGGGCGCAGGAGGCCCCGTTAGCGGTAATGCCGAAATTCGCAGGGCAATCTGCCGCTGGCGAGGAGAAAGACCTTCGCGTACTCGAGCCCGATACATAGTACACACGCGTGCACGTGTGTAGACACGTACGAAGCTCGAGGAAGTGTTCGTGTGCGCTTCGTGTAACTCGGCGGGCTAATGATGATGACACTCTTATTTCTCGGGGAGGACGCGGGTCATTTTTCAAAGAGCAGAGAAAGGGAGAGAGAGGGAGAGAGAGAGAGAGAGAGGAGAAGGGCGAAAGAGGCCAGAAAAGAAGAATAAGAGGACGAAGAGAAAGAGGCTCTACCCGCGCGCAGAAGCTAATGTCCGGAACGACTCCTAAACCATTAGAGAAAGAGGACGAAGAAGGAACGTCGCATCGCGTCTCCTCGTTCCCTTTCCTCATTTAAGTCGACCAGCGTTAGTCTCAGAGCCCTCTTCCCGGTAGTCCACTAGCCGATGGGATGAGAGCACGACGTCTTAATCATTCGCGAGATAACGATACCATTGCCACCGTGTTTCTAGTGTGTCAATCTCTGATATCGAGAAGTTACTTGAGAGAAAGTCGATTGGCAGACAGAAAAAGGTGCCAATATATCCGACCAAGTCTCGTGCAGCTTGACTCGGAAGTACCCAGGGGACTGGTTATTTAAATAATTGACAATGTTTACCGAGCAGCCCTTGAGCGTGGCTACCGCGAAATCGAATTACGCGAATACGTATGGGGAATAATTAATCGACTGTCGGCTTGACCTCGGGTCGAGCCCTTAAAATCAGTCTCATTATCCACCTTCATTCTAGTACATCCTTTAATGCTTAAATTTTCATTTAAAAAAAATACAAGTATCGTGAGCTGATATCACGTCTTGGGGTTGACGCATGCACACGGGCGTCGATTAACTACGTTGAAGGTTGAGGTAATAAAAAATAAATTCACTGGTAAAGAATTTAATTCGTCCACCTGTCCTATTGTGGCGGATTCTGTTCGCGAGCGTGTGGCTCGTAACAATGTACAGCAGCAACAAAAATGGGAGCTACCGTGAAAGTAAGTCTCCTGGTGCAGCTGCACACTCTTCCCAGACTTCATCGCCGCGCCGGTGCCGAACCCTGTCGCACCGCCTCGCCTCGCCGCTACTACCCATAGGTATAATAAATCTCCATTAGCTACCGAAATTCGGCGTACACGCGTTTTGCCCAATTACCGCGGCTCCGCGTATTTCTTTTTTTTTTCCGCAAACCCGCCACGATTTTATCGGCGGCCTAATTGAATCGTCCGCTGGAAAAGACTCGAGGCTCGGGAGCCTGAGAGCACCGGCGGCCTATTTCGTTTCAGCGTGCTATGAGATCCATGCTCTTGGCAAGGCCCCCGAGTAATTAGAACGGTTGGTCTCCTGGTGGAACAATCAAAATTTCGGCGAACCATAAATCTCTGGTTTACGTTAATATCTGACTCTACTATCCGAATAAGAAAACACGCTGCACTAACAGAATCCAAGAGAGTCTGTAACTTTAGAATAAATCCAAAGGTTGCTACCCTTTTCTCTTGTGCGATGCTTTCTAAGGGAGGTCCATAAATTTTCGGACAATCCTCACTAATAAGTTCGACTGGACGACTATCCGTGTAGCATAGTTACTCTCTCACTCAAGGGTGGCGTCGATTTATCACTCTGGGAATAAATTCTCTCCTCGCTAGCTCTTTTCGCCCGTTCTCCATCGGTCTTTCGGTTACTCGCACACGCGGTACAAGTCCATTGCCCGGTAATTATATTCTGCGAAGCTGCGGGGCCTCGGAGTGTCCTGGCCACCGCGCCACGCCGAGGGGAGGGTTGCCCGTCCCGTAGACGCCACCCCCTGTCGCGGCCGGAAGTGACGCACATCTATCTTCTGCCTGCACTTCCGCTACGAACGTCACTACCACCACCCTCGTCCCCTTAGTAGTCCGTCGAAAGAGCAACTGGAAGCCAGAGAAACTTTTCCTACCCCCTCGAGAATCCTCTGCCACCCTTTTTCCTCATCAACAACTTTTCCAAGAAAGTTCTCTTTGCCAAGTGCTAACCCTTTATTCGACCAATAGAATTACGAAGCATCAGGGACGAGGGAATATTATTTCACGATCATCGGATAAATTTTGCAAATCTTGAGAATCTTTACGCCACTATGCCCCGGAGAGGGTTTGCGAAGAGTGCTAATCGATAAAAAGTAAAAGAGAACCTCACGTTAAATATGTACATCGGGGGGTCGCGACAACCTCGATGCATTAAGCCCGAATGGCAGAGGGGTGCTGCTGCAGCAACGGAGGTGTGGTCCTCGTAATTCCACCTTCATACCCCTAATTAAAGCGGAAAAAACGGGGCGAGGGCGTGGTGCCTACGGGTGCAGCCCTTTCGCGAGCTAAGGGCACTATACTGCAGGTCGTTCTTGAAACAATGGCCAGAAGGCCGCATCTAGATCGCGATCGAAATTCCTGTCGGGCTGTCTGTGAAACGCGCACCCACCACCTGCCATCATCGAGACGCACTCCAACTAACTTACTACCAAGCCAAGTTACATGCGAGGAATTTCAATAAACGCACACCCTATGCTTCTACCTGGGTATTTAACCCTTCGCTCGGACTCTTCCGGTAGTGGGGGCATGATTTATATGCACGTGGAATTAACTGGTTGAGTGTCACCCTATATACCATCGCGGTACCAACAGAAAAAATACTCGCGTATCACTCGGTTAGATTCAATTAATCTTCGTAAATTTATTTACAATCGCAAGTGATGCCTTTTACTTTTCTAACCAATACTTTGAGTAATCGCCAAGTGTTTATCTAAAAAAAGAATCATATTTTTTACGAAGGATGATGAGGATGATAGATTACAAAATCGAATGTATGAAAAAACCTGTTTGAAGAAAATCAATGCATCCTCCGGTTTGCATCCACGGACGCAACAGTTTACAACGACAGCTTGCTTATTACGCTCAAGTGCATCGGGTAGTGCGGAGGAATGCAGTGCAAGCGTGCTGCGGCCAACGAGCTTATTAGCAAGACGCTAATAATAATCGAATAACATGGGCCGTGAAATCGAGAGGCCCTTGGCCATCTCACCAGTATTTACATAGAAAATAATAGGAGTCGCCGATGGAAAATAATTCGATAATTGGCGATGGTAACTACCGGTAAAACGAGGATCCAACGCTGTGGCAACTGCCCTTGAAAACTGTCCCAACCCACCACCAAGAAAGACATAATTCTAACACGAGCAAAATAATATTTATCGGCAAAAGACTCAAAACTCTTATACTCGAGTTGTGTTTTATAACTCACTGTCGCTTCAATACAGAAGCTAAAACAACTTTACTAATCATCCTCATTACCACTTCTAGATCCGTGTCATTGGTAAATCTATAAATAATTGTGACGATCGAGTACTTTGCATCTATCGATGCGAGCTGCAACCACGAGGTACTTTGTAATACCCAATACTGAGCAGTGCATTGAAAAATGATTACCATTAATTTTTCGTGGAAGGTCAGGCCCAGGGATCCTCAAGATTCAAAGGGGACTCAATTTGACCAAGCGTACTTGTCCAGCGGGAAGCAATCGATCGACGAAGAAAATAAAAGTGACGTGGCAACAGGGAACTCGTTAACGCGTACAGGAAGCAAAAAGAGAATAAAAGTAGGCGGTGAGGTGCAAGAAAAAACGATTTCGGCTCATTTATTCCGCGATCTATGGTACGTTTAGTCGCGGATGCACTCGCTTCGACTGAATTATTGCTCTCGTTCTACAGCTACTGGACTAGCGAGATCCGAGTTCCGCGCGCTAACTCATCGTTCCTGCCAATATTCGCGGTACTTGAATACTTTACATCCCGCGTGCACGCCCTCTTAAACAGCCATCGGAGAATAAGCGGTGGCAGCCATGTATTTTACGGTTCGCCATAATTCGGGAGTGTTGCATCTTAAGAGTACAGGTGTTGAGGGTTATTCTCCTTCGTGAGGAAGCTGATCAAATTCGCCGGCGAACCTCTGTTTGATCTACTGCGATCGTAAATTCATCCGACTGACTGCTGCCAGAATATATAAGTAATGCATTTACTGCAGATGCTACGACTTCAACTACGCATTTATTTCCTTTCGTTTCATTTTAACCTAACTTTCGATTCTTATCGTTACTTTGCTTTCTAACCAATCTACGTTTAATTAAAGAGTTGAAATTATTGCATTTCTCAACTTTGACTGGTTAGTACGAAAATCTAGAGTCCAATTACTCTTATCCTTCTTGGAAGCTGGATCACCTGTTGCGCGTGCGATCGCGACACCAACCAACGAGTTCTCTCGAACTTATCATAAATTAATTATGCATCGTGCTCGATATAATAAGTATTTAATTCCAGCTGACCGTGAGATTAATCGATGCGATTTCTAAATCGAGTTTCTCCGGGATTAACGAGCCTCGCCGAGGATGGCTCGTAATTTCTCAACACGATGTAAAGGACTAATCGATTCGATGTACCTTAGTGTTACTAATTAATAATGCTTGATTTGCGAAATATCCGATGACTCTCGATCGCTAATTCCGTAAGCACTCAACATCGTGTTCGAGTCTATACTTAAGCAAATGAGAACAAAATAGACCAACGCCTCAAGTCCGCGTGAAACGTTGATTTAATGCTGTGTGAACTACTCAAATACCATTAGCATTAGAGACAAGTTATAGAATTACGAAAAGAAAAAAATTCTTGCTTGTTCTCTAGCTAATTCATTTGTCCGATCTCGTCACAACTTTGCCAGACTATTTTTTCATGCGGAAAGCACGCGCTCTTATGGCCCCTGACCCCGACAAACAAAAACAGCATTCGGCACGCGTGATTTGCTCCATAAAATTTCGATAAGACAACCGAAAAAAAGATAAACAAACAGCAGTGGGTAGATTCCAAGTTCTCGGAGATGACACTATGTATATTAATAAAACGAGCGAGTTGAGCGTGCAACGTACCAAACGAAGAATAATATTTTTTCGTTTTAAGGGTCTTATCGAAGAAGTTCTTATCGAAGATGACCTCTGGACTTCGACATCGAAACCCAAGCCCTTAAACAACCCTATCGCTGCTATATATCAAGCACTGTCCAATCCGTTTTGAGAAGCAACTCAACGATCCAGTGAACAAAAAAAAAGAGAGCCGTCGACGAGGAAACTCTTCCCACGTATAGAACCGTCGAAAGTGACCGACGCGAAAGAATCAAAGGGCACCGAGAGCCATTTACGTCTCACTCGAGGTGTACCCAACTTCTACTTCGTTTAGTTCTTCATTACCTCGATCATCTACCGCCTTCGGTTGTGCTTGCTCTTTTTTGCGGCGCGTTAAAGCAGTAAAACGCATTTCACGCGAGCTGCAAAAACGGGAAGAACGAGAATGCGACCGGTGAGAGGCAAAACACCATGGACACCTCAAACTCCCAGACCCCTTTTACCTCGAACTTGTTATGCTTCCGACTCTCCAAAGATACATACATTTCATAGAGTTCGAACGTTTCGTATTATCGCAGCTGATCGAGCAATGACTGCTCGAATCGGTTGCCTCGATCGATTGGCAAACAAAAGATTCGTCTTGAAAAAAAGCCAGCTGCACGATTCGCGAATCGGTCGTTGACCCTAGTGGCATTATCGCGTAATCGCGAATCGTTCGCGCATCGGCAGAGCTGCGGAAAAGTCGAGGAAAATCCATGGCTCCCTTTTCTCGAAATCAGCGGCGCGTATCGCGCGGTTTCCGCGCGCCCGAGGAAATCCAGGAAAGAGCGAGAGGGAGGAAAGGGAAAAAGAGACGAGTCGGCTAGCGCGATTGCTAATCGGAATTCGAGGCGGTGCGGAAACGTGACTGAAATAAACGCGTACTGGACTCGCAGCGAGCAGGGTTCGAAGCGACCCACATTAATGAGGAGAGCGTTCCGCCTGGAAAGTGCGGCAACAAACTCAAAAAGGTAGCCACGAGTGCATCCGCTCGAGCGGCACCACGCCAGAAGATGCGAGGAAAAAGGAAAAGAGATCCAAGCGGATTCGTCACAGGCTGCTTCCGAGAGCGCTCGAACATGCAGCAATTTCGAGCCATCTTGAAATCCTTGTCAATATGACGTGTCTACGTAGTGAGCCTGCTCAATGGCGTAGCCAATTTTCTAACTAAGCTAATACATTGGAAATTACGCTTATCCGGAGAAACGACTATACGATTAATTCTTATCGTATGGCACGCGAAGCAGAGAAATATTGTCACTCAAGATTTATCCGGTCGAACGAGTAGAATTGTAGCGAATGGCGAAATAAAAGTATCGCGATGAGCAGCAAGAAATGAGGCAGCAGTAGCAGTAACGAAAAGGGTCGGGAAGAAGGGAGAAGAGAAGCAAAGGGTGCACGCGCCTGTGGCGAACGTGATGATTGGCTCCCGAACGCAGAAGCGGTAGACATTAGGCCTCCAGGTGTGCAGATCGGCCAAGATAAAGCTCGCTGCTCGATTAACCTTTCTCTTTCTCCATCTCTCGTGCTCCCCCGAAGAAAAATACATCTACCAAAATTGCTGCGTTCGCCCAACGCAAAAAGAGCGTCGATGCGGATTATTGCCTTGGTGACAACGACGTCGTCACGGAATGAATATCTCGCAAGGTTAATGGGTCTCGCGACTCGCTTTTTCACCAACAACATACAACACGGTGAACTTCTCTTTCACCTTTTCGATCTCGAGCGATCCAAAATTGTTTTCGATTCCTCGCGCTAGCCAGAGGAGAGAAAGAGGGAGAGCCAATGGCAGAGAAAAAGGAACAGGAGTGCACAGTAGCGAGTGCGAGAGGTAGTATAAGCCGGGCAATCAAAGCCAGGAAGCGCGGAGGACGGATCGAGCGGGACGAAAGGGGTCCATTCACCGCGAGTAATGAGGTCCTCGCCACCAGGAGGCATGAATGAACCCTGGAAAGGGGCTCTGCGAAGAGGAAGAAGCACAGGAAGAAGCGCACGAAGAAGCGCACGAAGAAACCCACCAGCTCTCGCACCGGTTGCAGCTCAGAGCAACATCAGAGAGGAGAAAGGTTTCGAAGAAGCGCGCACCGTTTCGCGAGGAAGACCAAACGAGCGAGAGAGAAAAGGACAACCAGTAAGATGAATCTCCGCGCAGGATATTGGAAATACTTGAGGGCTGTTCAACACGAGCCCATTTAGGGGCCACGCCGCTATTATAATCGAGTTCGACACGAGGCATACGCAATAAAACCAGCCTCTGGGAGCGCCTAACCCACTGATGGACTTGACCGACGACGTCCGCTACCGTTGCTTTCTACCGTCTCCTCTCTCTCTCGCACTCCCGTTCTATCTCTTTCCCTCAGCAAACTCACGCCCTGGCTTAATAGCGATTTCCTTCCTTTCCGCTCCTCCTTTTTTCGCCGGCTGACCAACCGGTCGACCTAAGATTTCAATTTCGAGGCGGCCACGAAATTATTTAATTAATGGCATGCTACTGCCCGGTACTTTTTGCTCCTTCGCTCTACTGCGGAATCATAATGGATGCACCACCGTAAATAATAAGCGGCCGGAGATTTCGTCGCCATGAGGCTACCGATTCCTCCGCCTCTCTCGCGTTCTGCTAGAGTGCTATAGGCTACGTAAGTGGAATGCACTTGGGACGACTAAGCGAGCGAATAAAGCTCTTGGATAATAATTGACAACCAACATTTTCTCATCGAGTTTCTTTGCCTATTATCGAATAAGTTGCAGGGTGAAAGATAAAAGTATTATTTCGAATTCGATCGATCATTAAAATAGTCATCTCGAAGGAGACAGCTTATTTTTCACTGACGATGACCGTTCGATCGGGCCGAGAACTAGGGAGAAGCTGAAGCAGCAACGAGACAAAGATTTCCCCAATTCTCAGGAGTATTTGGGAAAGGCTGGCGCGTTAATCCGGCCAAGTTTCATTCCCGTAACGACGTGACGAACGAGCCACCCCCACGTTCTGCGTCCTTCACGCGATCAGCGAAGAAGGAGAAGGGCGAAAAGGGACGCCAGAGCCCGGAGACACGGTGCCAGATAGTCTGGCTGGTATTTTTTTGCGTCATTTCTCGACGTCATCGGCAGATCCACCCCGAAAACCGCAGAGCAAACTCTCGTCTCTCTTCCTCACCGCTTTATCTTTCGCGATCTGCCACTTCCTCCTTAGAGTTGCCACCCTTCGGTCAGTCGGCATCACTGACAGCTGCTGATTAATACAATCCACGATGCCATTGGCGAGTGGACAACCACCAAGGCTCGGAAGATGGCTTCGAAAAAGACTTCTCGCGTGACAACTGATATATGGCGATTCGATTGGTGTCAACCCGTTCGCGCCGCATCGACGCGATCATTCCACTCGGACTCGAGTTCTTCTGCCGATATAATCTGCGCGGTAATAAACCCGATAAGGTGTGTTCAAGTTTCTAATGTCTCCAATAAACCGGAGGATAATTGCGTATAATATCTCGCGACGATTAGAAACCTGAGATATGAATACGAAGAAGACGATCTCATTCGATTGGGATCCACCAACGAGGAACGTTTCCTCGTATCTCCTTTCTCGCCGCGAATGGAAAATAATCGGTAGAGACTACGCAGGAAGGAAACGAACCACGATGGATTGATACCAGAGCAAATTACCACTCAACTTGACCCACTCTTTTCCAGACGGCAAACGCTGCCCGATCGCGAATTGCCGCTCGATTAAGAGCAAGGTGGATTGCTAGTTGGATCCGCGATCGAGATCGGTCATCGAGAAACTGTAAAAAAAAAACGCGCAGCACTCAGTGAAATCTAGGGTCAATGCTTGACACCCACGGTCCATTCGAACGACTGTCGTTTCGTTTTGGACCCTGCTGCTGATAACTGTCTGACCTTTCGTTCGGTGATTCACGATCGGCTTCACACATTGCCCCGGAACATATTCCTCTGGCTGTGAGTCCGATAAATTCTGGCTAGTATCGCAGCATAAAAACTTTAGTCGCAATTTGTCGCGGTAATTGGCAACGGCGCGCGGATCAATAATTGAATGGAAAAAATTTGCTATCGCGATGGGGCAGTTGCGTCAATTTTTACATAATACACCGGAGCTCGAATTCTTAGTCACATCACATAGATTAAGGAAGAACGAGGCAAGTGAGGCTCGTTAAGCAGAGAAAGCTCGCTCGTAAGTCATTAAGCGAGGAAAATGAGCGTGCTTCTGGGCTTGGCTATTTCTGACGACGCGTTAGCCGAGAATATCGCGATTCCTCGGTCACGAAATCCTTCGAAAGGAAAAACGCACGGACGTTGCTGCGGTCTGAGAGAGAGAGAGAGAGAGAGAGAGAGAGAGTTGGGAGTGGGTAATACGATTTAAATGCCCGGCCGCGGCACGCGCTACGATGTAAATGTTAACTACCACTTGACACGAGGATCCTAATACATATCGCGAAAGGAATCACCACGACTGGCTAATGAGCTCGCTATTCTCCGCAAAACTCTTCCACGATTCTCTCAACATCACTCTTCTTCTCTTCGTTGGTTCTCGTTGCTTTTGTCTCGAACTACCGCCACCAGAGTACAATCTCTCTCAAGGTCCACAAGCTGCTCGAAAATACTTTCCTCCGCGATAAGTGAAATACACGAGCGAATCTCAATTAGAGCTTAATGCAATACTCGAGTAGTTTACACCAGGATGCGAACGAGGCGTTTCCCAAAAGTGTCGTGTTCTGTCAATGCATCGACCTCTGGGATAGATAAAAAAATGTGGGCACCCGAGACGATACCGTCTGGCCTAAACAGCGACAAACAGGATTCCCCAGGGCGACTAGCGCTTATCGCCAGAGCTGATAGCGCCCAGTCTCTCAAGATGCCGAATGGGAGATGATAAATAGTAGTTGGGTACTTCGAGATCTTCATTGAAGCGAGAAAAGTCTCGTTCGGCTCAAATCACTGTATCTGCTACAAAAAATATCGGAAAGAAAAAATATCAACACGCACGTTCACCAGAAGTTAAAAAAAAATCCATCGTGATCATTGCACAACGCCCAACGCGAGCCTACTTTCGATCGCATCACCGTGACACAGAGAAGTCCGCGACAACTGGCGAAGTTCGAGGTTTCTGAATCGGCGACAGTGCCAGAGAAAAAGACATCTCCGTGTTGAAAAGAGAACGAAATCGTAGCTCCAGAAGGAGAAGCGAGTTCGTAGGACGCGCGCAAGAAGACGAGCAAGCAGTCAGGCAGCTAAGGTAGTCAAAGAAGAAGAAGTAGAAGAAGAAGAAGGAGAAGAAGAGACAACGGAGGAGAAGGATATAAAGGAAGAGTAGTAGAAGAGGGTGGTTAGTCGAGGGGGTCCGTGGCATTAGTATAGCACGCCGGAATAATTGGGTACAGTCTGGCCGGCTACCGTACGTAACGTCGGCTCCTTTCAAGCCCCATCCACCGAAGAAGCCAACCGGGAGAGGAAAAGAGACAGCGTCCTGTCTTCTCCTCCTTCTCTCCCTCACGTCGACAGTCCTCGCCCTGTCTCGAGGCCCGAGGAACCTCCTCGGCGGTGCTGGCTGCGCGCAGCCGGTAAAAAGATGACCAAGAACCGCGAAAAGAGAGCTAAAAAACCTCGACTACTGTGGACGGAGTATATGAGAGCCCGAAGAAGCAGATGAAGACGAGAGAGAAAGAGGGTCGAGAGCAGCAGATCACCACTGGCAAAGATGAAGGAGGAAGAAAGAAGCAAGTTCGAGAGAAAGAGAGAGAGAGAGAGAGAGAGAAAAGGAGGACCGAACCGAACCGAACCGGGGCAAGCTGATTCCTGTGGTGGAAACAGAAGCAAAAGAGCAGGGCGCTGCCGGTGCTGGCACCGCGCGTCCAGAGAGACTCCAGAGAGAAGCGGCACCACCGACACGGCATCGGCAGCAACCGACCGACCCGCCGGCACAACAAGACCAAAACGAACCGACGAGGTGGGTGCACCAGGAGCAATGAGACTGCCGCAAAACAACTGACGGCTCCCGAGAAGGGGGAGAGTCATAACTGTCTCGATGCCCAGTGGCGCGGATGTCCTGCGAAATCGCTCCCGCGATTCCTGATTCCTGACTCTTCATCTTTCTTTCTTCCTACTTTATCGGACCTCCGCGCCCAAGTTTATGATCTCTCTCGCGTTATCCTCGAAAATTGTGTAATTGGGATGATTGGAGACTTGGTCCAGCCAGTTGTTAAAAATTGGAACAGTGATACCCATTCGCTCTGACCAGAGGGTTTTATCCTGTTGTATTAAATCTTTGTGATACAGATAAATCTGTGACTCTTCTCGGCGCCTTCTTGGGCAAAGAACTAATACAGCTCTAGTTTTCCCAATACCTTGATACGTATCTCGACACGCAAAACCAGTTTCTCCGGGATGATCCGTCGAAGCATTTCCTCGGAGATCGGTGTCTCGGGTTGGTTCGGCGAATTCTTCGAGGGCCGGAAACGTCCATGGAATTTCAGGCGTTCTGGGCCAGCGAACGTTTCATCGTGGCATTCCTGTCTCGGCCACGACCGCGCGGGGTGTCCGTAAAAGGTCCCGACTGCAATTATGTCTTTAGCAATCTTCAAACCACTCCGCGAAGTACGATAGCTCTGGCTTTCCGAACAAGTCCGCTTATTCCGGCAAGGACTTTTTTTCTCGCGTCAATACCGCGGAAACCACCATGCGTGTATCTGTCGTGGTCTTCTCGTCGGAATATTCAATTGAGCGCAATCGAGTTTCCCGGTAGAAGGAGCATCACGAAAGGTCTGCCAAAGGTTAATTAACGAACGACTAAGTCGTCGAGCCGCGCTACGCCAAAGCATCGAAGCACGATGCCAATAGAGCTTTTTTCCACGCGATACGCTTGTCGTTGGTCGAATACAAAATGACAAGGGAAAAATCTATATCGAATAGCATTAAGCTACTTTTTCCTTTTATAAGCCCTTTTACGTCGGTGTGCGGGATCCCTTCGCGTGCGATTTAAAAAGGCACACGGATCACGGCTTTGCTCTCTCAAAAGGCGAATAGAGCCGTCATCTTTGTAAAAACGCTTTTCGCACAGAGCAATGACGTTGTTTCTCCCATATAGAGGTCGCCAACAGTAATTCCCTCCTTTTTCTCAGACCAACCGAGACATTTCTTCTCCTTTTCCTAGCGAACCGGCGACGTGTCTATTATATAAGATCGAGCGAATTGCACCTACGATTCAACTGACACTCTTCTAGACGTTAGACGAATCGACCTCCTCAAGACTGCGGACATGACGATTATTACTCGATGCAGAAATTGCATAACGATCTGATCCGCTAATCTCGAAGGAAGTCACTCGAATTTAATAAGATAGTATCGGTAACGGTTGCCTGACAATTACGCCCGATCGTTTCCTGCACGGATCAGTCCATGGATACGATCAACCTTCTCGTGAATTCTCGTGGAATACAATGCTGAACGATCCTTTCTGTACCGAGAAATTCCTGGCTACAACTTTTGCAACCTGTTACGTTCATTACCAAGATCATCGATGTAGGGGGTCTTTATCCCTGTTGCCAAGAGACTCCATACTCTATTAAACAACATTAATTATCCGTACTGCCTGACTGCCTCAGTTGGAAATTACAGGAGGGAAGATTAAAGTGACTAGGAAGTTTCATGTAGAAACAACGATGACAGCGTTCGTCGAGAAGATCTAGTCCGACAGCGAAGAGGAAAAATAAGGATATCGAATGTAGAGGGCTGGCATTTTCAATGAGACGAAGTAGCAGAAATGAGACTACTAGGAGAAGTAGTTGCTCGCTCGATCAGGCGAAGGATTCGAGGGCAATCAGCAGTGAAGCTTGACGTGACTCAAAGAAGTGGCGCTCCATTCCCAAAAATAGAGATTGTCCAACTCGAAAAACTCTGGGTCATTAAGTTATCCGGCTGAGCGACAATCGACTGCTTTTTCTGGGAGCGATCCTCGCTACTGTGTAGGTCAAAGACGATTGCTAGACGCAACTATCGATAAACTGGTTCTCTATTGCTCGACTCTCGCATCAAATCGTCAGTCAATGGATCCCACCATCGATCCAGCTTTTTCTTCCGATTGTAGAGATTCATATGCAAAGCCCGATGGTTTTTGAAAAATACACGATTCGAGTAAAAATCCAAGTGGCAGAAAAACACCGAGAAAGAGAGAAACGCTCTTTGGATTTCTTTGGAGCTTGCGAATTACCGTTGTACCGAGATAAAACATGATTTATTGGAAATATAAAGCCCGAGGTAAACGAAGCTTTCACGGGAGGAGCGCTGGAACAAATTGCATAGCAAGAGACTATCCTCTCTCTCCCTCTCTCGTTCTCTTAGTGCTCGCTAGTGTTACGTGTTATCGCAGTGATTCCCTTGCAAATAGCCGACTCGAGGAAAAAGAAAAGTGTCGCATCATGCCTCGCGCTTCTGCACTCTAAAATTAGCCGCAGCATCGACGGCCATCGGGATCGATTCCTCGCGGGATTACACCGCCAGGAAAAAAGTAAGCTGGCAAGTTGTATTACGGAACAGTGTTGAGGCGCGAGGTATAATAAAAAAGGCGATTAATAAAAAATATAAAAAAAATCCAAGATCGTAAACGACTTCGAACCAGTTGAAATTTCGGTAATAAATTCAACCCTGTAATCACAACCCCTTTTAGTATATCAGAACTAAGCATGTTACTGTAAAAAATTTAATTCGCAAGAAATGTTGATAATAACCTCGTAATATGGTGTCAATGTTTATAAAAGTGTGAGGATCTTTGGCTTTAATTGCTTGGCATCAATTATGCATGATCTTGACAGGTGAAACACTTATAGAGGTGTGACGTGGTACCACTGGATTGGAATATTTCAATGTAAACTTGTAGCAAAACACTGAAAGAGGTTGATGGAGCGAAAGAGAGCAAAAGAAAGAACGAGAGAGAGAGAGGTAGAGAGAGAGGGCGAGCACTGACGGCGTGGAGATCTCTACGAGGGAGTTCCCCGGTTTACAGGTGGAAGAGACTAAAGTCTGTTTCCATAGCGGCGCAGCGACTACCGCCACGCCACGGAGGATGCCAGAACCGTTTTGACGCTCGTCAGTAAAGCTTAGATGGTACAGCCAAGCCGTACTCTTCTCCTATTGGGAACCTCAAGCCGCATTTGTAATCAGCGACTCTTCAAAGAACCCTGTCCTTCCAACGTAACTTGGTCAAACGAGTACCAGGAAAATTGTCTCGAAATTGGAAATAGAAAACCTGAGGAGTCGCGACCAGCCGATTTTTCTCAAGCAATACCAAAGAGAACGATTTGATTTTCTTCAATTCGCGAAAGACAATTGAAGACAATTGCGGATCTTCTTGATCCGCTGCATGTAAATCTGGTGGCTGCTTTAATGAATCCAGCTTCCTGTCACGGTTCTTCCCCGATGGGACCCGCGCGCGGCCACCATTAACGTTAATCAAACCGCGGAGAGAATGTTGTAAACATTTTCAAGGTAAAAAGTTACGATCCAGGAAAGTTACGATCGAAATACAGTTACGATCAAGGGAAATTACCCGCGCACGCCGGTGCTCTGTAATTATATCCCAAACGAGATTCCCGTAACCCTGAATGAGCTATTTTACGGCTCCCGGTATTCCGCCCATGGGAACCTCCTCGACTGTCCAGCGGAGAAACCAAAAAGGAGCCGATACGATCCATTAACCCTTCCAATCCAAGAGACTCGCTCCCTCGCGAAATTTATTAATAACTCCTAAGATACGCGATCCTCACAATTACTCAATCAATCAGACCAAGAACCACGAAACGATTACCGCAAAATGATACCACGAGGATTAGGTGAAATTGATGCTATGCCTTTTGAAAAGTGATCCGCTCAATTAACCGTGCCTGAACCACCTCGTTAAGTCGCAATCTCTCCAGTCTCATTACTGAATTGTAATTAAATTATTATTTATGTCTCGCGATAATCCTCCTGGTACAGTAGACGCATCTTATCCGTTCGCTCACATCTGGAACGAACGTCGAGAGATACTGGAGAGAGCATCAGAAAAAGCCGCGGATCGGTGAGCGGCAAGAATAGGCTGCAAAAGAGTAGCGGCGAGAGGAGAATCCGAAGAGGAAGAAGGAAACGGAGGAGACGGTAGAAAGAATAAGAAAGAGGAAGATAGGTCTGGCGTATCTCCTTTTACAAGCGGTGCATGCTCGCTTATCAACGGATATCGGATCGGCGAAATCTCTTGAGCTTATCTGTAATCTGAACAACTTCTTGGCCGGGCGTTTTACCTGGACAACGCGATCCTGCCTCGAGAGAGAGCTACACGGAGGCCTTACAGCTACGAACCACCGAGATAAAGCAGATGCCACCGACAAGATTACGCGGGCCTGGCCACGCTGACACTTAACAGGACCCAATTAAATCCATTACAGGATTAATTATCTAATTAATTAATACCTAGCCATGGGTCTACCGGCAGCGCCACCGCCGAATTGAGAGGTAAGGGAACTTTTTGCCTTATTACGCTCAGCTCGTGAATTCGCTCGCGCCCGGACTCGCGCGATTCTGCACGGGCCCAGCGTCAAAATATTTAATTCGCAGCTCGAGAAATTTATTGCCCCTCGCTCTGTCCTGTTGCATTTTTCCCCGACATAATTAGCAGCTAACTCCATCCTGACAGCCACATAGCTGACAGACAGACCGCGATTTACTGTTTCGTACTATCCGCTTCTTCGGAGGATTTATAACTGCTCTCGGTCTTCTCGCAGATTTGCATCATTGAATATGAATGGGACGAGGAGAATCAGGGAAAAGAGTATTGCTCAAGGTTGTAGCGTTCAGTTTCTCCCATAGACGCGTCAAATTGATGCAACGGAGAAAACAAATTGGAATTTTCGTCAGCGAGATGAGAGTCTCATTAGGGAGAAGGTATAACCGGTCCTCGGTTTATGAGCTCTTTGCAACCATGATAATCTGACAATATTTACCCTCCAGTTGTCTAGAATCTCCTCTTGACTTTAATTGTCCGAACATGGGCACTTACTAATAAATACTACTATTCAATGTGATCGTCGGTAAGTGAAATCAATGTAATGCACACGGGCGAGAGAATTCTAATGCGATCCACGGTTTGTTATAACTCGAGATACATCGGAAGAAACGCCTTTAAGCTAACAATAAAATTAAGAAGAAAAGGCGGACCGCTTCGGAACAATTGGCAATTACCGCGACGCGACACAAGCCAACGGCGAAAGGATAACCGCACCGAACCAAACAGCACGGTCTTTCCAATGTTTATTCATACGCAGGCTTCTTTCTCTTGGGGTTCCATTGTTCGAGAGTGAACGCCGCCACCAAGAATAATCCCACGATATATCAGCCGCGTAACTTATATCCTGAGGATGGTGTCGACAAGTTTTCATTAGTTGTGGGCGTGAGAGGGTATCGCGCGAGGGGCGACATGCCATTGTGTGCAACGCGCTGCTATCGAGACTGCAATTATCAATTTATCTGTGTGGACACGCGATGGGTTCTGATAATTCGATAATTACAGCTTCCGACAGATTCGAGCAGAGAGGTGACCCATGGAAAGAGGATCTTCTTTTTTCGTCTTTCCCGTAGGTACGCGATGTACATAAGTGGCTTCTTGCGCACCGACTACCAATGAACTAGCCGCTATTAAGAAACGTGGAGTCAAGAGCATAGACGATTGCTCAACTCGCTTTTTTTTCTAACATGTACAAATATTTCGAGAACGAACCTAGTGATTTTCGAAATGACGTGGTACATTTTTTCTAGTTTCCTCGGGAGAGACTCTATGAAACTGAGAATAAGAGAATCGTAGGAAAAGGGAGAATTCTAAAACGTTTCAACACAGTGCAACACAGTGCTTGCGAGTCGGAGCTCGACTGTCAACGACCCCAAGAGGCCTCGCCGCCACTGCCATTCTTCTCGCGTTTCCGTCCATCAATCCTAGACTCGCCGTCGACGGCGGAATGCACGCGGCGAATAATATCGCCCCTTCTCATCTCGCCAACGCGTCTCCTTTTCCTAATAGCGCTCCCTGCCGCTTGTCGCACCTTATCCATCCAGTCTGCCACTGTTGGTAGCGTGTAAGCTAGCTCGGTTATCCGTTCGCTCCTTCACCCGCGCAATTAACAATTCGCGGAGAAGAATGAAATTTCGCGAGTCGACTGATGCAGATAAGCAAAATCGTGGTATGCATTTCAACGAGTTCCGCGAGTTGGATTAATTCTGGAGGAGAATGTTTGATTCGAAGAAGCAACGAAGAGGCACGGTCAAGTGGTCCAGAGTAGCCTTGGCTATCACGAAGGGGTTTTGGTCCGACGGTGCGACGAGACCTCTCTGGGCCCTAATGAGTCGACGATGCTTCTGCTTCTGCCACCGGTGAAGCATATAGGTTCGAGCTCCTGTCCTCTCGTAATCAGACCCTAGCAGCACGCCTAGTAATTAAGCGCGCCGGGGAGAAATTAATCGGCCATAAATGTTCTCCCGCTTGGGATTATGAAAGCTCGGGCGATTTATGGCTAACCGTGATTCTCGCACCGCTCGCCATTGAAAGCCCGTTTCGTCACGATCGAAACTTCTCAGCTTTCAAGTGTACGCGTCGCGAGGCTCAATGGATTTGTTACTGTTTTGGTACTGAGCACACATGGCCAAGTGGCCAAGTGGAATCCGACCGTCAGTGGTCGGACTCTGGTATTGAGTGTCATAAAGACGGGAAAAAAGTTTCAAGCGACTCTGCATAATTGGGAGGAATTATTGGGAAAAATCCTCGAGGAGACACATATTCGAAATCTGAAAAGCTTTGGGCCATTGGATTCCTTCGAGGAATTCATGGGAGAGGGTACCAAGGGAAGATCGACGCGAGGACTCTTATCCCGTATAAGCCAGCAGCAGTTGCACGGGGGGGAGGAGACGCATATATATATATATATATATATATATATATATACGTGTATATCGCATCTCGGTGCGCTCGCGTGCAAGAGGCACTAACCCTGAAGGTAAGGCGAAATGCCACCTGGCAGCTTTTTGCGCTAGTGCGGGCGCGCGCGAGCGCGAGTGAGATGCGATATATTGTTTTTGTCGGTGCGAAGGAAGGAACGAGCGGAGAGGAGCGACCTCCGGACTCTCTCACTCTCTCTCTCTCTCTCTCTCTCTCTCGTTCTCTCTCCGCAACCCCGACTGATTGTGAGAGACCCCACTTCCGGCGGGTTTCGTTCCTCGGCCAATCGGCGACTGGTACCACGCCTCCCCCACCTACGCGTGCACCTGTCGTCACGCCCACCAATCGCCGCGTGCGCGAGACATCTACCTGGCGAACCGCACGCGCACGAAAGAGAGAGAAGTGGAAGAAAGGAGAGAAAGAGAGAAAGAGAACACGCGAGAAGAGCACTACTACGGACCGCGCACGCTCGTTCTACCTTCCCTCTTTCCTGTCGGCGCACTCTTTTTTTTTATCCCTCTTCCTATACCCCTACACCTCTCCGACCAAGAGACTCCTCCATGTGTTCTTCTTCGCAATGCTCTTCGTCGTCTTCTTCGTCTTCTTCTTTGACTTCTTCTTCGTCGTCGTAGTCTTCGCCTTTGCTTCACGAGCATCCCTTGCTGGTTTTGCATTTTTCATGGACCTTTCCGATCGGAACGCATCGGAGACGCGCTTGCGGCGAACCGAACCCTGGGGAAGTTTTGTGGGGAACTGCTACGAAGATGCTGCTCGTGAAGGCGTTCTTTGTTGAGATTCGAGCGACCGAGTGTAGAATGAGACGGCATGCCGTGGCTCGATTACCGCGGATCGTGTTTCACCCGGGGAGCACGATGGATACAGTCGAAATTTTGTTATCGCACCGAGCAGAGGATGAATAGAGACCAGATTCACGTGCCTCTTTGAGCTACGTCTCATGGATATGTCGATAATGGCTCGATGGTAAATAATGGTTAAAATCACGCGCGCCTTGAACTTAGCCGCGCTCCGAGGATACGAGGGAGGAGCGCGCGAGCGCGTCACGTACCGGGCACGGCCATTTTTGCAGGGCGCCTCGCAAAAAGGCCCCTGAGACCGCCAAATTTGGAAAGCCGGCTGGGTCCAGGAACGACCTTTTACGGGAGATCGCGCGGTCACCAATGGCCGCCTTCAACTTGAATCAACTTGAATCAACTTGAAAATCGAACAACCCGGCCCGACCACAATTCCGGAGAGAGAGAATCACGAGTGTCAAAGTCGTGTTTTGACACCTACGACTATTACACTCGGTTCGTGTCTCGAGAGGCTACTCTATACGCGTAACTATCACAGTTGAGAGTTTTTTCGCTCGGTGAACTAATTCCGCTCAACCACTTGCATTTTCTCTGATCCAAAATCAAGTTGTCTACAATCCCTTGGAATCTCCGATCCAGAGAATAGACCGTTTCTCGATTAGTTACGACGCAAGATGCAAATGTGAAACATTTCGATGGATACGAGCATCAAGAATTTTCCCCGGGAAAATGAAATAGTACGTAGGAGGCACCGAATGTTTTTCTTAGTTAAACGAGCCGAAGCTACCCTCGTGAGTACTCGTCCAAGCGTTTCCAAGCGGAAAAATCAACACGACCAGTTTAATTTCATTCAGGTTTATGAGAATTAATGAACACGCCTCGATCCTTTAATTTCCTTTTGCGGATCCGCATCGCGCTCCAGTCTCACGCATTTTCCACGGCTCCGGGGTCATCGACATTCATTTAGATTCTGCGATTCCTTCATCGCGAGCCATGCCGCCGTCTTTTTCACTCGGCGCATCATCCTCGGCTCCGCTTTGCTCGTTCCTTAGTTCCTCGAAATCGCGACTAGTTAACACGAAATAAATTCCCCGTCGAAGAAACCGAGTTGTTTCTACAAGAATATTCGCATCGCATTCCAATCAACGACAAACATCCGAAATAATTAATTTGGAAAGAATTCGAGCGGCGTAACATCGCGAGTGAACGTCGAGTAAAAGAAAATCCAGAAAGAAAAAGAAGCGCCGGCGCAAGAAGAAGCCGGATCAAGGAAGAACGGCGAAATGGAAGAGAAAAACTGCGACTAATGTCGAGCTTTCCGCCTGATGCCGCGGCCGAACGATCGTAGTACTTACGCTCGCCGAGCAGAAAAGTGGTGAGACAGGACGAAGGAGAAATTGGTTGCACGTTGCACTTTCAGAGTCTTTTTGTCAGTCGACTCGAGAGGAGCCAATGAAGTTCTCTTTCGTTCGGTCTTTATGGTGCCTTCTCCTTTTTCGTCGCTCGTTGTCGGTTCCAGACCGATCGACAAACTCCCACCTCCAAATCGCGATCATTTCTACCTCCGCGATTCTCTTTATCATTTATTACGATCTCTCGCAAACTACTCAAGCTCAATCGACAATAGGCACAAATTGGCTAGAATTCACTCGGTTCCCGATTCTCGATGCAGCACCGACGTGTCGTAAACGGAGACTATTAGGGAATCAGGGAAAAAAAAAAAAAAAAAAACAAGATAAACGATTGTGCGATGCGAGTCCGCGAAGGTCTGCAAAGGTCCGCGACAATGTGGATACTGCAAAATGGAACAGACGCGGCGTATCGCTGTCTCTGGGAGCAATTATCATAAAAATATAGAGATTCTCGATCGCAGACGCAAAGATTGCAGCAGCGATTGCCAGTAAGTACGGCAATTAGTCACGGCCCCGTGACCCCTGTAAACGCGTTCGCACCGGCAATTATTCTCATAATCAGCTGTCATCGCGTTTTCCCCGTAATCGGCCGCATTAAATCCCATCCCGGTGCGGTATGGTTGCGGTATGGTTGCGGTGTGGCTGCGGTGTGGCTGCGGTATGGCGCCGTGGAACGAAGAAGACGAAGATTCATTGGTGAAAAGCCAGAGAAAAATGCACGCTCGAAAGGCATACAATTAAGGCGCAAAGGGGTCGTGGCTACCCCGGCCAATTACACCGTGTAACAACGATATTAATTTATCTCCGTTGGTTAGAGTCATTCAATTATCCTACGAGCGAAGGCTTCTACCTTCCTGGAAACGAATATTTCCAGTTAGAACATCTCGCGAACTAAACAACTTCGTACATCGACGCGTCTCTGATTCATCTCAAGTCAACTGAAAAAAGTCTGTTAAGCTACTCGCACGGCGAATCAAATTCGTCTTTGGAATTCTTCAGACCGCCGTGGATCGTCATAATCTAACGGAGCGTAACGCAACAAGAAGAAACCAAGAGACAAAGTCAGACATACCTCTCTACTCGCGTTTCCATACATATGCAAAAGATCTTTTTCTATATTATTTGCAGTTAATTATCGCTTCAATTCCCGCGAGATAAAATAAGTGCGAGTAGGAATAAAAAACCATTCAGTGGAATCACGTGGTCACGCGAACGCGAACACCATGAGACAATTTAATTGGTTCATTAGCATGTTGAACTGCAAGATAATTGGATCGATACTTCTAGTTCTCTCTTTTTCTCTCTCATTCTTTCTTCCTTGTCCCCCGTCGCCGCTTTTCCCGTCGGCTTCAGGAGAGTAGATCCTTCCACTCCCTGCTGCCAAAAATAACTAACGGTGAGAGAATTTTTAATTCAGCCCACTATGCTCCGTCGCCTCTTGCCACTAGTCGTTCGAGACTTTTTACTCGACGTACAGCTTGACGCAGAATGTAACAGTGTCATTGTCGAGGAATCAAATAACACTTTTCGCAAAAAGTATATGATCCAAGTAACTTCGAGAAAACATAAACAAGACTTGTACTACAGTTTCTTAATTAAATGCTTCGAGAAAAAAAAAAATCAGTTATTTTCGAGTGTTAAGGATTAGAAAATCTAAAGCGGATTAGAACAACAAGCTAATTTGGGCGCAACCTGTTAGATGCTGAATACCTTTCCAATTGAATGTTGATGTTTCTATTTCCTTATTCAGTCTACTTTGCTGGCTTCTAATCGACTATACCATCAGAAATGGCTCGTGTCTAGCGATAAAAGTTTACGATTTACCCTCAGAAGAAGAGGGTTAACGAATCGCGAATAGTTTAGAATACTCAATCGATTTTCTTCCGCTTGCGTATAAAGTGTCGCGATCATTAGCCACGTGTCAATGATACAAAGATGGTAAGAACTTTGTGAAGGAATAAAAAAAACCGGAGTTTGCGTATTGGCGGAGGTTCGCGCTAGTCCAATGATTTCGCGGATTCTTGCATTTGCGTCTGCTCGGTAATTACTAGGAATTAAAATCGATAGTGGTGTAGTTTAATCAACTATTAGCGAAGACAAAGTTGTCAGCAGCCTGTTTAATTACCGTCGTTAGCCGTTAACGGCCCTGTTACATGGTCATTAACGCCTTGGCTGATTATCATTTTGCACACAACAATGAAAGTAATCGAGCTCCCTGGGGCGAGTCAGCGAGGTTTTTCTTTCGCGTCAACGTATAACGAAAGATCTGGCATCAATAAGAAATGCATCAGCATTAAGCAAATTTATGATTTCATTGAACATTAATTGACAAGTAAATGGGCGAAATATAGAATAAAAATTCTCATTGATCCTAAAACCCTAAAGACTCATGAATCTTTCAAACACTTTGTAGAAAATTATGTATTACTTCAGAGTCAATTAATAACGGATTTAATGCGACTTGTGTTACGTATCTATTTTAACTGATTCCTTGGAAATATCCTGGTAACATCGAGTCTTTGATCTCTAGCCTCGGCAAAAAATGATAAAAAAAAAATTCCTGTTTAGTTAAGCCGAGAAGAAATTCTCTCCAAGCGGAACAAAGGAAAGCTTCCGATGCGAGGAAGGTTATCAATATATACATCAAGTTCAAACAATATACATCAATTTCTTTGAACTTTATGAAACGCATAAATACGGTCATTAATTAATTCAGACTTGAAAATTTTCATAAAAATCCCTAGACAACGATGAGTCAAGCGAAACAATTCTTGAGAGTAGCTCGATAACTCTATCGGCGGTGTTACAAAGTTTTTGCTATCGAATCATTTTCGCAGGTTGACACGCCGGATTATTTTCTTGCGGATTGAATCGCGCTGACGCTTTTTCTTTCGCTCTCCGTACGACTCTCTATACGCGTATGCCGTCTCTATCTGTCTCTTTCTACACGAGCTGACTCGCGCGATGCGAAAAAAATCGCGAGATCTGGATCGGTTCCGCAAATTGCTGGTACAATTAACTGGCAAAATCAGTTCGAATTAGGATCCAATATCCGATCGATGAGGTCGACTAGTCACGAGTAAAAGATCGACATTAAAACAGGTTTAAAAATTAACACTCCAATTTGCACAGCTATTTTCCCCAATAGATTCGATTTAGAAAAGTTTATCGCGTGAGGAAATGGAAAAAAATCTCAGGGGAAAATTTTGAAGGGTCATCGTAGATCTATGGATCAGAGGCAACGAACCAGCCTGTCATGTAATAATACGCGTTTGACAAGTAAAAAGAGAGATGTCTTAGGAAACCTATACTATTAGTTGCACAATAGCTTTTATCGGAAGATCGGACGTTGGAGAAACGCATAATCCTCCGATATTTTCCACTATGTTAATTCATGTTGACTACTGCGTGACAAGGACGCAGGGTCGGTTGTTGACCAATTAAATCGAAATCAATTTCATTGGACAGATATGATGCGCCAGGAAAATTCTCACAGCAAACAAAAAAGAAATGAAATAATATCGAGGGGGACCGCGTAAAACAAGCGACAGCGAAGCCGTGTACTGATGTTTCGTGGTGAATTTTCAGAGAAGCTTCGAATCGTACAAGAAATATTTTCCGGATGGCTAATAATAATCGGTTTGCTTCGTTGTATCGCGCTTTGCAGGACGACAGTTTCACATTTTTCTTGCTCTCGATTCGAGCTCTTCGCCATCCTCATTATCGGTGGATTTTTTATTCTAAATCATAATAATACAATAATCAAGTCTATTGTCACCGAAGAATTACTGACCAACGCAAGATGCGATTAAAGGTGTTATTTCTAATCGAAAAATATTCAAGGCTCTGAATGAGAATTTTTCCAAGTAGAAAAATGGAATAAAATAAAAGAATAATTTCTTAGGTACCGTAAGTTATCAGAAAATTCTAAGTATTAATTGGCTTCCCTCTCGCGAAGAATCTTGCGCGCGTTACACATTCTTTCTTTTTTAATGGTTTCCTCAAATTCTAGTTCGGAGAATTCCAACGATATTGCTTTCTATCAGCTAGTCTTTTAGTAACTGAGAAGTTACCGTGACAAAGGCGCAAGTATTTACCATCATCGGTGGTTTGTGTACATCGCGTTGAGCTCGTATCGTTCTATTCTTTCCTAGTCACCAGGATCGCGGGAACGAGCACCAAAACAAAACATCACCGAAATATCCGAGCGAGAGTTCCGCGAATCGCTCGTCGAAAGAAAACAAAGATCACGGAAAAGCTGTGCGTGCGTGTGACCCTCGCCGCAGTGGCGTCAACAAATAACCTGGCAAAAACGATTCCTCTTAATATCGCGATATAAACATGCGTCTCAAAGATTTCGTAGAGTCGTCGAATTTTGAAAAAAGGCAGCTTTACGGAGAAAATTATCGACTACCGAGAATCATCCAATTCGTCCTAGCATTGGATAAATAGTTAGCATCAGAGAAAATTGCGGTAGTCAAGCGTAATCGCAAGTTTCTACGCAATTCTCGACATTGTTCTCTGGGTAAGTCAGCGTGCTCTGTCGTTATTACGTTAGACGTGGAAGCTGCTTTCTCCATGGACGTCAGGATTTCGAGAAAACATCCGAGGGACTCTTGAGCTTGCCTCAGAGCAAAGGCATTTGCAAACAATAGCCGCGTCGCGTCAAGGTTGACGAAAAAAGCGCCAACTTGTCGCGTAACAAAGATAAAAGCAAGAGACGATACGTTCGGTGAAGTGCATGGGCATGATGTGTGTAGGATGATCTATAGTTGTACAATCTATAGCATCTGTACAATGTACATATGTATATCTAAACGAGGGTATACGGTGGAGATCGATACCGGACAAAGTTATGTCCGATCGAAAGCCGATTCCGAGTACGAAACGAGAAGAGGTTGCGTTAATGTCGCGTGCATCGTCTATTATTTTTTGTGCCATCCAGTTGCGCGAGTTGCGCACGGCTCTTGAACAGAGTCCCTATTCTCCACGCACAATTACCTACGCGATGCGAATACCTCCGAGCTGCTGGAGGATCATCGATACCAGCTCTACCCTAATGACTCGCGAACTCTGCGCAATTTCCATCTGTGATCCCCTTTCCATTCTTCGGCGTTAAATCCATAATGCTATTACTGGCTATAATCATAGAGCGCTGTTATCTAACCACAGAGATCAAGCAAGAGAGAAAAAGAGATAGAGAGAGATGCAGGACTTTTTCATGCCACGTAATACGCCCATTACTTAACTCGATGATGAACGCGATCTGCATGGAGATCACGAAAATACACGTGGAACCGATATCGTTTCGATCCGCCAAATTGAACTTGATTCCCAGAGGGGAATCAGCGACACGCGTAGACATTGCGCGATTATGCAGAAAGAATATCTCTCGAATGTTGTTCGAGCACTAGGTGTTATTAGAGCGGATTCCTACTAATTGTAAGGTAACTAAGGCGTTAATGATCAGACGGCGAAGGGGGATGCCCCTTGGCCCAAGTTACGTAAACTTGTCTGATGGTAGAAAGGATCGATCGTAACGTCGAGGATGAACGTCGAGAAAACGACTCACCTTGCTCTGCACGTAGTCGAGGGCCAGCATGCAATCCGAATATCCGCTTTCGGTCTTGATGGTGGTGCTGCCTTGTCCAGGTCCGGTCGAGCAGAACCCGGAACCCACGACGCCGACGGGGCCCCCGAGGCCAGCCGCGGCGGCCGCCGCGACGCTGTCGCGATACCACGGATACATTTCGCGCAAAAACACCGTTTACCAGAGTTTCGATACTCCGGTATTTTTACAACTATTGCCAGTCACTTCCTCTGTTCTCGTGTCACTGATTCCTCCAGGGCACGCGACACCCGCGATACGAGCCTGTGCGTGCTCCCGTTGTCTTCGTTTGTTCGTTTGTCGGTGCCACGCTAAAAGCTCGCGCGAGCTAATAGCGGGGTAAGCCGGACTACTACTCCTGCACTACTCTGCACGGCGGACGCCCCGTCGGGCAGACCATGACGAAGACCGAATTCCTCTCTGGAGGCTTCTTCTCTTCTCTCCGTGCCCTTTGTCTAGCGTCGACGGATTCGAAACGGAAATCCAGCCGTTCGTAGCACGAGTAAAGCACAAACTAGTGGCGAGGCAACTTATCTCGTTTTCTAGGAGGAAAACTATGGAAAACGCGAGGGCAACGTACGACGCGCGTACGTTTCGCGCGAGTATACGCGTGTATATCTCGAGCCTACGGAAGGCCAGGTCCTGCCGGCACGACGAAAACAACTCTACTGGCAGTAAGTGCGCGCACCGTGGGATGTAAACAGCCGTGAAGGGTGAGGCGGCAGACGGGAGCTCGGTTTCTGTCTTCGTATACGGTGTTCGTTCGGGCAATACCGACCTTCGGGAGCGCGTCCAAGGAGAACCGCGAAAACTTTGCTCGAGACACTTTGACTAGATTATTGCACCTGCCCCCACCCTTCTTTTGCTTTCTTCGTTGGTCAGCGGTGTGTGTGTCACCCCTCGGGTCACTTTCCGCAATTTCACCACCGAACTCGAGCGATCGCTCCTCTTCGCTATTGCTACTTGAGTCTTACGTCCACGTGGACCGAATATCGAGTCACTGCGCGGATTGCAGCACCTCCCGCCTCGCGATTCCGCTTCTCATGGTATCTCTCTACCGTCTCTACTGTCACTACCGGCGAACTGTCAGCACTGTCACTCACTCACGGCGCTCGCGGTGCGTACCTCGCGCGTAGACAGGATCGACGCGACGCGAGGCGACGGTCCTCCTCCATCACTTATCGCCCACTACGCCTCTTATCTCTCCACTGTCTTTTCACTGTCTCTCGCAGGCGCGCGCGCGCGATCCTGCGGAGAGGTGCGACTGCCAATCGAGAGGCGCGAGTCTTGAGAATGGTACGTGCTTCTGTCGAACGAACAAGACTCTCGACGCGTAGAGTTACGACAAGATAAGGCCGAAGCAGCGAGAGCCCCCTGCCTCCGTGTGGCAGGTCTCGAACGCGTGCCCGGTGTCTCTCATACTACGAACCTGACGCGTTCGTCCGTTGGCTGCTAGTCGCGCGATACACTCGGTACGTCCCTTCACTTGGCACCGAAGTCGGACGACAGTCACTCGCAATGCGCGAGATCCCAGGAAATCACTTCCCGGTGAAGCCGCGAACCTTCCGCTTCGGTCTTCGACACTGGCCTCTCTAGCATGGCGGGAAAGAAATCGCGAGTTCCGCGCGCGTGAATTGATCGTTATCTAGAGACCTGAACGCGAGCTGGACCCCGAAGACCGATTCACCGGAACGGTTGTTCGGCAATCGGAGGGGGGTCGAGGGAGGCGGGTAAGCCGGCCCGCGAGGACCTCGACACCCGCGCAAGCCGGGCCTTTTTGCCCGAGTGCGCGCGCGCGCGCGAGAGAGAGAAAGAGCGCGCGAACGAGCGAGCGAGCGAGCGAGGAAAAAAGTGAAGCACGCCGCCGGGGTCCGGAAATCGTGAACCGTGGACCGCGAACGCGGTTTCAGCACTGACGCGGGAGTCGCGATTCGAACGACCGTTCGGCCGTGCTCGGCTCTTGCCGCTTACACTCGGGTCTGCCCCTCACGGGCCGAAGCCACTTGCTCGCGGTGCGCCGTCTGGTGGGGAGCACTCCTCGCAACTGCTCGGTCGACGCGAGCCACGCTCGTACGGGGTGGGAGATTCGCGGGCGTGTTTCACCTCTCTCTTCTCTTCTTCTTTCTTCCACTTCGATACCCTCGTCTCATTCTCCTTCGCATCGCGAGCCTTTCCTTTAGGCTTTCGATTCTTATTTTCCTCTTGAGTTTAGCTGCGATTCGGCGAATCCTGCGTGGGAGCAGAAAGCCCGAGCCGCTGAAAGAAGACGAGATTTAATTAGATACCAACTGCACTTTGCTGATTGCACCGATGAGCGACGATACAGGATACTACGTGTAGCAGTCAGTAGCTGTACCGGTTGAAATACTATCCGGGAAACGACGTGAATCATATTTATGAGTTTACGATTCGAGGAAACAGGACTACTCGTCTTATCGTGCCGTCCATACACAATGGATCGCAAGACTCCACCTTTCGTGCGCGTAATTTGCAACGCGAGACAAACGTCGAGTGAATAATTAAGGTAAAAGTATAATTTGGCGAAAGCTGGGGTAGATAAACCTGAAGGTTGTTGATCGAAACCGAGAATGCGAGCTGGTTCGAAAGCTGGTTCAAGAGACCTGACCTCGTACAATTTTTGGTAGATGGTACCATTCGCCAGAAGGAAAATGTTGGAAAAGGTCACGAACATCGTGAAGCATCATGCAAAAAGCCGCCCCTGAATCAGGCCACGAATTCCTGGGGAATTTCTTGGTGGGACTCGGAATGGGGAAAAAACGGCCCCTAGAATAAAAAGTCACCCCATCGAGAAGAGGGGTCGACGAACGTACACAGAAATATCTCTTAAATAGATCTCCCCTTCTCTCTCCTTCTTCTCCTATTCACCCATTATTCCCGGCTTAAAGCACTAGTCTTAAAGTGTGTCTTGAGAAAAAATCATAAACATCTGCGAACAGCCAACCCCTGAGAGAGGCACGAGTCTCTTTCACCCGCGTAGAACGAGATAATTCCTAGCGACAGAGTTACAGGAATTCAGCAATTAATATTTCCGGCTTTTACCAGAAATAGGGTGTTAAAAATAAGTTAATTTGATGTATATGACAAAAGACTCCTCGATTGGTTCAAGGATCTTTTTAATTTGAAGATCGTATTTATTGCGGTTACATACAACACTCCGCATTTCACTTTCCTTGAAAGTGTTTCAGCCATCGCCTTCGAACTTGAACCTCAGATTTTTCTATAGCTGACGCCGATAAAAAGGGGATCCATGGGAGGAAGCGACGTCGTCTTTGGCCCCCGCGGCGTAGCTTGGACCAGAAAAGAGCCATAACCACAAATCTTATCGCTCAGGGATGGAAGAACGTGGAATGGGGGTTGATGGTCATGGTTACAGGGTCACCGGACTCTAGACGTTCCACTTTCTTAAATGTCCCGCAGTTAATGTCCCGCTTCCTCCGTAGGTCAGTTAAACCAAGGGAAATTCAGAAGTCACATCGTTAACCCCTAAAATACGATTGTACGACGCTCCGCTACTTTTGTCTGGCGACGTTTAAAGAAGAAATCGCTACGTTGGAAACCGAATTCTTCAACGACGGGGATGGAGTGAAAAGATACAATTTTGTAGTAGAAAAACAATTTCATTGAAAGACCTATTCGGTTCTTGATCTTTAGAATCAATAAGGAGGTGTAACAGAGTATGCGCGTTGTCCTGCTATCTAACCTTGGCTAATTCATTCGAAATTCGATTAACGTCAAGATTCCATTCGACAAGAAATCACTGTCTACGCGATCCCATCCAGCAAGAATCGTCTGTCGCTTCTCGATTGAGGAAAGAAGCCGCGAAAAGTGGTAACCCCCGTGGTGTCTTCCAAAAACAAGCTATAACTACAAATCTTATCGCCAGACTGTGGGGACCAAGCACTAGAAGAAGGCGCGAGATGGTGGCTGGTTAGGTTAAAGGGGGAGTCTCTCTTCCACCTTGCAACCCCTACCTAACAAGTAGCCTGTAAGAAGAGCCGTTTCGCCCGGTGATTCGTGCTCATGGAGCTGGTGCTGGGTGCCTTCAACGGTGTTGCTGGTTCTGCTGCCCTGAGGAAAAACTGCGACACAGTTTTTCGCCCAATGGGAGACTCCCTCTCTCGATCTCGAAGTTCAAGGCCATCCTCGAAGAAGAGAGAAGGGGGCTTTTTTGTTTTCACTTCTGGCTCCTCCGCTACGAGAGCGACCGACCGACAGACCGACAGACCCGGCTGGCTGCGGTTTCGTGTCTAGCTCCTTACTGGCGCCAGACCATTTTTTGGACACCTGTTCTTTTGTACCACTCCCACCCCTCGGATGCGTATGAAATTTTATGGAAAGCATCCCCTTTGACTTGGGGGGTCCGATTTCAGAATCACGTTCTTCAAAGATCGCACTTTGGGACGAACCAATGAATACGGCTGATGAGAAGAAAAATCACTGATTTCGTTCTAACGATAAGTATCTCGACGAGATAGTTGGGTTGAAATAATTGAATTGAAATCTTTCTAAAATTAATTTCGCTATCGGTAGTTTAGGTTGTTAGATTGCTACATGTTATACCAGACTATTGGATGTTGCTAGATCGAGGGATGATGCTGGAAACGTTGAATAGGGCGGTACCCCGTGGTTATTTTCAATCGAAATTGCTCGAAACACGAACGAGTTACCTTTCCAGTCAAGCGAAGCGCAATTACTGGACTGCGGCAACCCTCGTGCCGATCAATCACAGGAAATTGGCTGAAAATACTGAAAAGTAGCGAGGATTTCATTAAGTCCCGAGCAATGTCGGGATGCAGCGGCCATCTTCCGGTGCGCGCGCCCGCGCGACTTCCGCCGGGTGATTGGCCGAGGAACGGGGTGAATTTTGAAAAATTCCGAGACGAATCGTTGGCGATGGTGCTCGTTGGCTGAGCGGGAGCCGGCCATGTTGTTTCGAGGAGCATGGTACCGTGCTACCAGAACGGGAGGCAGCGGAGGCAGAGGAGGCGGCCAGGAGTACCGGCAAGAAACCTCGAAGCAGAGCAAAAGGGTGGAGACGGAGATTAATGAGAAACGAATCCGGCCAGGAGGAGGTTGCTACCAGAGAGAAAGAGAGATAGAGAGCGATAGAACTGGAGAGAACCACCTCGAGAACGAGATCCTTCGAAAAGGACTTGCCATCTTTCAGGAGAAGTAGACGAATCGCTCTGCTCGTTCGTTTGTCCAGGTCAGTGTTAATTTTCGATAGGGTAGTTTTCCAGTTCGGGAAGAACGCTCATCAGTTTTCTAGCCTTTTCACGAATAAGGGTAGGTACGAGAGGTGCCATCGCTGCTGATTACGTGACAACGAACGATTATATTGCACCATCGATAAGAGAATGATAATAGCCAGCAGAGGGGTTCGATAGAATTAATTTCGCTCGTTACCACAGGTTTTTTCTCTCGCGTCAAAAGCGTGGAACGCGCCGATAACGGTGATCCGTGAGGCTGTCGCGACCTGGCTCATGCATAATTAATTAAATGGATATGCAGCGAATTCGATTGCAGAAGCCAACGAGGCTCGTGGAGAAGAGACGCGGACGGAGAAGGAGAGGAGGACGGAGACTACCAAGCCCGATCCCTCCCAAGGGGTTGGGTTGCTCATTTAGAAAATGAAATTGCAGGTCTGCGAGAGGGCGTGCACCCTCTCCTGGAACATGCGCACCATGCTCACCTCGTTCCCTCTCATTCCAGCGGCTGAGTTGCTACTCCCGAGGACCAGCGAGTTTCGATCCTCCTCCGAGGACTCTTCGTCTTTCTCTTCTTCTCTATATTGCGAGGAAAATGGAGATGTTTTTTGCTCTCCACCCTCCTTCTACCGCATCGACGTGCTCAACATTTTAAAGGCGAACGCCATGAAATTTGTTTATGGATAACGCTCTTAACACTTTTTACCCCCAACGAAATTTCTCGAGCAGGAAACATAAGGCACACGGTAAAGCCATTTACCGTGAAAATCTCTGGTCCGAGGGGTGTTGTAACTCTTAAAGCAACTACATATATTTAAAATCGGAAGATTTTAGTTTGGAATTTCATTTGAAATGGAAGATAGATCTAATGCTGGTAATGAGAGTCAATGTCCAGTCTGATGAGCGTGGTCCAAGCCAGCTAATTCGAGGCCGCGACATTGGATCTCTGGCAAAGGATACGACATAGAGGTAAATGCTGGGCGATCTCGAGAGGAAAACCGGCCGTGGAAAAACGAAACCATAGATTCGGTCCTCGTTGGAGGATTCCTTTTTGCTGGGGTTTCGCGGTGTCGCCAGTGCCGCCGCCAACCGTGGGAGCAACGGAACGAATGAAAGAAAAGGGAGAGAGAGAGAGAGAGAGAGAAAGGGACCTGGAGGATCCTTCGCAGATGGCGCGAGCACGAGGAGGTCCGCATGATTAATTAAAACTCGTTTCCGTGGCTTTCATGCCGCGAGCTGTGTCCTGAAGAAGACAGAGTTGCACCGCGGGTGGCTCGTGATCGCAGTTCCTATATTTCAGCCTGGGAGGTGGCCGCACCCCTTCGTGGAAGGGGTTGGTCCTCCCGAGAAACGATTCCACGGAGCCATGCGCACCTCTCTGCCATCGGAAACCCTTCCCTTACGGCTCCTACCCTCTCGAGAGCCCACCAGCTATTCGAGCCATGCATTCGAGAGTCTGTATCCATACCTTGCTAATTCTTACCATTTTCCCGATTGCTGTATCGCGAGAAATCATCCGCAGAATTCCTCTTCTGCGACCTTGATCAGGGCTACGTAGTCATTTAAAACATTCAAATCGTTCAGTCTGATTTTTCTAAGCGCAGAACGTTAAGTTCCACAGGTTGTCAGAACAACCTCTACGTCGAAGAAGCTGGCTGCACCCCAAAGTCACGGGAATCCTCCATGCGATTCCCTGCGTACTCTCTCACTCTCGAGTGTCACTCCTCCCATGCAGGTCGGCGGGTGCCATTGCGATCGGCGGAAACTCACCCTCCCGTTGTACCGGTCGCGGAGGACCGGGTCTCGCAAGCTACGCCAAAGAGAACGAGCGTTTGCTCGAGCAGGACAACCTTACCTCGCGACGCTAAGGGTAAAGCGAGCGACGTGGGACTGAACGAGAGAGAGAGGGAGAGAGGAGTAGCGCACCGACGAGGTGGAGGTGGGAGAAATTAATGAAAAAGAGGTGCCCGGGGAGAGGGAATAGAGATCGGAGAGAGAAAGAGATAGAGGATCTCCCGTGCGAAACGGAGCGGGAGTTGGATCAGGAGGGTTGAGGGTGCGCGAGCGAGAGAGAAGAGAGAAAGAGAGGCCGAGGGCAACTTCGCAGAGGCTAAGAGAGAGAAAGAGTGAGAGAGGGAGAGGAACAGCCGATGAGGTCGATGAGAAAGGCAGCGTCGGTCGGCGCACTCACTGCCAGAGGCGTAACCGGCTGCTCGGTCACGATTGGTCGAGAACCCGGCACTCCGGGTGCCACCCATCGCAGGCGCAACTTGAAAAAATCCTCTCCCCTCCCGCGAACTGAGGGAAACCAGCTGAGGAGTCGACCTGGAGGAGAACGAGACGACGACGATGCAAGGTTGCAAGGAGCAGAGAGACGGAGAATTCGAGGACCGACAACCCCGCCCGAGGGTTGACTCCTGGTCCCTTTACCTCCCTCTGGTACTCCGGCCCTCCAGCACCGCCATCACGGACCTTCTGTGATCTCCCCGATCCCCGCACTCGCGCACCTCCCTCGCGATTCTCTCTCCCGAAAATTTCGCGCTCGCTTGGATCGGTTCCTCCGGCCGTGACCGTATCGGCGCCACCCCTTAGAATTCTACGATTTTTTGAAGGAGTCTCCAGAGTCTATTTAGCTTTTTTCAGACGACTAAGCTGCTATTAAATTAGACGGTTCGTCGACGCTGGAGAGCAACGCGAGCTTCCGAAGACTTCCGAGGAGCAGTTGATAGCGATTAAAGCAATCGTAGTTAAGGGCTGCTCACGTCGGCGCGGCGCGAGGTTTCTTGCACCGTTGCCGAGGGGGGGTCAACGGTGATCTTGGATGCAGAATTGTGAGTTATAAGTGCGGGTGCATCGCGATACGACTGGAATGATGATAGGACCCATTCTTTCTTCGAAGGGAGCCTCGTCAAGTTGCAGTTGACAACGATCACCGAGGCCATCTCGATTGGGATCTAATTTAAGGGCCGTTCGGTTTCTTTCGGGATTAGCATAACCCGCAGGGCTAATTGGAATTCTCGTTGACGATAGTCATAATCATTGAAATAAACGGGCGAGCTTGGAAAGTCTTTTTGGCCAAGCCTCGAGGAGTTTCGATCTTCGAGATTCCTACAGGTTTTTCGCGGTCCCTGGTCGTCCACTGAGAATAGTTCGCGTCGCATTATTTAAGGAGAGGGTCCTTCGCGTCCGTCGCGATTCTCCGTGTATCCGTCCAGAATTTGAGCTCGAGTTGCCGCAAAAGGACGAAGAATGTGCCATCCTGGAGCGAACGTCTACCCGAAGACGGACGCTCGGCACGCGGAGTGGCATTCTAATTTCACTTCGCTCCCTTTTTCCCTCATTTTGACTCCACTCCACTCCTCGTTGCTACTCTCCTTTAGCCCGCCTTCTAATAATACCTCTCGAATCAGCGCAACGCACCGGCAAAAAGAGAAGCGCGCGATTTCGTCCGAGACCGAACATCCTTATCTACTGATCGCCTCCGAGTTGTCTCTCGACTCGCGTTCGCTCAACGCTCGATCGGTACCTTCTTCCACTATAGCACTCGTCATCTTCGATCCGTGGGATAATAAATTCGCGGAATTTGAGAAATTGATGAAAAAGGAAATCCTCTCAAGAATATCTTGGCGAATTCCTTGGTGAAATGGCAGCAAATTGCTCCAGGCGGCACGCAGCCTTTTCCTGTATCAGCAGAGTGACCGGCGCTAATTGCAGCCAGCCGATTCAGCGCCATATAGAGCCGGCTGGAATTTTCCTAGCGCCTTCGTTCACGGAGTTCAAAGTCGTCGGCTTTCCTGGAGGCCGGAAAGAGGAGCGGCCGAGTCAACGACTGTTCACAGACCGGCATCGAATATCATGGCCGATGCCAAGCGATCGGTTCTTTTTTGCACCGCTCATCTCAAGATGATCGTCGATCTTCGCCAAGCAAACCTCTCTTATCCTTCTCTTATCGCGCGGATCGCTATGACGGAAACGCCCACGGATCGCTTATTAACGCGTGCCTGCCTGTTAGTCTGCCATTTCTTGAGACGAGTACGGAATGGATTCATGGACCATTCGTTGACGCGTTCCTTCGCGTCGTCCTCCTCATACCCTTCAATTTTTTACCACGATTCCACTTTTATTACTCCGAATTTATCCCGCGCCCACTTTAATCACTCCACGCAATTATTCCGCATTGGTTAAAGCGGAAAATGGTTGTAGCCTATAATTCTCGCGAAATGTTCATTTAATCGTCCAAGACGAAACAACATTCTTTTTGCCAGTCCGAAATTACAGATTTCTCTCTGTCTACTGATATCGCACGGTATCCGAAGCATTCCGGTCGACGGATGGTCCTGGTTTTTATCGGATGGTACAAATCGGTGGCGTAGGCGAGTAGCGCGAGGAAGATCGCAGTTGAGTCGCGCGATAGTCGTGATAACTGGTTTAACGATCGTCCGGAGCTAGGAGAAAAATCTCGAGTCACGGGAAAAGGGGATTCCCTGGGTAGACGCAGGAGGGACAGGACATCCGAGGCGGTGCCACGTGAGATTACGCGGCACAATCCGCAAACGAGCGAACTTAGGCCACGTTCTAATTGCGAATATGACTCTGCTTAATTCTCCCTCTCTTCGAGCTTGCACATGGAATTAACACCAGTGGCATAACGATAGAATTATCCGACTTTCTCCCCGATAAATTACCGCTTCGATTCTCCAATTTAATTGAAATGTACATTTTTACGAGAGATTCACTCGCGAAGAAGGAGATCGACAAAATATCCAAAGTCTTTTGAACGCGGTAAATTCCTCTACGGGAATTGAAAGAAATAGAGAAACCAGCGTGGAAATTCGATTAGTAACATCATCGGAGAAGAGTCTGAGAGGAAGAAACCGATAACCAACTTTAAATCAGCGGCTCGTGCGTCTTCGCTACCGTTAGGTGCTATTGACACCCAGTCGCGCGGCTTTCGAAAATCTCAGGGGGAAAAAACTCTCAGTACTGTGCTAGGATATCCAGTGAATCGACTGGCCGAAGAGGATCGACGAAAAAATCGAAAATTACTGTCTCACGTCTGACGAGGATTCACTCGAGATCTCAATTTCACTGGTAATTTACATTGCTAATATGGTTTCTCTAAAATCGACATTGCTCTAAGAGATTATTCCTAAAGCTATTCGAACAACGGGACTCGTTATAACAACCAGAGGGTAGAATTAATTTTGAATCTCAAAGACCTTATTATTCCTGGATTAGTATATCCTTTTTAAAAGAGAATTCGAAATTACCACCAATTCCACAAATTGGGTGATAAAGTCCCAATGTTTCACCCGAATGAATTGATTCCCGCAAGATTGAGAATACGAGGGAAAAGGATCGGGTCGCGAGAGAAATAAAGAAATCAGGTTATCCCAAGATTGTCGTCGAGCCGAGAATTCGCGAGGGCAAAATATGCGGATAAATAATAAAGAGCAGAAGCTGGCAGCTTCTTCGCGTGGGCCATAAAGAGAGTGGAGAAGAGAGACGAAGAGGCCGAGGGCTAAAAAAAAAAAGTCGGGCAAGAAGAAAGCTTGGAGAGACGAAATCGTTTCGTAGCGGCAGAACAGTAGCAGTATCCTTTCAACCGTGGTTGGCCCCTTGCGACTACTTGGACTAGTGCCCTCGGCCTCACGATGATCCTTTACTTTTTTCCCTCTTTTCAGGTGGGCTCCTTAAATCCATCCTCGGTGTGCTGCTACCTAAAACCCGCAACGTCGACGTGCCGCCACTCCTCAGCACTGCCGGCGCGCTGTGCCGCTTTACGAGTGTGAATAGACGGCCGTCCAATTATGCAGCTTAATTTAAATGGGATAATTGCGTTGGGAGGACTGACCGCCTCGTCCTGTTCGCGTGGATATACTTATGTATGTATGTGTATGTGTGCGTGTTTATATGCATATACGAACGACGCCCCTACTGTGCGGCGAGTTATGTCTTTCGCCTGACTTCGACGGTGTAAATCTACCAAAGTGGTCGTAATAACGAATTGGTACGTTCGCATTCGTCGACTGTATTTTTTCATACCTCGGAGTAATCTAAACCAAACACTGAAGACAGATAAAAAAAAAAAAGATCTATGCATCTTTAGTAAGGTCTGCTTATTTTTGGTAAGACCGTTGTCTCTTCCTCTCTCTCTCTCTCCCTCTCTTTCTTTTTCGATATTCGATTTCTCTATGAGCGAAGCTCGTTCCATTTTTCGCGAATTATGCTCGTGAGTCATTCGATTCGTTCGGAGTCGAATCGAGTCTTGTGCAATCGATGCGAATCGAGCAGCGCAACAGTAGCTCTAATTCAATTTGCACTCGAGCGGACACCGTTAATTTTCTGTCGGATCACGCGATGGAATGTAGGGACGAGTCGATTCACCGCTGGAATGCATCCACCCTGTCGTCTAGGAAGGACTCCGGCATTTTTAAAGAGCATCGAACGGCATTCGGGCGCACTGGCCAAAAGGGTTTCTAGGAAAGTCTTGAAAAAGGCTCGGCGTTCCGTCGAAGGTGGGCTTCGATCTCCCGAATCGTCGATTCGACAAAAGAAACTACGAACTATTCTGATCCTCGTCTGTGGCACGAGCCGCCAATCTCGATAGTAAACTTTGCTAAATTACTAACGATTAGCGATCCTCTCTCGATCGATAAAAGTAATAATTCTATTAAAATATCTGCTCGAACAACTGAACCTTCGAGCCTTGAAAATTCTAGTTTTCTAGCACACTAGTTTGTCTCAAGAAGAGAACCATATTAATTTCAATCAACGCAGAAGAAGAGTCGTTTCACAGGGTATCGTTGTCGTATCGATCGTCGAGCAATGATCCTACGCGAGTAGCACGGGGCCAATTAGCAATTGCGGGAAGTTAATGCAATCAGCAAATTGGCGCCAATGTCGCGGTCGACCGGCTTTCCCACAAAGTTTCAGCCGGAAGATCGGGCCCAATTACGCGTTAGAGCGATAATTGCTGAATTTATAGTCGCCGCTGTCTCCGCACGCTGGACTGGCGATCTCCTCGATTGGCCTGGGACGAGGAATTAATTGTCTAATTATCGTTAATACTGGCCCCGTTCCTCACCAATCTTTCCCATCCCTTCTGACCATCGAACATTGTCGCCACTGTGCCTCCGGCACTTAAATTACAGCTTAACAAATTCTCTCTCGAAAGCAACCCCTCTCAATTACGTACGCATCTAAAACCCTTCTCACTTATTCAACTGCAAGACATCCAAAGGATGAATGATGAATCAGATTTGTTCGGAATACAAGGTTCCAAAGATAGTTAGAAATAGTTCCTGACTATCTTAGGATCCCGAACTGCGACTAGTCGGTAGTTTTTCCTCGTCATCCTCGAGGAGGGTTAATCGTGCGCGTCCATCATCGGTAGCGAGTGGAATAAATGACCGTAGCTTCCCTTAAATATTGATAACCCCGAAAAATCCTCGATGCCTGAAGGGTGCCAGCACCGGTCGCGGTTGTAGACCGTCGTCGTTTCTCTCTATCTCTTTCCCGCGCCGTTCGGATCCGTATTAATTCAAGATAGACGGGATTAGAAATGGTAATTAGCGTTAAAAGGCAGAGGAGAGAAAGAGAGTGAGGGGTTGATTAGTTTTTGCGGTTGCCAGGAGCCGCTAGCACTCGTTTGAAATTAGTTCCTCGCTGCGCGAGGAAGGTCCACGCCCGCAAAGGTGGACCAGAGTCAAGCCGAAAGGGAGAGAAATGGCGAAATGAGAGGACGAACGGAGACTGGAGAGTTGAGAAACAGAGGAAAAGAAGAGGAAGAGAGAAAGAGAAAGAGAAACAGACGGCAAAAGTGGGAGGGAGCGGTCTCCGGGACCATCACAAAGCACCCGGCTGCGTCTCCTGCTCGTTCGTTCGCTTGCTTGCTCGCGCTTCCTCGGCCTTTTGCTTTATTTCACTTCGTTTTTAATTCCTCCCAATTCCACTGTCGAGCCTCGGCTGCCGGCACACGAAAAACCCGGAGACGCGCCGCCGACTAACCTTACGGGTTCGTTTCTATCTTTCTATCCGACCGAATCTCTCTGCCTTTCTTCTGGCTCGAGGACTCTGCGACCGAAAGTCAATCGAACTTACGATTGGTCAATGACCATCGTCATTTGGCTAGTCTTCATTAGCCTTCTCGAAAGAAGAAGCAGCCTGAATTTAAATGGCAGATGGACTCATCAGAGTCCTATGGATGTAACCCACCCTCCGATTAAATTTGCAAAAGGGAAAACCGAGGGTTGGGCAAATTGAAGCAGAGAATCGAAGTGAATTGTGCGATTCTTGCGAATTGGGTCTCGAGCAGGATTCTGGATTATTCGAAGCACCCCATAGACCTAGTGCTAATGTCATTATAATGGCCCGTCAAGTCGGCCGGATCATTTGTCTCGAAATTGCCGAAAATAAAGAATGTGAACGGCCCTCGAGTTCCCGGGGCTTCTAAAGCAGGTCTTTGAAAAAATCGCGACGTGACCGCGGTGGTGTAGGTTGATCGAAAATTCGATCGTAGCGATCGCAATAAAGAGGGAGGGAAAGATGGTAAAGGGCAGTGGACATCTGTCGCGAGCACGGACCTTTCGATGGGACCATAGAGAGTCTCGTCAAAGCGGCCGATTCATCAGCGGCGTGGCGGGGCCCGAGCCAGCTCGGACCGGCCCGTTCGATCGCTTATTGGGCCATCTTCCACGGAGTCCCAAAAAGTTCATCTCTGGAGGATCGCAGTGTGCGATAGATCGAAAGAGAGAGAGCGAGAGAAGAAGACTCGAATGGGTAGGAGCGGCAGGAGAACTCTCGTCTCTTCCGCCGAGGACTTCGTGGAACGACGTTTCCAATTCGCGTCGGCGCGATTTTTTGTAATTAATCCTCGGGAGCGAGGTACGAAAGCGCGAGCCAAGAGGGAAAAGAAGAGGCCAGATATCCAGGAGGGAATAAACGAAACGAAAGGGAATAGAGGCGAAGGGCGAGCAAGGGGCGAGCAAGGGGCCGAGGAGCAAAAGCGAGAGGAAGAAGAGGAAAGAAAGAAGGGAAGAAAGCAAGAGGAAGAGAGAAGTTGAGCAAGTCGAGGGTAAAAGAGGAAGAGCGAGAGGAGAGGAAGAAGACTGGAGACCAGTCTGCCGCGGTGTATCCGGTTTTTGCGGGCGTCAGATGACAGTCGCTTATTTACCGGGGCCCGCGGCCATCTTGCTGCGATCTGACTTAAGGAGGAGGCCCTACGCGGAGGAAAAAAAGCGCGTCTCGCCGCGCCGCGCCGCACCGCACCAGCCAAGGAGCTTGGATCCGTGGTTCGATCCACAAGGCGATGGATGTCGAGTCCGTTCGAATTAATCGATCGGTTATCAACGTCGTCCGCGGGATTCGTGGAATCGCGCGGCTCCAGGACGAGTTTGAAGCAGCAAGCTTCCAACCGCGAGTTGGCTGACTCTCCTCGGGGTAGACCCGGTAGATAGACTAATCCTACGCGTGGATTTCGGAACCCGAGGCCCACGCATTCTCCTTCCTTCCAATGACTCGAACAAACGTCTCTCCCCGCGCTCGGCCTGCTCTCATCTTGATCCCTCGCTCATCCACGTATCTTACGATAAAAAGCAGACCAGCCGCGCGATGTAACGCTGCTAAAGAAGACAAATGCGGAAGCATTTGTTTTCGCCTCGTTGCTGATGAGGGACACCGCTTCTCCGACCGCCTTTAGACTGCCTTTAGACTGGCTTTAGGCCCCGCGAGATGCGCGGGAATCTTCTTCTTTGTCGCCACGATCACCTCGCGGTATTCTTCGCGGCTACGCCAAAGTATTTCACCGTCGAGAGCCAAGGACGCGCGTGGCATAGCTTCCGGGAAGAATTACGAAGGGAGGATTTCTCATTGTCGTTCGACTTACTATATCGAATATATACAATATCTGCATCTATCGAGGAAACCATCATGGTTTTAATTGCAAAATTACCGAGGACCCGTTACTGGTGTAGTCCAGTCAATTAAAGAAGCACGATGAGAATAAATTAATTATCGCAAGCCGACGGTACGTCTATGAGGGAAACAATGCCAAGCCGTGTAGCATGCGGTGCCTTCCAACTATCAGTGTATCCTGTCGAGTCTTTGAGGAGGAACTACCGTGGTTCCAGCACCCGATGAAAAGGGGAGGTCTAATACCGCAACCTGCTTGCGCTTTAATTGCCACTAATTAACATGTTTCTACCGGGAGAAGCCACTACCGCATATGGACAGAGAGCCATGGCGGAATATCCGCCGAAGGCTACGGAAATCGCGATCTAACCGACTCTACTCCTTTTCTCTCGACGACTAACTGATTCTTCTTCGTATAATTCTACCGCATATTACCTTCTAACTAGATCCATTAGTAAGCACTCGCCAAGCGAACAGCGAGGAGAATGTCTATAAGAATTAGAAACAGTTTTTTCCCCCCCTTAACAATAGTACTGAAGCCTATAAACGAAAGAATATCGTATCGGAGGACTGGCACGATCAATCGTCGAAGCAATATTGTACCCTGCAAACGATAAAAAAAGGAGAGATTCGTTGGAGCGCCGCACTCGCGAAAGCCGAAGCAGAAAGGGGCGGAAAGGCAGACGCAAGGAGGTGACAGAGAATTTCGCGATATATCCCTAGCTACAAATGAAACAGTCCTCCTTCCTTCGTGTCTTTCTCGCAGAACATATCCGGGAGAGAAGGGTAGAGAGAGAGAGAAGAATCTTCTTTCATTTGTCATCTCAGCTTTGCGTTTGACTCGCCAGTTTCTCTCCCCATTGTCTGGCGCACCGAGATAGTTTTGTCCCCAGCAAGAAGCGTATCGGATGATCTTGGAGCGGGTGATCCCTCAAGATCCTCTCGCGAGATGTGTGTGCTCGAATCTCGCACTTGCCAGGGAATACCAGCCTCTGGAGTTGTATTCTCGATCACTGGAAAAGCCGTGATCGTCGCGTTTGCGAATTCAAGGCCGAACCTAGTCCAAGGTCGACCAGACGGTCAACACTTCTTTCGGCAATGTTCATCCACCTCTTTCTCTCCGAATCCACGACGCCCTTTTTTCCGGCCGCCAGCACGACGCACCCCGAGTTTCTGTTTTCTTCTGAACGCTGAGGAAGCTCTCAAGCTCGAGTTTTTGCTCGACTGGCCCGCTCGCGCCCATTATTGGAACGACGAAGCTGATTCTACTAGTTTTCGGAGATGGGATCGCGCCACGCTGCTTTCCTCCGGTTCTTAAGTGCTCGCTGATAAGACTGACTCGGACGAGAAGTAAGTAATTATTAGGGTTCGTCCAACTTTAAAAGTTACCATTTTCATAGGAATAAAATTGAATTCTAATGTCTCCTTTCTCAAATCGCCTATTAGTGCAATCGAGTTCAGAGTGAGTGGTTCGTAGGAAACCCTGGAATATTGAGTTCTAATTGGACCAGATTCTGGTGTACTCAGAACTGGAATAGCGCAGGGAGAAGGGTAAGAAAATGGAGAAGGCATCGTGCGTGCACGTTAATTAGTTGGAGAGGAGTTTAGAGACTCGACTCGACCCGAGTTTGGTTCTACGAGACTCTACGAGAAGAACCTTGCGCTTGGAAGGTTGCTAGGTGGTCTCGAAGCCCCGAGTCATCATTGCCTCATTTACTTCGTAAAACAATCTTGCCGGCAGTTCAATGGGCCTAACTACATTAAACTTGGCACCGCGTAATTAAACTTCGCTGTAGAATCTCGCGCCTTGAACCAAATATCCTTGCAAACACTCTCTCATTAATTATGCACTGTCGATTTCGAGAATTTGGATTATTAAAAATTGATCTGTGAAATGATGCAAGACAAGGAAAATCGAGATCAGAGGATGAGAGAAATCGGCCACGTGGATTATTAGGGATACGCCAGATTCTCCCCGTCCAAAGCGACCCTTTTTTTACTTGTTTTCTTTCTAATCCTTACAAATGCCGGGGCCATCAAGCTTTTTCCCTAATTCGTATTGCGAAGGAGCCCGCATGCGAGAAGAGCTAATCCTGACGAAGAGGAGCGTGGTTTTCACGCGGGACTGTTTGTTAAGCATACTCGTGCTATTAACAGTCCCCCGATACGCTTAGTTACGCCTCTGCCAATTACTTACCACAATTAACTTTACGCATTGGCAAATTACCGTGCCGCTGCCGTAACTTACAATTCGCCTGTTTGAACGACACCCACGAAAAAACTTAATCTATCAAAAATCAGCTTAAACGGAAAGGGTTTGATACAAGTAAGAATTATTATATGGTACAAATGGATCCCCGAAGTGCCTTAGGATCGAGGCACGTCGCAAGCTTACACCTGTAAAGAATAAAAAAAGGGTAACGAGTGCTTCCAGTGAAATTTATTATACGGTCAATAACAGAAATCACAGGGCGCATAGCGTTAAAGCAGCCTTCTAATAGAGTATCGGTGAAAAATATGTAAAAGACCTCATAGAAAATTAATGTTACACTCGACGATTACTTTGTACAGCCCGTTCTTCTCTCGCATTGGCACGTACCTTCACCCATATGTATACAACGCATATACCGATTCTTCGGGTAAAAATTTCGCGCGATAAGAAAACGAAAAAAACGATCGACAGAAGAGACGAAGCAAGGAAAACGACGTGACCAACAGCACCGTGATCGACGCAAAAGAAGGCAAGAACGAAAGAAAGAAAGAAAGAAAGAAAGAAAGAAAAATCTGACAAAACGATTCCTTTAAATTCTTCACCTTATCTCATGCAGTAAAAATATAAATACTTGCTCCGATGAACGAATCTACACACTATCTCACCTCAACTGATTTCTCTTTCATAATTCGACTTCATACATTAAAAAAAAGAAAAAACCCCGCAGTCACAGATAGAAGAAAAGTAGTATGTCACGTATCGCTGGTAAGGATTTCCCAAGATTCTACCAAGTGCGAAATAAAAGATATCGTTACTTAAATAAATTCTTCTCCGTCTAATTGCAGTTCCTTTAACTCTACGTTCGCATCCTGAGATGTCGGTGTAAGTGTGTGAGTGTGCGCGGGACAGCAACGAACAGTAATATGCAGTACTCTGTAGGTACTTCGCGAAACTTTTCGCGATAACGAGAGCAAAGGAAAACTAAAGTAATCTGTAATATATAATCTATGGTATCTACATATCTATACTATATATATATATGACAATATATATACATATATATATACATATATATATACATATATGTATACGCGCGTATGGTATATACGTACGTTTCGATCTATGTGTCTTTGAATTTACGAATGTATGTACCATACGCCAGCATATGTGTGTGTGTGTGTGTGTTTATGGTTGTGTGTGGATGTGTCTGTATAAGTCTGTACGGATGCAGGTGAGTGTCTGTAGTGTATGCATAATGCGACGAGGCGTGTACAAAAATATTTTATGATCAACTATTCTCGAGCAAACAGTTCACGTCAACGCGAGACTGGTTTACACCATTATATTCGCCGGCACAGATCAGCTCGGTACCAATTCCGTTCCTGAAACAGCAAACAGAGTTTTTTCGGTCAATGCTGGGAAAGGATCGCTGGAGAATTCACTCTATAGAGAAACATCCAAGGCACAGAGACTGGTGACAGCGTGCAATGAAGGATGAAACAATTCTACCGAACAAGCAGGATGCAGCAACAAAGGATGGAAACTGTGAAATACGAGTGACGTTAGTTTATTGGAATTTGGAAATGGAAAAACTTTCCTGGTAATACAGTACAAGAATCTTAAGAATATATCTTTAAAATATCGAATTTGTTTTTACTCGATGCGAAACAATTGGGAAGAATAAATAATGGAGTTAATTGGAAGTAGACTGGGGAAAAAGATCTCGACTCAATCCATGTCCGAATTATCTCGTCAGTCTCATCAACGTTGGGAAAATAAGGAGAAAAACGGAAAGAACAAAGTTCGTTGAAAGCTGCGTCGCGAGACCGTGTCCATCTTGCGAGAAGTCTTTCTTGGGAATAAGCTTTTTTCCCCGAGATGGTCAAACTTTCGTTTCCGTAAAGCGCGAGCTCTTCCTACAGCTCGAACCGATACTGGGAGAGGAGGTCGATAAAGCTACGGAGTCGGTTGGTCCCATTGTTTCGCGAAGGGTTGCAACTCCTTTTGGACAGAGTCACGCGAACGCGGACAGCCGTCCAGCCAAGTGAAACGTGGATCACGCTCCACTGACTTTTCCGAAATGTTTTTCTCCCAAGAGGAAGTGATCGCGCTTGATTTCTATTCTCTCCCTTCCCACTCGTCGATTCTATCAACCCTTCCCTCTTCTCGCGATCTAACATCCCCGGATTATTAATCTTTTAACTATTCAAGCCCAACGATCGCTGGATTCTCACTATTATCTTCCATCTTATTGTCAGGATTTAGTTTAACAAACAGAAATCAGTGAAATAGAATTAAAGCGAAGTTTAATAAAACCACGAAGAAGCATGCGAGGACGGCGAGGACGACGAGAAAGGGATCAAGGGATCCCATAGGAATGCGAAAAGGGCTCGCATCTCGCAGTGGAGACAGCGGATGCACAGTGGATTCGTGCTGCGCGGATCGCAGCTGATGAAACGAGGACGGTATACACATAAGTACACAGGGAAGAGTCGCTAAGGACCAAGAGAGGAGAGAGGTTGGTCCGAGAGGGAATAATTTAAAACGAGCCGCCGCTCTCGCCGAAAATCCAATGTTTGTAGCGCGGCGCCGCTCGTGGCTCTCCTTAAAATCACATTAAGGACGCCGAAAATGACGGAGTCCCCGAGGGGTGTCATGAACCCCGCTTCGAACGAGCGTTTAGTGCCAGCGAGTGTGCATCCGTGATGGTTGCACTTCCTCTCGAAACGCAAGTAACCAGTAGAAAGAAGAAGAAAAATATAGAAGAAGAATGCGGCGGTAAAGTTCTCGTTCCAACCAGAAAGCAAGGAAACCCGTTTCGAGGTAATTCTCGACTGGACCCGAGGGCGAGTCACCCTACTCTGATTTCGAGAATGGACGTGATGCGGCACTTTTCGATAAAGATACAAGCTCTAGAATGAATGACTGTGAACCGATGCATGGAAACCCTGTTAGTCGGGTGAATATCTCGATTTTGTGTCTGTGAAAGATTTTCGATCGCTTTTGGATTTGCTCGATTTCAAGTGACCCAGATAGCGAGGAGGTGAAGGTCGAGATGGGTTGGAAGGATCGAGCAGGGAAAAAAGGCAGGACGATCAGGAGAGCGAAATTGATGAGAGGGTTTTAACGGTGGAAGGGAGGGAGCTGGCGTCCTGCGGCATTGAGGGTGGATGGGTGTGTGTCTCCTTCGTCTTAGCTGACTATGACAAATAATTGCCGAAGCTTAACATAAGCCAGAGGCGGTATACTTAGCTAATAGCAAAAAAGGGGGAAAGATAGCTGCGCTAGAGGACACGAATGAGGGGGGGGGGGGGGGGGGCAGAAAAGGAGAACCATGGGATCCCGCTCGCGGAAGCTCACTCGGATCCCAGTGGCTTCCTCTTAGAACCGCCATCTGCTATTTTCTTGCAAAAAAAGCTGCTACCATCGCTACCACCGTGCGCGCATTTGCATCCAGCTCGGTGAAAGCTCGCCATTTTTTCGAAACCCTCCACAGAAGAATCCACCTTCGGTGCAGTACAATCTTTCCTACCCATGGAACATTGTTCTGCTTCGAGCTTCTTCATTGGCGAACTTTTCGAGAAGAATAAAAGCTACTTCTGTATAACGAGGGAATCTGAACCTTGTCCTGTTTTGTCGAGGGTTCCACCTTCTTCCCTGGATCTCTCTACCATTGCAACGAGCCGGCCGAGGGAAACTATACGAGCGTGATGTATACTCTGGTGTTTCGATAATTCTGAACATAAAAGAGCGTACGGGTGAAGATGAAAACGTTTGGAATCCCCGTGGAACGACATAATAGTCGAGCGGCAGCGGAGATTGCGAGAGGCCCTTCGTCCTAACTTATACTTATTATTGCATTACCCCTTGCTCTAGTATAATTCCAGACCGCGGAGCGCTGATGATGAGAGCCAGAGCAACGATGGGTACGTCGGAGAAGGTGAAGAAAGACAGAAAGATAGGAGATGCATAATACGTAGCCAAAGGCTCAAATTGTAACTGGTGACAGGTGTGGATCCTTCCTTCCTTCTGGCAACGAAGAAGCATCTTGTCTTCGCTTGTTCCACCGCGCCTTTTCCTCTCGTTGAACCTCCTCGGTACCGGCACCTCTTCTTTGCCGTTCTTGCGCCGCTTAAACGCGGCCAACGATCACGATAATGTCTTCATCTCGTACTTTCTGCATCCGCTAAATTGCCCGCTCTCTCGCGCTTCTTATCTCGCGGCCAGTTTTTGCGATAATACCACGCGTAATCTCGGCCGCCCGCGGGGGAGGGACACGGAGGAGGATCGTATTGCGGACCAGCGAGAGATGGATGCTCGACTAACGACACACCTTTGAAAATCACTCGGTAATGCCAATAAAAGATCGCGATCTTATCCAAATACCGTATTTTGTACGAACGAAGAACACATCACGATTAATTAATTACTTTGATTGTCAAAACAGCCAAAGAAATTTTTGATCAAAATCATGGAAGCGAACACTCAAGAGGTCGTGCGTAACGAGAACAGAGGGTGAACAACCCGCAAACCTCTTGAAACTACTGGAAAGTGTGGAACAGACAGGTAAGGGCTAAGGAAATTGCGGTGGAACATCCGAAAATAATATACGTTGCCAATTTCTGCCCTTCTGACACGTTGCACGAAACAGCAGACTCTCATGCTCTCTCTTTCTCTCCTCCATAGGCGAATATACCGCGGAGTTTCGTAAGCTCCTTAATGAACTGAGTTCGCGAAAACCATTAATAACCGAAGGACTCACTGAGAACCTGGGAAAAGAGCGAGAATGTGCCATAGAAGGGGCTGAAACTAACCACCCCGTGAGAAACTCTCCGAAAACGGCGATCGGAGGATCCCAACCCTGATGGTGATTCTTCGTTCAAACTTTGTTTGAACGAGTAACTCTGACAGTGTATATTCCGCTTAAGATACATCCTGAGAGTCGAAAAATGTCGGACGAAAATTCCAGAGAGAATAAATCTACAATTTGAAATAATAGTAGATTCTAAGTAAAGTCGTGAAAATTTTCTGAGAAATGACGAGAAAGGAGGGTGATAGCTCTGCACTCTCTGCAGCAAGCGCTTCTTCCCTATCCTCGCACTGATTGAGGATGCGGGAGTCGTACGAGAAAGGAAGACGTCGAAGGGGGTATCTGGCAGGCCTAATGCGAGGTATCAATATACGCGGGGGTGCCGTTGATGGCCCAATATCGCATAAGTGGCTCGATTCACTGTCATTTGTTACGTTTTGTTCGGTCTAAGTAATTTAAGAGTCACCCTTTGCGCCTCCTTCGGCTTTCTCGGTTGGTTTGCCCGGTTGGACTGGTTGGTCGGGGGGTGAGGAGTTGCCCCCAGTCGAGGGGCTGCACTTTGCCTCCATTCTTCGGTAAATCGCGGCATATTTGTCAGATTTTTGTTCGAGAACAAAACCTCTGGAACCTTCCTACCAGCTCTGCTAGTGTCTCCTGCTATCCGTGAACCTCGAAATAGCAGGGTTGTCGACTAAGTGGATTGGTTTCGCCCTCTATGCCATTCTCTTTCTCTGCTTCTCTCCCTCATTCTACTCGCATCCTTTCTATCTCAGGCTAATTCGAGCCTTCCTCTACCGAGCGACGACACTCGATCTCGCGAGACTCGAGATCACGAGAGATGCAGCAGCGTCTGTTGTCGCGATACAAGCGTCAGAATTTATGGGAGAAGGGGTTGGTTTCTTTCGGAAGGCGAGAGAAAAATCTTCCTATATGGTACTACGATACGCGAGAAGAAATTTAGAGATACTAGCGTTTTAATTAGATGCTCGCGGTAGGAAATTGGAAATGATTGTAATTACAGAAAACAGTGGAAACAGGAATTAGGTGACACAAAGCGTAAATCGTAAAGATTAACAAAAGGGATAAGATTTTTGTCTCTTACCCTTAAAACCCTTTTCCGGAGACGTCGATTCAAGTCCACTCGCGTCTGCTTCGGCATCGGCTTCAGTCTCTGCGGGGGTATCAATCTGAAATGAGAAAAAATCGGTGATATTAATACCAAGGAAATCAGAGTATCTCCAGGAAGATTTCATCGAAAGGAGATGTGTTTATTTTTCGTCGACCGCTCAATTGAGAGACGAAAGAATAATGTGTACACCGGATTTGAGCGATGCGCGTGAATGACACGTGTGAGCATCTGCCGACGTCTTACGACTGTAAAGAGTGTCTTCTTCCCACGCGGTCTTCTTCTTACGATCACACGTGGCATCGCGAACCCTCGGGCACATGGATCCACGACCACGTTATTCGGGCCTAATATTCTCGACTCGTAAAGTGAAATTGGACATCGTCGCTCGAATAAAACGACCTGTTCCTGGAATCAGTACGGATCCAACAACTCCTGAGTATCAGGAGATTCTCTACCATCACCGATCTCAGTCTCTGACTAGTTCTCCTTTAAATCCTTGACCCCCGAAAACGACTCGGAGCAACAAAAAACTGTTACGCCCTCAGAATTACAAAAAAAAAAGGACGCTGGGATGTAACCTGTAGAAAAATTTACGAAGAAAAAGTCTTGGAAAAAAAGAGATGCCTCGGAGATGTGGAAACTTTCTCCGGATCGTGATATCGTGACTCATCAAGAAGAATCTGGCGAATATTTCTATATTCTTGCGATCGATCGAAAAAGAATATTTAAGAGAATGGAGTCTAGTCTAAGCATGTGTTACTCATCGAGCGGTAATTAGACAGAGTAGCAGGAAACATCTCTACGGATGGCATCTATCAGGAGATGCGTTCCGCCTGATCTGTTTCGTTTTCAAGGAGCAAAAAAAGGGTGAAGGAAAAAAGTGACAGTGGTTTTGAATAGAGAGGACGAAAAGAGGGCGAGGAGACGAAGAAGATTCTCCCAGTCCCAAAGAGTTCCAGAGAGTGGAAGAGGTTCATGTAGGTGTAATTACGTCCGTGGAGAAGCCCTGTTCCCACAGGACTAAATATAGCGAGTGTCATCCGATGGCCTGGACACACATGTCTCAAACGAGGATCGCATAGTCGTGCCGCCACATCTGGTCGCTGTTTCCTGCTTGCATCTTCTGTGATATGATTTATTCGAGAGCACGGAGTGCGATCTTATGCGAATCGCAGTACATATTCCGATTGCAGATCGGTTCGACGAGAAACTCAGTGACCCGTGGCAAAAACCCATGTGAAATGACGCAAGAGTCGAGAAAACGCAAGAGGAATACGGGAAATTTCTCCGGCCGCTATCCAAACACTCTGGCAAAAACCCTGCTAAATATTATTGATGACCGTTCGGGCGTGCTTCGCAGAACAAACAACCGCTGGATGAATATCCAGTGACCTGTGTGCCGCTCGGCTTGTGATTCTCTACGATATTCGATCGTCGTAGTCGAAACTACGAGTTTCACACGAGTTTCAGGCAATTTTTTCAAAATTCAATTTCGCCGGGGAAAAATCCAGCGGTGTTCACGGATGTACCACTGGAAACGTTCGAAGCTAGTGTCGGGAGATTTTTCGAAGGCACTCTTGACGTCGATCGGGGTCAGCGTTGAAACAATTCGAGTTCCTCGAAGGTATCTTCCTCCGAAGCTGCGAGAGATTACGTTCTTCGAGGTGGGAAGAACGGCGAGAAACGAGAAGCGAGAGTAGAAGAGCAAAGAGAAACCAGGTAAAGAGCTGAGCAGCTCTACCAGAGCGGTGTGATGCCCCGTTTTGAAATGCTCGGCAGTATAGTGAGTTCGTTATGAGGCTTGCCTCGACGTGGTATGGCTCATAATTGTAGAGCAGGCCTTCGAACCGCGCTCCTCCGGGCATTGTGCTCTCTTCGACTGATACCTATTGTCCACGGGAAAATTCTACTATCTCCAACTACCATCGTTCCATGAATTTCCCAGTAAAGAAGGAGAAAAATTAAAAATCTCTAATTCGACAAAATTTTCCAACGCCATCGATGGCTACGATGAGCCAGGAACCTCCCACGAAATTGTTATTTCCTGACGAGAGGAGAAAAGAAAAGAAAGCGCAACGCGGACAAAACATTTTCGGGCCAAGGATGAAAATTATTAGCCCGAGAATGTCTTAATCTCCGTCGGCGCAGGCTCAAGTCTCGCGGTCTTCGGCTTAACATAAACTTTTTTTTTTCGTTTCACCGTGAGCCACGATGCACCATGGTTCACCACCAGGCACTCTAAGTGCTGCATCCAGCCGGCATATAATGTATGTTCCACGTCGAACGGTCTTTACGCAACCCCTTCTTCCCAGCTCTCGGTCTCTTAATTTCTGCCTCGATTTGCGCTCCACTACCCTCGCGCCCGTTTCGACTTCGGTCGAGAGACTTTTTTCTACCGACTGATTGCTCCGAAATTCGTGCTAAGGTGCGAGCAAAGGTTCTCTTTCGTCTTCTTTCCACCAGAAATATGTACCGGTAAAAATGAATAATTCTTCAGAAAAGCCAAAAGTCAAACTGAATTTCGAGCTAAAATATCCAGCTAGGATACTGATGACCAAAGGACAATGCGGTATCGGTCGTGGGAACAGCGATTATCCACGGTGAGAGTGTTTCCGAGGAGGGTGAATCGCGAAGAAGGATGAGATTATGCTCTCGCGTACCAGTAGACACTAGAGAAGAGCATGAGGAGAGAGCGGTCGACTTCCTCCCATGAGCGCGAGTCTTAAGTTATTCCCAGGCTGTCCTGAGTTATTTATCTGTCTACACCTAAAGGGGTGAATCTTACCCCATCCGTCGACCGCGTCTTAATACCGCGGACCCGCAGACTAAATAAACCCACCTAACCCACACTGTTATCCGCTCGCTTCAACGCTTAGAAACTAGATGAATTGAATCGGCAACGTATCGATGGCTAAAACAATTGTCCCAATATACAACAAAATTCTCATACTAACTATTTCTTTCGAAACTTTCAAAAACGCCTCAGCACATTTTTTATAAGATTTAAAATCATGATAAAAACCAAGCGCAAAAGAGTAGAAGATTTGGAATATCGAGTTGAAATTGTAAAAGAGTGAAAAGATGAGGATTGAATGAAAAGCAAGTCGCAGAGCTTGAGAGGGCACATGGTATAAATTCAAAGTAGATTAATATTATCCCCGCGGCTGTCGCGGCAGCAAACTTATGGCGCTAATTCGGCCGAGAAGTTATTACTCGGGGCTGTCTGGAGTCAACCCCACTGGCACTCGTGTATTTTGCCAAATGGAGGAAGGAGGGCGGGAGGGAGTGAGGTAAGCGGGCACCCTGTCGTTAATAGAAGTCGTACGTGCCCTACGGGACCCCAAGACTCGACCTGTTCCTTGGATATTACCGCTCCGTTTCTCGCGGTTGCCCTTCGCCACGCGTCTAATCAACCGAGAAGCCACGTAATACCACCGAAAAATAGGAAAAAAAAAATAATCATCCATCAAGGATTAACCGGTGGAATCTAAACCTTTAATTAATTTTATTGTTTCGATATACGTGTAGCCATAACGCTAATGGGGTTAGTTTCGAATCAATTATGGTGTCTTGGGAGATTCGATGAAAAAAAAATTATTCCGAATTGTTATTATAATGCTTAGGATAAGAAACGGCTAGCCTCGGTTGGACTCTTAAGAAAATTAAGGAGCCCTGCATTGTCTCGGTAGTCGCGCGCGAGCCGACAGACGAGTCCCGGAGACAACAGCTGTTTAGCATCGACGATGAAAAAGCCACTGGTAATTATTCAAATTATTTTGAAGAAGGGCCAGGCTTTTCGTTTGGCCACCGAGACTCGCCCGCCCCGCCGGATGTCTTTATACTTCTCTCTTTCGTCCCCTCGCCCTACCGGGTGTCAAGCAAGCACAGTGTGGGTCTCTCATCCTCCCGAAAGAAGGCACAACAGCCACTTTGTCTGGTCGCTGTGCCTCTGTTCTACCTCCGACCTCCGTGGACGCGTCTTTCTACTTCTTCTTCGTCTTCTTCTTCGATTTCACTTTCGCTCTGGACGAACAATTTCATCTTGGTACTACGACGAATGGAGGAATCTACTCGAATGCTGGAATCATCGCGCTTCTCCAAATGGGAGGAAGATGAGCGTGAGTCACCGTGATTCGAGAAATCTTCTTTCTTCTCATTGTCAGCCGATCGAATAATCAATTTCTATTTTCCGCTGGTGATTGTCTCGAGACTGGTCGAGTAATAAGAATTGCGGTTCTTGAACATTCGAAGGTCCAGTGGAAAAGGGTTGAGGCGTGATCCGTCGATCGCGTGAAAACTGGATCAAGGCGTCACGGCAAAGCGAAGAAAAAAGGGTGAAAGAGGAAAAAAACGGAAAGGAAGGTGCGAAGGTAGAGATTAGACGAAGAGAGGAAGGCTTTTTAGATGGTCAGTGACGCCTAGCTGTTGTGTGAGCGGTGACTGATGAGTTTTCCGCTCGATTGGATAACGGGCGAAGCCGTACACTCGGTCATTTTTGTAGCTTTTTCCATCCCCGCCTGATACCGCTCGTCCCTCGCGACTACCACGATACTACATACATACAACCAGCAAGACGTTCGACCCAAATCCCGATTGGCTCGGACGATTCTCCAACCTCGCTTCGGTTCGACCGTACAACGAGAAGGAATTCACTCGGTCACCAACCCGTCCCGTCTCTATCGAAACCAATTAATTTCGGAAGAAAATACTCCCCATCCGATACGTCAAAGACGCAAGAGGCATCTTTTCTCCTAAGGCTAACTGCGATACAATATCCGCCTATATATCTTGCTGCGAACGGTTTCATAGGTTTTGCACCTTCCGAACCTCAAGAACCGTTCCACCGTTGATAGAAGGGTAGAGAACCGCGAACGGACCACCCATATACAAGTCGAAGCAAGGAGCATCTATGTCGAAAAATCGAGGGGCGACACAAAAAAGGAGGCAACGGCGACCGCGGAGAATGAGGTTGAAAGATGCCTCTCGCAACGATCAACCTATCAACCTGCATTACAATATCGATCAGCCAGCAGATCAAAACGAAGAAAAAAAAAAAATCACTTTCGACATGGTGGATAAAAGGGTACGTAGTCACCTAGAGCCGACGAGCTCGGCGCAGAATGAGGCTTTAGGCTCGCGCCTTCTATCGAGAGACGATGCATGCTTCCGGCAAAACACAAAGGCCGCCTTGATGCCGCGCGAGCGCACGCATCGCCTCTTCCTCGTGGTCCTCTTGGACCGAATGACCATGCTGACGAGGACGAGAAAACTGCCTTTCGACCAATCGGGTCGAAACAAGGATAACTACTATCTTCGCAGTAACATCAAAAACTTTGCTCAGATTCAATAGCTCGACGATTAAGTAAATTATTGTAAAACTGCCGATTACGATTGAGAATTAAGAAACGTTAAAGAGAGGGAGAGAGAGATGCGAAAGAGGGAAAACTGCGTCTGTGAGTTTATCGGTGGAATAGCTAATCTGCGCGGTAAAGAGATTACAAGGATAAGCCAGCAATGAGTACAATTCAACACCCTTTTCGAAAGGGGAGACACCGATAAATTTCCTAGCGATAGAAATCACAGTAGCAACATTCTCAAAACCAATGTCTACGAATATGTACCTTATAAAGAAGTAGTCTAAAAAAAATCGACATCTCGATTGCAGCAATTCGAGTGAGATTCGAAGATAAACGCGTTTAGTACAGTCTGAGGGAATAGAGAGGATGGGAAGTAGAAAAGATATCCTCGAGCAGACACGAAGCCACGATGGTCTTAGTGTCTCGCTTAGCACCCTATCCGCAGGGATCTCCTCAGGGTTGAATCCCCATGAAGACAGTCCTCCATCCATCCCCTCTCGCTCTTGAGCCCTCGGGTGCTGCGTTTGTCGTGAGCATTACTCACTTTCTAGACGCCTACTTGCGGACCCCATCGTCGAGGTATCCTCCTCCTCCTCCTCCTCCCCGAGACTCGTTCGCTCGCTCGCTCGCTCGCTTCCTCGCTGACTACATTAGGGGACAAATCTTGGCAGTCTTGGCGGCTGCTGGCTAGCTTCTGCCACGGAGGGCTCTTGCCCTTGACTCTCCGAACACTGGACACACTTGGCCCTCGGGTGCGACACGCGTGCACGGGCCGATAGGCGTGAATCCGCAAGGCAGATTTACGAGCGAGCCATCGGGCACCGATTGTAGAAAGGAAAGCATGATTTGTGTGAGCCGCTGTTCAACGCGCTTTTAGAGAGATTTGACGGTCAAGAACCATTTCAAGGGGATGCAAAATCACACTTTATCTTCAACTTAATAACCGAGAAACTTATTTGAAAACTTGTTTCTTTGGATTAGAATATGAAAGAGTAAAAATAAACGAAAGCTCAACCAGTGTAAAACTAGCTGGAAGAAAAAAAGCCTGACCCACCCGGGTTACTGGATAAAATCTGGCAAACATTTTTTCGACATTCGAGGGGAGATACGTTGTATGGAAGGGATTGAGAGAGGTGGAGAAGGATGAAAAGGGGATAGCTACTGCGGTGCAAAGTCTTCGAGGAATCTTGGTAAGAGATTAACGAGATCCACGTGTCCGGTATTATCGGCACGCACCCAAGACCACTTGTTCGAAGGGGCAACCTGTGGAGGCTGGCATACCGCGAGGTTCACAAGTGCGTACGGGAGGAGACCGGGAGAAGAAATTCAGGGTTAGCTGCGCGCAGCCAAATATAGATCGGAGTGTATGTGGGAACACGTGTACGAGCCCATAAATATCCACTCTGCGTTTCGCGCTGAGGGTATATCTTTGTCTCCTAGGGAAACGACTGACAAGACGCGAATTACGTTTGGCTTTATTGCAGCCAGCCTGATGGTCACCAATGACAGATAATGCGTCTCCAAGATCTATGGAATATTGCGATATCCGCTTCGAATTCTTCATTCAAAACGACCAACGCAATACTCGATTAATTAAAAGAATAAGGAATTCTTCGTCGTAAAGGAACAAATTAGAAAAAAGATGCTTCGTCTTCCTGACTACAAAGAACTTCCACACAGACATAAATCATTATTCTTAGAGAATTAATTTTTATACGAATCATGAACTTGAACACGCAATAAAATTACAGTGGAATAGTGTTCCGATCGTTCCGGAATGGGAAGCACTCGTTGCAAATAGTCTAATTTATGACTCCAAGGATATAAAGCACTCGCGAGTAGATCTTGTCGGATGAGCCGCGTTGCAACAGCGTAAACCCGGAAGTATAAAAGTCGACGGAAAAGGTAAACGCGGTCAAACGATTGAATAAATATTCATGAGGAAGTTTTGCACGGGCCGAGAGAGTGAACGGCCGCATAACTTGAAATCTGGAATCACTTGTCACTTCCATACTCCGCAATGCAGCTCCGTTCGAAGGAACACTTCATTTAATTGCTCCTGCGCTCTGGTGAGGAACTTCACCGTGGAACTGGTAATGTTGCTAACTCCTCAATCACTAGCCTCGCACAATGTAATAATGAACTTTTAGCTTCGTTGCTTCTCAAAGCTTTGATATCTTTAATTAAATCTATCGTATTCCACAATTTTCTCTAGCAGTTCAATTAACATGGTACAATTATCCATCTCCTTAATTATCCGAGAAAATTCATTGCAAGACGCTTGATCGAAGAATGCAAAGTGTGCTTTGTATAGATTTGTAGCTGGGCGTGAGGTGTAGAGAGTAAAGAGCAAGTGGAATACTTTAAGCCACTTCTGGCCGGACGCAATAAAGCATGCGCTCTTTCTCGAAGCGGCCCCTGACTCGTTCTGGCATACCACATGTCCCTCCGCGAAAAGCGGCTCCCTTCCAAGCGTCATCTGTCCCCAAGAGGCGGCCCGCCGCGAGAAAGATGCCAGGAACCAAGAAAATACGCATGATCGAAAACGAACACAAAGGAATATTCGACGTCTTTAAGATTCCATCTTCGAATTCGCCCGATACACCGGACACAATAAAGTCCTAATTCCCATCAGTTAAATATTCTTGTCTATATTTGGCACCTTTGCTCCATTAAATCATGCAACGAAATTGCTCAAGGGCCGAAACCGTAATGAGGGTAAAAAAAGAACCTGGTCAACGAGGAACGAGTGTGGCAAAGGCAAGGGCCATCGTGGACCCAAGAAGACTAATCTGACGACGGCGCCTGGCGAAGCGCTCCAAGGCAAGCATCAACAAACAGAAGCTTAGTTGTTGCTACCAGGATGCCGAGCAAGGGCGTTAAGTGGTCAGGATATACCGTCGTGTTCGCTTCAGTGGAATCAGACCGCACTCGGCATTAAACTGTTCTTTTTTTTCAAGGGCTGGCAGACCCCGACTTTATCTCAAGGCTCTGAATGCAAAACCGCGAGTCAGGCCCGAGTTCGTTATCGCAGTAAACTGTAGCACTACTAGTCTGCAATAGTAACTCAATGCCACGATGCTGCTCCAATAATTCCTTTCGCGAACCACATAATAGATGATTCTAGCGCGAGAAAGAAGGAACGAGAGTGTGAAGATTTTCAAACGATTTCCAGTTCATAGTACATATTCACTAATTATAAAAATTACGTTGAACTTGAAGATGAAAGAATAACTACTTCTATCTGTTTAACAATTCTAATATCTTTATCGAAGAAGAGCCATCCTATTTTATCCTTTCAGAAGAGACTATGAAGCGTGCGAACGCAAGCACGAGTTTTTCCGAGCGGTTGAAAATCAGGGCAACACACCCGAATGGAAATAAAAATGCACCGGCTGCCTGAGTATAATTTATTCACTCTGCAAAGGCGAAACGAAGAAGAGAAAGACGAGAGTGAGGAAGCGATCGAGGAAGGGGAACGCGAGCGACAAAGGGGAAGCGCCATAAATCATAGCATTTTCAGATTTTCCTTTTATCAGTGGTTCTCTAGCCGCGCTGGCGGTGACCACGGTTGACCCGCAGTCATAAATATCCCCATTAATATTAACTTAGGCTAGCCTAGGAGAGGCGAGAATCGTCGACGCGAGTGACCGTGGCGGCGCGGGATAAAAAAGTCGGGGGGGTTGCGATGGGGCGCTGCAACCGCTGGAACAGCCAGAGAAAAAATCTCGTATGCCAGGGACGAATCTCATATTGGCCGCAGCTGGGAATTGGCCGATCGAAAAATTCATGGTGAGCCCAAATTTCCGAGGGTTGCTCGAATCACTACCCTCTCCGATACTCTGATCCAATGCGTGAACCAACATTCGAACGATATTCCTCTCATCTCCACAGATTTGTGTGATTTTCCTAATATCAGAATTTAAAGAACCGAAATTTCTAAAACCAGTATATTTAGCTGTACGTTCGTACCTCGATTATTTTAAAGTGAACAAAAATATTGTATGTTGGTACTCGAATCATTCTCGTCTAATTGTTCAATTGTAATGGTATCCTAGAAAGAAGTGAATCGAGTGCGCCAGAGAATAGAAATCTCAAGGTGCAAAAGACCGTCACAATGTCGGGCACGCGCCCGACGTCCAATTCCGCGGCCAAAAAGCGGATCTCTCTGGTAGAGAGGCGAGAAACGCGAGTCGTCGATTTCGACAGCGGCTCCTTTCCAGTAAGTTTTTCTGTCAAGCGAGATGGCCATCGACTAAGGCCTAAGCCTAGGTTAAAGTTCTTGCACGTCTCGCGCACTGATTGCCGCCAGCGAACTCACAATCAGTCACGTACTCGGTGGCGAGCGGCCGCGAAACTCAGGCCGATTCATTTTTTTTTTTTTTTTTCCTTATACTTTAACCGCGAAACTATTGTCCGAGAACAATATCACTAGACAGTTTTGTGAAATAGCGTTCGGTAAGAGTGCTACGTCGTTCGAAACGGTGTGTCACGTTGGATTCCTGGATATCGAGAGATACAACAGTCACCACTGCACCGTAATCTTTCACTTTTTGCTGCTCGACTGATTTCTGTGAAACTGCTATTTGCGCAATTCTATCTAAATATCTGTATTACCATCGATGATAGTTTCCGGATTTTATCTCTATTTCCCAACTTGCATCAGGCACCTGATCGTTTTATCGCAGTTCTGGGGTAATTGAGTGCAATCGACGGCACGGTGCACTTATCTCGAGCGGTAGTCGAAGGATGACGATGGCTTTTAAGGCTGCATCGGCTTAATTGATTTATTTCTGAGAGGTCGAAAACGGGCGTGCTAGTGAGCGAGAAAGAAGAAAGAAAGAAGAGGAGGCACCGGGCGCTATTGCGTCGAAAGGACCTCTTTCACCTAAGGCCAACAGACCCAAGACCCGAGACTAGCTCTTCTCTTTCTTCGAGATCTTCGATCTTATCCACCGCGGGCTCGATCGACAATTAAGGATAATAATTACGGTGTTCCGGCTACCGATCTCTAGCTACCGGTCTTCGCAACGAACAAAAAGCCTAGCAACGTAGTCAACGTGCCACTAAAGAATACCAATTCCTAACTGGCATCCTCTGCTGTTCGGCGATTTCGAACAGATCTGTATCTTCTCCATTCTCCACAATATAGAATAATTGATAGAGAAATAAATCTCATTTACTTTATATATTAAGTAAGAATTGAAAGCGTTTAATATTACGAATCAGAGTTTAAGTGCAATATTAATAGAGGTAGCATGTTTGATGTATCCTTATGTAAACGAGTTGACCTGCGAATGATTCTAGCTCTACATACCGATTCGCGGAAAAGGATTAGCACGCGTTTCGTAGCATAGCCGTGTTTGTTTACACGGATGCGTACACGCTACGCGTCTCGCTCACTCGTAACCGTACAGTTGTGCTCTACATTCCTACCGTAGATTGACTTCGCCTTCCATCGTTTCCTACAGTGAAAGAGACTTCGAATCACCCTCGCGACATTATTCTCTTTCCATCGTCGAAATAGTAATTAACGACTCGCAACAATTTTTAATCACAATACAGATCTCAGATTTCTAACACCAGGGTTAATAATGATTTTTGCAATCAACCGCTAATTTATTCGAACTCCGTGAGAATTACTGGCACGTTAAACCGCTCATTACCATCGGTTCACTCGGCTAATATACCTTTCACTGCGGTTCGCTTTCCGACGTCGTCGTCTCGCGGACCGTGCGTTAATGGCTTCATCCTGTTGCTCGAATGAAATCCTGTTTGCGCGAAGGACGGACATCGTGCGCCGCTGGCGCGGATACCCCCCTCTGGATTGACCAATGTCGCCTATTTGCCAAGGTGAATAATTAGCAGCGCGATCCAACGATCCAGTTCGCTCGTTAACACGCCCGAGGAGAGACCTCGAGACGAGCAAACGATTGCAGCACAAAAACGCAACCACTATCAACAAGGATAATCATTGCGAATGATAATATTCAGATATATCGTGTGATTCGAGTCGAGGAACGTCTCTCTTTTGCTAATTGACGATCGAAGATAGTCGCGGTAAGGAGTGCAAAATACTGGATAAACTAGTTTCCATCGGTGGGAGTGGCAGGACACCGAAGAAGAACGGTAATCCGAGACAGTGACAATTAGATAGACCAGTTGGGCCAAGAGTTGAATTCTCGAAATTGCAAAGGCGATCTAGATTTTACTAGGAACAGTCTGGAATTCCAGAGAATTCCAGAGTGTCCTCCTCTGGAAGAAACATTATCCGCGAGCCAAGGCAAAAGACAACTTTTCACGATGCTCGTCGCAATTAAGCTCGAATTAACTGGCGACCAGTTAGAGTGCGAATAATGATTTAATACGGATAATTGTGGGTTGCAATTAACCGACCACCGACATTATCCTCTTAGTTCGCAGCAGACGCGAACAATACGAGTAGCTACGCGAAAACCTATTATTATCTCTTATTTGTACCGAAAGAAAAATTCAACAAAGTAGTATCGGAACTCTACAAATGAGGAGAGTTAAATCGAAGTTCCAGAACCATGATAAAGTATCGATATCGATGATCATTGGCGATTCGAGCGCGAAGCGACAAAGCAGAGCTCGTTAAGAGACTTATCGATTGGCAAACAAGATGGGAAATAACAGTGAGCGGCCAAGTTTTCGCGGATGAACGAGGCTAGCCGGCAGTGATTCGATTTTAATACCGAGTTCACTCACGCGGATAATTGTCGCGCGATTACCGGGCCACGAGGGTACGTGTTTACTGGCAGAAAGCCTCGTTCGTCGGGCAATGAAACCGAGAGTAAACAAAAGGAACCGAGGGGGAAAAAAACCCTTCTCGTAGCATTGACAGAGGAATAAAAATAAAAAAAGGAATGATAACAATGAGAAAAAAGGAAACAGAAGTGCGAGTTAATATTTCCCATAATGGTATAGAGTTGTAACTCCAGAGTTATTGATTTTTAAGGACGGCAGTTATCGGAAGTTGGTAGGTTTTCGCGGAGGCCGAATTTTATATAGGAGGCTCGAGGGCAGGAGAGTAAGATTCTGGATGAAACGAAGGAGTAGAAGAAGGCGAACTGCCAGTGGAATTTCGTTCGCGGAATTCTTCAGCTCCCGAAGGCCCTTTGGGACCCTTTGGGATCTTGTCCCCGAGTGGCACCAATGCCAGTGGAGGGACGACCGTGCTGCGCTGGTGCGACTAATAGTACTACTACAACTTGCTCCTACTACCATCACCACTACGATCACTGGCTGGTAATGGCCTCTTAATTAGCCCCTGCCAGCTAATGCACCGTGCTGCCTCGGATATTAACAAATTTCTACCGCAATGGAAACTCAATTGCCTGAACGAGTCTCTGCTTAAAACTACTCACGCCAATTCCATTGGCTTTTCGCTCTCGTGATACATTTCTTAATGACACAGTCTTCGTCTCTTCTCCTCTCGGTTCCTTCACGGCTAAAGAAAAATTGCCAGGCAAATTTGGAAGAGGCACCATTCTCGGTGTAAAGAGTTCCAAAAGACGAGAAGGCTCAAAAATAAAAGTTATCGGGAGAGGAGGATTTTTTTGTCGAATCGATCTTTGATCGAAATCGCGTTCGAACCGTGACACCTTGATCACCGCGTAGCCGAATGGTGAAGGTGGCTGGCAGCGAATTAAGGAGAAAGGAGGAGTCGAGTTTAAAGGGAGAAAGGAACCGAATTAGAGAGAAGCGCGAGGCTCAAAAGGGTAGTGGTAGCAATAGTGGGCTGCGGTGAAAAAAAAAGAGGAGAAAAAGAGGTATCGAATTAAAAGGAGAGGAAGAGTGAGGCGGAGGACGAACTCAGCGGAAATCAAAGGCAGCGAGAGAAGGGAGACGAAGCGGAGGAAGATGCGCGTGGAAAGGAGACGCGAGAGGAAGCAGAAGCTGGAGCGGAAAGAAACGGATGGAAGCGAGAGAGAGAAAGAGAAAGAGGAGCGCGTCCAACGCGGACATTCGTCACACGACATCAAACGCGGATGCCGCCGGTTGGAGACTCGAGCGAGCGACTCTAAAGACTCCGCTCGATCAGCCATGAAGAGAGCACACCGCGGAGGAATTGCAAAAAAATTGGGAAAAATGAGAGGCTCCGAGGAAAGGCGAGAGCCAACTTTGTAAGCAACCCTTTCTAGCCACCTCCCGCTTGGACAGATCCTTATCCCTAGAATCGAAGGATGTCACTAAAGGATACTACCATACATACTACCATCCGATCTATCGTCTATACTTTCTGCATTAAACAATCCCATGATTTCTTTCCCGAACAACGAAACACTCGAAGAAACGTTGTTCTGCCAATAAAAAAGAGCCGCCGCCTAATTACGGGATGAAAGGAACCGAGTTGAAGAAAGTTGAATACACTCTCTGGAATTTTTTTGTGAAGCGACATGGATGATCCTCTCGGTAAGATTGAGTGGATCGAGGAAAAAAGTGGCTTAATAATATCGATCCGTGCCGATCGAAATATTGACTTTGTAGCAGCGACCTTGAATTATTGCACGAAGGATGACGTTGCGATATTTAATGTATCGAAGACGCTGCGTGGCTGATTTCCGGCGCAAGTCATTCCAGTCATTCCTCTCTGACAGGATCCCGATTCGATAGCGAAGGATCGGATCGTCCGGTTGCTGCCTCCGCGCTGAATATCACACCGCTGACCTACGCGGAACTAAGAAACCCGCTACATAGTTCGAAACCCACACCCACAAAAATACTGTCTCAACGCGGTTAGTACCCCGCGGACTGGACAAGTAAAAAGGCACAGGACATTAATTACAATCTGGCATTCTTCAACTCGCGCGGAACCTCGCTACTAATTGGACAACGGCAGCGCTTCCTCGGCTTTTTATCCCCGGGATAAGTGGAATCCATCGGGAAAGCCAAACCTCCGGATGGAATCTCTGCCCCGGCAATTACGCGATTTTACTGCTAGAGTCTCGCGGTTACCGTGACGAGTCGTCGAACTCGCTTCCAAAAATTCATAAACTTCTCCACTATTTGTCGACAAGAAGAATCGACTAAATATCGTTTTCTCGAATAAAGAATAATTGCAAAAAAATTCACTACGACGCCTTGAGTTTCCAGAAGCGATTTCCCCAATTACGAGATCGCAACGAGTTACGAACGAGTATAATTCTTGTTCCACACTCGGTTTGGAATGAATTGCGAGGGACAATAATCTGACCGCTTAACTAAATTTCGTATGATTATGCTTGAGAGGTCGCGGTCGCAGGAGCGGAGGGGTGGTGGCTACGGCAGCCGGAACGAGCGGATTTTACGACACAGGATTTCGCGAAACAATCTCGCGAGCGTGTAGAGCGGCATGGTACAACGAAGCTTCTTGCTCCTGGGCGCACCGTGCGCAGCAGTGCCTCGCTCCATGGTTATCCGCATAACTGCGAACAATTATCCTTCAGTTGCGTATTTTTCCGTCGCGTTACTGCCGCGATAGCGACCGACCGCCACGCTTAAAAGCAGCTAGACGGGCCTTAAAAGGATTTATCACTATCGTTACATCGGCTGCGAGAGGACCGATAGATCGTTAGCCCTCTCGAATGTTGCTCTCGATCTCCACGATAATTATAGTCATTCGAGGAGTCTACCATTGCCATGCACGCATTAGCATGGCAGTCAAGTGCCAGAGCTGTAACTACGTAAGTATTTACTATAGTCTTAAACCCTGTCAATAAGTTCGAAAATTCCAAAAGCAACGTTTACTGCCGTTCTAAAACAATATTGCAAAGCCAAGAGAGATCTCTCAACTCCGTTGATCCTCGAATTGGCGGGCGTAAGAATTACGAAGCGCACGAATAGTCACGGGCAGACTTTTATCTCGCGAAACAGTAGTATGTACAACTCGCTGCGAAAGGAGAAGGTGCGGGGTGTCGAAGCAAAAACGAATCTGGAATTCCGCCGTGAAATTCGATGGTTGCGCCGTGCAGCATACCGGAGAACGACGGGCGTACGATCCGCTTGGATCGTAGGATCGAAATCCTAATAGGCAGACGAGCGGGAAGAGGGGGGGTACTCAGAGGCATTTTTGAAGAAACCGCAAAGCCAGCCGAGCGTTTAAACCGTACCAGAAGCGCTTACCAAGTCCACGGAATAGACCGAGCAGACTGGATTCTCCACGCCAAGGTGGCAATTAGAATTCGCAGCTAGAGCAAAGCGCACCAGTTCAGTCCCTCCCTCCTCGGTTTCCTCTTACCACGGGATAACGGTGAAGAATTCTCTTCTCGGACCGCGAGCCAATAGCTTTCGAGTGGAGAGCGGGCCGAATGGGACGTAGAATCCGAAGAAGCAAGAGACTTCTAGTCACATTGTCCGAGAAGATCAACCATCCTGCCAGTTGCATCTAGCGGTGATCGTCATCGATAGGGGACTGCGGTTCCAACGGATCAAAGCGAAAGAGAGAGAAAAGAAGATGAGATGAGGCGCTTCGCAGGAGATCAGGGAATCCGAAGGAATGCCGGAATTATTCTGAAGCGGCGGCAGCAGGCCGCTGAGCGGGCGAGCAGAATTTTTCTTTGCGGCCGGCACGCTGACAGCATTTGACCCGACAAAAACCGGGAACGTCCGCTGAATTTTTCGTCGTGCCACAGCGTCCACCGCGGCGTCGACGATCTCGGGGAATACTCTCCGCGGAGATATGCGTCTCGATGGAATTCCGAAACGCCTCTCGACGATCTTCTCTCTTTTGCCATCACGCATTCTATCCTCGAAACGAGACTGCTCCAGTTGCTTTACGATACGCGAGTACGTGAGAACAGTCTGACACAATTATTCTGGTACTAAATTCGCTCGATAAACCCTTTGCCCAGCGTATAACTGCTACGGTTTAACTCTACGCCTATAGTATACAAAGGAGCATAGAATACGAAAATTGACCATCACGTCAGCTATTGAGTAAAAAATTAGTATAAAATTACGCAGAGTACAACTCTATTGCTAGGTAGAATAACTATGGTGATGCGAGTGACAAAGAAAAATTTTAGAGACAGCTGCTGGTCCATCTAGATAAAGAGTTAGATTTTTCGAGTGGTTGTCTCGTTGTTAATAGCATCGCTTGTGCGAGGGAAGGGCCCAATTAACCGTTCTAATCTCAAGCGGTGTACTTTTGGCTAATCCCAAGACGAGATCGGCGCTCCTCGCGTTATCTTCGCGCCACCACTGACGTTACTTATCCATTGTCTCAAGCTTAAGGGTAACTACGGCTAGATCTTAAATCTAAATTGCACCTGTTTGTCACCCTACCCTCTCTTACGCGCAAACACTTCGGTCTCTCGCCGGGAGACTATGCGCGAGAAATTAGTAGGAAGCTCGTCTTACGATTGCGCGCTATGTACATAGACGCTAAACAGCTCGGGTCGCCGCAGGTATCTCGAGAGTCGAGAACCATGTCGCGCGGGAAAAAAAAATCTCGGTCCGTAAATGTGTACGCGAAGGTAGAAAAAGACAACCGATCACTTTGATCGCGTCGAAACATATCCTAAGCGAGGCGGCAACGGTAGCCCCGCTAATTTCCTGGCAGGCTAGAAACAAAGTGCGAAACTAATTAAACGTCCAAACCGCCGCCGGGCTGTAGAGCGTCGTTTCAAGGAAAAGAGCCGCGGAAGAACAGAGAAAAACTGTATTGGTTGGTAGAGCGAGCGCGAAACGTGCCTCGTCGATGAGGCTGACTAAGGCGCGAGTTATGCCCGGGTTCCCCGGGTTTATGTAACGCAAGCTATTTATCCAACTCGCCTCAAGCCCCTTTCTCGCCTTCCCTTTGCCCTCCCACTCTTCTCTCTGTCTATCGAATGCTCCGGCACTGCTCGAGCAGACACTCGATTGCAGCTTTATCTCGACTCGGTTATTCGGTTAATAGCAGGTGCATTAGCCTAATGCTAAGTGGAGATGCTTAAGAATCCACGTGGAATCGTCAAACTCGTGGACCGTACTCTCACTTAAGTTGACGAATCTCAAGAATTAATTGACATTGCAAAAGTTGAAGAATCAGTTGTATACGAAAGTCGAAGAGACAGATGTTGAGCCTACCTTCAAGGTGAGGAGAGCTCCTGGGAAGATACCAAGCGCTGCGAGGCTTTGACTGTGGTCGGTTAGTTCATGCTCGCCCAACATTAGATGCTGATCGTAGGGGCCTGCACCGCATATCTGCATAGTCTGAAACAGATTGAAAAACCTGTTGGTTAGTTGAATTCGAAAATGTGGCTTGAAAGACCGTAGAAGGATCTTTCCCAGCGTTTCAGGTCGAGCAGCTCGAACTTCCGAACCAAGAGAAGGGCGAGGCGTGTATGCGCTCGAGTAATTGCTTAATTTGTGAAAAGACTCGGTCTGGTGGTGTATGATGAAAGAGAGAGAGAGAGAGAGAGAGAGACAGAAGGGGACGGGTCGATGGCTAAGGTTTCTTTCTCGACGTACGGGTGTCGGTGTAAACGCTCAGTTTCTGTTTTACGAGCGGTCAGACAGAGAGAAAAAGGTTTCGAGGAGGATGCTGGCGAAAGAAAGCTGAGGAACGCGCGAAACTTGCTTTATGATAAGATGCGGCTCCTACTGGCAGCACACGCGCGCCTTCTGGCCTCGAGGATCTGTAATAGGATAATTGCAGCCCTGGAAACTGATACGACATAATCTGCGGGAGAACGGAAGAGAGAGAGAGAGAGAGACAGAATTGCGTAAACGTATGTACGGGTACAGATAGAAAGCAAAATATGTACATACAAACATAGATAGATATGGAAGACTGGAGCAGATGTAGAGCACGAAAATGCAAATAGGAGAGTGCAACGGTACGTATCCGCGATACAGAACCGTCGTAAATCGATGGATTTCCGATGTTGAAAAAAAAAGGTAAAAGGAAGGATTGGTCGAAGTCAAGAAAGTGCGATGCTTCCTCGTTAAAGTCTCCCGCTCGTCGAGCCGGAAGGTGCTTCGGTGCTGAGAGAGTGATAAATAGAGGCGAGCTTAACAAGGTTGCGAAGTAGAGGGAAGATGGAGCAGGAAAATTGCCCTGGGCCTTTTGCGAGTTTTAATCTTTTTGAGCACAATGCACTGGATGTGCGATGAGAACAAAATCGACCATCGTGAGGCTACGATCTGTCCCGTTTACAAGATCATTCCCACATTGCTCTAATTTCGAAACTACGCCAAACATTAGGAACTGTACTGACAAACACAAAACTCAAGTTGGAACAATAGAAAGTATCTGTTCATTCGGAACGAGCCACACCGAAGAATTGGACTCCTATACAGTTTATCTCGCTCGTAACTCGATCCGCACTTTTGCAACCTAACCTTTTCAGTCTCCCGCTGGGCAAACAGTCGTTCGAGTGGCGAGTTTACGGCGTGTCATTTTGAAAAATCTTGCCTGGCTCGGTTCGTCGCTTTTACGAGGCCAGTTGAAACGGTAACTCCACTGTTAACGTTAACAAAGCCCATTTCCGATAGTCGCTCTCCGCGAGAAAGGAGAGTAAAAAAGGATTGCAACTGATGACACGGAATGTGGTAGAAAGTAATATTTAGCGACGATTACGCAAAACCACCGTGGACTATTGTTCCGATTTGCTCGCGTGAGTTGCTCGTGACTCACTTGCAATCGACCATGAAATTCGAACAATTCTATCGCGACGAGGCTCTTTCACATTTGTAAAAAGATATTGGGTTAAAGTTTTGCTAAGGGAAGATCTGTCTGGGGAACACCTCAAACACTGGGTTTTCTATCTCTTGCATTATACATCGTTATACATAATAAATTATACACACGTATTTTCATGTACACATAATCATAATGTGTATTATTTGAGCTTACGCGAAGCTCTGCAGTAGCGACAGAATGGAGTGGGGTATATGTATGTATAGGTTAGCAGCGCAATTCGAATTCCGAATGTACTAGAGACTGTACGTACTACGCAACGGCTAAATTCGAGAAACATATTGCGGACATTGATAACAGAGTAAATATATGAAAAATGATGATATTTGAGCGTTACTCACCCTGTGGTGAGCACTGATATTGAATTTGTCTCGAAAAAATCGAAGACGAACAATCGACGCCAAGTCAGTAGAAATGACGCCACAGGCGCCGACCCGTTTTTCCTATCTCACGACCGAAATACTCAATTTCGAGCGATGGCTTCTGGTGAGGATGCTATCACCGTTTCAAAACACTGAAGAAATACACTCACTGCACTGACAACACGAATTTTCCCCGAAAATCCGGAAAAAGTTGAGGGAATAAAACGGCGCGACGCGATCTCCCTCAAAATTGCCACTAACTGATTCTACATGCCGCCGCTCGGCGGCGTTGCGAGCGCCGCTTACTAGTCAAATAGAAGAAGTACGATGTTTAACATTGGAATTAGCCTTTAATTAAATATCAGTCCATTTCCACTAACCAATTATTCTTTAACATATCGAATTTGAAGATAAGCACTTTCTTTATACGTAGATCGTTCTATCTGACGCAATATTTGAAAGAAATCTAAAAAGAGAATCGCTAAACAAGTCTCTCCGAACTTTTCGCTTTTAACGTGAAAAAAGAGGTGTTTTAGCAGAAACAGTGACAAAAGCGTCAGTGTCGGCGGATTGAGCTCGAAAAGTGGCTCTCGACACGCGCAATCGAGAAGCTTGGAGGAAAAAGCTGCGGGAGGAAAAAGCGTCGGCTCGTATTCGCGAGGTAGAGGAGCAAGCCACTCGCAGAAACCTATAAAGGCGAGGGCAAGCTGAATGAGACGAGTCGACGAGACTCGTCGTCCCATTGACGCCGGCAGCCTTTCTCGCGGACGGATATTAAAAAGTATTAAAAAAAAGGCCGTACCGCGGTGGAGGAGGTTCAAACAGAAATCGCTGCTCCGAGGAACGGACAGAGAGCTGGGAAGAGAAGGGAACAAGGGAACCCGGTGCACGATTGCCAACAAGGGTAAAGCCAGATTCACGCGATATTGCGTCTCGCTTCGTTTCGAACTTTCCCTGATTAATAAATGAAATTTAAGAGGATATGAAATATTGAAACAGAACAGAATCTGTCTTGGATGGATCTATCTGTCAAGCAGACTGTTAGAAATGATCCTAAATTCGAATAATTTTTCCATACTACAAGTACCCGCGATTATCTATATCCTATCTCCATTTATAAAAAATATTTAGTATGCAAAAACTATCTAATTTACGAACTAATGTCCATGGCAAAGTTGATTTAACTGCTTCGGTAGTTCGGTTATTAATTGCAGAAGTAGTTACACATTGAAAATGATCTCTCAATATTGTAAGGAGTGCCATGCCTAAATTGTTGCTGATAAAAACATTCAATTCATGAATATATCCCAATGAAAGTTAAAGGAATACTACCATACGATGATCAAGAAGAAGCGAAAGGGTGTAAAGGCGACTTAACAGTGGGAGAACCATCCAGAGTGTTAGGAAGGGTCCGAGTAAAGCGAAGTGGAGTGAAGTGGAGTGAAGAAGTCGGAGGCCTGTTATTAGCGCGAGGTTTATGCTCTTTCGAGTTTTTGCTGGTGGCCCCGAGAATAAGGGAGAAGGAGATGGGCGAAGCTTCGCAATATAAATACGCTTAATAGTTTAAGCACACTGCCAGAGTCTCAGGCATATGCTAACCAGTCATAACTACGCTTTACTACTTTCGTCCACCGAATGGACCCCCGATGGAACCAGCCTGTTTTAAAAGGGACTACACTACCTCCGAGTTATGTAGTCCTGGTCTCTCTCTTCCCTGTCTCTCCTTCTGCACTCGATGCAACAACGAACAAATCCATCACTATCGAAGCATTCAATATTGATTTCAGAATTATTACTCACCATGACCTTCAATTCCTTCAACGTAATCTCGGATGAAACTTTCAGCTCGTGAGATCCTTTAAGTTTCCTCCTCGTCCTCGATGACCTAGAACTCCTCAATTTGGGTTTCTTAGCAGCAGTCTGCGACAGAACGAAGATTACATGGATAAATAAAATCGAACAAGTAGAAATCAAGAATAGAATCCTGTAGAATATTCTGTTAGAAGTAGAAGTAATGGAAGATAAAAGATGTATTAATATATCATAAATCCTCTGTCACTGAAAAGCTACTTACTTTCGAGTCACTCTCACTTTTCGATTCTTCGCTCTCGTCAACACACTTTATGTAAATTGTTGCTCGTTCGTACTTCAAACTCTCCAGCCGTTCTTGTTCCACTCGGGCCAACATGCATGCCGCGCACGAACCTGAAAGAGCACAAGGGTTACCCTTTAATTTAAGGGAAGAACATAGGAACCTCTAGAGAAAACCAGTAGTTGTCGTAAAAACTGTGTTAAAATAAAGTTCCAGAGATCAGTATCCCCAATATTGATTTCCCAGTGGTGATCCAGAACACTACAATAAATAAGATAACTGAGATTCTTCGAAACGTCGCAATCAGAGTGCTCGTGAGAAAGAATCGAAGAGAGAGTAATGAGCAAAGTGTTTGATGCAGAAGTGATCTTGATATACCTTTAACACCCTTTCGGCAGGCCTTGATCGCGGGTCGCACCCTCGATCCGGTAGCCAACACCACCAGTAGGGGGTCAGATTACATCGACGCCCTCGGCAGCGCCTCAGAGTTACAAAGTCAGAGAACTGAGCCAGGAGAGAGGGTAGAAGAGATGGAAATATAGGGGGTGGCGAGTGACTGCGAGCTTAGAACGTAGGAGTATGGTGTGAGTGGGCGGTTTGACGATGCCGCGGCGGCAGCAGCTCTTATCCCATGTATAATAGATTGCTTACGGCCGGCGAGATTAATACAGTAATTAATAATATACGGTGACCAGGGCGTCGTAAGAAGCGGCCATTGTTGCTGGCCGGACAGCGCAAAAACCAACCAGGGAACCTACTATCCAGCCGGCTTTCAGGAGCGTTACGTCATGTTCAGACAGTTTTCCACTAAAGGGAGCTCTCCTGATTCTCTCCCTCGCTCTCTCCTGACCCCAAATGAATTCGAATGTCCACCCACCAGCGTTGGAGCCATAATTACCGAACTACACCGCGACCCACGACCCTAAACTCCGATTTCTCACCTCTACTGACCAAGATCTGTTATCGCGAATTCTGCATCATTGACGCTATCCGGCTACTTTCGAGAATAATTGAGTACAGTTGGTCCTAGTAATTGTAGTGTGCATTCTTCGTAGGTCCGATTGAAACGGAGTTTTAGATACTACTGGGAACGAATAATCGATTAATCCTGTTGGGTATTAGGATGCAAGAGAGTTGTTCAATCAGAAAAGGTGAATTTTCCAGGACTAATGAGAAGAAGAGTTAAACGAGGATCATGACAAGACCCAAGTCCAGTCAGAGTCCAGTCAGAATCCAGGAAACGAAGTAGTTTTGCAGACAGGACTTATTACCAGAGGAAATCTTATTAGATAAGCGTGGGTAGGGTAGTTCGCTAGTACGAGTACTCGAAATGAATTCAAATGTCCACCCTTGGGTTACTAATTACCGAGCTGCATGGGGACATACGTACGATAGGATCGTTTGCTATCCGGTTTAATCGGAAATACGAGAAACCTAAGCTAATGAGGGACTGAGTCAAGGGTTGATTGCAAATCGGTGACCAGGTTGGAAAAGATCGTCTTTTCGGAAATTCTCGATTCTCCTTAGAAAGGGTAAAAAGAATTTCTATCATCAGTATTCGGCGAGCGAACGGTAAGAGGTCGAAGTATAAAATAACAGAAAATCAGAAGCACCTAATTGTTCCTCAATTATCGTGATCTCTTTCTCAGTAATTTGTTACAAACCATTCATCAAAATATCTCAAGGAGTTAATCATTGATCAGTGAGAGAATCCGTTGAATTATCTCCACTTCTGCTCGAATAATAGCAGCTCCAAGGTACTTAAAGCCCTATAAAAGGCCTGGAGGATTCTCGAGGAGCGAATCGACACCTTTATGTTCGGAGTTAACCCGCAGAAATGCTTGGGGTTGGCAAAGTGGCATCGACGCGTGCTCGAAACAAACAGCAAGTGAGTTTTATTGGCTAATAATACACAATAGGCTCCTCGACCGGTTGCCGATAGTGTCGAAGCTAGTCTCGCCTTCCTCCTCTATTTCCCTAAAGTGCCATCCGAGGGCAGTCAAGCCATAAACGCTCGTCGAAGTCCCGACAAAAAGTTCTGCGAAGTCGAACGCACAAGTTTCGCCAAGGAAGTCGCGATAAAATTCGTGGGATCTCGATTCCGGAAAACTTCTCGTACGATCGACCACTCAATTCCAAACTTGCAGATAATATTCGAATCGCGATATAAAACTAAAAACTCACAGGATTCGTATCTCCCATGGGAAGAATTTAAGAAAAAAGAATTCTATTCAATAAAAACTATTATTTTAACGTAAAAATTTCGGGCTGATCCGTAATGATTGGAGTAATATCGATATTGGACGAGATGAAAAACTGTCTGCACTCGTTTGCTACCCCTGCAGGAAAACAATACTCAAAGGAGAAACGAATTTTTCCCAGCGTTGATGAGAACTCTAATCGCAGTTCTGCTAATCGACAACGACGATCATCGATCCCCGAGTTCAATTACAGGCCTATCGCACATGTCCTGCAAGCCTCACGAAATTGGCCAAGGAGGGTAGGCGGGAAAGCCAAGGGAAAGCTGACGGAGAGGATTCCGCAGGAATAAAAGGGGAGCTGAGCACCTGCGACAAATTGATAATGATAATGACTGTCGAAACAATAAGTCTACCCAAGGACCAAGAATTTCTTTATCTCAAGTTATATTGAATATATTCAATATTGAATTGTAAGAAATAAATTCGAATTAAAAAGCAGACAGGCCATTTGAGCATCGCAATATTCTTTTGCTTAGCGAATTAATTTTTTCGCTGGCAAAGGGTAGCCCCAGTCGTCCTGGTGAACATGTTAAGCATGGATGTAGCGGATCAGCGCGGAAACTGTCGGCGGCAGTGGCCATTAGCAATTTTCATAGAATCCAAGGCTAATCAAGCTCGATAAATCAAAAGCACAGACGGACAGCCGTGTCGAGCGTCCCGCAGGAGGAATTGCCATGACATAGAAACCGTAGGGTCGCCTTAATGCCAGCTACAAAAAAGGAACTCGCGCAGCAGGGATAAAAATCGTGGCTGGGGAAGAAAAAAAAAAGCCTCCTGGTGCTGGGAGGAAATTCGTAGTGTACGCGAAACGAGCCGAAACAACCCGTGAAATTGAACAAGTCGAAAATCACCCTCTATTTCCCCGAGCAAACAGAAATAATATTCTAACAGGATTCTATACTTAAGACTGCCGATATACTTTTTATTCGATATTAAAGAAGTTTGTCTCTCAAGCAAAAGTTTTCCTCGCCACAGAGGGTCGAGGTCTTCGATCAAAATTGAAGCTGAATTTAAGGATGAAGCGAGAGGATCGAGAGCACGATATTAAAAGGGCTCGAACGAGTTTCATTCATAACTGCGAATAGCGGTCCTGAATGAAAGATTGATGCTTGGCAACCCTAGGGGCAATCCCCAAGACTCGTACTTTCCTCGTACTTCCGTCGTGGCCAGGAAGTAAATAATGATTCTGCTCATTGCACAAAACGTACGATTTGATATTCTCGATCTTCGAAACAACTGGCATCATTACTATTGGGATCAATCATCCCTTGGACCGCTTTTATAAGAGTTTAAGTACCCTGCAAACGTGATTATTCGAACGAATCAAGTGGAAATCGAGCGGAACATCCCTGGAGAAGTGAGATAGACAGTGAGAGAGAGAAAGAGAGGGGAGGGGAATCGCGTGGTTTTATCATCCCGCGGTAACGATGCCTCCAGAAGAAGCGGAAGATCGTCGTCGTAGTGTAATGATTTCGCTAACGAACGTCTTCGAGCGCCACAACAAAGTCGAAGCGTAATCGGCTTAGGCTTGTATAGAGAGAGAGAGAGAAAGAGAGACAGAGAGAGAAAGAGGAAGCCGAGAGAGCGCGTGTAATCGGAGCTTAAGAGCAGGCATTACACGCGGCTCTACCAGGATCCGCAACCGGGACCACATCTCTGGAGAAAATCGAAAGGACCTGTCGACGAACTCTGCCCTCCTGGTTCTTACCCTCCGCGGATCGCGAGCTTAATTAACCCTGTCTACAGTGGAACTACGCGCACTTTGCTGTCGCTCGGTTCGCTCGTTCAATTAACATTCTCCGACTCTGCGATTTGTCCTTATACCGAGAACTGTTGACTCTCTCGAAGAAAACCGCTTATTTCCTTTGTCGAATCCTTCGTCAACAGTTTACCGAGCTCCTTTGAAATGTAATCGGGCAAATTTCTGTTTTCTCTCGTCTCGAACTTAGATCCATAGTGTTTGACGCATTTCGACACCTAAGTGGAAGTGGTATTGCCTGTGGAAGTCTTTTGCACGGATCCATGGACCCCAAGAGAGCAGCGTCGTATCAAGCATGTCGGTCCAAGCGATAAAGCCAGAAAGTCACAGGACGATTTAACCGAGGCGAGCGATTAGACGATTAAACTGTTCTGGCTTAACGAAGGATCTCGACTTTCCGTGAGTATCGCCGGACACCCCAGGGTGAGCTGAGCTTCCCAAAGGGAGGGTTTGAGAGAACGCGGTTTATCCTTGTTTTATCTTGTTTTCGTACCCGGCCATCCCCCCTGGGCACAGGACGCGCGATTCGCGCCGGAGGACGAGCATCGGTCATCTAGGCGCTCCATTTAATCCTGGAGGAAAAGGACCCCCGCGGCGTGGCATGGCGTTGCATGGTGTGCCACGGCGACAAGTGGGAGTGGAGGGCATGCCAACCGAGAAGGGAGCTGGATGTCGCTAATTTGGCCCCTGTGAAATTTGTCCCGCTCTCGACTTTCCTAGGATACCGCCACTGCTCTTCTTCTTTCCCTTTCTCTTATCCTCCTCATTCTCCTTAATACGAGATATTATTTTCTCGGCCGCGAATTGCTCGGGCTCTCCTTTATCGCCCGTGACTAACGCGACTGTTTATAACCCTGCTGGTCCGACGTATAGGTAATCACGAGTCCCTTTGGCACAGTGCAAACAGGATGCAAAGCTTGGTAGAGCGGATAGGAAAATTTGGGATTAGAGGAATTGCCGGGGACCGCCGAGATGAACGATGTCGAATAAAATGACAAGAATAGCAAGACGCAGAGTCATGTTCATTGGCCGGTAAATGCATATATTAAGACGTGTCCAGAGCACTTGTCGCGGCGAGGCCGGCTAACAAATGTCCCTCCTGAAGCGTTTGACCCCTTGGTAAGTTCAGCCCTCAGGAAACTAAATCTCGAGTCCAAAAGCATCCCCCGTCCACTCACATGTTTGTGAGAAAGAGAGAGAGAGAGAGTGAGTGAGAGAGTACTCGTGGGAGGTCGCAGAGCCTCGTAGACTGCACCGACCGACCACATCCTCCTCAGGAAACTAATCAGCAAATTCGTGTTCTAAATCTAAATCGCCGTCCGAATATTAATCGGGAGACCTCGCTCTCGGTTTCTCCGCTGGCCGACGCGACGCGAGGTTGGCCCATCGTACCCTGTTGTATCCGACTCCCTTTGGTTTGACTTTCTCCCTTGCTGCTCCCTCTCGCCAATTTCTCTAGGTTTTGCGATACATTCGGAAACGTAGCCGCGCGCGACAGGACACGCCTGATTTGTAGCACCGGCTGGCGCCCGTGCTTGTACCGCGCTCGAGCGATATTTACGGGGTTCGCTTCACAGAATCGAAACACTGTGGCACGCAGCCTCTCCTTTCCAGAATCGCTTTTAATTGTATACGCCGGCGAGCCCTTCGCGGAAGCTCGCGTCTAGCTCCCGTGCAAAAACTCCCCCGGTTAAATTGGCTGATACTCGAGAAGTGATCACATTACTCTTTGCGAATCTCCTGCTTCTCCAGAAGAGGCTGCAGAACAAATATTGTGAATTCGACACTCTCAGTTGGCGACTCGAAGTAGACTTTCCTCTCACAGTCAGAGACGTTAACTGGAGAACTCCAGTAGTGCCGAGAATTGGCTCCTGGATCTCCACCCCAGACTACGGCTCAAAACGAAACCCTCGATAAAAGGCTACACGCTCGATCAAGTTCGCTCGTCAGCTTCCCAGTTAGCGGATAATCGTGGTGGCCATGCCAGCGCCGCTCCACGCCACAGTGTGTCCTTCGAAAGGACATTAGGCGGAGGCAGGAAAATCGCTTCCTTCCCCGATGTTCCAAGCGCGTCGTCATCCTAGGAGCACCAGCGGCAGAAGCGGCGACAGACGAGCCGTCCAGCCGGAGGGTGGTATTCAATCGCGTCACCTCCGGTTCTGTCAAGCGACTACCAGCCAGGAGGAGCAGGAGAAGATGAGAAGAGGAAGAGAAGAGAGGAAGAAGAGAGAAAAGAAAGAGGACGAGAAGGAGCTCGTCGTAGACTGAGAGATCCGCGAGCGGGGTTGCCGAGTGATTGATACGAGGTTGGACGGTGCCTAATGTGCCTGCCTGCTCGGCGAACGCGACGGAGAAAGAACCGCTCTTCGCTCGAAGAGAGAAAGAGCCAAGGGAGAAGACGAGGAAGGGGATGCTACTGCTGCTACTGCCACCCTTCGAGGCTTTAAGAGTGGAACGATCGTCCGGCGCGGGCTCGTTAGTCAGGCCAGTATCAGTCACCGAAAGCAACCCCCGATTTTTTGTGCCACCGGACTAGCTACTACCCCTACTTCTCCTCTTGTGCCTCCCCACAGTCGTCGGGAGTAGCCTGTGCTCCTGCGAGCAGGGACGAGCGTGCCCTTAAAATGAGCCAAATTGTCTGTTTGTTCTGAACTCCTCGCTCTTCCCTCGCTCATCGCCATCTAGTCTCGGTTAAACGCATCCCCTTCCGCATGCCTGCTACGAAACTGGACGTTACTCGGCTCAATACGAATACGAACGATATACATATACACGTAGAAAAGCACTTCTCTTGCAGAAATATCTTGAAATATTGTAAGATAAGCCTCTTGCACTAAAATACGTAACACTTTTCGGAGATAATCGACGTTGTCCGGAGCATCGGGAGACACCTAAGCGACAGTAAAAGGAGGAAGGATGCAGATCAGCTGGATAAGAAGAAGCAAAGGGGTAAAGCGAGTCTGAAGCGAGGGAAACGAGGGTTTTAAGCGTAAGGGACATCTCCATCTGTAGGATGGAGAGTAGCGAAAGGCAGTAGCCAGGGTCCCGTGGCCGAAACTGTTGGATATCCCGCGCAAAGATATCACTGGCCCGTCGGCGGTTAGCTTTGCAATTCAAATTGACCCCCGATCGTGGAAGAGGGAAGCCGTCCGGCACAGCGTGGTCCGTGGGCAGCAGGCAGCCTTGACAAATGTGGCCGAAAAAAGAGCGAGCCGATGCGCGAGCGCGAGACGGACAAGACAATGGGATGTTTAGAGATCTCGGAGCCGCTTACACTCCGCGGCAAGAGAACGCGAGGAGTGAGGACGAATGTGAACATCGAATGTTAACTCGCGAACGAGAGATCTCCCTCGGCGCGACGACGCGACGGCGCGGCGCACCGTTCGATCCCGAGGGCCAATTTGCCTGCCAGCCGCACGACAACGATCACTCCGTCGACAAACTGCCCTTGCACCCTGGCTGACTCGAACCGCGTAAATCTGTTTCACCTCTCTTTCTTGGTCTCCTTCTACCGCCTGCCTTGCCGCTCTTTATTCCGCGATTCCACCTGGGTTTCTTGCATTGACCAGCCTCCTCGTACTTTTCGATGCCACCCTGGTCGCGTGGCTCGTTCATCTTCCGGAGTAATGGTGAATAATTTGTCCCCCTGTCGACGGCTACTTTCCACTGGCAATTAGTTCGCGGACTAAATATCGAAGCTCTTCGTACTCTTCGGCACGCGAATTCTTGTAATTGCAACGCGAGAGACAGTCCGAAGGAGCAACAGAGAAGACAAGAGGGGGGATATGGCATTGCGGAAAAGCGATAAAGCTAAAGAAGCTGCACGGGACGAGCGGATGAGGGCCAATCACGAGGAATAGGGGTGAGGAACTTTTAGAAGCCCATTTGGACCGCGACCGCCCTGGTAGCATCCCCTTCCGTGCGACGCCGCTTTTTCCGTCAGTTAATTTTCAGAATACTTCTTAATTATAATGAGACACTTTGGGGTCTCGGTTGGAAGGTGGAGGCGAAAGAGAGCACAGTGCGAAAGAGACCGGGCGTCGGCAGGGGGATTTATGTAAATCGGTGGCTAATGTCTTCTGGCATTATTCCTTCGACTGCTGAGGGGCTTGGTGAATCGGAGTATGGGAGGAACATGCACCGACAGTATTATCCGTTCAAGCTGAACGCATCGAATACTAATTACTCTCCGGCTCACTAGCAAATGAATTCTTTAAAAAGGAACACTCAACCAGTTGCAACTAAATTCACGGTGTAATAATATTGTTGATTGAAGTTGAAATAGAAATATTAACTGGAAACAGTAAAATACGAATGAAACGTCGTCGAGAAATATTTTCGAATAAGTGATGAAATAGCGTAGCAAATGCACCGTTGTGCGACGATAATTAAAGCCAACGAATAGAGGGAAAGAGAGAAGAAGTTAGCCAGCAAAGGAAAAAGAAAAAGATAAAGGCATATGGGGGAGCACTGGTAACGATCCGCCTAGGGACGATCGTTTACATAACGAGCCCCTCGAAATCGCACGAAAATTAATTGCCGATAAGATCGAACGGTCCCACTGCGGAATAAAGAGAAAGCCGTTAATTGCGCCGATCGGTCTTTTGCCCCTACGATCACCACCAGGAAATTGATACGTCGATCCTGTAGCATTTGTAGTCGAATCACCGCTGACCTGACTTTTACTACTCTCGTCTCGCGATTACGCAAACTTCCATCTAAAATTCCGCAATTTTTTCACTTACTTGGTTGAGTCTGGAAATCTGTCGCAGTCTTCTTAATAACAATAGGATGATCTACTTCGTAGAACTGCATCAGTTTCGCCCACTCCTCGGCCGTGACGATAGTGTACCTAAAACAAACAACGAAGACGTACATGAAACGTGAATTTAAAACGTGGCTGTAATTTAGAATCTGTATTTTACTAACTAAACCGTGATTTTTACTACGTAAATATTACTTATAAAAATCTTTCAAATGTTTGCCATCATAATAGCAGAGATGAAAGATTTGTCGAAGGAAGACAAGAGAGAATAGACAGAAAGCCGGGCTCGCAACTATCGGGCTAGGAACGTATTTGCAAGGTGGAATTCGCGATTTTCCGACAGCACCGTAGAATCCGTGATGCTTTTTGCCTCGTCTCCCTTAATTATACCGCAAATTAGAAATTTCTTGCTGTTCCACAGCTCCGGCTTTTTGTGGCGCAATTGCTCGCAGGATCCTACCGCGCGGTTTCTGTTCCTCTTGCTCTCTCTCACCGTTCCGGAATTTCTCCCGTTCTCTCTATCTCTCTCTCTCCCGCCCCCTTCTTCTCTCTTGCGCACTTGATTTCACAATCGATAATACTTTGGGCGAATTTTGCCGATTCGCCCTTAAAATATTCGCGTCACACCGTCAGCATCGCCAATTTAATAACTATCAGAATCCGCTCGACCAACTCTCGCGAAATCCGCGGCGAAATTCCACTCTCGGGGAAAAGGTAAAAAAGCAGGAAGATAAAAAAAATGAACGAATGGTAGCTAGACTCGTGATGCGCGGAGGGTAGTGACACTGCAAGGGCGCGATGGATGCGGATGTTAACCCCCCCGGTGGAACGATGATGACTCCAGCGATAATTAGTTGCGCGACATTAATTTCGATTCAGCGCAATATGCCGCTCGGCCTCATTTGAATTTTCACCGAACAAAAACCGAAGCGGACGAGCTTGTCCTCTCTCTCTCTCTCTCTCTCTGTATTTGCCTAACGCTGGAATAATGGTCGACGCATCGACGAGCGGCCCGCAAAAAGTCGAAAATCGAGAGTGACCCAAGTAAAAAACACTTTGTCTCGTTCTCTCACTTCTAAGCGGAAGGATCTTCATCGTGATTCAAAGAAATGCGGACCGAGGGAATCTTGACTGGACGAAGAAAAATCGCGATTCGGAGCGAAGCCAAAGGTCACGGGGAAAAATGATTTTTTAACGGGTGCAGAGGGTGGAAAGAGAAGAAGGTCTTGAGCCGGCGGCTATCTTACGTTAGGCAGATAGTGGACAATAGTTTAGCATAATGGTCAGGGTGGCTCAGCTTTCGACCCTGAGGCCGTGCGTCTGACGTTTTCGCGTATCCATCACGTCACCAACTGAAACCACTGGAAAGGGCCGAAAGGCGTGCCAGAAGGTCACGCACTTTCACTTTATAACATACTGTCCTGACACTGGCAACGCCTTCCACCTTGCACCCGGAAATCCTCGAGGATCTTTCCATCCGACTGTGAGCAAATTATGTCTTCTGCATCTAAGGGTTGTGCTAATGCAAAGAATTAACTGGAGGCAACACTTACAATTCGTTTATAACCGTGGGTGCATAGAGAAACCCTTTGTGTGGCTCGCAGAGGAGTACTGTGTTCTGGATGCCCGGTGGTGGCGACCTGGAGAATATCTCAGCATACCTGTAACCAAAAAGAAGACTATTGTTTCACAGCGAAATTCCAAATACATCAGGATCGCGCGATCAGATGAGAAATTATATGATATAACGCGACTCGACTCGAGCAAGGAATTCGTCAACATTAAATACATATTTGGCGAAGACTAGGACGATTTTTTACGCGACTGTCAAGCAGTTAATCGTTCCGAATAATGCAACCCCATCCGTGACACGTTCTCTCGGGCGTCGCGGAGCAGAAAGACGACAAGGAGGAACGCTTCCTCCGGGACTTTCCGGGGTGGCTGCCACGGGGGATTGGGGTTGTGCATCATTTTTCACATACCACGAGGGGGCGGATGCTTTTTTCCTTGCCCCTACCCTCTCGGGTGGGCAGATAATGCTCTTAAAGACAGATATCTCTCGCGAAACGAGCCAGGTATACATTGAAGGAAATCTACTCGTTGAATTCCGTGGAGGATGTCCTTCCGTGATGTCTTCGGTCGAGCATGAATCTCTGGTTAAACTATATCGACGCATTACCGTTTCATTAACTGTTTTTCCGATAATCCAGGCTATAATTAATATCTAGGGAAGCGCACGGACGCGCTGGACCGAAGTACAGGGACCGAAGCGAGGCTCGAGAAAAAAGGTGGAGAATGCCAAAAAAGGAATCGAAGGAGAAGGACGGAGAAAGAGGGGGCAGAAATACCGAGTGCGGATTTGAAAAATGTCTCTTGGTCTCGATTCGAGCCCCGCGGCGAATATGCGTATTAATTATGAGGCTTGTTCAAACAGGCGAAGGTGGGCGAGCGGTGCTCGCAAAAGGGGTAGAAAAGAGCGGAGGTGGTGAAGCGGCAGCTACCGTGCTTCACCAACCGACCCTTATTTTATCGGGATACCGGAGATATTCTCGTTACCCTTTCTCTCTCAATTGCCGCTTTATTCGTTTCCTCCTGGCTCGCATACGGTGGCTCGTCCTCACAGCACCTCCCGCTTTTTTACCCCATCCGCGGAGGCTTTGTTTAACTTCCGTCGCGGAATTTTTCCGGGCCGCGATGATTATTGCTCCCCGGAGATCGCGGAGATAGTCGCGCGAAAACGGGATCCTGGACAAAGCAAGATTAGGCGCGACGAAAGAGACTAACCATTCTCAAGAGTAAATCCGATCGAAAATCTTCTCCGAAGCCTGAGAATATTCTTTCTCGAGAAACAAAGTGGATCATCGAGCGCGCGCAATGCGACGCTTAGTTTCAGGGAACTCGATCGACATTTTCACCAAGGCAAAACAAAAATGAGAAAATGTCACAGGGGAAAAAGCTGCTTCCTTCTGCGGCGAGCAAACAAGAAGCGCGTTAAGTATTCCGTGGTCGGGTACGGCGCTCGATCGAAGGAGCTATCTCTCCGCCAGATATATCATTTGGATCCGCAGCAGATCGATACGCGATCGATGGCGATCGATAAAAACTCTGGGAGTCATTGCGGTTGAAGCGCTATTATTCGATACCCGCAAGCCGTAATATCCTGCTCTATGCACGAACGAACCTGGCGACAAGTGACCTCGCCTTAACGAGTTCCAACGAAATCGGGCAACCCGCAAAACTACCTACTTTCGATGTTTGTCAATGCTTCGTTTCTTCTGTCGATTGTATCCGATTTGTACATTGGAGAAATTGCGAGTTCCTGTAAGGAGTCCGATCGATCCCTCAACCCTCGATATCCAATGATCAATCTGAAGTTTCTTATATTCTCCGCTACACGAGATTTTATTATATCACTGTCTCGCTACGTTTTAACTGAAACAATAACGAATCCGCGTAAACGCGGTAACTAATGTAGTCGTGAAAAATGCAGGACTGTTTATACGGTCCGCGAGAGGCGTAAACAGGATAATTATCCTTATTTATCCTACTTAAATATTTCAGAAGTACCGCACAAGTTTTTCGACGCGAAACAGAACGCATAAAGCAAGGGGTAAATAAGGGGATAAATGCCGATGTTAAGGATAATACCCGTCAGAGAAGAGGCAGTTTCTAGCGATGCTCCCATTTTTCCCCTACATCCCTTTGAATGGCACCGGCAAGCGGTGGAAGCCCCGATATTAGCCGGAGCAAACCGCTCCCGACAACCGACACGATTATTCGACCGAGACAAGGGTGAGTCGAATCCTCTCGGCTTCACTCGCGAACACCCTCCCGATAACCAAACAGTTCTTCTCTCTCTCTTTCTCTTCTTTCCTTCTATCTATTTCCCCCCTTTTTCCAAAACTGATCATTGACAATCTTGTACTAGCAAAACCTAACGATTTAATACTTCGATGAGACTCCGATTGACCCTATATTCTTTTACTTTTAAAAAAATTCTAATTTTTTCGACCTCCCTGATTGTCTCCCCTCTTCTTTGACCCAATTGGCAGAGATATTTCGGATTAAGAAAAGTCTTTAGCCATTTGGCTAATTCGAGCTGATCCTTCTGTATCCGATAGAAAAATCCTCCCGAGATTCTTCTGGCTTTGATTGGACGTCGCTGGTACAGAGAATTTCTTTCCTCCTGGCTTGCCTTTTCAGGAGAAATAAATCTTGTGTTTTCACGTATAAGCGGTCTTTTAATATCAGCGAGCTTGATTTACCGCCGCGAAGAGCATGCATCTAAGAGGATGGAAGAGAGTGGGATAGGAAGTGAGAAGGAACGAGAACCTCTCTCTCTCTCTCTCTGACATTTGTCTTCCAGTCTCGACCGCTGGAACGAGGGAACGCCGACTGTCCCCAGGTTTTTCCTGATTTAGCGCTTCTCCTGGCACTATTTGACTAAACGCCCTCGAATCTTCGCTGGATGTCCTTAGACACCCCGCAAGATCTTGCAAGGAAAATCGTCAAATCATATTCGAATCCTTCGGCAGCAGGCCGGTTAAAGGGGTAAATTACTGCAACTTGGTGTTAATACATCGAATGGTAATTACGGATAAATCTCGAAAGTACTGACGAACACCACGGTCACGCAAGAGCGATGTCAGTAAACTGGGTAAAAAAGCTGCGGTAAGGAAGCCGCGGCGGGATGGCCGCTGGTTTGCGGAATATCATTTGCGGATGTCGGCGGAACCGACGCGGAGGCTAGATCGCGCGATTACCGTGGCGAAGCAGCCCTTGTACGATTATAATGATACGATAATAATTCATAATATAACAATCTTTGGACACCGCAGGAGGAAGAAGAGGGCACGAGACGATGCGGCTACGGAGGCCGCGCGCATCCAAGCGTTTCGCTCGTTACATGCTCGTGCTACTACGTGTCCAACGATAAAAGGTGTCCAACCGCTGAAAATCAGACTCCAGAAGCATCCGAATCGACGGTGGTCGCACGGGGAATCAAAACGACCAACGGTCGAGCTCAGAAGTCGAGCAAAAGAGACTCTTGTAGAGGGTAATGTTCGACATTCCGAAAATAAGAAGCGAATCGTTGCGAAACAAGCAGAATAATACAAAGTACACGGACAGAGAAGTGCTCCTGGAATTTGATCCTTGAGAAAACTAACGGGAGACAGAGACAGATAGAAACGAAGAGACTAATTGTGAGATAAAAGTCAAGATACGGAGAAGAGAATGACTCGTGATCTTCTTGATAATTGATGCTAATTAATATGGATACCAAGAGCATCCGTAGCCGTTGGCTCTTTCGCGGCAAAACCTTCCCAGGAATTCAATGCAAACCTGATTATGACTTCAGCGTACGTTAACTCGACATATAATGATTTAATGCGACGGACATTCCGCGGATCTTGCAAGGAAGTTCACGGCACGCTCATTGTTGCTCGAAAAAGCAATCTGGCGCGGCAACCTCATTCGCGTCAGGCATTTATAAAGTTCGAGGCCTGTAACGAGGCTTCGTTAACGGTACGGCTAACAATAATCTGTTGGTGGTAGTGATGCATTCCTGAAGTTATTGGCAGCGAGAGAAGGCAATCCTCGAGTGATCGAGCCAGAAGAATCTCTCGTCCGCGGATTCCTCACGATAAGAAGGACCGCAGAGATTTTCGACACTCTCGCTCGATCCTATGCACTCTCCCGACGAATCAATGAAAAGGAGAAGCCAAGGAAAAAACTCGTCGAGGCAACGGGACGCCACCCTCGCCCGAGGACAAGGACCAAGATGAGGACAAGGATGGCGAGAGATCCGTCGAAAAAGCAGATTTCGCGAATTGCTCGCTGCAATCGGCGAAACACTCTGCTCGAAAATTATACGAATTCCGAAACCTGACCAAAGCGTTCTTTTCGATCACGAGGATTTCTTTATAATTGTCAGCACGGAGATGCCACGGATTAAGACGATAAAAAAAAACTGAAGAAAATGCATGAGACACAACAAGAGGGAGAATCTCATAAGGATGCGATGTCTTCTCGAATTGGGCGGAAGCCGAAGCGCGGTGCGGTACGCTCTAGAATAACGAGAGCTAATTATGCGTTCGACTCGAGAACTGGGGGAAGTAGAGGGGATCTTGGCAAAAAGCATCGATAATCGACATCCTGCCGCAGTCGGTCGCGGTCAATTGGAGAGCCGTAGTCGTGCCAGAGGAAATTTAGTCGATGGCTAAGATTCTCTTATCCCACAGTCAACGAGAAAGAGAGAGAGAGAGAGAGAGAGAGAGAGAGGGAGAGAGAGGGAGAGAGAGTCCTACTGAGCAAATAAGAAGATCGGACGGGGCCTTGCGCCTCGGAAGTAAAAACCGAATCCGTGGAGGATGCTTCGATGACCACGGTATGCGGCGGACCTGCCCTTCGCCATCGGACACTACCGAGGAACCCATTCTCTCCCTCTCTCATCCAATGGTTGATCGCTGATCATGCTAATACCATTGAAATTTTTATCCCTGCCGTTTCTTGCCCCCTCGAATACGCCTTTTCGGAGGTGACTCTCAGTGATCCTGCACTTCTCTCTCTCTCTCTCTCTCTCTCTCTCGATCAAAAAATAATCCAGGATCCCTGACAGACTTTTCATCACATTGCAACGTTGCACTAGGATTAGAAGAAGTACGTCGAGAGAGCAGCAATTGTTGGAGTGCATGGCGCGAAGTGAAGCTGATTGCAAAGGTCGTTTTTCTACAATTTTTCGAAGCCGATCGAGCGTTCGAAATCGATGGGCGCAACACGCGTAGGTTGCACGCCAGGCGTGACCACCGGCTGCCGTGATAGCTCGCGAAAAACGTGACCTCTATTTACATTGGGATCGCAACGAATGATTGCCTTAGCTTATCATGCAGAACGAGCCACCGCCTCGTCGATCGCTCACCTTCTCCAGTCGATTGTCTCGATCCGATTTCCGATACTCCGATGAGAGAGAATAGAGAAAATATTGGATAATCTTATCGGATAGAACGATCGAGACAATTAGAAATGAAGAAGTCGTGAAATTGGGGACGCTTGAAAAATTCGTATTAACGATCGGATCGGTATCTGGCGGAGTGCACACGTACGCACATACATAAGGAATTCTTCCGGAATCAGGATGTATCTCCTCCCTTCCACGGTCTCTTTTTCGCCTTTCCCAGTGGGGGTGGCCAGGGTCTCGAGGGCGGCCATATATCATCCACCCTCCAGGGGGTGGCAGCGGGGGTGGCCTCGGGAGCAAAAAATCTAGCGGAGCAAAAACTATCATCAGTGCTCTCTCGGCAAAGCGAGCTGAGCGCGAGCTGAACGCGAGCTTCTTCGCTTCTTTTCTCTCTTCTCTCTTTCTTTTTCCTTTGCCATCTTCTTCTTCTTCTTCTTCTTCTTCTTCTTCTTCTTCTTCTACTTCTTTCTTTTCTTCTTCCTTGGCTTTTCCCTGCCACCGTCAGCGAACCGACCACCCCCGTTCGTCTATTCGAACTCGCCTCGAACCTCGGCTCCACGAGAAAACCGAGCGAAAACGTAGCAGAGATCTCCAACCGTGTTCATTAGCTTCTGAAAAGTAGTTGCCTTTTGCAGCGTTTAATGACAGAGAGAGAATTTCGATTCGTCCACAACGCGGCCAAGATCGAGAATGTTTTTTCCGGGCTGACAAAAAAAACGAGCTTGCAGAAATGACTTAATCGATACAATTGCGATTAATAAAACCCGCCCGACAAGAGTCCGCGAGGACGAAGGAAAATGATGGTGGCGTCGATATATCATCGGAGGAAACGAGTCGCGGAGACACCCAGTTAAATTTTCCAGCTAGGGTGCGCGTGGCCCTGTCCCGGCGAAGGGAAGGCAATCTCCCAAGAATTAGCGAAATATCAACAAGCGCCAGCAGCGACAGGAGCAGGGTGCGCGTTCCCATAAAAATGGGAGAATAAGTCAATTGAGCTAACGTCGAGCGAGCGACGAATATCGTAAATATTTAGGTATTGTAGATAGGTATACTTCTAAAAGGAAGGATCAAATAAGCAAATCGAGGGAATAGAAGAAGCTGAGCCGAGTAGTGGAGGGTAGTCAGGAGTTTATGGTAGAGATTCGCGGAGACCTCCCGCAATGAATCAACTTATTTAAGGGTAGTTGGATTTCGCGAGTCGATGCACGGCGACTAGGAGCCCTCGACTGCACCCCTGGCCCTTTCCTACGGGGTAGCACGCCTTGCAGCATGATTTATAGTTTTCCTTCCGCGGCCACCCGTCCACCTACCAGACTCTCACCCCCTCGTCGCTTTGGCGTAGCTCGAAAGTGCGGGCACCCCTCTGCCAAATGTACGCAAAATAGTCGGAATTTGTTCAGCACCCCCATAGCTGTGCAGGAACCGCCAACGCCACTACGAAGAAATACACTCGGCTCTCGAGTGCCAGTGTATCGTGTAATTGAAATATGCGACTCCCAAAATACTTCCATGCATTGGTGAGCTCTTCTTGCTCCGTCACTGCGTTAATGCTTCTGCGAGCATCCGACCAGCAAGAACAGTGAAATAGAGAAAGTCCACGAACTGGATGCACTTGGCTGTCAAGGAATGAGTAGAATCGACTCGGGTGAACCGTTGGAAATGTGTCGAGGGTCCAGTAGGGGATGCGGAGGGTAATAAGCGAGAAGAGAAGAGTTTTCTGATTTCCCACCTAAGTGGAGGCGACGTGACCACGGGACGGTGAGAATAATTAGTCATTTATGAGGCCGTAAGTGGGGCCGCAAATCGGTCCCTCTCAAAGGGACAACGCCGGAGCAGGGTCTCTCTGCAGGGAGGACGGTGTTATCTCAAAATTATTAATCATATCGTAACGCGCGTCTGAACGCAGGAGCACCAGAAGCACCAGGAGAAGCAAACCCGAAAGGAGAAAGAGGGAGAAAGAGAGGGGCAACGAAGGTGGTACTGGCTCCATGGACTTATCTGACACCTTAATCAATTCCAAGTTATTAATTACGGACCCTGGCCTTCGGCCCACCCCCTCGTCCTCCATCAAGCACGCGGCACACGCTTCGAAAAGCCACCGAACCATTGTCTACGGGGTTACAATGCGGTGTCAACACGACCACAGTCACATTTTCTCTCGCGCGCCATCATCATTAATAATTATTTACCGAACCACCGAGCGAACCACCCTGACGATGGCCACGTTCGCAGGAAGAACTCGATACCTTCGCGCTTCTCAATAAATAAATTAGCTCCCGGAGAATCGATAGATACTCGCGGAGATAATTACTGGACGCGGCGAGACCTGCTGCCCGGATGCAGAGTTACTGCTGGTTTCCGTTCGGAGTAAACTCAGTAGACGTATCTTCGTTTGGTGCAACGCTACTGGAATTATCTTAGAATTACATCCCATCTGCCGTGGATTAATTATGTTTCACTGCGTCTTCGAATCGAGCAGAACCTAACTTCAACAGGATATTAATATATCGAGCTCGTCAAGCTTCATCGTCTTCCTAGGATTGTCAAAGAATTTCCCTAATTTATATAATTCAGTTTGATAGGGTAGATAGGTTTACTCGAGATTTAATTCGATAATTAATAACGAAGAGATCAGGGCGAATGAATAATCATCGACTGGCCAAGCTTTGTAGGTGAGTCGACAGGATCCAGCTGATTTCCCGAAGAGAATTGAGAGACAAATTGCGGGAACAGGCCACGATGAAACAAGGGGAAATTTAATGACTTTGCTTGAGAAGAAGAGAAGAAGAGAAGACTGCTGTTGGCTAATAAAAAGGCAGCCGCTTCTCGATGGGAGTTGAACGATCGTCTATGCAAATACCTAATCCTTTCGAAGATCCGGAGGACTGACATTGACGGATTGGAGGAGGACTCTGCTCGCTGAGCGGGTTTCAACAGATTGCGATCCGTAGCACCATTTGTTTCCTTCGCGGCTTCCTAGCGAGACTCGAGAGAGACTAGAGAAGCCCGATTAACGGGTCTTCGTTAATTGACACGATAAGCAGAATGAAAAGAAATGTACTTGGTTGGATATTTCTCTGTAATTAGAAGTAGACTTTAGTGACCAAGTAAAGGATTCTGTAGGTCGAAGACTGCGAAAAGATCGATTATTATCAATTGTTCAACGAACAAAAAGTGGAAGGTAGTTAGGGTCGTCCGAAAAATTAATCACTTAGATCACAAAGCATGCTCGCGAAGACAATGGTGCAGGTCTGGAAAAATATTTTCCACCTTGTCCCTTGTCCCCGAGGAAGGGTAGAGTCACGATAATGAAACGAGAGTAACATTTTCCATGTGCCGAGGGGTGGAAGAATTAAAGGATATCCCTTGAAATTCTTCTCTCGCCTCTTATCTAACTGTTCCATTGAATTAATTATTGAGACTAAATTTGATCGTCTCAATTTACTTCTTATCAAACGTACACGGGGAATTTAGCAACACGAGGACTGGTCATTTGAAATGTACTTATCCTTTTGAGAGAAAGACAAAAGGTGGCCAAGTACCACTTATTTTGGGGTTTTCACAGCCCCTTTTGGTCCGAGTCCACCGAAATCAAGCGTGACATGACGCACGCTTAATCCGCGTAAAGGGTTGATCCCAGTTTAGCCGGCTGTCCGTGAGCCGTTGAATTCGCGAGAGACTTAAGCCCTAGCAAATTTGAATCCGTCAATCCTGAGTGTCCAGGGAGCAGAAGCCTGGGCACATAATGAGGAGCCAACCTCGCAAATCCCCCTCAGGGGCATTAAAGACTTTTTTCCGGTGTCACAAAGATTTAACTCCTGTTTCGCGAGACAGGCTATTTAGGATTGCCAAGTTACATGTGTATTTTACTTACATATCCGCAGCTGGGGTACAACCCTATCGAACCAATGTAATCTACGCGAGCAAACGGTAAACCGGGTGAAAATATATCTGCTTCGAGCTACTGACAATGAGAGAGCAATAAAAATACTCACTTTGTATCGTAAATACTCGAATAACAATGTCGAGCAATTCTTCGAAGCGAAAAAGAATTCTTCTGGAAATCAAGTAAGGAAGGTCGTAAGTGCAAAAGGAAGCATAGTGTGCGAGGACTAAATTGCAAGGTGGAACCAAGGAGGAAAATATAAGGCGAAACAGTATTAAGACACTGGGGGCTGCTTTCCTCGAGACTGATGTATCATTTGCTGGCGGGTCGTTAGGCGGTTTCAATTAGTTTTCCGTGGTGCACGGTGGCCGGTGTGCCGCACTGCCACTCTCGTCCACACGAGGAAGGGCCGTCGCACTAGCCCATCGCACCAACCCACCGCACTAATCGCGCGGTCCAGTTTTTTCTCATAATTAGGAAAAGCTCGTTAATACGACCTGGATATCTTCCCTTCTCGACTCGGTCCCAGGATCTCATGGCGCTTGCCACGTCGACCGTGATATCACGTCCCGCTCGGCTCGAGCCGACAAAGGGATCCCGATCGTAACTTTGCTAGGAGAAAACTACCGCTAGACCAACGGTCTTTCTAACTACGCATCACGAGGGACATGGACTTTGTGGCTCCTTTTGAAAACTTGTCGATTACATTGTTCCCTATATCAATTTACACGGTGGTAATTTTTTCGGGCAATCCTTAAATATATTTTCTGTACTTTTTATTTTCAGTGAAAGCGTTAAATTAACGGCGGTCGATGTACGTAGTTTTGAGAATAGTTAAAAGGATCGTGTTGATGTGGTTTTTGTTTTTGTATGTACTCTATGTAAATGAATAGTATTTATGCAGTATACAGTAAGCCGAACACACACTGTGTGATGTGATTACTAGAGCCGTTCGACGAAACCCATTGAAACTCGCGTAAACCCTTCGCTTCAAGGGTAGAATACCGACAATGTTGGGGAAGGTACCGACCACAAGTAATACAGAAATCCTTTGTGTTGTAACGGACGAGTGACAGAGAAAAATATAGTACAACTCACCGTATGAAAGAACGCCAACTGTCCAGGAAACTTCTTTCCACGATGTAAAATGGTTTTTCTGGATCTCCGCATTTGGAAATTTCGTTCCTATTCCTCCCATAGTAGAGATCATTCAGCGCGTCCTTTTGCTGCTTGGCCTTTATCTTGTCATCCTCCTTCGCCTTCTGCGCATTCTCCAATTTTTCCTGTTCAAAGAACATCCAAATATAATTGTCATCGAATTCGGCGAAAGAAGTTTGTAATTTTGCTGGAGAAAACTCGAGAATACTTACTTTACAAAGCGAACAAGACGGTGAGCCAATCGAGTATTGATTCGCGCCTGGAAAATACTTGCGAAGGATCTTCCAAACGTCGACAGGAACAATTTTCCGCGATGAATCTGGTGTCTTTAAAGCATGATGTTCGCATAGTAAATCTTCGTTGAAATTTATTACGGGCTCGATCTCCTCCATTTCCTCCGAGTCCTTAGCATGCTCGCGATTTTTATTACTGCTAGGCTTCGGATGTTCTTGAACAGTAGTCGTTGAACCCTGACAATCCTCATCTTCGATCTCGTGTTCCATCTCTTCCAGGAACTTCTCCATTGCCAGTCGTCGCCAGGATTTTAACGAATCCGCCCCGATTATGCAGCTCGTCTCTGTTCTGTAGAAAAATAAGAAAAACCTGCTCATTAAAGTTGACGAATCGTACATAACGTCGAAATTAAGACGATAATACACAAAACACATACGCTTCTTTAAAATTGCGCATAAGCTCCGTTACTTCTTTGTGATCACGTTCGAGGGAGGTCTTGAATCGAAGATATCTACATCGACGCTTGACACAAGTGTCACAGAGAGAATCTTGATCGAGACGCGGACCACCACGATACGACGTATAAAGTATATCACTGGCTAGAATTGGAATGCATTTTGCACGATTCACTTTTAGAGGATCTAATCGATAATGGGAACACATTAGGGTAGAATTGTCAATTGGTGGCATTCCGTCACTAGCCGAATGTGCATTTAACCACTTGGATAACCAATCACTCGATATCCATTGATATTCTTTCCACTGTGTTGAAACTGATATTATGTCATACACATCTATCACCATTTGCCTCTTGTTGTTCTGATCTTCCACCTCTTTTTGCTGAATAAAAGAAAAAGAAAAACAAACTGTTTAATCTTCCGGAAATTGGTTGCAGGTCACCACTTATGTATGCGTTTAATAACGACTCATGCTTACTTTTTCTTGCTGAATAGCCAGAAGACTCAATTCGTGCTTGACGTTCTCTTGCCTAACGAGTTCTCTCATCGGTCTGCTCACGTTCCAACTGTTAAATTCCATCTGTAAAGATAAGAAATTCGAATATATTATTTCTTTCATATACATTGATGTATATGCGTATATACATATAATAATGCGATATTTACCTCTTCATAGAAATCACGTTCGCCACAACTCATTGCGCGATGAGCTGCGCCATTTAATCTTTTGTAGTCAAGCTTTGGATTAGCAAGATTGCCTTTTTGCACTGTTTGCTCTGTTTTCGTCTCGTTTTTCTCATTCTTCACTGGATCATCTGTGTTGTGTTCAGGACTCGTATCTACTTCCATGATTTCGCTAGGATTCGTAGTACTGTTGGTGTTTCGTGTCGTTGAACTACTGATCTCCAATTTATTTTCCATGTCAATTTTCAACAATTTCTCCGGACTGCTGTCCTCTGTATGGGAATCCTTCAATCCGTTCTTTCTTTTTCCATCTTCGGTCAAAAGCACTATTTCGGCACAATTGTTCGTTTCGTGCTCCGACTTTTTCGTCTTCTGTTTCCTCCCGCAGTTCACCCGACATTCGGCTGGCAATTTTTTATAGACTAACATGTACGCAGTATTCGAAGATAGAAATCCTTTTGGAACTCGGCCTCGTTTTACAGGTTTTGTCGTCTCCGCTGTGAAAACAATTCATACAATTGAATTATTCCTCTACTTTCTCTATATTTAAATGACTAATATGTCTCTTAATTTTGATTATTGTGAATAGTTTACCTGTGGCACCGTCTTCTATCCTCTTATTCTGCATCTTCTCAACCTTGTCGTCGCTAAACTGATACCATTCGCCGCTCGAGTTGCAAATGTTTGCAATGTAATGACCAGAATGTGCGGAGAGACCTTTGTGACTCAAAACAGCTACAAGACTGTACATGTGTGTTTGCGGTGGACATCTGACGTACTCGGACATATCGAGATCTTCCGGGAATTGTATAAAAGAATTTAATTTTCGTTTTTGACCAGACTCTCTAGAGGAAAATATACCACGAGATTAGTTGTCGATTTGTTGAAAATTCTTTTTCTAAAGATGAGCAGACTACTTGAAAGTTTACACACCTATGAAAAACGAAGCGCATTAATTGGATATTTAAGGTGTCGGGTAGGGATTCCAGTCGTATAAATCGGCGAGCGTCCTGCTTAGCGTTACAATTAGTACAGTGGTACTGATTGGAACCGGTGAGCTGCTCTTCGGACAAATATGTCTCGATGGCGTCCTTGAGTGTAGCTGCCAACTGAAGATCCAACTCGTAGAAGGTCGTCGACGTAGGATATTCCGTGCCACAGGTTGAACAGCTGCGTCAAACAGAAGGAGTCTCGTCATTTAGGAAAGAATCTCTCTCTTTCGGCCAGCTCAGTTGATCGCACCAGTCACCGCGTAGCGAGCAACGTGTCCTACCATGTTCTCATTGTCAAGATCATCAGCATCATCATCGCTTTAGGACAATTCTCATTTGTTTTCCACTTCAGAAAACCCACCAATTGATATAGCTGTATTTCCCTTGCGTCAGCCTCTGCAACATCTGCTTCAGGCCCGAGTCTTGCTGGAGTTTCCCTTCAATGTGGCACAGCAGTAACTTGGAGAATTCCTGTGCATCCTGCTGCGTTCTAGTGTCCAGCGAGAGTGCTACCGCCAGATTCATAGGGTCAAGGAGGTCCCGATTTCCAAATTGCATCATCGCAAAGATGTATTGCAATTGCCCTACTGCCGTTACTGGGTTGTATGGTACCCCAGCCTTTTTCGCTTGGAGGAGAGCTTCCTTTTCCTCTGGGTCTTCCGTGATGTCCCATTTGTATATGATTCTTCTAAAGATTTCATCCAAGATCGTTACGTTATTTCAAACGGAAAGACTTTCTCAAGGGAAAAAGATATTAATTACGGGCAATAGAATTTACCTCATGTCTTCGTTATGAAACCACACTTGAATGAGGCTGTTCACGTAACACGTAGCCCCTAGGTTCTTTAAACCAACGTATTGGGTTGGATCTCGTAGCTCGGACAGTGAGCTTTCTAGAGACATCACCTCCGCGGGATGCGATTTCAAGTACTTGTCTTCTCCTAACCCAGTTAAACATAGTGGATTGTTTGTACAGTTACGTCTGAGGAAAATACAAATAGCGTCTTATCGAAGCATCTGATCTACGTGCTGCGCAATGCACAAAAGGTATGTTTCCTGGTATCATTTTCCGACATACTTGCAATTTCTACAATTTTTTAAGCCTATTCTGTATGCTGTTTCTAGATGCACCCTCTCAATATCTTCGGGTTGGACAGTTTCTATCCAGGCCCATGCCAGCTTATCTAAATCAGTCTTCTTGTTTGGTGGCATGTTTACTGAAAGTATAAATCCGCATATACAAATTGGAATCCCTGCAATTGCTCAATGACTACAATTAGTAGAATTCACTGATGTTTAAGTGTAACAAACAGTGTGTAAATCCAAGTTATGTAAACACAACAAAACAGAGTACACAAGATTCAGGTAGAGAGAGGAATTATCGAAATACAAGATTTATCGAAGGCTAATTTTCAATCGGGAATTAGTGTATTAGATCTGGCAAATTGTATTGTAAAAATCACGTTAAATGCATGCTTGAAACAAAGATCAAATTGAAAATCCATATACCGTATACATCCGGTAGTGACTACATTTCGTTTCGCGCCATGCCAAAATCGCGATTCACTTGGGGAATAAAAATAAAAAAATACGTGACACTTGAGATAATCAATTGGAGAGTTTTCCGATGAAAAAATCCTAGCTAGTTTAAGTCATCAAACGAACGAAGTAAGATAATAGAAATTGCGTATGCGTGCGTAATAGGTTGCAGTTAAAAGAGTGTGGATAGCCGTACGCACCTCCAGAGGAGTCTCTTCTTCCCTGGTTATTCCGTAGGTTAGAATAAAACGCCGCTAGTATCCTTCGAACATTGTATACTTCGGCAAGATCCTTATCGTCATTACAGTAGAAGTTATTGAAAATGACTTTGCACTTAGCACCACTATCAACAATGATTTTCTGCGAAAATTGAAAAAAGTATTATCAAAACACACCAACCGTCTTTCGCACACAGATCGCCATATGCAATCAGCTTGTAGCAAGACGCGCGTCAAATCAATTGCAAAATAATCATACATTCTATTTGACAGTTTACGCCTCGAGAATAATTTTTTTCACCTAGATTCTTCAATCTCTAATGTTTTTTTCAACGATGAGCAAAATTTCCTTCACAAAATTCCAATAATCGTACACTTGGGAAAGTTTCATGAATTTCAGCAATGTTCTTGAACCTCCAACAAACCTCTACATTGGGTTTCAACAATTCAAAAATGTGTGCCAGATGTTCATGAGGGTATTGGCCTAAATTAGAGAGAAACTAACAATGTCACAGCACAAAATAGGTAATTCTTAATTGGAAATTATACCTCCAATGTTCAAAATCTCTGTGAGTCCTTTGTATAACAAGGTGATACGAATGTAGAAATTATAAAACTGTATTGTATCTTTTTGCAGTTGGAATTGATATATTGATAGAGTTCTTAGAAGTAGCGTTGAATCATATTCTCTACTTCAGGAATCTCTATCCAAAGGAGATATTTGTGAGAAAGAAAATTTATGGAACGGCCGTACATATTTCTGAACATCCAGAACTGAACGAATATCTTAAGAATGTATTGGTTGCCATAAAAGAGCTTGCCAAGGAAGACGAGCAAAGCGTGAAAGCAATTAACCTTGTCTTTTATAATAAAGAGAAATTGCCAATAGAGAAGTTTGTGTTTGATTTCGCAAGGCTGAACGCACATAAAATGGAGTATGTATCTTCAACTACTAGTCGATAGACGCTTCTTAATAATTGTTGTATTTTTTCAATGGTAGACAAGACCCGTACTACCTCAAAACGGAGGAAGCTTTACGGACAATTTGCCTGAGGCTCTCTATTTGTGAGGCATATCTAAAACCACTGCCAGAAGGTGCAAGTTTTTCAATCGAAATCCAGACTTACGAGACTGCACACATTGCCCTTAGTGAAAATCCACAGTGTGAAGATTTTCCTTGGATCATCGATGACAATGCTCTTGAAATGGTCAACAAAAATCTACTCCCATTAAAAACTATCAATACAGACTGTCTGAGCATGCAAATGTATGTAATCGAGGATAATGAAAATAAGATTGTACTTTGATACGTACTTTATTAACTATTTTTTCATTTTTATACATATTTTTTATATAGAATATATTATATAATGTGTTACTATAATTAATGTAAAATACAAAGTTAAATAAAGAAAATTTTAAATGAACACAATTTATACTTATTTCATATCCTACCCTACCATTCCGAAACCTCTCGAGCAAAAGTTAGGGTTCAAAAATTATAAAAAGCGAAAGAGTCGAAATTTTCTGGAAAATTTTGAATTTCCCGCGCTTTTGTGACGTCATTACCAGGAGTGGCGTGCCACCTCCTCGAGAGTTATGAGTTCCTGTTACGAAAGTTAGATTTTCGACAAAATTTCTCGAATGAATGAAATTTCGAAGAATTTGAATTTCCCGCGCTTTGTGACGTCACTACCAGGAGCGACATGCCACCTCTTCATCGGTTATGTGATCCTGTTACCAAAGTCCATTTTCGGGAAAATTTGTCAAATGTAGCCGCAAAAGTCAACTTTTGTAATAGGATCACATAACTCGTTAGGAGGTGGCAGGAGCCTCCTGATACTGACGTCATCACGGGCGGGAAATTCAAAAATTTTAGAGTGCCAAAATTAGCGTTTCTCGAAAATGAGACTGGTACCAGGATAACATAACTCATGAAGAGGTGGCACGATGCCCCTAGTAGTGACGTCACAAAGCGCGGGAAATTCAAATTCCTCAAAATTTTTTGATACACGGAATGTTTAATTTCTGCCGATTTTGCGCTTTGTCGTTTAAGATATTTTTTATGAATTTCGAGGTAGGACTTCAAGGAAAGGCGATTGGGAGTTGGTTTATAAAGAACAATTGCATTGTTTTAATGATACTTTGTCCTTTATTGTGCAAAATATATTTTGTACAAATGCATACAATAATTTTAACAAATTGTGTATCGACATAAACGCGAACGAATCACTCCGAATAGCAGAGGTAAATGTTGATGCCATCACAGATTGCGTACAAAAATACGTAGGACTGCACGTGGTCAACAAAATCAGCTGATTTAGAAGGAGGGACGAAGTGTCAAATCGATGGCGAAGTGTTTTATAAAACATCGGTCGGTCTTTCAAATGGGCAGTTCTTCCTTAAATATTCTCAGTTAAACCATTCTCTGCCTTTCCTGTGGTCAAATATTAACAATTAAAGGTATTTTTATTCGATTTTACACGTTTGTTACGTACGTTACTAACTGCGTATCAAATAAATACGTATTGCGTTCTCGGGTGTGAAACTATGGGAAAGAAGTAAATGTATAATAATATATGTAAAAAATAAGAAAAAGGCTTAGAAAGCATTTGAAACTACGGAAAAGCATAATTCGTCGGCGTTATAAGTGGTGGAAACTAAACGTCAACCTCGTCGACGGATGTTAGAATAATCTATAAGAAATATCTACGCCATAAATATAATATATCCCAAGAATAAAAAAATAAAACAGCTGACGAAGATGATGACGGACATAGACGAGTCCGAAGTGGCAAACATTCAATCTCAAACTGAACAACAAGACAGGTAACCTCACCATTTTTTTTATCCTGGTTTGTTTATTTACATTTCGATCATCTTATTGAGGTTTTAAGAAAGATGAAATACTATTTCTGAGGAAAGTTTAATATTCTTGACGGAAAACTCAACTATTTTCATGATTTATCTATATATGACCGCATTGGCAAATCTGCACATTCGCAATGTGTTATGTATCCTATTGCAAGACTTTGTACAGAAATAAAACACGATATACGTATCTTGCAATTTTTTCCCATTTGAATTCATAGCGAAGATGAAGGCGCAGCGGTGGACTTCAGTGAGGCTTCAAAGAAACTTGCGGAGGGTCTTCTGAGTATTTATCAATTGCCGTTGGAACAAGTGAAAAAGGAACTGAGCGAATTAACGTAAGGCAGAAAGTAGACTAGAATCCTATACGCGTCTCTTGGAACTTCTCGCTTCTTTTCTAGAACAAAGCAAGAAGTTCTACTCGACGAGATGCAGTCAGAGAACAAGCGACTCCGTGATGCACTAAGGAATGCAGAAATAAACGAATTGTATCAGACTGCAAAACTTTATCAGGGAAAACTCACATCTATGAAGAAAGAAATGACCAGTATACACGAGCGGACATTAAGATTAAAGGTAATTAAAAATGAATTAAAAGCAAAAAGTAGCGGATGATTGCTAAAACATTATTTCTGTTCGAAGAAACGTGCACTGCGTCTGCAGCAATTAAAACAGCGAGAAGCTTATCAACGTGAGCAACAACGGGAACAAGAAATTCGTCGCGAACAGGACCTCATAGGAAAACCTCCAGCGAATTGAAAGCCTATATCCACCCTCGAACTCATTGTACATACGAAATCTAAAACCTAATTTTTATAGCGAGAAGGTTTGAAAAAATATAAACGATGTATTTATAAATATAATATATATGTATATATAGATATATACATTTACAGGAATAATTGTATTCAAGTTATTTGGATTGATAGCATTGTTTAAAGCTTTAAGCGTTTTACCAAACAATCTCCCACCGCCCAGTCGAAGAGCACTTTCCCTCTTTCTTGCATAAACGATTAAAGGTTGTATCGGCGGGAAATCCGATTATTTCACGGTCTTCTTGGATCCTAAACGTAAATGTGGACTCGTGCGTTCCAAGAAAATATCTACGGCATCAACTTACTTTTGTTGCAACAATTTCTATGAATTATGTATTAATCGTCTCGTAGAATTATTTACCTGGCGTGTGAGCAAATTATTTGCTCGATAATTGCAATTCCACCATCTTGAAATTTGTGCAGTACATAATCGGATGGATTAAATTTTATAACAGCGTAATCTGATAGGTATGAGCTTAATTCCTGAAATTCTGTTAAGATTCCGAAGTATCAGATTGATTCTGAATGTGGAATTCAAGAGAATTGGAAATTCATTTTGACGAACCTTTATCTGGAGCGTCTGTAGCAACGAATAAAACACCCAGAGACAATTCATCGAGTTTCTTTATGAGTTGACTCGCTGCCGATTGGATGGAAGGCACTCGTGAAGAGCGACCAACTGCGAAATCGCGTCTTCTTAAATGAACACAAAGATACGGTCCTCCTATAGCATTTCTCCTACCCTAAAAATGATGAAAATATAAAATTAAGAATTTCAACAATAATATAATCAATTACTTTTTCTTCTGTCCAATCCCTAGGTCGCTCGGTCATATCAGCTTGATCCGTAGAATTTAAGAATTCTCTTCTAAATTCATTGGCGATTTCATACAATTCACGATTATATCGCATACTTCGCCTAGCTGTCCAATACTCTTTCGATCCGTAATAGTCGTGTAGTGGTATTTCCATATGATCGAACATAATAGTTCTGTAAATTATTGCTATATTAATGATAAGTTTTTGACCAATTTCATTTTATTACGGGAAATCAAGGTTGTACTTGTAAAGCGATGGATTGAGATTTTTCCAAAGATTTCGTACTGTCCCATGAAACGTGATGCACTTGATATTTCTGACTGTGATATTTCCATATCCCCAAAAGTGTCCAATATATTTATGATCATCTAGCTTATGATACTGTAATGGCAAGTTTTCACATTCGTGCACTTCGTTCTTATCTTCGAATTTTCCGTTCTTGAACATTTCTTCATCATTTTGTAAAATGTAGACAGTATCCAATTGTGTCTCCCCTGATTCTGATGGATATTCTGCAATAATTCAATGATTATAGTCCACTAAAAATGATATATTTATATATCGATGGTTTATGATTGCAGGTCGAAGTACCTTCGATAAATTGATACATTTCCATGACTGATATATATTTCTGCAAGCTTTGAATATCAAAGAATCTACCCCAAGGAATCTGACTCTGGATTCCCAGATTTCTGCTTCTCCAATGATACAAGTCGCCTATAAGAAAAATCCTATCCTGATTCTTATTCTTTCTACGTTTGATTATTCAATTATATAAAAAAATAATTAGGAAAACGAGGCATTACCCCACGGTGGTAAAACCAGCTTCCATTTGAACTCTTTATCTTCTTCCACTAAATCTCTCACGGACACTGCAACGCGAATATAAACGTCTCTCCTGAGATTGAAACCTTCCGGGGGATTGATATCGTAAAAGATGTACCTGAAAGAGAAACAATCAGTTAGAAAAATGAATTCTTACAGGATAAAGAGAAATTAGAAGATAAAAAAAAAAATACTTAAACCGATTGCGAGAGAAGTGAGATTGAATTCCACAGTCGATTTCATCTCCTTCGAGTGTATTGGATTTCTTGCAAAATTCATTCCCGGTGTTGTATCGTGCTGAACAAGTCAAAATTAGCAGAATATTCGAAAGCCTGTATACCGATAAGGACCGAAGCATTTCTAGGTTACGTGCCTGCGGATGCGAAGCACGAGAAGAAACTGGATAACGAAGTTCGCACGGATATTTTGGGGAAAAACGCTAACGCAATACGTACTGACGAAACGCGTCTCAAGCTACGACCGTAGTTCCAGATTTGAAACAATATTTCTGTCTATATTTCGTTAACAATTTCAATGTTGATCGATTAATTTACCGAAGATAATCTCTATTCCCGAATTACAATGTATTATAATAGTTTTCGGATAGCAAGTAAACTCTCAAAAGTCATTTGCTTTTTGAAATACCAAATTCTGCAAAATTGAATAATAAATACGAATTATAAAGTAATTAAGGGACGAAGACAAGCAGTGAGTAGAAGAATCACGGAATGAAAGGAAGCCAAGGGCATTAAAAACAACATCAGTAACAACAACATTACACAGCTTGATTCTTGTTGCACACGAATTACAAACTCGGTATCTCCCTTGCGCCGCCGCGCCGTGGCTGGTTTAGGGTCAGATTACAATTCGCTAATCCAATTAATAATATAGTTATAATAATGATAATAATAATTATTATTTTATCGTCCTTATACAATATTTATAATTCATAGTTCAGTTAACATAGTTCGCGCCTCGCAGCCAAGAACCCGAGGCATTAATAATATGTATATGTTACACTCGCTGCGACTCGTACGTCACACACGTTCATCCGTTTATCCTGTTGAAGTATACACTTGGCATATAAAAATTACAAGGAGAATTTATAATGGTAATGGTAGTAGCGATAGTTCGTTAATAATGATAGTGGTAGCTCTAATGGTAGTTGGTAGTAGTCGTGTAATAGTCGTAATAATAGTATGTACTAGCAGCGATAGTGGTAGCGATGATGATAATATTTATCGTTATAGTTATTCGTTCGACAACTAAAATTCCATCCTCTCGCTTTCACACTATTCTCGATCACATTCTCGCACGCATTCTTCCTCCTTATTTTTCTCTCTCTCTCTATCTCTTTCTGTCTCTTATATTCCTTCTTCATTCTTTTCTCCTTCTTCTTCTTTTTCTTCTTCATCCTCTTATTCTTCGTCTTCTGCGTTAGCTTAATCTTCTTCTTCGTCTCCTGCATTATTCCGCCTAATTTCGCGTACATACTAGCGCAAGGTTACGCTTGACTGTCGAGATACATGTGAATAAGTACGAGTTACTCTTACGCATCAAACATCGGATTTGTGCCTCGTTGTGACCTCTGTTGCTACATATCGCCTTGCGTTCGCATCGATATTTGGTATTCGCGCTCAAGCAATGTTACTTGCTTCCTGATACTCGTCGCCGCCTCTCTTTTCTCAGTGGTGACGTTAATCAGCGGCAAAAATCCTCTACCGAGTACATACTCTTCCCAGTTACAATAAATAAAACGGAATAAGATTCATTCTCAGACTAAATGAATTCCCCGCTGTTAACGTCACTGTTGGTAACGCCGTCGGAAAAGTGAAGTAGTACATGATAGTAGTAACTTTCGAATGAAATATTGTTCAATCGTGCACAGTATTGCACAGTGCACTTTATACCTTCTCCTGCTCATCATACCGAATACCCTTGTAATTATTTCCTCTATTAATAACTCTTCCATCTCTCGAGTTCTTCCTTCTCAAACATTATCTACCTACTCCTCGCGTTCTACCTACAGATGTATACATATATTCATGGATTTGTATTCTAGAATTCTAAGCGTATTCGAACGTTATAACGTAACAGAGACAGACACACGCACACACACACATACACACACGTAGAGACGCGACAAAACTCGCACACAACTTCGTAGACCAGAAAGAATCGAACCTTAGCAAACACCTATACGAGACTTTTCAGCCACGAAAAATAAGCTGTCGCATCATCTACGTTTATCTTCTACACTTTATTTGCCAATTGGAGTACAAGTATCTTAGAAGAATAAATAACGATATCAGTCGATTGAAAAACTCCAGATTTGCGTGTGAATCGATTTAAATACCTTTACGAAAATCTCTTGACGAGTAAACGAATAGGTACGAGTTTGGAATACAAAATAGAAGAAGAATAATTGATTAGCTGCTGATTGAGAATGTCGCCAGGTGAGTTTACATACGAATTTGCTTCAATGTAAATCAAGGCGAATTCCTAAGTTAAATTACATTGAATGTAGATTTCTTCTCGTAATTCATATTCTCAGATTTGTCCTTTGTGCACTGTGTATCGTACTATGTATTCGGATAGACATACAGTTACATACTACTTCACATTTAGAAAAAGTTACTTTTTGACATTTATTCGCCGCTTGCTAGCACGATCGCAGTCTCATGCTGGCAGGACTACATCCGTCTCACAGGTAGAGTCTCTCTCTCTTACATCAACGACTTAGACGTATCGCATAGGCTCATCCAACTATCTATACTATCTATTGAATTCTTTGTCTCTCGCTTAGTTTCCCGCCACAGTCACAGGCTTATCGTTTCGCTTCTTCGATCCACAATCCCTGCGACACTTACATCCAGGAAGATGAGCCCACGGTACCTCTACAACAATATCTCTACATCCTGTAACTCTAACAATAAGCCCATTCATTCTTCCCACGATTAGTCCTCTCTCTCCTTTGCTTCTGAACAAACACACAGACCTCGGCATCGTATCCTTAGGATAAAAAGGATAACTTCAACAAGATTAAGAATTTTCATGAGAATCGCCGATTCTCCTATTCGCGATTCGTTCCCCTATAAGACTCGTGCATTTTTTTTGCACTGCGCGATTCGTATACGTATTGCGGATATTTCACCGTGTTTCGCGGATCGATTTCTCATTAGGCTGATTTTCGCGCATCGAGTATGAGAACGAAACAATTTTTTCCTCGGCTACGTAATCGATTTCTCTGGCGCCTTATCGACGAATTTATTCAGAAGTAAAGATCATAAAGAACACCCTAACAGCGCGGCTTCAATATTGTTCTGACTATGTTAAGACTGTTACATAATATTTGTTTTCACTGCGCCAGGCTTGCAAGTAAACGCTTGCAAGTCACGAGATTGTTAATAAATAATTCATATATACACAGAGAAAGATATAGTATATATATATATAGTATATAGTATATATATATACATGTATATAATGTATATATAGTATATACACACACACACGCATACATTTGTACAGTAGCTAGTAATTAACACTCAAACGTATCTCGTACAAAAGTCCGGAATAATAATGTCGAAAAATTGTACTTCCGGCAGTTTAGCCGAATTGAGCACAAGAAAGAATTTATACAGTGGAACGAAGAGAAAGGAAATACAGGATTGAAGCAATACGTAAAATTTCCCGATAATTATGTCACGTTACATATGATTACGTGTATGTTTTTATCGTACATTCAGACATATGTACTCTTTTCCTATACAGGTTGGAGAAAAAGAAACCGAGTTAACGTGTGTACGAAAAAACGATCACATCTACTATACAAAATTTCCAATTTCCTACACTCGTCTATACAATACATCATGATATGTCGTAAACCGATAATTCGAAAACTCAGATTATGCGTGTCTTCTTGCCTAGGTGTGTTATGAGGTACGGAAAGAAAGTTACAGCATTGCTGAAGACAATTGTCAAGAGTCGAGAAGGGTGTTATCGGATTTCCGGGTGATAAAGTGACTCACAAGCAGACGTTCCTAGCGTGTAAATGGGAGTGAACTTACAATTAGTTGTGTGTGGGGGGAAAAAAGAGCCGGCAGAACGAAATAAGAAGGGAAGAAACGAAGCGAAGGGCGAAACACAGCTCGAGCACAATAATCATTGGCATTCTTAGTAAAGAAAAACAATACGTATAGAACGCACTAAATCATCCCTTAACGTTAGTTAGATTTCAGTTCACTGAAGTTTCAATTCGATAACCGAGCGATTCGGAGGCTGGATTCAGGCAAAGAACTTCATCTCTATGTATATATTTATGGCTTAAATACACAGAAGGCGTCGAAAAGCTACTACATGTCGATTGGTGATGTACATACATGCGATTACGAGGGTCACTGTGTTTCTGGAAGGTTTCTTTTTTTTTCTCTCTTCTTTATCTCCTCATGTTATTTTGGAATGTCAACAGACACTATTCACTAGCGTACATTAAAAATAAGTTCAGTCATTTACACGTACTGCTGCAGACTCTTCCGAAAGGGAGAGACGGCCATGCTTGTTTCGGTAAAGTGCGTCTGTTTCATGATACATATTCGCTCCTTTGTACAAATTAACTCTACACGTGTGTCTCCCGCAGTGGGGTTTCAACAAAAAGAGAGAGAGAGAGAGAGAGAGAGAGAGAGAGAGAGTAGCACATAATACTCGTATAATAATACTCTACTTCGAAAGGTCCATCGATTGATTGAAAGTAAGAAAAAGCGAGAATTAAAACCGACCATTCCTTTTATTGTTTTTTTTTTCTTCTTCTTTTCCCCATTTGAAAATGTCCCTTTCTGGCACGACTGATCAAGTGCACGACATCCCAGAGAGAACGCGTCACGAGCCACGATAAAAGAATTGCAACAACAGAAGTCGATCGCGAGCGATTATGCAGAGGTATACTATATGCTAGAAGGGTCGACGGGATGGTTGTGCAACGAATAAAAGAAACGTAAGTATGTGTGTGTGTGTGTTTAGTACCACCGCACTTCAGCGTTGAGGTAGCGTAACGTTGCTTTGGCTTAGCGAGTCTTTCTGATTATCTAAAAAGTATTCCAACTGATCGGTGGTACGGAGAAAGAAGATTAAACGGCGAAGAATGCAACTCTGTACACTTTGTCACCATTATACGGTGAAGGTGATTACGATGGAGGTTCTCGAGATTTCGCCACTCGAGCAAGTCCGACAGATCGACAAAAATCAAGAATTCCTGGTATAAGAATTTCTATTCTGCCATACTGCAATTAATGTCTTTGGTACGAAACTATTTGGTACGTATACGCCCATTCGGAAGGTCGTGCAGAACCATGGAACTACAACGAATGAACAGCTTGCAGGGGTTTTTTTCACAGGGAAACAAACATCAACAACAATGATTCCTCAAGTATCAACAACATTAACAACATCGCATTATATCAACTTATATCATCATTATTGTGATCGTCTCTTATCGTGATCAGTTTCTTTTCTTTTTACCTTTCCGTATTTTTTTTTCTTTTTTTTTTTCATTACAGTCGCTGTCGTTATGTCTCTTTCTTGTCAGTCTTTCGCCACACCTTCAGCTGATAACATTTCTAATGGATAATTATAATTATCATCGCAATCATCATTGTCTTCAGCAACATCCTATCATCGTCCTTATCGATATCATCATCGTTTTCATCATTGCCATCGCCGTAATCATCTCGTAATCATCATCGTTCATCATCATTATCGTCGTCATCGTTAGTATAATTTTCATGGCCTTGATCGCCATAGTCAGTGCGATTCTAGCCTTTGAAGGCTCTTTTGACGCTCTTTTACGCGCAGTATACATACAGCTCCCTTCCTCTCTTTCTCGTCTACGTTACTACCGATCGTACTCGGGAAAAGGATCGATCCATGGAATTTTTAGGACACGAACGAATCGACAACGATCTTCCTTATCCAACTGAGAAATGTACAGGTGACTTGATAGGGATGAAAGAATGGGATAAAAATAGGCAGGCACCAATCGTATGAATGAGGGAGATGGATACTCCGTGTCATGGCAGGATACGAAGTGAATGTTGAAGTTGATCGTCGTACGATTGATTGATCGGTAGTCGAGATACCAATTACAATTACAAAGTTCCTTAATTTTACGACATCTACTAACACTCCATACACGTACTTATATATCGCGCAAATATTTTGGTATAAAATGTCTGTCCTTATAGAATCCTCGGTAAATAAAAAGCGAGCATCTTTTCAAAACACATGTTTTACGCAACTGGAGGTTTTTTTCCTCTTCGCCTTAATGTCTTTTCTCTTGCCCTTAAAAACCGCGCAATAGTTGCTCAAGTGTATTCCCATACACTGCGTTACGTGTTTACAATATGTGATCTACAGACATTGAAAATTCATCGAAATAACAGAGGAGAACAAGTATTCTGGAGCTCCGTCTGTACAAAGTAATATATATATATATATACCTTTTGTATGTATGTATGTATGTATATGGCTTGTTAGGTCACCGTCTTACAGATGCAGAAATATAGAACGCAGTCTTTTCAATATCTTGTACATGACTCTCATGAATAGTTTTCCTCGAGAGCAACGACACCACCGTTAAGAGTTTCATGATTGTTATACTTTGTGCGGTATTGTGGTATCAAAATATATGTATGTACTTTGCTTCAAGTATTCCTTGTATGGATTATAAGTACAGAATGTCGTATAAGAAAGCACATAATTACACACGATGAGTCAATGAGTATTTTTTCATGATCTATACCACCGACCTTTATAATTACCAAGAGGCTACGAGTCGCGCTACGGCTCTTAAGGAAAATAACTCAAAGCTAAACAAGACTTATTGTCATAATTATTCTCTGAAACTGATTTCTCCTTGTGGCTATCGAGGAAAGACGTAAGCATTTCTTTTTATTAGCGTACTTTACGGTACTCTTTTTGCGGTACTTCTGCGAAATACATGTGTGTGACCAACTCTGACCGCCTACTACATTTCAGTATCTATACGAAAGTAATTTCAGAATAGCTACACTTTTTTTATTATTATTATCTTCTATCGCAACACGTAACAAGCGGTGCGCGAAGCGCGCGGCATAAAATTCATAGAATGCTTTAAACTCTTATTCTCAAACGTAGCATAGAAGAATTACGATTACTTACTTCAACAGCATCATCATCATCATCATCATCGTCATTATCATTATCATCACCATCATGAGCATCGTCATTATCATTATCATCATCCTCGTCCTCATCATAATCATCATCATCATCGTCGTCATCGTCATCCTCATCATTATTACCATCATCATGCCCTGCCACGCTTCCACACCACCGCGTGTTACATATCTTCTTAACAATAGGAAGATATCCTTAGAATGATACTTAAAGCTCTTACAACTTTTACAACACACTTGCGTAGAGAGAGAGAGTAGTAATAGCTGGGGTTTTTGGACTAGACGTGATGTGGTTGAAGATGAGGCAGCTTACTGAAAAAGCTGGATCAGGATTTCATGCTATTCGCATCGTCCATTCGCCTTTCGGTACCAACAGTCAGCAAATTCATGAATTCCATTTCTAACAATTGTCGCGCCTATACCACAAGATCAAAATTATTAATTGTTTTAACAATAATATCGATACAAGGTAATTTGTTAGATATTCGGGTCAAACTTACTTGTGTATTCTGTGTTGGAATTTGTAGAGCCAGTGCAAAGCTATTCGCGTCGAAACCTTCGTCAAGGGCTACAAGAGCTCCGTGCAGCCCAGATTCCAAAAGGTTGTTCCCGTATTCCTAACAAAAAGCACACACACACACACTCATGCGTTAAGTTTATTCAAGCAATAGGCAAAAAAGTAGGTGAAGTATTTAGCGAACCTTCAGGCCGATAGACTGAACCCATCGTATGATTCGATCGTTGCTCCAAACAAGAACATCGACATTCGCGCTCTCTGCCATCCGTCTTCTTTCCTCTAATTGTTGTCTATCATAATTTAATCGTTTAAGACACGAAATGCCGTACTGCAGACTTGTTCTGTAAGAAATAATCGATTGAGTCCAATGGAACCGCAAACATCATTGCTTATACACATTCGCTTAAGTCAAATATGTAATTCTCGAGTGATTATTACCTGTGAAAACTATCAACCATTCTAAGTTGACCACGGAGGTCCTTTTTAGTGAGGTGATCCAGCATTCTAGCATCGACAAGGCACTCCATGAAAGTGGATCGGTATTGCGGCAGTCCAAGGCTCGGCAGCCAAACATTCCCAATCCACTCGTGGTTCATATCGCCAAACGCTAACGTTGTGCGGGAAGTCTTTGGTGCTGATGGACTCGTGAGCGACACCATTTCCTGGATAGCTAATCGTAACTTCAAACGATGTAGAGGATTGCTAAAAACATCGAACAGTGACAATGCCCGAATCAGTAGGCATTTCTCATGAATCGATTATTATTATTCGACTGAGCGGTGACCAATCACATTTACCTAATACCAATTTCACGTTGAATTTCTGTATCGCTAAGGGCACTCATGATAGCGCCACTTTTCACATTAGCTCGACAGGCAGCAACGTACCACGTAGGCATTCCTACCCACAATTCCAGCCAAGCCACCACGGTAGGACCATTCCACAAAGCGAACGGTGTGCCCGCCTTCATCGCTTCCGCTAGGAGTTCGTGCCTCGATGAATCTAATATACTACCAAACATACTGGGACTGTAAAAACGTGATGTTTTTAAGCTCACGTTAATTTTTATCTCAATCAACGCGACATGGCAATATTAATAACTGATTTAATAATATTTCTTATGGGTAACGTACCTCTTCTTTTTTCTACAATCGAAGTCACCTTTGTTGCTGAGGGTTCCAGCTACAGATACAGACTCGCCATAATCAGGATCCGCGGGTGTGCATGCTCCTCCCATACCAACCATATCCCCAGGCATCGTTGTATCTTTTCCTTTTATCTGAAAGAGGAAACCCTTTTGACAATAATGTGGTTTTTTTATAAAACACCAACCGTTATACTCACTTTATCTTTCTTACTGAAGAACCTGCCCAGGCTGCTTTTGATACCCTTCTTCTTCTGTGCCGCGGCGACTGCAGCAGCTGTCACTGGGCTCATGGTCGATTGCATGTGCAAATGTGAGCTGGATAAATGTCCAATGGGTAATCCGACGCTGGATAAGTTGTTCTTGTGCAAACTGTCCTGGCTGCTGTGTCGTGAGGACAATGGGGAAGGGGGAGTCCCAGAATTGAGTGCGCCGTTGTTATGTTGTCCATGCCTGCTTGCATGGAGCGCTAATCTAGTGTCTAGTTCTACTCTAAACAGTGCAACTACATCCTGGCCCACGCAACAACGGTGTGCGCCGATACTCCTTCCGCTGATCTAACGTCTTTTCTCCTCAGCAGGATTTTCTCTGTGTGTGTGTGTATGTATGTGTGTATGTGCGTACTCTCAGATGTCGCGAGAGAAAAAAGCGAATTGACATTGCTGTTAGCGCCCGTTACGCGTAGATAAATAAGCCTTTTACTGTTTAAGAGTATATACCGATGTAAGACATAAGTACCAAGCCGATGAGCGTATGAGTGCTCGGATATTCGCGTCATGATTTAAAACTGGATCAAGACAGTCGAGTCTGGTTCGTCCTGATATGCTTCGAACTGCATGATAAAGGGCGACTGCAGGGGGAACTTACAGAGCCAAGTGAATTGCAAACGATGCGAATCTCGCTGATGATATGAACTAAATGAGACTACACTGTAAATTCTAATAAGCATATGCCAATGATTCACTAATGAAAAGCGTTGATAGATTCTTCAACATAGGGGCAAACTAATAAATAAAGTTTGAAGTAGTAATACATACTCAGTACTACACGAAAGACACAAAAACCTAGAAATATAGCTGATCACTGTTTATGAGGTGGGATTGTCACATTACTAGAAATAGCAGTCACAAAGATATAGACAGCTCTCTTGTAATGATTTGAGAGAAGGAGTGTTTGGAGTATTGGAAGTATTTGGATTGAATGCAGAGACTGCCTATATCTTTGTAACGCATTGGTAAAGAACAACCTTGCTAGCACAGGAGAATCAGGTGCCACGCGTACTCGATGCAATTCTCTTGGCTGCCTAAATTCCCTTGTCTGTCTGAGAGAACGATGTCTGTCGTGAACTGGGCAGGCTTGAAAGTACGATGAGTGGAAGAAGCTACTATCAGTTTCTTCCGGGGACTCATTTCTATCAAATATATCAGGTGATTCGTCCGTGCCACTGTGCTCGAAAAATGGGTCTGTGGGCATTTATGTAACACCTCTTCTTATGTAACAAGAAAATAACTAGATGATCAACATGTTCGAGTTCTATGTGTAAAATACATCTATAAGAGAAACTTTCTAAAGGTGACGGTGTAAGAATCCCTTTTTTTTTGTTCCATAAAGGTAAAGAAATTATGTATCGGTTACCATCGATATCACTTAGGACGACCTCGAAGCTGTTTATCTCATACCCACATGTACCACTCAAATCTGTCGCGCACAGCGGCATGCGATGCGGAATACATGCAGTACTACAATCATTAATTAACCTGTATGCAGGAAAACCACCGCTGGGAAATCCGGTCTGTCCAGTACGTCTGGTAGCATGAACAAAATATAGCTCTGATAATTTATCGCTATTATTATAACCGAGGATTTTTATACAAATTTCAATTTTGTGTTCCTCAATAGTTATTGTCGTGTTAAATGTTGAGAGGGTACAAATAGTTTTAAAAAACAACACCGCTCTCTACTCGTTATGGAAACTGATGTGAATCAATTGTTCGAGTACCGAAAGGAGAGTATGTACTCCGGTAGGAAAGAATGTTGTATATAACTTGAAAAAAGAAAACACGCACCTTCTTAGCTCCTCCTGACTATGGGCGAGTGCTTGAACGGCGCGTTCCAATCTCATTGATCGTGCGGTCAACGGAGAAGCCGCATCGCTGCCGCCGCTTCCTGCTCCGCCAGTACTATCTCTTTCACTAACGGAATGCAATTCCTCGCCTGATAACTGTAACTGATTATAATCACACTTAATTATTAATGGATAATATTCCTCGTTCTGGTCATAAGTGTGGCGAACTGTACAACCAACCTGGCTTGCAGGAAGAGACTCCGATAGCTGTCCAGGACTAGCCAAGGATGCAGCATATTGATGAAGGTGTGCTGGAGACATTGATGCTGGGGCCTGTTACGAAAGAGATATAGAACATTTTTAACATATTTCTTAGATGAATAAACTTGGTAAAAATGATTTCGTAATACTTACAGTATGATACTTATGTAGGTAATCTCTATTAGGACTATGATGTGACTTCGGAGTAGATCGGCCGCTCAATGGTGGGGATGCTCGTTCCAAGCTTCGGCCTCTTGCTAATAAATTCATATGCTCCAAGCTACCAACACGGGATTCTAATTCTTCTGCCCGTGCTTCGGTAGTCTGTTTTTCTTCCTACGTGTAAAATATTGAATCTTAACCGAGAGGGACTCGATTCCTTTTTTAAAGACTCATACCATTTGTTTCTCTTCTACTTACTTGTATCAACCTAATTTCATCATTAATTGCGTCTAATTGCTCTTGTAACATCAGTGCTAGAGTTTGAGCATCCGTGTGTCCACTTGGACTAATTACATCGGGGGCACAGCTAAAGAGACTCTCGTTGTCGCCATCTCCTTCAGCATCGCTCGAAACGTCGAAAGCTTGCTGCACATTGGCAAGCACGTGTGCCTGTTGCAATTTTTCCCACTCCTGTTCCGTTAACGTACGAGCCACATAATTCTAGAAGGGAGATGATATCGTCGAATGATAGTTGTAGTAACACGTGAGAATAGATTTCTATCAAAAGTAAAAATAAGTACCTTTGATGCCTCTTCTTCTAAGGTAGACCGTTTAGCTGCTCGCCGTGGCAGCGAATGAGTGTCGAAGCTACTGTGACTGGCACTCCTTGAGAAAGAACCCGGATCAACAGCGTTCGGAGAAAGACTCCTGGTCAAAGCGTCTGTTTGTTGAATATTGAAGGCAATCTCTTGTTGGAGTAATTGTCGCTTAACGTTATCGATCTCAAGACGAGCCTTTCCTAATTCCTTAACTATTTCAGCCTTCTCATTTTGCAAATCGTCGGCTATTTTCCTAGTCTTTTCTAGCTCCTGAGTGAGCGCGTTCTTCTCCTCCAAAGCGTGCATTCTTTCCTTCAAGTGTACTTGCAATCTCTCGTTAGATTCTGTAGAAAAGAAATATGTTAAGTAATATAATCCAGGAATCCCTTGAGGAAATTAGCTTAAAAATGCTCGACAGAATTTTCAACGTGGAAATTTACCTGACAAGAGCTTGTCAACAGTTGTACTAAGGCGCGTATTGTGCTCCTCGTTCATCTTAAGCCGTTGATTCAAACGCATCACTTCAGCGTTCTTTTCCTCCAGTTGTGTCTCCAATCTCTGTATCCTATCTTCCGCGCTACCGTGTCTTTCCTGAGCCTGCTTGTAAGTTTCCCAACAGTATTACAGTTATTTATTGTGATCATCGTGACAATAACGGTCATTCCCTTAGGAATATCGATGATGAAGAATAATGATTTAATCTGAATTTAATGGATCTTCTGCTTGCTATACCAATATACATTAGATAATATATAATAGATATACTAAATAATAGTATATATATATATACTATTTCTTAACTCAATTCGAATTTCATCACTACGAGAGCAGTTGGTATTGCGGACTAATATATTCGTTTGAGAGATCATGCCTTCTTAAAGATACATATATATATAGTAAATTTAGAAACTATGATCGAAACACTATAGTCAAAATGAACCGCATAACGAGACTAGTTAGAACAGAAAAACTGTGTCTATAGTGAAAGACTATTTGGCACTAGTGTGATTACGGTATAAACTGAAACGATAAAACACTAGCAAGCTCTAAAAGTAACACATTGCTGGCGTGTTTAGAATGTTAGTATGTTAGTGTGATTAAGTAAAATGGGTTAACAATTGCTAGCGAGAGATTTTTAGGTCAACGGAAAGATATATTCAGATTACAATCAGTCCTGATCATCATATTGGAAGACAATCTATTGTATAGCGTTAAATACATTTGGCATGTTTCACATTGATCGACAATAGTGATTACCAATGGAATGAGATGTGCATGAAGTAATGTTACCTTACAAGAATAGTCTGAAAGTTATGTAGATATATATACATATACAAATATATGCAGAGAAAATAATGATGAATTTTGATAGTAAATTTCAGCACGCAGAGAAAATCATAACGAAATCCAATGTCGTAACGCGTACTCGTTAACTGTTTAATAGTGTGTAGTATAAATATTGTCATGTACTGCACACATATACACAGAGCAGCTATTTTGTAAAGTGTGGAATAGAAAGATATCACTGAGAGTCTTGTGTGACAGAGAAAGGGAGAGAGGAAAAAAGAAAGAGAGATAAAGAGAGAGTGAGAGTGAGAGTGAGAGAGAGAGAGAGAGAGATCATGTACAGTAGAATTCCTATAAGGAGCGTTAACGCGAAAAATTGAAAGAGTAAGCTTTCTAAAGTACAATCATGTTTTGGGAGTATTGACAATAGTGCAGAGGAATATTATTAAAAAAAGGGTAAATTGACAAATGCACCGATATGATTCCCCTGCGTACCTGGTTGTGCCTCCTCACCTGCGTCAGAGCCTCCATCCTCTGCTTCAATTGCTCTTCCATTTCTGGAAGTTTAGCATATTGGGCCAATTTTTGTTCGGCCAGTTCCAGTTTTTCTTGGATCGCGGCAATTTTCTCTTCTTGAAGCTGAGAATCGTCTATCATTAGTCGAGAAGTATACAATCACGCTTCTTATATAATAGAGAAAAAAAACAAAACTTTGCTGCATCGTGCAAAGTGCACTGCGGCAGTCTAGAAATCTTTAAGAAATATCCTTTGCGAATGAATATGATATAAACAGTACCTTCAATTGAGCCTTTTTATGCTGTAATTCCTGTTCCAATTTTTCATTGAGATCGTGCAAACTAGTTGACTCCCGTTGAGCATTGAGATACCGTTTCTCAAGAGTCGCTATTCTCTCTTCTTGGTCCTCTTTTTGGGCGACATTCTCCCGCAGATCTCTCTGTAGCTTAACGTTTGTTTCTTGATTCTTGATGAGGTCCTTTTGGGCCTTCGATAAATTCTCTTCCAACTCTGCTATTCGTCCACTCAATTCCGCTACCCGTCGTTGCCATGTGCTCAATTCCGAGCTCTAAAATCATTTTCAAGATCTCTGTCACTCTCGAGTGTTCATCCCGTCATCTAACAATACGATTCTTGTACTTGTAAACAGTAGTATTCAGACTGATGTTATTCGTGATTATACTTTTCGAGAAACGGATATTGTTCGTGTCGTGTTCGAATAATAGGATTCTCTCTTGACAAACAATAATTACACTTACAACACAAAAAAGATCACCCTGTGTGTCGCACATGTGTTTCAGTGAAACATATAATACACTCTTTGTGCTTAAATGCGATCCTAGCAATCCAATACAAAAAAGTTCGACCGACAAAGAGTACTTACTTATTGGCTAGTCATGCGAAATATAAAAACGCTCAAAACACGAATCATCATCGCCGGTCCATTCCACAACATGCCATGGGCACCATTTAAAATGTCACATTAACAACAAGGCAAGTATCGTATTGTGTGCTCGTGTTGTAAAATTTTCCGAGGTAGGTAGGTATGTATAGATAAGTCAGTAAACAAAAAATCACACATTGTCCGTAGAAGTTTGCCGATACAGAGACTTTTACTTCTAAAATACGATACGGGGGTAAAAGAGTCGCGATCACTTAAATCTACAAGTAGTCAAACTATCATGCACTACGGTATACGATAAATATACGTACAAAAAAAAGGTACGAATTCCTACATTCATCGTTAACCAGCGAGTGGTTATTTGGTAAAAAAAAAAAGAAGAAAAAAAGTAAGAGAAATTCGTAATTCCTGTAAACAAAAATGTATCTGATGTTCGACAGTACCTCGGTGTCCGCGAGAGGCCCGGTAATCGTTTATACATAGAAACACAAATCGAATTGCTCCGTTTTCGTTTGGGTTAAGGTTTTATGTATAGAGAAAGGCACAAAGAAGGCCAATGCAGGAACAGATCAGTGGTGGATACGATAGATAAGTACATTGCACACATTCGGCGAGTGTCTACCTTCCTTCGCTAAACGCCTTGGAATGGAATCATCGAATTGGTAGTACGTACTGTAGTAATCGCGTTCGCACTGGCACGGTTTCATACCTGCTTATCGAGAGTAGCCTGCAAGTCTATTACTCGACTTGCCGAATTCTGGTCCACCGGATCGAGACTGCCATTGCTCAGTCTACTCCCAATTTCTGGGGACTTCTCCGTACCTAGTTTTTGTACTGGTTGTGCCTGAGGTTGCTGCGGATGTTGTTGCTGTTGTTGCTGCTGCTGTGGTTGTTGCAACAATTGCGGTTGCACCTGCGACTGAGGCAATTGGTGCTGTTGCTGCAGTTGCTGGGACGATTGTTCCTGGTCGTGATGACTTGCTGCCTGCTCAGTCTCATTCTGCCCGATCACAACACTACATTCAGAATGCCTCGCTCGCATTGCCTGTCCTGCATTGCCGCGTACTTGCCGACAACAGCTATCTACGTCTACAGCTCTACAAAGGCAACTATGCCACTACTAATCGTGCAAATACTGCTTTGATACACAATTGTTGTATCGGTGCGACGATTAATCGTACGATGAATGACGAGCATGGGATTTTTGGTAGTATATCGGTTGCAGATATTCATCTTGCGCTATGGCTTTATGTATAATAATGATTGACGGGCAATGATTCTGCTGGAATTTTGTGCGAATGATAATACATAGCAACTAATTCCATCTAATTGCTAATGATTCGAGAGAGAGAGAGAGGGGGAGAGATGCGTGTCATGAGAATGAGATCCAGAGGTCAAATAGAGCGCATCGAAATCTGTCACCAATAACTTTCAATCGGATGCAAAAGTGAAAAGCGATTTTGGGAAAGGCACGAAATGATGCAGGAAACGACGACGAGCGTTTACTCCAAGTGATACGCCAACATCAGTCAGATACGGATTCGGTCAGATACTGAACACTGGCATGCAGAGTGAAAAATTGGAGAAATGCAATTGACCACCCTTCGAACACCTCGAACTCCCACCGTATGTCGGTATGATCGACGTCAAGTATGAACGGAAAATGTGTGTGAATCTTTGTGAGTGCGTATGCGTCAGTATGCAGCATTAGCTTTTGCAATTTTTCGGATACCTTATTTTGCTGAGGACCCTCCTCCGCCTGTCCATTTTCCTTTGGCCTGTCTTCGATGGCTTTGGGTGTGTGCCCACATAATTTGTATTGCTGTAGCTACGAGTCAAGTTCAATATTATCATTTTGCCAGTGTTCTCGTATCCGAGTCACCGTAAAAATAAAAAATCGTGAAAAAATACCTCTTCTTTGGTAATGGCCAATTCATTCTCCAGTTGCGTGTTCCGCTCGAGCGCCACTCGCAATCGATCACGCACCTAAAATTGATCTTTATTCGTGATTTCATTCCTCCAAGAAAAGGAAAAAAAGAAATAACTGCTTGAATGTGACCGAATATTATGGTTGAAAATAAAAATTGTTTCTGTAGAAGAAAAATTAGGAAAATATAAGAAACATGCCTTTTCGTCCAAAGCCTTATGATGCTCGAAGAGACTTTTAAGAGCTTTCAAGACTTCAACCTCGGAGGATACTCCGGACTGAGCGACTGCTTGCCGCTTCACCACGGTCATTCTGAGTGACCGTTCGTGTCTGGAGACCAAGCATTCCAGGTGTTCCAGCAGAAGCTACAGAAAACAGTAAATTCCAACTTTGCATAACTCTAGCGCCAAGTGTATTAACGAGGCTTCACGCATTAACACAAATCACTTTCTAAGTGACCTACGTACACGAGTATTATTTCGCTCCGCCTTTAGCTCCAATATTTCCTCTTCTTTTTCCAACAAGTTTTCCCTCGTAATGGCGAGCTCATTTGTCAACTGCGATAATTCCTGCAACAAAAACCAATAAGCTCCTTATAATTTTGTGTTCGTGCCATCGAAGAGAATGTTCCATTAACTTATGATTTACGTCAAACTATTATTAAACCATTAGCGAAATTCTTACAGACACGCGAATTAAGTCCAGAAAAGGAAATCATATACTATATGGAAATGTGTTCTCTAATAAAATCCGGTTAGTCATAAAACTCATATGATATGCTCTAAAGAAATATTCTTTATTAAAAAGCTTTCCTATATTGAAGTGACCGACAAAGCTGGTGGCTCTTTAGCCAAGAGACGACATTCAGAGGGCTTTTCTTTATTACATCGCGTTATTTACATTCCAAGCTCCGTCAAGATGAGCCTAGCTATTTATAAATTCCCCTGATCAATATATCCTGCTACAGCTGCACCGTAAAACCACGGAAGGACACGTCGAGGTTCTCTCGAAACGCGAATCCACTATTAACGCGGTATGTACGCATCGTTCTTCGCATCGAGGAAGGGAATTGTCGGTTGAGTATAACGGAAATCCATTTATTAGGGAGTCGAGTATGCCTCCACCTACTCGTGAGCACCCTTTCAGCTTCAGGGATGATAATGTCTTCGATCGAGACCCAGCAGTGTCGATGCTTCCATAAAGGACTCATTATCCAGTAAACGGCTGATTAATTATGGACAGAATTACAGAAAGCGAGAGAGAATTCCATCAGATCGTAACGTAACTTACGGATATGCCGCGCGGTCTAGAGAAACTCGCTGCGCGAAGGAGACTTGCCTAATTTGAATAACAAGTTTTCAAATTTTAATTGTTCCGCACCATCTGCGTCCGTACTAGGCCTTCGCCTATTCTGCATTGCGGTTTTTTCAACAGCAGAATCCATTACCCTCGAAATGTTTCTTCTTCTTCTCTTAATGTCAACTTTACAATTTTAATACCAAACCGGTGAGTCTATTAAGATGTCACGATTCAAAATAAAAAGCAATTCAATACACAAGCGGAATATTTGATTAATAATAATTATTATCGAGCGAGTAATTAGTCAGGTCCGACGGAGTCAGCGGGTTGCAGTGCATTGAGATTTATTTAGTCAGATGTGCCAGTGGCGTTTATCGCGCAAAAAACATTCGCAGTGGCACAATTATCCGAGCACGCCGAATAATTGGCGAGAGTATCAGATATGATTATCTCTGTGTGACCAAGTATAGCATATTGTATACGTGCCACCGATTAATACGTTCATTGCCAAGGCCGGGATAAATTGATCCGTCGATATTCGAGTTTAATTGCTCGTGCTGATCGAGCTTTTATTGGGATCGCGTGCTCGTTGCCATAAGACGATTTCTCGGGTAAATGTAGTTTTTCCTCGCGCAACAGATAAGCTTCTCGTTTATCGCGACTTCGCGAAAGTCACCCTATCGTTGCCTAGATCAACGTGGCGAGCGGATGGATTTTTTTATTCTACAAAATTCCCTTTACGATCGTTGGGTTAGTGGCAAGCTTATCGGGAATTCGATCGTTGCAAGTTAGTCTCCATCTGATACGTATTGAATAATGATACATACAAAGTAAATGTTCTCCTGCTGCGGATAAAGCTTTAAGTACATAATTATCCAAGTACGTAATTGTATAAGTAATTAAATATTTCAGATAAATATCAATAATTACACCGAACTCATCGGAAAATTACCTTGAATATAATTTTATTGCAATCTCAAGAAAATGAAAATCAGTTGAAATCTTAAGATTTTCACAGTGTGGAGAATCATTCTCGCAAATATTTTGTGAGCTTAGTGTCCAGATTCTATAGTCGACAGGAACAAATTTTTTGAACGATGCACGCATAGCGTGGCGCCAGTATGGGAGAAACTATACATACATAGTTCCATTGGTATAGAGTGCTGCCAATTTAACTCTAACAAGGGAATTTCCCGAGTCTCTCCGTTCCAACTCGGTTTCTTTGTCCTTAGATCGTTAAGCTGACTAACAACACGCGTACGAACGAACCTCTACTCCCAATTACACAGTGCAACTCTCTCAAGATAATTAATCAAAATTGAAACTATACAATTAGAGGAACATAGCAAAAGAGTTATTTGTTTACCTGATAATTGGAGACAGGATGCAATGAATCGATTTCACAGGGTGGTTTTCCCTTGTCGTCCAAATATCACGAAATAACAGATTTCAGGTTGATTTACTCTATTATAGAAAAAGCTCACGTAGGATCGTATTATATTTTTCTATTTTATTCTGCGAGAATAAAAAAAAACCCTCCCATGTATCCAATTTTAGCACGCGCGTGTCTGTCTCCCACGAGAAACTTTCCTACGGTCCCGGTTTCCGTCCTCTCTGACTTCCGCGGGAAAGCGTGAAATTAAAGCTCATCATCGGAGGGTCACCATTAAAATTAGCGGTGCACGATACTCGACAGTGGCAGCGAAACTCAGTGTTCAGTTACGAGAGTACGAAGAGAGAGAGAGAGGAGGAGAGAGGAGAGAAGAAGCGAAGAACGAAGGCACTGCAGCGCAAACTCTAACCGAGCTGGCAATTACGCAATTATCTCGTTAAGGGCGCCGTTTGCCGGGAAGGGCTGGCCCTTTCGGAAAACGGCAGCGACCCCTCGAAAAATAATTCGACGAGGCTTCCTCCACCAATTCGAAATTGCTCAATTGTGCTACGGGTTAAAAGGCCCGTTTGCTGGGAGCTTCAAACTTTCCTCTTCTCGCGCATATTCCTCCCCCCTCTGTCAGTAGTTTCGTCACTCATTAACCCTTCCGCGCGATCGTTGCTCTGAGAGTAGGAAGCCCCACCGCCCTTTGTAGCTGCTGCCCTAACTTGGCCCATATAGTTTCTGCGGCCCATCTTCCTTCGCCTAGCTTCTAATTTTTCCCTAATAGCTAACTAACTAACTAACTAAGGAATATCCACAACTTAAGGGTCGACCATCTCCTGCTTACGTCTGTTCGAAAAAGCTGCCGGATCGTTTCTTGGACTTTTACACTGGTCATCTCGGGTCAATCCGCTTCTCGTATCATTGGAATGTTATTGAGAAAGGTTCCAAAGACGTAACCAACACCTCTCGACACAAAGCGTGATATCTTCAGATTTCACGAGAACTGACGAGACCAGCTGTAATACTGATTTTCTGGACGATTTTCCTTCCTTACTTTCCTCCGTCTATCACTCTCTCTCTTTGTCTCATCCCCATCTTGCCCAGCCCGTCACATCCAATTTTCACAAAGGTCAAGTTGCAACAAGGTTCGCGGACGTCTCACGACTGTTATCCACAGGAAACTTTTACCCTTAGTCGTAGTTATTTTCTCCCAGTAGGTCAATGCACGCGCTCGCATCGCATACAGTGTCGTCACAGTGCGGCTCCATCCAGGCGACCCTCGAAAAAGCATCCGGGGCAAGGGTGGTCGTCCGAAATAACACGATTATCGCTCCCCTTGATAAGTCGATCCGCGTGGGCCAGAGTATCGAGAGGATTCGACCAAAGCGATAGACGGCACGCCGGCTCAAACTTAATGGACGACTGTGTGGAATAGGTGAATGAGAGAGAAGAGAAATCGAAAAAATAGAGAGAGAGAAAGAGAAACGAGTGTAGAGGAAAATTTGGTGAAAAGAAAGAAAAAACGCGATTAATCGAGAAAAAAGTATCACTCGGCGAGGCAACCCCGGGAAACGGTCGACTCGCACTGAGGAACGGGGCCGGACGTGCCAGGTGAGCGCGCGAGAGAGAGAGCCCCGAACTCGATTATTGCTGGCTAATCTGCTCTCCTATAAATAGTGTCGTGTCGAGAGAGTGCACGACACGCTGCGCGCTCAACTGCCTGACAGTGAGAGAGAAAGAGTCATGGGAAGCGTACTATCAGCTACCCGAACACATTAATGAAGAAGCACACATTTAAAAAAAAAAAAAAAAAAAACTATGATTCTCGTCGACCTGAATGAATTTTCAGGCGCACTCTTCCCTCGGCGCCATGGAATGCTACCGATAGAAGGGATATAAAAGAAAAAAAAAAAAGTGAATCTGGGTTAGTTGGTCGCGAAGATGCGAGCCTGCAGATAGTGGCGCATCCTACTGCACGATCTGTTCTATATTTTTAACAACGGCGCATCCCCTTTTCGGCGCCAATCTCACTCGCTTCTTTTTTCTTCTACCTTCGACGATCGAGCGTTTTACCGATCTCCCAGTCTTTTTGCGGATTTATGTGTCTGCTAAGCTGAGTATCCAGTGTTTTTACGAGAGTAAATCCGGATCACTTCCGGTGTAACATCGGAGTTCTTGACAAAAAGGTCGCAATTCAATTCGAGAGACTCCAGTAATTTTTTTACGGAGAATCACGGTGAAAAGAGTTGTGAGGAGAACGCAATCGCGAGGAACCAAAAATAACTGATACTCTGTTGGTAGTGTATGTATATATACTACTTGAGTAGAAAATTATCAGAAGTTATCAGGAACACTCGAGGCACGTGAAAGACGCACGGTACATCGAAGTTACCAGGAATTTCCGGTCAAGGATTCACGAATGGAAATGCGCTTGTTAAATGAAATCGCTCGAAGCAATAGCAGCAATTTTCTTGGATGGAAGTGGCGTAGCAAGAGCAGAGGCGAGCAGTTGGTTCGCGTCTCCGTGTCTCCAGTAGTATCGTCTCATTACTATTTTAATGGTATGAGCTGGAAGTATGCAATGCGCAATAGCTGCATAATAATGAGTGTCAGTCGCTTGATTGCGTGACTTAACAGTAATCTCCGAGCCGCGTGTGCGGGATAAAGGCATAGAGCGTTTTACAGCTAGCTTTAGGATATTTTATTTCCAGTGACTTGTTGCACGGATGGCAAAGTGTCCGGGATATATTAACAAGAGAAACCTTATCTTATGCAATCGAGTGCGAAAAGAAGCACCTCGACTTTGCTTTTCTGCTTTGTTTGTGCAACCCGGTTACGCCGAGGGAAATGAAGCTGTTGTCTTCGAGTACAATTGCGTAACGCAAGTATCGCTGATCGTTATTACTCCGAGGATGGTCTCGTTTTCTTTGGAATAATCTCTTGAACAAGATCCGACTTACTCGCACGTATCCAGGATTACTGCTCTCGCGGATCATGAATGAAACTGACCACAAATCCATCAAATTTGAAAAAAGCGTTTAAGTAATATAAATTGTGAGAAATAAAATTGTTTATTTGTCGAGTTGATCGTTTAATTAACCGGGGCAGTAACAGAAAATATATGCATGGAAATCGAACTGAATGACCACATACGCCCGCGCAACCCGCATACAACGCGGGATTTGGGTGCAGTAAAAAAGTGCCCGCACCTTTTTCGTCCAGTCGAATGTGTGTTATTTGCATAACATCCGCAGTCCGACCATAACCGAGTGCTACACGCGGCCGGAGGAATCGAGAGCTCCTGCCAACTCAATTTGCCCCATTTCCAATACTTCCGAGCCGAGCGAATACTCAGTGACCCAGTCACTTGCCAATAACGATAAATAGTCGCTCGACAACTCGCTCGGTAACCTACTAACTAAAGATTGCTAATAACTTGTGGCTGTGAAAGTTAGCTGTGGTTGCGGCAGCAGCCTCTTCCTCTTATCTCTTCGAGCGAACGAGAAAATAAAAAAAAAAGAGTGAATCTAGACACAGCAACAACGATTACGAAAGTGATCCTACTAGAAGTATTAAAAATTATTACAGTCTGACCTAACGATCATGTAAATAAACACAATATAGAGCGAAGATAACTTCATTTCTTTCTCGCATTCATTTTTCACTCAAAGCAACGATTACGAATTAATGAATTGAAAAAACGGATCAAGTTTGCATACCAGACGCACGGATTAAGTCAAACGGGTGCAAAGATTAGCTTGCGTAATTATGCAGATGCTACTTATAAGTATGTATACAACACATGTCCATATGTTCATGTGTTTACAGTTGAACGACTGGCGCGAAAGATTAATTTGCTAGAGTTGCATAAATCGTCTAGTTCCGATGAGAATTGTAAAACAGCTGAACTAATCTGTAACAAGGGAATCGGCGATATGATCGATGAGCTTTAAAATCGGCGGAAGTGTCGGGTCGTCGTCACGCACGTTTTAATCGGGTTTCCGGAGTACAAATTGGGCGTTGGTTTCTCGTCTCTCGTAGCAGTCACATCTGCAACGAGGATACGTACGGCGAACGACGACTAGACGAGCAAAAACGAGTGGTCGAATGAAAAGCGAGTGGGTAAAAAGAACGGACATAAGGTGGTTGGAGCGAGTCAGATAGGCGGCTAGGCAGCTTGATGTGAGAGAAGAGACTTACATACGCGCAGCGTGGCGCGAACACGCTTGAATCATTGGTGCACGCGAGCTGCCTTCATTCATACGAGAATTTAACAGCCGTCTATGGACGGCTCGCTCATAATCTTCCGTCACTGGCTATGTAACTCTCGAAATACATACATATTATGCAAATCTATTATTAATCACAAGAATTTTTCTTCCTATCGATCGAACGTATTCCATTTCGACAAGACAATATTACAAAGCTGTTAAAGAAAAATAATAATAAAATATTCTGCATTTCCATTTATCCTTATTGTTGACTCATAGATGGATTCTGAATATTCTTGTTCTTTGCAGTTCGAAATAAATGCAATTTAACCATTGCTACGAGCTGTGTAGATAATATTAATACTATAATACGATAGAATAATTAATACGCTGGTGAATATGTGAGTGGATTCTCCTTTGGCAGCGTTTAATAGCGAAATTCCGCGCGGTGCTGTGATACTCTAAATGAGGGACCACTCGACCCACTTTCCTCTCCCAAAGTTCCAATAATGCCGCGGACGTTTTAAGCCGATCGAGGGAGGAGAAGGGACAAAAATTGGAAAAATCTTGCGCCGGTGGAATATCAAAGTACCGGGTGGCTAGCGTAAGAGCACCGGCCAATCGAGGACTATTAAAATATCGAAGTTAATTACTAGCAGAAAGACTGGTACAGTGGCACGGTATTCAGGATCTCGTGTTTCCTCTGCGGTAGGTGTATGTATCTGGTTGCTTATTAGGTAGGTATGCGCGCGAGGTGTGGCGGAAAATGGTACTCGCATATATACAATGTGTACCGTATTGGCTATCACCATATGATTCTATCGTCTTCGACCTATAGGTTCCTTCACCCGTTCCCGTTAACTTTGCGGAAGACCCAGTGACAACATTAGTCACGAAGGCTTTTCTCTACCCTCGCTTACACAAGTTATGTATGTCTATGTCTGCTTAGTTTTTCTACTTGCTCGGTCTAACTGACAGCAAAAGAAATAAGCCGATAGAAAGTTCTTCAACAGAGTTTCCTAAAACTTTTCCGATGTGTGCTTTTAGAAATAGCTATTTCTCATGGTCTCTTCGATTTACGAATCAAGGTAATCCGAAATATTTCCAATACATAGATATGAGAAATGATTAAAAAAAAAAAAAGAGAGAATGCTTTAAGAGTACGTGGGTTATGAGAAAAGCAACCAGGATCAGTTTGAAGAGATTAACAAGCGTAGTGTCTTGCACATGTGCATGCCTTCTGTTTTGCAAGCGACATTCCCGGCAATAAATTTCGCGGGCACTGCCTACACCTGTCGAGAGGTTGTCGAGAGGTTCTCAGGAGGAGGAGGAGGAGGAGGACAGGAGTCGCGAGACGCGGACTCTAATACCATGGTAATGGGTTCAAAAGTTCAATCGGTCTTGGCTCGTGCTGTTGCTTAAATCTCTTTACAGTCTAGCAGAGTGTACCGATGGAAAGTATGTATTCAACTTTGCTCACCCACGCGTCTTAGCGTTGACTTTTCGCTGACAGGTTGTGTGGAGTCCGCGGCTCATGTTACTTGCTAATTAGCCCTGAGCGGATGTAAAACATAAAACACCCGGCAGATATGGCCCGACAATGTTGCGCAATATAGTTGAATAGCTCGCTGCGAAGGTACATTGACACTGTATTCTCCGCAATCAACGAAAATTCTCTGGTGGACATCCTACTAGCGCAATTACCCACGACACGAATTTCTCTTGGTATTTCTCTTATTTACCCTCCCTGGCCAAATACGTAATATTATCAGACGAAAGCGCAGACATTAGTAATCAAGTTCTTCAGAGTTCGCGGCTGCGCTCACAATTTTGTAAAACTATACAGTAGACGGTGCATTATGGTTGCCAGTGGTACAGTACTGAGTTCTGTTGACTTGGCAACCCGTAGAGCGGGAATAGTTTCTCGGAGTTCTCTCGTAATGTGTACCAGATGCAACGGAGTTCGCATTGCTACTCGTGTGTGTGCTCCGACCAAAAGCCACCTTTGTCTCTTAATTTCCTTAAGATATGCCCATCCTGACCGCAGCGATCGTCCGAATTTCGTCCGATTTTTCAACTGGAATTCGCCTAGAAAGTTTGACAAATATTCCCTCTTTTCCTCGAAGAGTCAAGAAGAAAAATTCTAAAGGAAACCAAAGACAATGAGACAGGAAGAGAGAAGGAACGAGAGAGAGAGAGAAAAGGAGTGGAAGTACTCAAAGTAGAAGCAACTTTTCCGGGGTGAAGACGCAAAGCCACACGATAAGATTCCGAGGTTGAGAGCAAAGGTTCGTTTGCTATACAGCTCCATTGTTTACCGCGGATCCACGTCATTTATTGATCCGCGGAGGGATTTTCGACAAAGTAAACCAGATAACAGAGCGGGCGGTGTTTGCCAAGCTACGATGGAGATCGAGACACGATAGAAATTACTGAAACTCGCAAAGCTCGGGCGAGTACTCGGCAAACGAACCGTTTGTTTGACCAGCGAAACAAGTACCATTTCTCAGTAACTCGGTGCAAAATGAATTTTGGCATAACTTTTGCCAACTGGTGGATTCGGTTCAGGATTATACGGAACTTCTAACGCAACCTCCGAAACTTGATGCTAAAAGCTATCCCACGACACATCGAGTTTTTCATAACGATATTTTTTATTCGATACCGAGATATTTTTATCTTCTAATTAATAACGTAGATTATTCTTAGTCGTGTAGGAAGATATTTTTTGCAGCGTTCATTCAATGGCTTATATTTATCGATGGAATTACCTGATTTAGAATAATCAATGAGAATCCTTCTCTCTCTGACCCTATGGATCGCTCGAAAGGCGCAAAGATTGCATGCGCGTAATTTCTCGCGGAGCAAAGTCCATAGAAACTGCCGTTTCACATCTGACCAAGCAGGAGCCGCGGTCACGACCTCTTGAAAATATGACATCATACCGCGTTACATGTCTCGCAGGAGTTAGAGACGAATAGCAACGCCCACGCGATGCAATCTTAACTCTCGCAGAAGTTCCGAGGGAAGACGATCTTGCAGTTTATGGCAATCGGGCGCGATCAAACCTGACTACCAACTGCCGACGGCCGTCGTCTCGTGTTAATCGCATAATCGAAGTCGTTGGTAATAATAGAGTGGGTGTATGAGGCCAGTGAACGCCTCGCGCCAGCATTACGAGCAAATGCCACTCATCCGCTAAATAAATCTACCGTCAGAGATCGTGATACGATATGATTGCAAAATTACCATGAACGATATGTACCCAAAGAATTTTCTCGCATCGTTAATCCTTTCTTTCGTTCTAAAACCATTCGATACAAGTCGAACAAATATTTCTGCCAGATTGAGAATTCTTTAGAAGATTTTTCCTCTTTAAAATCTCGTGTCATTCGGACTGTCGATTTTTGAATGGTTTATTATCGTACGAGTATTGGAAGCGTCCTCGAAATAAGCGTTGGAATCGCAGCTAGACTGCGAGCAACGAGAGTCTACGATAGTCTAAGGGTAGTAGCGCAGGGGGTGCGGAGACGAAAGAAGCTAAAAAGAAAAAAAAAGAGAGGAAGAAGAAAAAGAAAAAGGGGAAAAAATAAAAGGTGGGGATTAAGCAGAAAGAGACGGTGGGTGCAGTGGGAGTCCAGTTCTGTCGGTGGCGAGAGAACCGAGAAAGTAAGAAAGAGAAAGAGAGCTGCTGGCTGCTGCTACTGCCGGCTCTCAGGGCGAGTAGTGTGTAAAAGGCGAGGTTCATTCATGCGCCGCCCGCCCACTAGGTGGGCTGGCTATTGATCGCCAAGCGTATATCGCGTGTGCCGGTGCATTGCACCCGCTCACTTCGTCCTAGAAATTTTACCCTAAACTCACGCGCGCTACCTCTTACCCTACGACCACGACCAGTGGACGTTTCGACCCCTCTGCCGATTCCCCTACAGTACCAACACACCCTCGCATACACTAGCTAGCCCCTTCGCGCTTGACCGTTTTTCTCCTACGCACCTCTCTTCGCCTCTCTTCCAAACGAAATATACAACACGCGTAACTACTTACATATCCACACACACACACGAGGTGGATCACCGATTTTTCCGCGTAAAATGCAAAGCCTTATCCAGCAATTGCAGGAAAAAAGAATCGAAGGGATCCACGCCGAAAAATTCGCCGGGCGCAACAGATAACGAGCGAAGCATTGTATTCTGGGTTCTATTCACTCTTGGCGAACTTTCATTCTTTCGCTCCTCGTGGATTTGTTGCGGTCAGACGCGCGGATACCAGAGGTAATGAGTAAGCGGCTACTATCTTGAGCTACTTCCAAAGGAACGTACAGTACGTGTAAGGTTGTTTGTGTAACTAGAAGGTACAAGTTGTAGACTGTTTATTGAATTGGTCGAATGGCTGCGCGCAGGGATAAAGCTTTCGGGATTAGCTAGCATCGTCTGAGATGGGATTAGACGAGCTTAAGAAGTTTTGGAAAGCACGAGAAGGGGAAGTAGTGAACAGGATACCAGAGATTACCCGAGTCACGTTGGAATGGTAAAATATTTGCAGAGAGTAATGTTCGTCATGCGAGCTACGTCCACTGCTATTCCAAATTCTCTGGTGTTCCGTTTGCATAGGATCCTCTCTGGCTATATTCTGTAACTCACCGATAGTCGTATCGAGTCACCACGGCTGACTGATTGCCGCGAATAATGCTTAGGGTAGTGTCAAAACAATTGCGTAAACGGGATTACCCCAGTGATGCGCTATTTTCTTTGTGCCAGGGGCTTCGTCCCTGGTGAAGAGTAATCGCGTTTCGAGGCTCGATTCGTCAGTGAACGATAAACAGTGGATCAGTCCGCGTGATGTCTCTTTCACGATCGTTATTCCTGGTTGATCGAGACGTTTAATGAATTTCCGAGGGAAATATCAAACATTCGGAAGATATTCCGCTTCTATTCCCGCTATCGAAACTTTTGCGGAGCTTCTGGACGGTATTACACGGTGAAACTGCGAGCGGGTCAGTTTTACGTCGGTCGATTCTCGAGTGCGAAAAATAAAAAGAAGAAAAAGCAAAAAGAGAGTTTCCACCCTCGAATTCTTCCCGTCGTCTCTTTTGGCCTCGGGTTTCCGAACCCTTCGCTCTCCATTTTCCCTTCCTCTCTATCTTCGCTCCTCTCAGCTCCTCGAGTTTTTTTTGCAGTCGATACGACGAAACTTTTCCGCAGTATTACGGGCGAAGCGGTCTTTGTATCGCGTCATCGCATCGCGCGGACCGCAGAGGAGGAGGAAAATCGCTCGGGGCATTCTTGGCAGCCTAGCCTTTTTTCCCGCAGACCCTCTGCCAGGATTGCTCCGACGTGAGACACGAATATTTATCCGAACTCTCCACCCTGGTTCTGTCGAGGATTTATCGGAACGCGACGCCGCGCCAACTAAATCCTTCTACTGGAAATTTTCTGAAAAATCCTCTCACGCTTCCCATCGCTGCTCTCCTTCGGTACTCTGACAACTTGTGTTAACTGGATCGAACACCAGTAACGAGCTAACTCGGAAAAGACGAAAATAAGACGAAAATAAGACGCGTATAAGAGATCCTCTAATAGATTTCAACATCGACGCGATATCGACGTGCCATCGATAATGCTTATTGCTTCGCCAATAATAGATTTTTTTTTTTCTCTACACCGATCAATCGGACGGGTCTCGTAAAGCAGTGTACAAGAACGCTAACAAACATCGTTGATTCGTAGAATCAAAGGAGCGAAGTCAAAGGCACTTCCGCGAATACGAATGCGCGAACGAATTACGGATTCAGGTAATAATGCGGCACGAGTCGATCGGAGAGAGAGATACCGTGTCTAATGAAGTCGAGCCGGCAAACCGGACTCGAAAGGTTAAAATTCCGCTGGCGAAAAAAGCGAGTGCGCAGCGCGGTATAAGGTATCGGCACAAGGCTGCACGCAGAATTCCTTATCCCCTTTACGGCCTGGCCAGGGACGCGCGCGGCAGGAGTTGGCAAGGGAAGAAAAAAAAAAAACAATAAAAAACAAAAAGTGATCTAGAAGAAAAGCGCGGAAGGACGAAGCCGAGAATCACGTAATACGAGCCGCTCGAGTGACTCTGCCCTTCGCACTCCAATTGCTCCGAGGTAGTCTGCAATCCAGGGTGCATTACATCACGATATCCACACCCAATCTCCATATACGTGGAACGTAATGGATCAGCCGCAATCGCAAACTCTGCCAATAAATAGGCTCGCGAGCCACTTTTCGCACTTGGCTCGTGAACCGCCTTCTACTGCTTTTGGAATTGCAACAGTAACCACTGTGTGTGTGTGTGTGTGTGTGTGTGTTGGCCCTCGGCAATCATCGTCGACAGTCATCGTCGACGTCGCGCCACGATGCGACTGCCTCTCATCGATTCTTGCGCCTCACCTTTCCTAGTCTTCCCGAGCACAACTTTCCTACGAGTTCGCCGACAATGGAAGTCTGATTGAAAAATGCAATCAGAAACTTACCCTCCATCCAACTCGCTATGCCACTCGAACCACCCTCAATCGGTATACGCGAGTCTACGTCATGCCATGTGCGCCCGAGGAAATCGAGTCTTAAATATTTTCTGTGTGAATCCTATCAATGTTGCATTTACATACAAATTTAATTGAATTTGACTTAATTCAATTTATTCACCGGAGCAAACTTATTGATTTATCCTAAAAGAGTGTACGTACATCGAAGCATGGTTTTATATGGATCCAATATTTTTAAATAGCTATTGGGAAAATTTATCCGATAAATTCTGAATTAATTAGCTGAGCCCTAAAAACTAAAAGAGATCGATGTTAGTCACGGAATTAGGATGAGAATACCGATACAATTGACGGAAACTTTCGAAAGTTCGATAAAATGGTCTCGAGTCACGCGTAATCGGCATAGCGTGCGATTAATAGGAGTGCAGAGGAGAAAAACACGAGGGAACTAATTGGAAGGCTGCGAAGTATCCTTGCCGCTAATATCAATACCTACCTTCTAGTCGCGGTCTCATTACCTTGGGTTCATCTTTTCGTTCATTCACCAAGAGAGCACGCGTTCCCGATGTTCGAGGTACGCTTCTATTCCATTAAAGCGGAGCCGTTTCGCCCCAAGGCGAAATAAAAAGCTCGCCCGTGAAAGAAAGCCTCGTGGCAGATATTTACAAGGAGTAGTGTTTGCGCTCGATTCGAAATATGAGAGCGGATCGCGTATCGCGTATCGCCGACTGTACATATGCACCTACATTGCTTATTGCCACGAATGTGTAGACACTACCAGTGCATCTCAACTGACTCAATCTTCTTCAGTCTATTGGAAATAATCCTTTCAACTTTGTAACACTCCCTCCAATATGAATATGTACCTCCAATTTGGATCTTCAATTTTCGACAATCTGTTCCCGCGCTCTGTTTATCGATCGTCGCTTCAAAGCGAATGTAATTCGTGGTAATTTTAAAATTTCACTGACTGACTAAAAAACTGAATTTCTCTCCTTTCTACGTGGAGAATCGATAATGAATGAACAATTGAAGAATTGTCGGAGTGACTCCGAATGGCAGGTGACAAGGTGAGTATAAAAAATTTTGAAAACTGAGACTCCGAGGAGACGAAGAGGAGACGAAGAGGAGGAAGATGCGGAATTGCGAACCACTGAGGCGGTACATAAGGTTATTGGATTTCCACGACTCTCGAATGGAAGAGTTCGCCGTACTCCGGTAGGAATACATCGAGACTTTTGGCCCCTTTATGTCACAAATCATGCCGCGTGTCGCGAGTCATGAACACGGCGCCCAGTCAGGGCCCCCGTTGCTTCTAACACCTACATTCTCGCTGATATGCACACATACGTAAATCATCAGTTGCTCCTGATACCACCGGGGAATATTGCGTTAAATTCCCCGACGAATCTTTCTAGCCAAGTCGGCGAATAAATCGCACAATAATTAAAAGACTCAATGAAAAGTATGAAATTGTTACCGTCTTATCGAGAGTAATATTCGTAAATGATCTACAAATAAACGAGCCCTTTTGCATAAAGAAGAATTATGAAAAAGAAATATGTATAAGGAAGATAAATTTGTGTAATTGAGACTCTACTGTAGTGGAGGCTGTGAAAAAGCCGAAGCTAAGTGTCAAGTACTTAAATTAGAAGCTACAGTCGCGCTCCCGAGACTCGACACTGCCGAGGAAGTTCTGAAAGCACGGGTACGGTGATGTTTCAGGATTAACTGAAGCAGAAGCAGAAGCAGACGAAGAAGTAGAAGAAGAAGAAGAAGAAGGAGAAGTCCAGTGTTGGTAAAATTTTACACGAGCCGTGTTTTAATCTGCAAAGCAGCACGAAGTAGAGAGACCGCGCCGAATCGGGCGCAAACGGCAGAAGCAATTTCCTCTGAGAACGCTGAGAAAGGAATAGCTAAAGCCAAGACTGCCAAGAGTAATTGCACGACAGTTAAGGATGAAGGTTTACGCGTCCCTCTCTCTGGCCTGGAAGGGACTTAAGTGGATCGAAGATGCAGTTTCGCGTCAATTAACAAAGACGAGCTCTACCTTCGTGGTTCAGGATAGATGCGTTCGATTTTCTCGTGCTAATCACCTCAAGGAGTCGTGTCCGAAGAATCCAAACTGTTAGCACCCACTTAACACCCTGACACTCTTCGATCCACCGGCAGAAAAAGGTGAAAAGCGAACGAAGCTGACTCCACTCGTTGACACGCTAGTTTTAATGACGACTGGTATCCGTATTTGGCACCTTTTGCTAAATCTCTTCTAATTCGGATCTACTAGGTAATACAATTACCAATGTGATTGATACTATTGACGGTATCTATAACGCATCGTTTTACTAACAAAGTTGAAACGCTAGAAAAAATGAATTAAATAGGCACGAAATTCTTTAAGGTTCAGGAGAAACACCTCGAAAATCCCAGGATGGGTGTAGATAATTTGATTTAAGCTCCACTCGACTTTCGAGTCGCAGCATGAGGCAGTGACGAGACCGAGATGCGATACGACGACATACGGTGCAATTACTCTGGTACTACGTGGCTGTGAGTCTGCTCACGGGCTCTCATTAAAAGTTCAATTTAATTCAATCGCCCTGATTCATATTAACAGACTGAATTAACTTAAATTGATATTAAAATTGTTCGTCTAGAGTGAGCCAAACGGAACTCCCGTGCGCCATGGGTCTCGGAATATTTGCAAATAAGGCAAGTTAATGAGAGGAAGGGAAAGCAAGACAGAGATAGATAAATCGGAGCGGAAATATCTATCACCTAGCGATGCACTCAGAAAGTTAAGTGTCGGCGATTAAGCAGTAAAGTTTATTCGTAGCGCGACAGCGCACGAAAGAAATCGCTATGTAAAAATAAATCCCGTTCGTAGGGATTAAGCGTGCGTGTCAATATTAGGCTCCACTTTCCAGGTGTATGTATGTTTGGTGCGGTGAGCAGAGGCGAATCGATACTTGGTTCGAACATATTCAGTCCGATAAAGCGGCTAGCTAGCTGGCTGGCTGCTCGGTAACGCAAAACTAATGGCGAGTGGAGTCGACGGCCGCAGCTGCAACCCACGAAAAGCGGCATCCGACCGCGAACACAGTGCTTGGTTCCCTACTCCCTGCACGCCACGCCACCGACCTACACCGACAAAGGCTATTCCAGAACTGAATGAAGCCTCCAATCAGAACTAATCTCTGCTTCACTGACAAATAAATAAATCGCCGTCAAATCTACTTTTCACCTATTGCTCGCGCAAACTATCTTTCTTGACACATCCAGAGAGAGCCTGTTCGCGAAACATTCCTGCAAGTTGCCAAGCTGGCATTGCTTCTCGATTTACAACTTTTTTCTCTCACTTTACGAGTTTGCGGAAGTTTCGGGTATTGGAAGACAAGAAGCTTTCCTCGGGACAAGGAGACGCTCTTCACCGTAGTGACCGAGTGAGCAAGCTTGTAAGAGGTCTACAATATAGCCTTTACCCTCTAGTACTGCTCAAGTGCTCTAAAATAGTTGTAAATACGCTAAAAATCCTATATCGATGATTCGAGTATTATCGATGCGATAGTAATAATTAGTAGAGAATCAGATGAATGTGTTCAGTGAGAATGATAGAGAGTTAATAAATAATTGAGGAGATATTTCGCGCCAAAGCTAATACCCTATATCCCATGATGAATCTACCTAGTGAATGTCCCTTTAGGCCGAGCATTCGACGCAATAAATCGCACTAATAGAAACTAGCCGGATACATCGGACGAAGAGGCTACTGAGCCCAGGATGGATTCACTGGCGACAGTTCCATTACTAATCATAATTAATTAGCAAAAGGGCTGCAAACCCGGTAGGGTAGCAACAGCGATCGTCGCCAGATTTCATTACGATCCCCGTAACCACATTACTCTGGTTTACGGTCCGCATCCGAGGGAAGCTCGGCCCTATCTTCTCTCGCGGTTCATTGCCTCTTTTTTTGTAGCGACTGCCTTTTCACGCTCGGTTTATTTCTAAATGGCAGAGACACGATAATGGAATAATAACGATGGAAGAAGCGGGTGAGCGGATTTCGCTTTTCACCACACGAGCGAAGAGAGAGGGGGAAAACAGTGGCGAAACAGAGGCGAAGGATTCATTATCAGCAACTGCCGCCTCGTTCCCAGCTTTGTCTCGTGGATATACGTGTCAGTAGGTCAGCAAATAAAATTGCGCCGGGTTTGAATCTCGACAAGGGTGAAAGACCGTTAGCGACGAAACGCGATATGTATATGTATCCGCTTCGCTCGGTTCTCCGAGGTGCACTGATCCGAAGATCGACCGACGCGAGTGGCGCGAGTCACGAGGAGAGTCCTCCTCCACCGGGGATTTCTCCTTCATTCACGGCGCAGTGCTTCCCGAACCGTTCGATTACGCTCGCGTTACTTTCACGCGTGATTACGCGCACGCAAACAGAATTATCCTTTCGATTAGTCCACGCGACCGACGAACGAGAGGAAGAGTAAGCGAAGACGAAGCGAACGAGGGAGAGAGCTACGAGACGACGAGTGGCCAAGTAAGTATGTATACAGTGCACTTATGATGATCGACGAGCCACCGCCACCACGTGTACGTATATATCCTACCGGCCTCGGTAGTTGTGTGAGTCATTGTGCCTGACCAGCCTGACTGTGAATGGAGCGTGAGGAAAATCCGACGAAGCCAGTCGCATAAATTGCCAGTGGGAGGATTATGACCGCGATCATCGACCAAATTCGACGACCTGACAATTACTACTGCTCCTTTTCGCGCGCTCTAAGCACTATAATTTTCTTCGAATCTTAATTTTAAATTAATTACGTGTAGTGTAAAAGGACTTAAATAAAGCGCGCTTTTCTTTTATATCAAATGAATTTCTGGTCAAACTTTTTCATGCAACAATCAAAGTGTACTCCTTTCTTCTCCAATGGCAAAACACTGAAATGATTTCGTGAGCACGATGCTTCAAGTGAACGAACGAATGCAGACCTCTATTAAAGCTAGCGGCGAGTTTTTCGAGTCGCCCTATACGTGGGACACACAGTGCGCTCGTACACTAGGGGGTAAAAGCCAATCGGCGGCCCGGATGGATCGATATTACCGACGGTTTCTCTCCCTTATATTCCGCGGATATATCAATGCGAAGCATTGTACTCCTTCCCTTTGGTACCAAAGACACACACGCGAACAACACGAGCCCTCCTTCTAAACTCTAAAACCAGCCGAATCATTCTGAAAATCTCTTATTATGAATTACTGCAACTTAATCCGAATTTTATTTAACAAATCTAGAATGTTATTAGTAGGATTGGTTTTTAGGACAAAAATTCTATCGCTGCCAATACGGATTAACGATACATTTATGTCGCTTGCCAAATACGGCAAAAACCTACTGAAAGGATTCGACTTCTCTCTGCAGAGTTGCTTTGACGGGATACGATGCCCTCGAGTTCCTTGGGAGCCTCGCTGTTCTGTGCGGACAATGAAACCCCTGGTAATGATTAGCCCACGAGTATCCTCCTACTGTACAACTAGTGTTATTGACGTGTTGTATGTACCGAATTATGGAATTTTCCTAAATTCCATATTACTAACTTCAAATAAGTCCTATCATAATCTAATAAATTGCAATTATTAAGTATAATTATTACCAGTAGTTTATTGAACTCGAAACAATTTGTATACCTTTCCCCATCGAGAGTATTCTCGCCCTAAGTCATCGCGGCAAATAAAAATGATTGTGGCTTATTAAGAAAATTGAATGAAGCCGGGTTCCCCGTCGCCAAGATGTTCGTAAGACCCAATAGCATTGTTCTGGAAATGACTAGAGGCCCGAAGAGCTACACGTGGACACGATGGCTGCGAGTACTCGACTCTATGTGCTCCCGAGGCATGTAAGCGGTCTGCATACATGCTCTGCTGTCAAGATTCATGTGCGTTTCCGGCGGTTTGCCGTTATGCGCGTATATTGCTAGGAATTGGACCACGACGCGCGTAATATTGGCGCTCGATGCTTCACAGACCACACACATTTAGTTGGGCCGATCAGAGAAAAGGTCTAATGGCAGATCGATGCTGGTTGCGTACCACGCATACGTCCGTGCATACATATGCGACCACGGAGAAAACTCATACATATCTACTGTATTACCTCCTTATTATTGTCTCCCCATTCTCTACTCCTTTAATTAAAGTACTCGGTAAATGGTCCCTCGTGAGTGTCCCATTTCGTTCTGTTACACCTCTCTGCTCTCTCGGCTGAATATTAATTAACGCTTATCAAGAGCTTAACATCGTCGTTCCCGACGAGACAGCTTTAAGGTTCGGTTAAACGTAACGTAAAATACCCGTTGCAAGGATAAACGCGATTAAGAAGGTGCGAGCTGTGATCAGTTTACACTCGGCACTAGTGTAATTCTAGCTCGTGTCAGGAAATAAAGAAGTAAATTGGAGTTTTATCGCGAACGACGCTGTGGGAGGGTATGAGAATAATGCTCGCAAAAGAAACTGCTCGCAAAGCGTATGCCAGAATGGTAACGTACTAGCACCGCCTAAAATCCATACTCATTCTGCAAGCATTATTTTAATGTATTCCTACTGGTTCATTGTGGATGAAACCTCAGACTTTCGCCACGTTGGTTGCATAGTCTGAAAATCAGGGTGGATTACGACACGACAGCTTGTCATGTTCTATCTCAAGGAGATCGTAAGGAACGCGAGTCGCGAAACATTACACCCCAAGGATAAATTCGAGCTCCATTTTAATTTCTACCCTGATATTTCCTGCAGAGGCGTGGAAGGAAGGCTAGCCTTCGACACTCAATTATCGAGGAATCTCTCCTACAAACTGTACTATACTATCGGAGAGACATTTGCCTCAAGTACCGTGGAGCCTCCCTCCCACGTAAAAGGAGTATGTATGCAAAATTTCATCCTACAATTTTCTCTTATCCTGCGATCTTACCAGCTCGTGAAAGGAAACAATCGAGTTTTGTGTCATCCAACGGGCTTGTACCATTGCCAATAATCCTATCATTAACTCGAACGATGAGCATCGTTCTCCGCTATTCAAAATATCTGACCAGCGCGAATTCATTGTGTTATTGAGGATCTGGGTAAATATTTGCTGATACCAATGACTAATTTCTCAGGGATAAGGTCGTGAAAACTGGGAAAAATTTACATTGAAAAATGCCCTTATCGCTCAATTTCGTACAAAATAAACCGATTACTGTTAAAAAGGCCACTATCTACAAGAATATACCTAATACATACATCTATACATGAATACAAGAATTCCGGGAGAACAATTTCCCCAAACAATTCCGCTTTTCAGGGTAAACGGCAAGACAATAAGCAGTATAGAATTATTCCCGTTATTTTTATAGGCATGACAGGGGTAAGGGGCAGTCCGCGTACGGGCGAATTCCTCTGAATGAGTCCCGGCGAAAGGAGTGAAATGCGGACGACAGATTGTCAATAGTTTACTGTTATATGGCATCGGTCCAATTCTGCAAATCGACTACTCTCCGCATGGGGCTCTGCCGGTACCTCTGCTGTAAGCAGCAATTGCGCGCGGACTAATTGCAGATAATGCCCAGCGAATTCGGCGTCTGGTAAAAAAAGATACGGGAAAATTTCGACGGTGCATGGTACAGCGTGTGACAAGACACAAAATACGTATCAAGAATCAAAGTCGGATTAAAATAAGTAGGCGCGGAGGAGTGTATGCCAAGGTACAACATTCAGTTTTACTCTGGTCAAGTGCTCGTTGAGCACGATGCATTAAGAACAAAGAAGCTAAGAACCCTGTTACCGCGCGGCTCAAGGTCGTGGACTTTTCAAAGATGCGCAGTCGACTCTAATCGACGCGATCTTCTCCTGTGAAAGCGACAGCGTCTTTCAGGAATGAAACTTGCCGGTGCATCGATGTAGATATAGGTAAGTGGGCTAAAAGCGTGAGCGCGATTACCGCGAGAGGTATGTATGTACCGGGGAAAGATCCTTGACGATACGGAAAGACGGCTTTGTCGAGTGACACTTTTGCTCGATGGTAGACACCAATGAAAAATTCCAATTCCTTGAACGGGGTGCAGATTCCAATGATCGTATTCTCTTACGACGGGGTGATGCGTGCAAAATGCACTTAAACAATTCCGCCGTCGAAATTGACCAAGTACATAGTGCTGGCAGAGCGTAAGTTAATACGGTACATCTCAATTCTCCACGATTCTAGTAGCGTTTTCCTCCTTTGCATTTTAATTCATATTTAGCTGCGCTGTCTCGAGTGGCGAACGTAACGGTGACTGTAACTATTAACGAAACTACCTAACGAATGAAAGACTATCTTTCCTCGTAGTTCCTGTTCGCAACTTATAGTTGCTAACAATTGCTGCACGGTGGAATTTCGCGTGAGCGAGAAACTACTTGTTTGCGGAGATATCGCAATTCCAATGGAAAAACGATCGTTCATAGGGAGAGACCGATCGCGCGAGTCGTACTCGGCATATCTCTCGAAAAGTGGGACACGACGAAGATAACATCGCGACTAGATTGTGTTAAATCGCCTCGACGGTAATCATTACGTAAAGCCGCGAGACGATTACGCATCCAGCACCGACATATGTCGTGTAATTAGAGACATATCAGCGTATCCCAACGGAGGAACGGTAAATTTAGTTAAATTTAGCTAAATTCTGCTAAATCCGCTCCGTGGAGGTTCAAACTCAAGTTGAGAATTTCTCTGACAATGAATGGTGAGTGACTGCGCGGACGCGCGGGCGCGTACTCGGTTTCGTGCCCACACTAGTGAACCAGTTCGCCCACAAACTACATAATAGAATAGTGGGGCTAGATGAAAGACAGAGGGAAAAATATTCTGCGCAATCCACGAGCGTCACGAGCGTCGCTATCGGAGCATGATAACCGAGGAAGTGTTTTTCACGGGGCCAACTTTATCGCAAGCAGGATATTGATCTCCGTTTCCTGGTTAATCGAGCGAGCCAGCACGTGGAAGTCCGGGATCCGGCACCCCCCGTAGGGAGGGAATGAGAGATCGCCGCCGCGAGCTCAAGAGAGCAAGTGGAACGTAGTACGAGAAGATTAAATACCTGAGGTATATTGGCGTTCATCTGGCGGTTAAGGAAATCCCGCTCTTTCTCGACCTCCTGTAGACGAGCTTCGGCTTCCTGAAGACGGCCTTGGTGCTCGGCCAGCGATTCCATAAGCTTGTCCCGTTCATCGAGCATCTTCACCATCAGCTGCTCGAAGTTCGCATCCTCGCCGGAGAACTGCGAGCTCCGCTGGCTGATGCTGTCCTCCGCGATGGTAGGCATCACGTCGCACATCATATTCCACATTTTGCGTTATCCTGCCCGCGACAAGCGCAGGCTCTCACCGGGGGAACCTCACTTCGGAGGCAACACGAAAAACACAAACGGTAAAAGGACACACGCGCGAGGGCTTGCGGCGTACCAAGGGACACGAAGGGAGAACAACGTAAGTAGGAAGTTACGACGCAAATATCCGCGCACTCGTTAACTACAGACGACCAGAGCAAGGATTTCTTTGTGGCTGATTTTACCACTCCGTCTATTCCTCTGGTTTGCCTTTGTCGAAGCCCTGACAAACTTGGCTACACATGTTCTTTGACGGCTTCGACGATGACCTCTCGTACTGGTCGCCCGCTGTCTCCTGGACCAGCGGACAGTCGGTCGACTGCGTTACACTCACGAGAACTGATAATCCCACTGGTAACCGTGGTATCCTCGCAGGAGCGGCGTCCGCTAGCTAATCATCGCTCGCGGAAAAGTTGGCCGATGCGCGGTTGAATGTCACCCGGCCGGCGAGCAACCGACGACTCAAGGTTCCGAACCACCAAACTCATATCCCCGTGACGAAACCAAGGATGTTCGAAGCATTTTCTCGGGCATGAGTGGCCAGTCGCCTCCCCCGAGGGTTGATTCCTCTTTGCGCAGCTTGCTGAGAGGAACCCGGCGACCGGCGACCGGCGGCCAACACTGGCACCCGCGGCGAGCGTAAGGCAAAAGCAGAGACCGCGAAACGCCGCGCCGGGAGAACGATCTTCAACTTCTTTCCCTTCTTCCTTCTCTGCTCTTTCACCGCTCTTTCTCCTCTCTCTCTCTCTCTCCCTCTCTCTCACTCCCTGTATCCCTTTTCCGCCTTCTCTCGTTCCCTTGGGCCGAAATCGATCGGCGAAAACGCTTCGCCGAGAGGACTCACTCCCGCGAGAAGACACACACGGGGTGCACGCGATCGCTGCCGGCCGTAGATCGATCCTGAGGGGGCGAGCGACACTGGCACACGCACCTAGGCACACGAACGCGCACAACACCGAAGAGAGAGGGAGAGAGAGGGAGACAGCCGGACAGATAAAGAGATCGAGGTACAAGAAAGGGTGGAGGAGCACAGAGCGACCGGGATAGATTGAGAGAGAGAGAGAGAGTGAGAGGGAGGAGGGGAGGGAGGGAAGGAAAAGATCAGGGAAGTTTGACAGATGACCGTAGCTCAAGGAGAAAGAGGGGGAGAGAGGGAGAGAGAGAGAAATTGTGTTGTGTCTATCACTACATGTACAGGGAAGAACTCCTAGGTGCTGCTGAGGACGGCAGCAGGACACGCGAGGCCACGGCTGCTCTCCCTATCCATGGCGAGACGAGCTGATCGAGGCGGGTTAAAACGGGTTAACCGACTGCGTGCCGAGTGGTGACTGCAAGTTGCAACTTGGGTGGACAGGCCACGGCGCGGTCGGCCCTCAGCCGAAGCCGGGCCGCCGAGCGAGCTGACAGCCGTGGAGATCGTTCTTGGAGCGATCCACACGTCGCGCGAACACTCTCGAGTCTCGAGGAGACTTGTACTCTGCTCGTGAGCAGTATACTGCACCGGCGGCGACGGATCCGTGTCGAGCCTTGCTGGAGGTAGATGGCGGCCGGCCTTCCCAGCACGGCGATTTACCGAATAATCACAGAACGCGAAAAGTCTGTTGGTCTCTCTCCCTGAGACCGCCGCAGTCGATCTGGTGCTCTCTGGACTCGCAGGAGGATTTCGGCGAGCCGAAGTGATTTCGTTATCACCATCCGAGGCTCGGCCAAAGGAACGATTCCGAGCGTACGTACGAGGGGTGCGCGCCGCGCGGGTCAGCCTGCGACGATCGGCATTTCGTGGGCATTATCGCGGAGAAGCCGAGCACTGACACACCTACGGCTCGTTCCTACCGCCCAGTCTCTACGCTACTCCATTTCCGATACCGGCGGCCATCTTGCGCCCTGACGTCACCCACCGAAGCCGAAGGTGCGCCCGACCAGCGCCCGACTCCACCCGAGCGCCCGTGCCGGCTTGAGCTGCCTGTGTTGGCTTGTGTGCGATCGTACGCCGTACAACCAATCCCTCCTCCCTCCCCCCTTCGCATTCTCCTTCTCCCTCTCTCTCTCACATACTGCCTCGCTGGTCTCCTTCGCCTCTCTCAACGCTCAGGCACTCAGGCTACGTTCTCAACAAGCCGCACACTTCGCGTCGATCGATCTGGAATCTGGATTCCTTGCCCTCCTCGTGCCGCTCAACGCGCCAACTTGTTTGATCCTCTGCTTTGACTGCAGCGTGGTTCGCCTATTCGTTGAATGCCGCGCGATAGGCCGCTATATCTTCGCGCGAAAATCCCTGTTCGAATTCGCGAGGAATAGAGATTGCCGAATGCAATTCGACTGCGCAGATGGAACGTAGTAAACGTTAAAACACTCGAATGAGAGAGTTGGTCCAGCGCCCGGTACAATCGCGCGATCCCAAATCCACAGCAATTTCCGATACAGTTTAACGCGATTATAGCAGAAATTGCATAACGAAAGAATCAGCGATATATCGACGTGTTATAATATATTTTAAGAATAAAGATTATACTAACCCTACAATATTCAGCCAAAGTTCGTTTCTCGTTTGATACCCGCACCGCGAATCGTACAGCATCACTGTTTCATCTGCGTCATGTGCAACATCCACCCCTCCCGAAATCCTGCGAACAAGTATCCAAAGGTTCCAGATTCACGAATCGTTGCAATAAAAATATCGACCCTCCGAAACCTCGAAAGATATTGACAAATATTGAAGTATATTAAAAAATATTAGATTCTCACCGAAATTTCATAGAGAAACCGTTACGATCACCATCCAGAGATTCCAACTCCGCTGTTCCTTGAGACATCTGTGGCTGCATTTCATTGGTTCATTTCGATTGCAATCACAATCGTGACATAGGAACGTGGATTAACAGATATTCGAAAGTTCGCGGCAAATTTCGAATATGCCATATTACATTACATTTCGTAAAAAATTGCTTTTAGTGAAATTTTCGGCATAATTAAATGTGTTGCGGCACTTTCAACCATATCGCTTTGCATTACGAGTATTACAAATTGCAACGATAAAGGGGATTCTGCTGATTTTAATGTAGAAAGCAATGAAATAAATTCAATTTTACCAAGTAAACGCAGAATAATATCCAAATATTCGCGATTAAAGTCTATATTCTATGTATGCAATACGATGAGAAGAATAAATCGAGCGGGAGTGAGTTTCAGAAGACGGAGACTGCGCTGCACCGAGAGATGCTGGATGATCAATACCTAGCGCGGTGCTGGACTCTGGACCAAGAAGTAGAGGCAACAGAGACAGAGAAAGGGAAGCATCATGAAAACAGCGACGCATACTTGTCCGAAAGAAACCAGCGGTAAATCTCAATTTGTTTATCATATAAATTTGAACGCGAAGTGTGTTATCAATAACAGTTTCCGGCAACAGTGAATTGTGTCCGAGATTCACGAATCTCGCAGTGATCCGCGTGACACGGCTCTCAAGCCCCGCTTTTCTGTGCACACCCCAATGCGGTTGTGAACGTGATCAGTGTATTTGACTCCCAAAAATGTATTTCATTTCTATTGGATATATTCCATTGCTCCTTTCGAGAAGAAATACTCGTATTCGCAAAAATTAGCAAAAAAAATAAACGCCCAATATAAAGCTTCTTGAAGTAAACAAAATATCCTTAGCATAATAATAGTAATAATAATTGTTAGGAATAGCTATAATTGGAAAACATTCAGAGTATCATAATCAGACGAATTATCTGTTTAATAATACGTCGATTATTTATTAAAGTTTTAGATTTTCCCGGTGGTGAGTCCATCGAGGATATCGCCGAGACGGTCGATGAGTTGCGTGAAAAGTTGGCAAACATGAAGAGGCTAATGGAAGAGAAAAAAGGCACAACCCTCGGCGAGATTAGTGCAAGAAAGAGAAAAGAAAACTCGGACATAATAAACGGCAACTTTTTAGCCGGTGTATTCGTATTGGCTGTGATTGTCATCACCAGCGTCAGTCTCTATACTTTTTACAATTTCGGCGTTGCGATCTACAGGAAGTTACCCGCGCTCCACACGGAACTCTAATTCCGAAAGGTAGATCCAATTGCACCTGCACAGAAAAAAAAGAGTCTTTATTGTTTTACCTCATTAGAGCTACATACTATGTTTCAGAGAAAAACGTGCAATTCCATTGCAGCTATGCAACAACACAAGGCAGAGTTTTGCAAAACTGGTGATAATGACAGACACTGCAAAAGTTCGATCTGGAATCAATTGATCTGTCAACACCAGATGTGCTTACGTCGAAGCAAGAACGCGGAGTACGTATGTATGTATCTAAATTTGATACTGGACGAACCACGAATCCCGTTACGAATCTGAATCCTGTCCCATACGAGAATCCTTTCGACAACGCGTCAAAGCCAAAAAAAAGGCAGAAGGACCGAAAGGGATCCGTTAGCCATCAGTCGCGCGACTGGTGGCATAATGCGATGACGACACATCACGGAAAACGTCAAATCCGCGGGGAAGTTCCTTTCATGTGCATTTAAAAGAATCAACGAACATTTTGTAGTATTTTTTCAATTGACGAGAGAGAGATCCTCGCGTTTCATTCGAATGTAGCGAAAGCAGTATGTATTAGCATACGTTCTAAGATACAGATTCTTCGTTACCCGGCGATGCAACGGCGACTTTGAGATCCCACGAAGAAATCCATCCAGTCAAGTGACGACAACGTTTACACATCAGGAAAGAGCCTTAAAACGAATTATTATAAAACTACTCCCTTTACAATATTCGTTCTTGTGCGCTTGTGTAAATTAAAAAAGAATTAATTCGACGATTAGACAGTGTACTATGTATCTCGTTTCGGCTTTTACGAAGAGCAATTCCTCTTTCCTGTTCTCACTGTGAACGGATTTACTTCGACGGCTAAATATAACACGCGTTTTAGCCATAGTTCGATCTTTCTACAATACATATTGTTGTATTGCGATTGAAAGGAAAGCATCCAGAATTCTTATGCCATCTGCCAAAAGACCGATATCATTGTAACGCGCGGTTGCATAGTATGAGCTTCTTCCCACATCGACATCACTGGATTATATTCCATTCCATTAAAAGGATTATATTCTACATACGAAGTGTTCGACGCCCCTCGCAATCTGTTCCGCGACGCGGCGTCACGCGACGTGCATTCTACGAGAAATATAACTGGAGACTGTCCCTTTTGTCTCGATCAATCTGATGTAATTATATCGTGAAAAAAAAAAAAAATAAAATTTCGACCCAACGGAGAACGTGATTCAACGTCTAACAGACAATTAAGCGACTCTCATCGTTCATCGCGAGCAAATACGATAACAAACGCTTTTATTGAGCAGCGAAAAATAATATGATGACATAGAGAAGTGTTTTTCTAATAAATCCTGCGAGTAGCAATAAATCAGCGATTTGTGCAATCGAAAAAGTGGGTCTCGTTGATCGCGTGATACAAACTAGAATTTAATTTTCGGAATTCAAAAACGTTACAGATATTTAATTACATAAGTACGAGAATTATATTGGTAATACTATTATACAAGTTTTTATCCTAGCTTGAGAAATTGTGACAGAGAAATTCGCTTGGTAAGCAGAGAACCACCGTTGTATCGATATTAATTATAATTAGTATTTAAAACCGCGGTCATTCTCGTCAGCACATTATATTCCCTTGTTGAAAATCGAATTTTCGACTCGTAAGGATTCTATACTACTACTCTAGTATTGGATTGTACTATTCTTGTTGCTAAAATAAATGTAGATCTACTTACGAAACACTTGCCAATTTTCCAGCTACGAGAAAGTGCAGTTGACATTCTCGAAGATTTTTCTTACGTTTCACTTATGCTGCTTAATTCAACATTAGATCTTGGAAAAACTCTCGCTGTTCGTCGGGTGCCTGCGGGTAGAACCTACATGGAAATTAACGAACAGCAACGTCGCCAATATTCAAGTACACCTTTAATTTGGAGGTTTAATAATCGCTGTACTGAAATCGTGATACACTTACACACTTTTTCAGCAGCTCCAATTGATTATTATACTGCATTTTGTAGATTGAAATATTGCATCAGTATTTAATGTCGTGTTAAGAACGTTATTTATTTCGATCAAAACTCACCGTGATTATTAAGAAGGCCGTGAGAAACAGAACGGTGGATACCAGCACACAAACTACTTCGTAGAAACGCAGTCTGAAGAGAATTGTTGGCAAAACTAACAATTTGAAATACCACATTTTTTCGCGATACACGATGAAACTTAACTGCACTGACACTCACTACGAAAACTGAAACATTTTGCAGAAAGAACAGAAGAACCGCCTTGTAAGGAACGCGACTCACGATTTACGTACGCAGTTACTGAGTAACGGCCAAATTGAATTTCGATGTAGCGCTTCGATCGAGAGTATCGATAATTCAACGACTATCGATATCGAATTGCGATAATCGAACGTCGTCAGTCGTCTCGAAAAATTCAAATTTTTCTTTAAGTGTTGGAAAAAAGTTCTATTACGTATTCCAGTACTTTTGAAATGATGAATTTTGATTTAATATTTCAAATCGTTAATGTTACTTGTCTGTAACGCGCGCTCGTGTTCTTAATAACCTTAACGTGAGCGAAGCACTTGTGTGACAAAATATTACTAAAAGTATTCATTGTAGACCAGCAAAAGAAATGTGGCTCGTTAATATAAAAGGACCGAGGTGTTGGGACAGGTATGTACAATACTGTCTAATTTCTCTGTAAATGGAATGATCTGAATATTTATAGAATTTCCACGTGATTTTAAACGTTCCATTAACTTGTGTTTAATTAAACTAAAAAGAATCTAAAATCCGTCATATCTTCTCATCATATCATCATATGTTTTCTTTTTTCAGTCAAATCTATTTGTTCTATTATAAGAAAATACGGCCGGCAAAACACCTATTACGAGAGTACTATACACACCGGTATTTCCAAGTCTCATACTCAAAGCTTTGAGATTCTTTGAGAAATTGACGTTTAAAGCTTATTACGCATAGTTTAATGCTAAGAAGGTTTCCTTCGAAATGCGTCTACTCGTTTTTATCAAAAAGAGAAAGTATTTTGGTCGAGAGGTGCGAAACCGACATTGTAACCTACAAAACTGAGAGGAATTTCTTTACTTTGAATATTCTGAAGAAACAGTATGACGATGAAACGCATTCAGCACGCACGACCATTCTACCATCGCAATCGCAAATTGTCATTGCCGGTGCTGGCACTGTCGCCAATTCAGTTGCTTACCACCTTGTTCTTAATGGTTGGAACGATGTCCTTGTTTTGGAACAAGATAAGTAAGTCTTACACACCAGAAATCAACTGCAAATTATATACGCTATTTTAATTATTATTCACCGATATATACTTTATTCAGAATTGGAAGCGGAACCTCCCATTTTGGGTCCGGTACCCTCGGTTTGTTTAAAGCCATACCGCATCGGAACTTAATTTCCTATAGTATTAAGTTATACCAACAGCTCCAAGAAATGGGACACGACATTGGATTAAAGCAATGCGGAAGTATAAATTTGGCGCAAACCAAAGATAGAATGATAGCTTTAAGAAGAAGAATGGCATATAATGTACCAACTGGTTTACACTGCGAAGTAATGCTCAGTATACTACGGACCGTGACAGTAACAATGTATACGTAATGAGTGTAGAATGTATCAGGTTTTAGGAAAAGAACAACTGAAAAGACTGCATCCCTATTTGCATGTAGACGATCTCGAAGGTGCAGTTTGGATACCGGAGGATGCAGTAGCGAATCCTCGTGCAATTTGCGAAGTTTTAGCTAAGCTTGCGAGGCAAGGTGGAGCACGATATATAGAATATTGCAGAGTCGAAGAAGTAGACACTGAAAATGGCACTGTGAAGAGTGTAAAAACTAATTGTGGCACGGTCCAATGCGAATACTTTGTTAATTGTGCTGGGATGGTATATATCTGTGTTTTTATACGTATTAAGCTTTGCGTTGTACTAAACTATTTCCAGGGCAACTTAATTGAATCTAAATTTTGCAGTGGGCTCGAGAATTAGGACTGAAATGCAATCCACCCGTAAGAATTCCAGCGTATCCAGCGCAGCATTTTTATGCAATTACCCCAGTCTTTTCACCAGAATTAAGCTCGAATTTACCATGCATTCGCGACTACGAATCGCATTCTTACATGAGAGAATGGCAAGGTATTTTTGTTCAAATTTGTTTCGAAAGCAATTTGTTCATGGAATTTTTGAACGATAAATGATCATAAAAATATATATGTATTTACAGGAGGACTACTAGTCGGTTGGTTCGAACCAGAAGCGTCACCAGCATTTCAAAGTGGTAATGTTCCTTTGGAGAATTGGCGAGATTACATACCTAATCATCCAACTCATTGGAAGCCTTTGTGGGAGAAAGTAACTCATAGGATACCACTATTAAAACAGCTTCAGCATCCGAATGTATATAATTGTCCAGATAACTTTACTCCAGACGGCCGATGGATTCTGGGAGAGAGCCCCGAAGTGAAAAACTACTTTGTCGCGGTGGGAATGAACGGGAATTCGCTGCAAGGTATTATTTTACATTAGAAACACCTAATAATAATTGGAGGGAAAGAAAAAAATATTCCAAAAATCGGTGTTTTTTTTTCAGGCGCTGGAGGAATAGGCAAAGAAGTTGCGGAATGTTTAATAAATGGCGAATCCACACAAGAATTGCTTCCATTCGATGTACAACGGTTCCTTGATTTACATAATAATAAGCATTATTTACAGCAGAGGATAAGAGAAGTGGTTGGAAGAAATTATGCAATATTGTATCCACATCAATGCGAATATAAATATGCGCGAAAATTACGTTGCTCACCATTGTATTCGGTATTAGAAGAACGAGGTGCTGTATTTGGTGTAAAAATGGCTTATGAAAGGCCGCTTTATTTCGACTCGACATATAGAAGTATGCTCTCTTTTTTCTTTTTTTTAATTTTATTATAACCAACGTAATTATTCTGCAGATAATAATTCAGTAAAATGTGTAAAAATACGTGACTTTCAGGGGGGCAGAAAAAACCAGTTATGCCACCAGGTAGCTTTTATAAACCGAAATTCTTTGATTTTATGAAGGAAGAATTTCTGGCATGCAGAGAAGGCGTCGGCATCATAGACATGAGTTCATTTTCAAAGATAGAAGTTAAAGTAAGTGTAGAGATTAAATTATTGCGATTAGTAGAAAAGTTAATGCCTTTTCGTGATTGTAGTCTAGTCGATGGGAAGTCGTCGAATACCTTCAACAATTGTGCTCGAACGACGCAAACATACCAGTGGGTGGAATTGTTCACACTGGTATGCAAAATGAAAGAGGTGGCTACGAGAATGATTGTATGCTAGTGCGACAAGCTGAAAACAGTTATTTCATGGTCTCGCCTACCTCCCAGCAAACCCGAATTTATCAGTGGATGTCTCGGTAATTGAAGATCGCATGTACCTTTTTTGAAAAAAAAGACATTAATATTTATTAAAATACAAAACTTTTTTCCAGGCATTTGCCTGCAGATCATTCAGTAGGTTTAAATGACGTAACTTCGAAATACACGGTAATAAATTTGGTTGGACCAAAATCCACGGAATTACTCTCTGAACTTTCTAATTCAGATCTTAATCTGACAGCCTTTACCTATAAGGTAATTTTATTAATTCGCAATTATTTTTAGTAATAAGTCGTTAGAATGAAAAATATGACTAATTTGTACAATTAATGAAATTCAACAGAGTGTAAACGTAGCTTATGCTTCTGATGTGATGGTAATGGCATTTACCCATACGGGTGAATGTGGATATTGTTTGTACATACCCTCGGAATACGCGCTCCACGTGTACTCGACGCTGATGGAAGTAGGCAGAGATTTCGGTGCGCGAGACGTTGGTGTATTGACTCAACGTTTTATGCGAATAGAACGATTCATTCCATTTTGGGCTGAAGAACTGACACCGTATACTACACCTTACGAAGCTGGATGTGGATATAGCGTGAAACTCGACGTAAGTCGACTTCTTGCAACAAATATGTGTATCACAGTTAGCAAATGAATTTGTTTTACTATTTTTTCCCTCGAAAAACAGAAGGGATATTTCATTGGAAAATTTGCTCTACAACGACAAAAAGAACAAGGCTTAACCAAGCGATTGGTTCTTTTCATTCTTAACGATTTTGACGTTAACAAAGATGTATGGGCATGGGGAGGTGAACCATTATATCGGAACAATGAGTTTGTCGGGACGGTCACTTCTGCTGGGTAAGTATCGTGGACAGACTGAAAAAGTAAAAGTTTATTAACGACACTTATTACAATTCTAATTATTTAACGAATACAAAGGTATGGCTTCATCACGGACAAACTTGTCTGTCTTGGCTTTATTAGCCTCCCTGGAGCACAAAGTGTTCAACATGGTACCGGTATCGTTACTACTGATTTTATAATGAACTCTTCGGCACGATACGAAATTGATATTGCGGGTACAAGATTTCCAGCGATACCGCATATTCATCCTCTACCAATTCCAGTGTTAAGTAGCAAATTAAATAAGAAATACACACCCACGCCAGTGACTTCCTATCGTAGTGACGTATCTTATTAAATGTGTCTTTTGCATTTTGTACTAAAATTCTCAAGACATCAATGTTACGATTACTACGTAGTATGTAATGTATTTAGACTCAGCAGTACAATTCTCATAGAGTTGTGTTTCAACTGTTTCGTAAGTTTATAATCGACTTTTACCGTGGCCACGCAATTGTGCAGGGTATTTTCAATAATAAACTTTTTAAGAAAATTAAAATTTTTGTTCTTTAATAAGCACGTTTTTCTTTCAGTCAATAGAAGATGTAGTACTTTGATTGCAAATCCATGGAACGTTAAACATTATCATTTCTTTCACTCAGTAATTTCATTAGCCTGATTTTATTTGCAAATACTGTAATTCAATATACATTAGCTTAGAATGAACATATTTGTTGCAAATGTTTATACAAAGTCTGGAAAGTTGCATACATCTTTAAGATCAGAGACTAGACTACTTTGAAAAGCACTAAACATATATACATTACAATAATATTATGATTTCAGAAGCCAGTAGGGTAAGCTATAATTTCATTTATACATCTACCCGATAGAAATCTCGCAATACTTTTTACACTCGAAAAAAGTAAATCGTTTTGTCAAATAGGCATTCTGTTTTTTACGCGGTAAAGTACCTGTTGCAACGTAAAAGTTATTTGTTATAGATTAACAAAGCGTCCTTGACTCGCTTGTAGATATTTAGGCACGGGAATTATATTGCCAAGATTCAGAATCTGCTTCGGTCTTCTCCGATCAATACAAAATCTAGAAAATGTCAATATCTTTCTCGTTCCAGCCATATAGATTCAATGCTTGATAGTAATTATAATAATATTCTTAAACATTTTATTTTTACAGCCTGTTTCAGATAGTTTTAAGATGCCCATGCTTCTAATTCTTTTAAATCATCGTCCTCCTCTGGTTTCGCTTCTGCAATTGATAAGTAAATTAAATGAAGAACCTGCTCATGACGTATTTTATAATTAGATTAGCGTCACAAAATTATCTTACTTGTGCGAGCCCTGGTTGGTACAGTTGGAGCGGTTGGTAGAGCCGTTGCTGGAACTGCTGGAAGTTCATCGGTGGGTTCAATACCAAGAAGTTCCTTATCCAATTGTTCCTGTTCAAGCTCTTCTAATTCTTTTTCTAATTCATCTTCGTCTACGTCTTGACCAAAGGCTACAGGATTGGATATCGCGTCTGATATTTCTTTAGCGACATCCTGTTGTTCTGCTATATCATCCATCATATCGTGTACTTGATCCACGTCCCTTAAAATAACAAAATCATAAGAACATAGAATTGTGTACCGTAGCGGCTATTTAAACTCGTCGAAAAATAAATTTCTTACATGTGTTGATGTGCAGCTTTCAATGCGTCAGCCGCACTCTTCATGGTGGTAAGTACCGCAGTATTAGTATTGGCACTCTCAAGAGCTTCTCTTTGCATTTCAATTGTCGAGAGGGTGCCATCGATTTGTTGCAACTGTTTCTCGTATCTTTTCTTTCGTTTAAGGGCTTGAATTGCAGCTGTGAAGTAGATCGCTCACTTTAATATCACTGTAGATTTGGCGACAGATTAACCGTTGTTACTTTGACACAAAGATTCCTCTCACAATTCTCATTAGGTACACGTTGATGCAACAATTATTATCAGTCTCAGAAGAATCTGACCATGACTCAAAATTAAAGCTTTAATCAGTGGTCATTTTCCAATTGGCAGAATCTTCTTGAATAGTATGTAGGATTAAAAGTACGATCTTAAAAATGTCATCGTAACAAGTGTGAGTTGAAGAAATATGATTTCCCGACAGATTAATTGCACGAGGTTCGCATTCGAGAAAGAAAAAAAAAATTTGAAAGGTGCAATTAAACCACCTACCCCGTTTATTCTTTGTTCCATGCTGCTTTGCCGCCTTTAGTTCGAGCTCTATTTTGCTTTCAAGAAAATCTTGTTTCTTGATAAGCATATCCTCGGTCTCGCGTAATTTTTGTATTGCTTCGGCGGTCGTAGACGCCGGCGCTTCCTTCTTACCACCGAACACTTTGCTGAAGAAACTCATTGTGCCGCGTTCGAGTAAAAGATCAATCTTACGTTTCAATTATAATTGTCAGCGCCCCATATAACTTTGTCAAGACAGACAGTGATCGTTCACCATCCGCGTACTACCGCCATATTCCTCTCCTGGCTTACGTTATACTGACTTACATACGTCATGACTCATCGGCAAATCGTATCAGAAATTCGAATTCTTGTCGCTAGATATGATTGTTCATTTTGCAATGAATCCATCAGCAGCAAGCGAACATGGGAATCTTGTGAAATTTCGTGTCACTTACCGCTAGAAATTAATATAAGAAAATTTCAGATGCTTGCTCAAATGGGCCTTCTGCTTTAAACGTCCACTGTATTCCCGCGGTCCAATCTTATTTATACTCCTAAATATTAGCTCTGAAGCATTCGATTTATTTCATTTGATTCATAAGTACAATGTTTTGTCGATATCGGTTCCGTGGGTACTCAACTGACATCTGACTTTCATCGAGTAAAGAATTTAAGGTTTCTGTGTATATACATCAACTATACATGTATATATTGTATACATGTATATAACGACAATTTAAATCCCTTCATTCCGCATCCTTCTCTTTCTACGCAAATACTCAGCGGATTTACCAAATATATATGCAAATACATAAATAGAAAACATAATATAACAGGCTGTGTAAAATGTGCTAAATTCTAGCTCACATTTTAAACGCAGAACGGTGATATATCCATCGAAAGTACGCTGCATTATTTTGCGTGTAGGTGTATGTACATTGACATTGTGAGTAGTATATATAAACACACCTGACAGCTGACCGATACCTCATCGCTCACAATCAGTATATAGGAGCAAAGGAGACGTACTAGGTAACTCGAGGAGGAGGACTACTCGAAAGTGCATCGTGATAAAGCGCATATAGTGTATCACTGAAATCTTGGAACACCTCATAACGTTGATTATTTCCTAACATTCTTATATAAACTGGAATGACAGTGGCATAAATCGAAGAGCGGTCGTAAACAAATGATATTCTACAGATGGAGGTAAGGATTCTTTTGAATTCGTTAAATTTGACATGTTTATGTATTCTTCCGTAATCTCGTTATTTTCGGCTGTACGATTCTCGTTGATAGTAGTGCTGAACCCTACATTTAGCTTCTCTAACGTGTCGTAAGAACATTTAAAAATAAATATGCGCAACAGACGTTCGTGGTTCTTTCCCGGTTCTTTTAAGTCCAGTCCAGTCACCACGATCACTCCTTTACAATGCGAAGTACGTGGCGGGATAGAGATCGGGTAACGTTTTTATCATTGCAATCAATTTGTTAAGTAAAATCGCTTTGAGAGTTTCCTTGCTGTAATTTATTCCAGTAGATATTGATTGAATACGCGTTTGGATAGTGATTTCCTCCCAAAAACTGAGTGCCAGAGCTGGTTACGCGTTCAGAGAAAAATTTACATCATATTTTGGGCGTAATGATTTTTTAACTTTGTTTTCTTCGTGATCAGGATTTCCAGAAGCACTTGCCCGATGGGGAAACTACCCAGAAGAAATTGCTAGAGACGTTGTATACGACTGAAACTGAAAACAGACCAATACCAGGATTTGATCCTAACATCGATGAACTTGAGTATTACAAGGAACAACACTGTATCGACTGTGATGATGTCTACCCAGGGATATACATTGGCAATTCGTGAGTATATTATAATCGAATACTATAAGCAATCACAGAATGCCTTAGAATCGTACGCTTAATTTTAATATACTTCAGAGCCACTGCCCAGAATAAGAAGTATTTGCGGATGATAGGCATTACCCATGTACTAAATACTGCGGAGGGAGCTGGATATGGATTTGTAAATACGAGTGAGACGTTTTACAAGGATATGCCAATTAAATATCTTGGATTCCCAATGGCAGATTTAAGTAGTACCGATATTAGCAGATACTTTTACCCAGCTGCAGATTTTATAGACGAGGCCCTTTCGAACGGAGGTAGCTATATAAAGTTGTATTTAATATTGATGCTATCGTCTTCTTACTACTTTTGTACATTACTATTTATCGTTTCATTTTTAGGAAAGGTTTTCGTACATTGTGTGATGGGCATATCTCGTAGTTCAACATGTGTCCTTGCATATTTAATGATAAAGAAGGGTATGCTGGCAGTCGATGCAATAAGAAAAGTTCGTGGAAATCGGTATATTCATCCCAATAATGGTTTTCTTCACCAATTAGCACAATTAGACAATCAATTGCGGCGACAACGACTATAATTAAGTACAAATTTCTTACAATTTCTTTATGAACGATACAATCAAACGTGATGGATACCCTGTATATACATGCGCGTGATTTGATAGAGAATTAACACTGAGTATGGGAATGTGTGACACTTGTGTTCGGAAACACACTGTCGTAAAATCAGATACATAATTGTGCATTATAGTAAAAAATCTACAAATATTTTCAATTAATTTACGCATCTTAGTATTCGGTTCTATGTACAAATAATATACCATAGGCCTCTGCATTGAGTGAAAATAAAACAGTAAAATTATATAAGTTATTATATAAAAAAATCTGCTAAATCCCAAGACGTAACTCTGACTACTATACGACTGTTCGATAAATTAGAGTAACATGAAGAAAATCTTTAAGTGAATACTGAAACAACCTTGCTAGTCAATATTTTAAATAGAGTAATGTTAAATTAACAATAAAACTTTAAATTAAATCTTCGTGCATAGATATATATATATATACAAAATGTGAATTATTTAAAATTAATTGACAACTCGAGGCCTTTTGTTCTCCATCAGAGTGGACGAGTGATTAGGGCTGATAATATCGTTAACGTTCTCCAAATCTCCTCGACCACTGCGTTTCCGTGCTTTTGGAGACATTTGTTTCAAACATTCCATATCATTAAAGACAACTTGTGCACCTCCTCCACTCGTAGGAAGAATGTCACCCTGTTGAAAGAATTTTATATTACGCAGGGAAAACACGCTTCGGGATACGTACTTGACTTTTCTATAAATAGCGATATTTTACCTTGTACAATTTTGTTTCTAATTCACCATCTGTATCTTGCTCTTGCGCTACGAGGCAATATCGCGAAGCTCCATCCGTAATCTCCTTTGGATCCGTAAGTCTTGTTACACTGCGTCGCCTTTGCATTAGCGGCTGCAAAACGGTACCAAGAGGAACTAAGGCACCTGGCCTGTGATCGATCCATCTGTCGGCACTCTGCGATCTTCTGTGTCGAGGTGTTGTTACCATCGCTTTATCCTGTATCAGAAATTTTCTCTTTACTTATTTCCCCCATTTTAACAAACATTTATTAAATATATATCGAATATTAGTTATTACACGTACTCTTCTAGATTGTCTATCGGACTTGGCTCCTGTATCCGAAGTTGAACCGCAGGCTTTATCAGTCGTGACTACGGTGCTAATTCCATTGTCATCGACTAATATTTGTTTAACTAATCTCAATTTATTCTCCTTCTCTTTCATTTGATTCTGTAAATGTTCTCGCTGCTGACGTAATTTTACTTCTAATTCACGATTCATCTTTTCAGTTTCTACTTGGATCTTCGTATTGTATCTTTGCTTTACTCGTTGCTTATCGATTAAACGCTGATTTAGCGCCATATCACGATCCTTCAGCTGCGAATGGAGTAATTGTAGCAAAAACCAGAATATTTCAAAGAAATATGAAATTATTCTTTTAAAACTTACTTCTTGTCGCAGATTTCTAATTGTATCGTTTGCATGATTCAATTTCCGAAGCAAGCTATCAATTTGTTCTTCCGTTTTGCATAAATGTCCTTCTAATGCGGATAGCTGAAAATTAACATGATTCGTATTTCGATCAAGAATTTCTATTTTAGCACAGATGAAAAAATAATATTGCACCTTTTTCTTTTGTTGGGCATTGTTTGCCTTTAGGGCTCCGTTTTCGATTTTCATATTCATATAATCCTGTTCTATCGTCGTCAACATTTTTCTCATTTCATTTTCTGCAAGTGGAAGTTAAATTAAACACGAATTTCATAATGATTTCAATTATCGTTAATTATCTTCCTCTATATCTTACGTTTGTGTTTTAGATCCGTACGTAGTACGTTCCGTTTGTTGATTCGTTGTTCCAAAAAGTGCATGAGTGTGGTAATGATTTCGTCATTACGCGGCGAGGAAATATCTAATTCTGGGAACGGTCCTCCCAAACTTCGGACAAATTAATAACATAAGTGAAATAATCCAATTTCATCGAATAATCTTGATAAAATATTTTATAAATGGATACCTATATACTAAGCCTAAGTCCAATTCCAAGTCTGCGGCTTCTGGACGGCCATTCCTCTCCAACTTATTCCGTGCCTCTTTAAATATCTATTATTCAAAACACACGAATTACATGGTGTCTGCTATGAAGATTTTAACATAAAATTCTCAAATTCAATCACTTACTTTATTAGCTTGCCTTCTTCCTGGAGTGAATCCAAGATCGAGTTTAGTAACAGTTGGTCTGGCAACTTGAACTTCTTGTGTCATTTCCGCAAACTTCATCACTTGCTAAAATAGCGAATAATCATTAATATCCTAAAGCGACATTGAAATTGTTCCACTCAAGATATCATTAATTTCATACGTACAATAGTCTCATCGTAATCATCCGATCTTGGATTAACACACACGATCATTCTCACTTGTCCCTCACCATCGAAATAATTCTTAAATAAATGTGTAAGTTTTGAATCGCGATATGGAACTATTTTGTTCGTACCCTGAGTTTGGTTTTCTCTTAAAATTTCCAAACACGATCTAAGTGTCATTAACGAGTTGTTAATGTTACCTGGATAAAATAATTCCAGTTTTGTCATTTATATTTATTTCCTCTATACTAGATTTATTCTACTGTGAATACGTACCTGCTTCTCGCAAACGTTGGCCTGTATTTTTCGTTCGATTTGTGCGCTCACTGCCAGCTAAGTCGACCAGTGATAATTGAGTAACAGAAATTACACGCTTGTCCTGCACAACTTGTTCGCCATCACTGTCCAAGGGTGCCTTTAATATCGAACAGTTTATTATGTATGTCCGAGTATTATGAAAAAAAGTTTTACATACCTGCACAAGTCTAATTGTGAACACACTGTGAGACCTGCTTGATTCTGCATTCAAAGCTGTATGAGCAACGCGTCTCTTACGCTGTCCACGTTGAAATACTTCAAATGCCTCTTCTGAACTTTTCACTTCTACTTCAGTTACCGCATGTACATACATATTTTTATTCCCATCTTCTCTAACAATCTTGCTTTGTAAAGTCTTCGATCTCATATCATCGTCGTCCAACAAGTCGTATACACTGTTATTATAAATCTCTACATACGTAACAAATACTGCGTATGCATTATCCTGATCAACAGTAATTATATCATTATCTTCGACATTCTGGAAAATGATAGGGTTGCTGTCGCTATCGCTCTCTGCTTTCCGTCTGCAATACGAATAAATAATACAGTCTCTTATTTCTAATAAAAATATACAAATCGCTCGAGTGATTCGTGAACTCACGTCTTTCCAGATTTTCCATTCTTCTGTGACATAAGACAAGCGTGGAGTTCATTCTGCCGATCTAACATAGCATCCGCTTCGTCTTGTACATCAAATCCATTCAGTTTATCCGGCTTGAACATAAACTTCTTTGTCTGATAGTTACTTATGCTATTGAATAAAACATCTAGGCAACGTGGCATGATACCAGGATCTTGCGATTCCCCAGTCATAGTATACGTTTTACCGCTTCCAGTAACGCCGTACGTAAATAAAAGACTATTCCTCCCACGAATGACATTTTCAACCAGAGGCAAAGCTACTGTATTAAAAACTTCTCTCTGGCGAGAATCTTCGGTAAAAACACGACTAAACGTCGTTTGAATTTCTTTGTTATTCGTGGTACGAAAATTTGTTGCTGATTCTGGAGGAGTAATAATTACTGTAGTGTCGGATATGACTCTCATAGAAGACACATCATTTGGATGTTGCATCGGCCTTAGTCGACAATACACCTGAACCGGATCTCTGGATAACATGTTCGTTCCTTTTAGCCGAGTTGGAGGTTTTCGTGCCGATCCAGGTGGCTTTGGACGTCTAAAATATATTGTTAAATGTATTAAAATATTATTACAAGAAGCATCATCTCAGGTACGCTGTCGACAAAGTCTGCTTTTTGATCGTATGTATCGGAATACATTACGTTGAATATTATAATATGAGACGATACTTACGAAGACTTCATTTTTAATATTTAAGCAGTAAGAATATTTTTATAATCACAATCCACGCTGTATCTTTTGGCACAGAGCTTGCTTGTAAACCGCAGGATTCCGTTACAAACACACAGTGTTTCAAGTTTGAACTGCAACGGTTACCCTGACAGTATCAGTGTCGCCAATGTTGCAACAAAAATTTCCTTGAATTTATTGTCGCAGAAATATGAACCCACGTGGAAATTGGTCTGTAGGGTCGATATAGTAGGCAACTACAGTATAGGTACTCGTGATCACGCGATTCAGATAAATTCATAAAGCTGCCGTATTCACAGTCGGTAATCGTGAAGATTAAGCAAAAGCGGGATTACAGAGTAGGTAAAATCTGTTCTGCGTTTCCTCGTCAGCGATATGATTTCTTATTACGACTTGTGTCATGCAGCGGCAGATGACGCACTAATCGAATTTAATACATATCTTTTGCATCTTCTAACTCTATTTGTAGAGAATCTTCATTTACTAAAATTACACTTTGCTGGTCTCTTGCAGATATTAATGCAATTACAGCTTGTAATTATCAATAAATAGTTATCAATTGTTTCCGTACTCAAGACCATATTGGATTGGGAACGAACCAGGTTCTTTGGTTTGTTGTTTGTTTCTTATTCTCATTTGGTATCCATACTATCTTCTCGGCTATGACCCGTTGGTGACTGGTAGAATACTCTCGAAATATGTAAAAGTTCGCTAACGTATTGAAGCGTGCGCGTTGAAGCTCCTCCTACGTTTGAATAATTGAGTGCTATTTCGCTCAATAAAAACGACAGCTTCACCCGCCGAGGTACAGATACTGTTTCTCGTAAAATGTCACGCGGCTTCCTAGCAATCCACGCGTATGAAGTCAATTGGAACCTGCTGGACCATTTCTTATTTTTAAGTAATTGCCAAGGGTAGAATAAGAAAATTCATGTTGATTTGTTGACCTTGATTCATGCAAGATCAACAAGATTTCTGGATTCTAATTTACGTTTTTATATATAAGTTATTCGAAAGATAAATGCACATGGAAAGTAGAATATGTAATTAATAACACCGGGGACATCTTTAAAGAAGTGAAAAACAAAATGAATGACAACGAGGAATATGATTTGAGTGAAGGTGTGGAGGAATGAAGTGTGAGGTGAAAAAGAGCAGGGTAGGGAAGCACAACAGATGGACCGAAGCGTAATCGAGGAAAAGACGGAATTTATTTCCGGACATAATACCGAGTTTATAACCGAGTTAGCAAAATCGACTGGGCCCAGCCCTACTTGGCTCGGAGCTTCGCTTATTCCAGAGTTGGAAATAACGAGGAGAGGCGAGCGCAGAAGTGTATAGAGGTGTATAGAGGTGTAGAGAGCTGTTTAGAAGCTTGTGGAAATATACGTTGGTCTATGGTGTACCTATACAAGCGTATAGAGGTCTGCACAGGGGTGCGAGCGGCAGGGAAAAAGAGGCGGCGCTTTGATTAAATTAGGGGATCATCGCGCGAAATTAGAGACATTAAATTCTATCCCAACACGGTCGCTTACCCAAGCATCCCTACCCTCACAATACCCCTACCAGTAACCAGTGCTGCTGCTCTCGCCAATGGCGTAAACTGCGATCAACGCTAAATTTTCTTTCTTTTTAAATTAAGTAAATCAAGAATAACACTTTGACAAAACATGACTTTCTTAATGAGATATTGAAACTCGAAAATGTGATAAAAATTGAGAAGACAACTGGATTGAATACAGTTTTTATCTTACATTTACGTGGCAATAACTCATGACAAAAATATTCAATATTTAGCAATATTGTCACTTCAAATTTGATATAGTATTGTTTTAAATACCGTAAAATTCTACGAAATATAATGCAGGCAATTCCAGTATTCGTATTGACTTGAATCGTATAGTTATCACTAAAGTCGTTCAAACAGTAACTATAGTAGCTAATCAGTTAGATGAATTTTTTGTTGCACGAATTTATTAAAACTTGCAAAGGATCAAGATTTCTATTCCTTCATGCTTCTGCTACGCCACTGCCAGCCACAATACCCCCGCCCTGAAGCCGCGTTTTCCATGTATTCCGTAGTAAGTAAGTACATGGTACTTAAATCCTATGTACTCTGGGTTTCGCAGCCTTGAAAATTCATCGACACGCAAACAATCTGTACTTGAAATGATTCAATAATTTTCCAAATAATCATCTTCGGGTAGCGGATCATGTCGCAAAGAATTATAAATGAATCGTTATATCGTTATATCAACAAATCGTTATACACAATTGAGATAAAGCCGACTGGTACATTCAGATTTCATGTACAGTAAGTCTATGAAATTTGAAATTTTCTCCGCATGATACCGATGAATCATTTGTGAGATTATGATTTACATTTGAAATTGGAAGAAATAATTAATGTTGCTGTCCATTATTCTAAATACAATTTATCAGATATAAAGATTCATGGGAGAATTACTGTCTCTTTAATTGTCGATACCAATCGAAATTTTTTTAATGCATGGAAAATTTGAACGGAAGTAAAAATAGATCAGCCTGTCGCCGATGATGCGCTACTCCTAGGAAATTAATTCTAAGTGGAATTTCGCAGTTTGGGCCTGTCGAAAGTGGAATCTCATGTAAATTTTAAAAGGTCCTTTCCTTCATGATGCCACGGCTAATAGAGCTACCGTCGTGCTCCGCATCTGTTCGCTACCGTCGCGACGTGCTCACGGCAGGATGAGCTTTTTTCCTCAACACGTTCGCACCATTCGCTTACGAGAGATTTTTTCGCTCTAGAGTTCTAAAGAAGAAATGAGAGAAGCCGGAAATGGGACAAGTGGCATGGTCGGTACTTAAAAGAAAAGTTGCTTCCACGCAACGAAACTTCCGAGTTATATCAATGTCGATACTTGAGTGCAAGTTTTCTACCTAATTGCGTTCTAATTTCGGAAGTGCCCATCCTTCGAAGCTTTTTATCTTTGTAAGACGCGAGGTTCTATATTCAAGTTGACACATTCGAGTATCACATCCTTTGTGCATCTTCACTTACTCGGTATCAATAAAGTGGAATTATTACCAGTATAATTATGACTCATGAAATGACCTCAAATCAATTTTTGATGATCATATTAGAAAGTTGGATTACCATTTAATTTCTTAAATTCCGACTTAGCAGTCGGTCCCGAAAAACAAAAACAAAGAGACAAACATAAGCATGTACAACGTATTAATGTGTTAAGATCAAACGCCAGGTGAGGATATCACGTCCGATTCGATTTCACGAGCGAAGTGCTACCGTGTCTTTCGTGGGCGCGAAGATTTTGTGGCATCTGACAATTAGCACGACTATACTAACAGAGGAAACACTTACTGTCTGCAGGAATGGTTAATGCGGCAACGATTAGCTGACAGGGAAATACACTGCCGCCAAAGGCAAGATTCTCTGACGGGCTTCTTGGACGATCCACCAGAATCAGAAGCATTAGTACCCTAGCCATCATCCTGGCCACCGGCCAATCATCTTCGAGTGTAGGACACGTTTCATCTCGCCGCTTTTCACACCGATCGACTCGTACCAACTCTCTGCTTGCCTTTTGAATCATTAGGGATCAAAGAACAATCAGCGAATTGTAAGTAGCATACGTGGATAGACTCATTAACAAGTTTCAGTACGAATTAGGCCTCTCTTGCGAATCCCTCCTACATAATTCTTTTTTCACATATTCTGTAAAATAAAACAGGCTTTCACACATCATTCCTATAATCAATGGATTTATTGTTGAAAATCTATCGTTAATCAAATTATTCTTGAAAAACAATCTTTGACGCATGGAAAATATTTTAAAACACTTATAAACATGTGGAAGCATCTTCTTACCACTCCTCTTCGTTGCACGGAAGCAAAGTCGTTTTAGAGCGCTTGGGCGATCACATGCTAGTTAAAATCCCATATCAGCTACTTTTTATGTATCTCTCATTTTGATGGTTCATAGAAATGAAGGGAGATAAACCCAAGATAGAATAACTTCTACTTGTGTTGCATTCGATATAAAAAGAGATAATGCTTTTACGACACTGAAATGCTTTATAATTTATATAGCTCTTTGACTACTCGATACCTGTTGACTTTATTTACATGTGTACATTAAATTCATATAAATGATAGATAATAAATGATGATAGAATATTTCAGTATCAAGAATACACGTTTCAATTTCGCTAATCGTTTGATATTTGAATTTGACTAAAATATGTTGATGGATAATTAACACTCGGAAGAATAAAGAAAAGTTACAATCCAGATTTATGGGATTTCAGAAGAAACAAGATCAGGTAGTGAAATACACGTATGAGAGTACATACATATACATATTTGGAATTACCTTGCAATTGGCAACTAACGGATGAAGAGGTTCGAGCGAAATAGTGAAAGAGGAGGTAGGTTTAGAGGGTCCTTTCTCTAATTGTAAGGGGAATAAAACAGATTGCCCCATTGGATAGGTACTAGTGGTAAAATTTTACAGTTACGCCAAGGCAACCTGCAATATAGACATAAAGCTATTAAAAGAACGGTCGCGTATCGTTTAGTACCTGGCCAGCAACACAATGAAACTCCTCTAGAACTTGGGCAATTTCTAATGTTCGTTTCGTGTTCCTTAAAGATACACCCAACACCCGCTACGCTTAGCTTTGCTTTATTACAAGACCTTGCATAAAACTACGTGCCGAAATCTTATAAAAGGCCCAATTTACAAATTAGGCAGATGTCGATTAGCAGAAGGTTGACGTATAGAATAATAAAATTAGTGGATAATACGCGTCTTGCGAATTGTAAAACTAAATTATCATTGCCAAACAAATTACTCTATCGTAAATCCCTGAAATACGTTTTCCTGGTAGAGACCTTTCTTTACATATGAATTTATCCAAAAGTCATTTCCATTTATTATATAGTTCAGTCTAATTCGTCTTATGGGTCTTATACTTTACTTTCCGAATTATTTACGAATACTTTCGACACTAACAGAAACATCATTTTAATCATATATATATATACGTGTCATGCATTGGTGAAAAAAAAATTGTACTTGATTGGACACTATTTGGTGGATATGATACAAACTGCTCAATTGGTAACTTCAGTGTAAGTTAGACATAGGTTCTCGCAAGGGCGACTCGGAGGTGTTTTAACGTGTCTTAGCATAGCTTCTTTATACCCAAATGATTAGGAAAGTAATTATCAGGAAAGATATCGAAATTAGTGGGGTGTGTAGTGAAAAGTGTTTATTGGAGCATGAAGGCATGGTTTAGTTGCCAGTTAAGCTCAGTTTACAGGCCTCCTAATAGGCTTTGTCGCGGTCGACCGAACATGAAATGTGTGCCCGTGGACGTGGTCATTGTGAGGGAACAGTCACATAACAGTTTTACACCTGCGTAATTGCAACAGGTCACAGGATTATAATTATCTTTTAGTAATTCTTTTCTTTTTACATAGTGAGTCTATTGTATTTGTTCAGTTTCTCTTCTTGGACCCTATCGACTGCAATTTTTCCTATTATCGAGTGAGTTCAAAAGTAAGAGAAAATGCTATTCGTAACTAGCAAATAGGTACTCAAGCGATTGCTCGACAATAAGATCAATACTGTCGTCGTGACATCGAGCTTAGCTCGATAACAAAATTATTCCTTACGTCAGAGAGTCAAGACAATGGACCGAATAACATGGACCACGATGGTAATTTGTGTGTTTGTAGGAAAGCTTGTGCAATTCGATCTCAAGCACTGATCGTTAGGGCGTTAATCCTGTTAGTGAGTGAAAAGCAGTCAAAATGAGACGAGGAGAGGCGGCAATACACGGCAAATCGGGGCAAAGCGAAACAAGACGAGGACTGCTCTATACACTCACTTTGGTCCGCGTTCGTTTGGGTCGCATCAATTGACCTGCCCTTTTCATTGAACGTCACGGTATTTGAAAACCGAACACTGACTAATCCGATTTGTCTAACAAAAGACTTAGGTACCGTTGACGGTACCTTTAATTTTATACCTAATTTTATTGCCGCTATCATATTTTTTATTACTATTATTATTATTATTAATTTGCTTTCTGGGGTCTTGAACCCTCGACCGTTGACTATTCAAGTACCAGGCGATATTAGCCTTGCTACCTCTTTTATCTATTTGCTTTATTGCTCTTTCCAGAAAACTAATTTTCTCAATTTCCTGGTTGGGATTTTATTTAATTACAGCTCTGTCGCTAGAATTCTCTTCACAATTAACTCGAGTCGAACTCTTCTAATTGTCTAACACTGTTCAACACACAAGTCCGGACTGAAGTAATTGATCGACTTTTCTTAAACTTTAAACTCCAGATTCGAAGATTTAGAAACAATATCCCTATCGAATATAGCAACCTAACAAGTATCTTTTTATAGAGTCACGCGTCGAGTAATTCAATGATTTATTAAAACTTTCCACTAATGTACAACGGTGGTGCAAAATTTGAACAATAACTACAGACTTCACTGACAATAAGTATTGTGTTAGAAACAGTAATTGTAAGACTTATAAGGGAAAATTTCTTCTTCAGGGTAATATATTTTTATGAGTTAAGTGTAATTCGAGTGGCCATAAGACCCAAGACCTTTCGGACGGTACATTGGACCCTGCGATTCACGGGGAGTGTGTAAATGTGAACAGAGTATAACGGACTGATGTTCATAGTACATAATAGCAATCACGACTAATATAGTGCCATCCGTAGGATAAACAGTTTCGACTAGACTCAGAAAAGTCACCAGAGGATACGAATATTAATCTATTCTTGTGATACGAGCATATTTACGGCACCAATGCAAAATTAGGCACGAATAAGGTTGTTAGTATATGCGGTGATAAAAGTGACATTTGAATAAATTGCTCGCGAAAATAATGACTCGGATATAACTGAACGCTCGGTGATTGTGCAAGAGGAGAAGGATAATTAAATGTGGCGCGTAAGTACTTCATGGCACACGTGTGGCGCAATCGTGACACGTACATGTGAAAAATATGACTCTCTATCCTAGGGCGCTTATCGCTCGCCATTCGCCGTGATTAAAATCAACTGAACAATTAACGAATTGTCGAACGTTATTCGATACCTCGTAAAATACGTAATTAAATATCTACGTGAAATTGGATTGATTCTGATCATGTTTTTCACTAAATTGTCATTTTTTCTTTCCCTTATTATGTTTCCCAGTGAATCATCCCTTCAATTTATGGCAAATTATAACTTTATGGGTTTCCATGAGATTCGACTTTAGAAGAAGTTAAATAGTCGCCATAAATGGGAGAGGATTCGAAAACATGTTATGCTACATCGTGCAGGTATAATAGTTATGGGCATTGGGCCAGAGCGTTCATAGGATTAAGGGTTGAAATGGAAGAGGAAAGAGAGAGATAGTAGCAATAAGCCAGTATAGATTTCGCGTAAAGTGCCATTACATCGTACACGCTAGTTAATCGGACAATTTAATCAACCGTATGATTGCAACCGCTGCATCTGCATTGGATGTTCCCGTTCATTATCTCTTCCCTTCGTCTCTTCTATCGGTCCCACCCCCCTCTTTTCCCATGTCCCTCTAATTGCACTCACTCTCTGTCCACTATTAACGCGCACGGTTAACGCACTCGACTCAATGTTCTTGCCACAAATCATTCCCAATCATTGTGTTATAGTAGATATACGATTACTTGTTGCGAAATAGGTACTTATATTTCGATTTAACGCCGATTAACGATAAGTGGTTCAATTTCAGGTATATAATTCATTTGTGTATTATAAAAGGCTTACACATTCGCCAAAGGATATTGTACTTTTTTGCAATTAAATTCATGTTAATTGCACTTTTCAAGTATCGATTACTTGCTGATCGATTACTTACAGGTCACTTTAAGTTCTATTAGTCGGGGAATTAAAAATTTTTTTACTTCTTTGTAATGCATTTTTCTAATCAAATAATTCGATGCAGTTGTTTCCAATTATCTCGGACAATTTGTAGCAAACAGGAGGGAAGAAGAAAGTTCGCGATATTCATTTGGCTGGCGAAAAATCGCAGTTAGGGTGTAAAACGGTTCTTAGCCTCTTGCTAAGGTGTAAGATTCATAAATTGGAAGAACGACAAGCGTTATACAACCGATATTGCTCCATTTTAAACAACGTTTATAGTAAGGGCAATAAGAGCAGAAAGAGCAGACTAGACTAGAAAGACACTTTTCGACCTTTCTTTCGAGAATGGTCAGTTTTGGGAAAAGAATGAAAAAAATAGTGCTCCAGATTTAACTGCCTGTTGTATTTTACGTAGACCCCACTGTAAAAGACTCGCGAAAATAACGTTGATCTTTGCGGAAAAAAGGGCAATTTAGTAAAAATTCTTAGCCGGTACCGTTTCAAAGATCACATGGCCCTAATAAAAACCGATAAACTTGTGCAGCCTTGAGAAAGAAATTACGAGGAACCTGGTTTCGTTGCTCCAATTTCGGTTTTCGTCCAAATTACAGGAAATAAACTTTTATTTCTTTCCGTGACGTTGGGTAGGTCAAACGAACTTTTCACTACCTTGAACGCGCGTCTAGCTGCTACGAGGAAAATCCTTCAAAACTCGCCCACTGTTTTACGTGATCCAAATCTTTCGTTTGTCAAATAAACGTTATACCAACTGTTAACCATCTTCGATCACGATTTTCCATATTTTATTTAACTTTAATCAAGTTGAATTTATATAAAAAAAAGAGGTTACCAAACAATTATTGTAAACGATATATATCGACAATGAGATGGTTCAATGCGATGAGATTCTCATTAAGAAGCTACTTTAAGTATTGATTCTCGCGTATCATCATAAATCGGCAAACGAAAGAGCGTAATAGTAAAAAGAAGAAAAGAAGAGAGAGAGAGAGAGAGAGAAAGGAGTAACATCCTGCAAAAATTATTAGCAATCTCTGATTCAATTTTGAGTGGAGATTTTCCAGCTCGTGCTACGTAGAAATTGGCACTCTATAGTCACCTCCATACCTGGGATTCACCGGAATTTTCAGTGTGTTGATTTATTAGCCTAGCAGGTCAGCATATCCGCCGCGCTATGCGACATGGGACGACATGGGGCGCCGTAGAGTGTCACCCTGGTTCCGCGAGAGGTAAAAGCCAAGGGGGAATAAGGGAAACGATAGATAATCGAATTTAATCTCATTTTCTCAGCCAATTTCACGTCCCTTTTTCCTTTTTATTCTCGCTGTCCAGCCTCTCGTACCGATGGTGTTTGCCCTCTCTTGTTCCTCCTCCTTCCTCTCTCTCTCTCTCTCTCTCTCTCTCACTATACGCTCCCTACGGACCTCACACAAGCACGCCACTCTACCCCATCACCCTTCCAATCAGCAACCTTCCCTCCGAGACAGCATCACCTCTTATTCTCCTTCGGCTTGCCAATAGCTACCCGGACGATTTTACGAAAAAACTAACAAATTCACTTCGTGCCAAATCAAATTGTTCGGTGAACGGATTCGAACAATCCGCGTAGGCTTCATCGTAACGCGTCTTTGTGTTGGAAATTGTACAAGATGATATTGTAATATATGATTTTATTTGATATTGTTGGAATAAAAGAAACAAAAATAATAGATTGTATTTATCGTAAGTACTTGTATTTGATCGCAAAAAATATACTCAAGTACAATTTTCTTTCCGAATACTACTTGTACTTGAATAGTGAGATGTATTTTTGGACTGGCCATCTCTGCTTATTACGGTAGACACGGTAGACGGTAAGTTCCTTTGCGAAACTTTTTGCCTTTCCGTTTAACTGCGTCGGCCACAATCCTCGTTATGCCGCGAGAAGACTGTTTCGAAAGTACCGAAATACTATATTGCCTTATCGCGCGGCTATTTGTCCCGGCAATTACTATACCCTGGGATATAGACTCTTCGAAGTCGAGCCTCTCGTCTCTAGTCGATCTCTAGTCGAAGGTCTTAAACCGTCTAAGTCCTGTCTACCTGCTATAGGTACAAAAACACACTTGAGTTAATAACGCGTTATTAATAATCCTACGGAAGCCATATAGCTGAGTTTAACCGTTTTACTTCGATCCAATCGAGTAAACACGATATAGACCCTATTGTAATATCTCTATTTCGTTATTCGTCGAATATCTATAATTTTGATTTTTAGTAATGACATTGTTCAAGTTCAAACAAGCAATTCGTCTCTCATTAAGACATGATTCTACTTGACACTGGCGCAGTATCGGTGTAGGTAAGCAAGTGGGCAAACATAATCTCGGATAAGTCGGGGTTAATTGTAAGAGGATTTTCCAAACTGAACTATTCAAAGTTTACGCGAGTTAAATGTTCCACCAGGAGGTTCTTCTACGGATCTCATGGCAAAATCGATTTGACTTCGGTTACCTGACCCTTCTCACACTTGTCTCAATACGGCTTTATATTTCTCTCTCGCTCTCTTTCATCCTTGTCCCGGCATTTTATTCTATTTTCAATTGTACAAAGCGACAAATATTTTGACTTGCGTATCATTATTCTCTTCGTTTGATCGGCTCGATATTCAGCCTATTTTCTTCAATTCCGAATACACCGAGCTTCTTCGAGAATATTACGATACTATCTATGATGTTAAATTCCGATTAAATGTAGTTATTATCGAACGAGCAACTTTTCTCATCTATTTTGCAAGAATGTTGCATTTTCATCTGCCTTAACTTTAAATTTGCCACAGGCCGGGTGAACCGAGTCGTTATAGGCCTCGGTGTTATAAACAGAAATTAATCCGGTAACAGGAATAGGTATATTTCCAGTCGTGAAAGGTTGAGGAACAATCAGCAGTGGTTTGAAAGTGAAATTATGGAAAGGGGAAAGAGGGAAAGGAGGAATAAGGGAAAGGGGCATCGGAAACCAAGAGGGCGTGTAACTTGGACCGCTGCGCCAGGCTAATGGTAATACCCGCGCTGACAATTGTCCTTGAAGCAAACATTGCTAATCCCCGAAGAAAATGTAAATTGAACAGGAAACAGTCTATTATGGCCGATTCTCCTAATCAGAGAGGTTACTCCTTTTGCCACTCCATTAACCAATCCTAGAACGTTTACTTAAGCACAAGTTGATTGCATTTTCGGGTCTACCAAATATATCTACCTATATCAAAAAACTTATATTTTGTAGTCTGGTTATTCATACTTTGGTTAATAAGGATATTATTCGCTTAGGAGCTGCTTAAATTGCACCTATCTCGATACTTGTAGCAGTTCTTAAAATCACGTGATTCGTTGAAATTCAATTTCCCTAGTAAGTAGGGAGTATCAAGAACTTATTTCTTAAACACTCTTTTTTCTAGAATAAGTAAATTCTTATATAAGCTGAATATTGAGTTCACATATAATCTACTGTGTATACATACTTATATTGTACTGGCAGGTACATTTCAACCAACTTCAACATCGCTACTTCTTCCAGAGGAAACTCGACAGTACTCAGGTAAGTGCTTACGTAACAGCCCCTTTTATCGGAACATCAAGCTTCTTGCACCTATAGTGAAGAGCAGTCGATAGTTGGAAGAAACGGATTAAACGACGGAGAGGGAAGTAAAAGAAAAGAAACTAAAAAAAAATAAGATAAAGAAGGAAGCTTAGATACGTATACGTCCAAAGAATTTGAGAAAAATTTATGGAGGGAAATAACGAGGTATAATTTCAGCGAGCAAAAGTTATGGCGTGATGCTGGAGCATTGAGCAAAGTCTGCGGGATACGACGATACGAGCAGGAGCATTCTCAATCGTACGGTCTATTTTAAGTAGAAGGGGAAAAGGTGGGGGTAAAAGCGGTAAGGATCTCGAAGCGTGGGGAGGAGATGAGAAAGAGAGTAGGCAGAGTCCGAGTTGGTTTCGACCAATAGAAATACGCCGCGCCGAACAACGACCAATCAGAATCCTCGATAGAGGTCTGCTAGTCTGACCAACAGAGAACTCTGTATAAATTCTCTTGAAGCCGGTTCGACCTTTCAGTTGCATGGAAGCACCAGAACTTTTCGCGTGACATTGTATGGACGTGCCGACGTAGCCACAAGTTGTCAGTGTAGTTGAGGCCATTTACCTTGGTGCTCTGTGTGATACGTATTTTTGACGTGTGAAGACAGTGTTGTATACGGTGTGCATTCTCATTTGATAATCGTTTCTGCAAATTCGGAATAACGAAGATGCAAGGTTATCAGAGAAACTTTGAGGATCAGCAAAGAGATCAAAGGGAAGAGGAGACTATTGTAGTGGATCTTGTTCCACCGCAGTATCAACTTAGTCCACCGCATAGTCCACCTTCGGGAAATATGACAAAAACACCCGAGAAAGGTTCGTTAAACTATAATTTCGATTTTTGTTGGTATTGGAATGATCGAAGTTCTCCAAAGACAATGTCTGCGAATGAGAAACTCTCGCGTTGTAGTTGTATAGGTCGCGTTGCGAGTCTTTACCTGGATCGGAGAGGAAACGGTAATAGTTATAAGTATAGAGGACTAATCCAATTGAGTATGCGTTGTTGAACGACCAGGATACTTTTGTCAAACGGGTCTTTGGTACGAAAAGGAATATTGTCGGTCTAGAAGAGAATGTAAGCAAATGAGAAAGAGGCCAGAAAATCGACTAATCCCTTCGTGTCAATAACTGCTCCGTGGTTTATTACGGTGATTATTTTATGATGGTTCCCCTGATTCCAAGAACGAGTCCAAAAGAGCTGTTTCTATCGGTATAGATGTCTTTATTATAGAAGGGAATTTACTGTTGATTGTTTCTTGCTTGCTTATACTCGTACTTTTCTATCGAGTTATTCGTTACTCCGGTTATTGCTTCTTTTGTTAAGTAGCGAATAACGGTTTGTTCAGAAATTACAGCGATTCGACTGTAACTAACAACTTCCTTTGTCTTTGCTCGTGTAAGGATTTATGATGAATGGGGTGTTGCTTACTTATCTACTTCAACTTCGAAATTAATGATTCCAGAAAAAATTGAATTTGTTCGAAAAAAATTTTAATCGGAATAGGATTGTAGAAATTTTTACTCAATTTCGAATGTAGTTTATTCGGTATGGATTTTCGTGTAAATAAGTATCGAATAGTGTTTAACCAGAAACTTTTCTTGATTTTGCAGAATCTTCTCCGGGGCATCAACAGCAGCAGCAGCAAGCTCAGAACAATCTGTCGTCGATGGATCCGAATATCAGGCGATACCGAACTGCATTTACGAGGGAACAATTGTCTCGGCTCGAAAAGGAGTTCCATCGTGAAAACTATGTCAGTCGGCCGCGAAGATGCGAGTTAGCAGCGCAGCTTCACCTTCCGGAATCCACGATTAAGGTTTGTCTCTTCGATGTATATGTTTGATTATATTGAATTTTCATCCACTCGCTCAGTTCATTTACTTCGTAAAGTAAAATCGTTAACGACGCAATAATTAGCACCCTTCGACTAAGTCGATAATTATTGTCAAAACATAGAGTATCGTGGAAAGAGACTTTGCAAAAAAAGTGTGATGCAATCTCGTCGTGTACCATTCGATGATTCATTAACCTGTAATAATCCGCTGAAAGAATCTATAATTAGAATTCATTCGCACTTGCCACAACTCGTTAACTTTGACGTCGAACAAATATTGACCTGATAAAAGTTCATAAAGGTGTGACCGGGACTAAAAACTGAGTCGAGAGCATTAAAAATAGAAGTAGACAAGTTATATATTATAATAACTGTTGATAAATGTATTAGAAAGAAATTAATTAGGTAAATTTTCTTTTTGATTCTAGGTCTGGTTCCAAAACCGACGTATGAAGGATAAGAGACAAAGAATGGCAATGGCGTGGCCATACGCCATGTACACGGATCCAACGTTAGCAGCAACCTTGTTAGCGGCAGCTACGGCAACCCTACCGCCACCTCCGTATCACGGTGCTCCTGGGCTACCACCAGCGCATTTGGCTGCTCCAAGTTATCCGGCTGCTGCCGCAGCCGCGGCTTACTACGCTGCTCGGTATACGCCATATCCTTCACCAGTGGTAACAGCGACAACTACAACAACAGTGGCAGCAGCCGCAGCTGCTGCAGCTGCTGCGCTTCATCGGCCTCACCCGCGATCCGCGGCTGCTACCACCACTCCTTATCCAAGTCCACATCCCCACTTGATCCAACCTCCTCATTCCACATTGCCACCTCTCCATCTCGCGACCGCCCTTCCAGTACCTCCTGTCCCTGGCAACGCCGCTTTTCCCCAGCCCACTCCCACTTCGATGAACAACCCGCCGACCAGTGTCGCGAACGCTTACAGGCAAACCCTACCGCCCGAGCTCAGCCCAGTGCATTCCGATGCTTCGAGCGACTGCGACTGCGTCACTGCTAGTCTTCATCAACAACATCAATTGCATCAACAACATCAACAACATCAATCTCATCTTTCCCATCAGACACATCAATCGAATCATTCTCAACATACCGTTGGTTTGGATAAAAACAACACACCGAACAATGTGGTGACAAATGTTACGATCTCTCAGCCAAGTCCGCAACCAAGTCCTCAATCCGTAGTTAATCAGTCTATTGCACAAATTAAGTTACCTTCGGGTATAAGCATCGCGGGTCTTCCTGCAAGGATACACTCCCTTCAAAGCGCTTTTGAGAGTAAAACCCCTTCTGCTTATGATGTTCTGACGTCCCCGCCCACTGTACAGCCTACCAAGATCGACCCGCCTAAACTCTTCCAACCGTATAAGACCGATATTCCAGAGAGAGCGTAAGAAATGCGCATCGTATCTCTCCTGCGAATATTTGAATATTTGAATATTTGAACAGTACTCGAGTACTATTAGCCAATGTTCATAAATAACTGTAAGATAAGGGGCTCTCGGAGTACACAGTACTGTTGGGATGCGAGATGTTCGGAGAACTGCCAAAGTCGAGTTGGTCGATACGTTTGTATTGTTTACATTGATCGCTGTAAATAATGATCGTTCTGTCTGACTTTTGTATATACACTTGAAAAAAATGGATCGCGTACCTGCTAAAGTTAAAGAATCGCCGTGCGACTTCTGTTTGTATAGGAAGAGTCTGAACTAAAATAATAATAATCGATGCCTGGAGGTCTCGCGAGTATTACTTAAGATTAGATTTGTACAGTATTAGGAATTGCGTCGTGTAATTTATTATATGGCCGGTGTTCGTAGCGGTTTAGAATTTGAAAAATTCCCTAAGCCGCAAAACTGCTAAAACAGTTTTCACGAAAACTGTATGTCGTCGATATTTACATTCTGGTACAGCCGTGCTTGTATAAGCAATCGTGATCAGGAGAGAAATTATGGAGAATAAATATTGTACATACTATCAATTGAAATTAATCGTATTTGAATTTTATTCTTCCTTTACACCCATTTTTCCTTATTCAACATTAAAACACATTCGACAATTAGCAATTTGAAAAAAAATGTAGATAATAATAGTCACACTCAATTATATTAATTATTGGTTTCCTTTACTCTCAAATATGTTATTAGCAACTTCGTGCGAAACATACAATTTTCATCGCAACATCCTAAAATGTTACATAATATCGCAAATGAAATAGTTATTGGTAAGTACATCCATTAAAAAAGTTAAGTTAGCATTAATAACTCGAAACACATAGTCTGCTTGCCAAAAGTTCGAAATACCTTCATCCTACAATATTTTCATACCTTCAAGACTAACAAAGATATTTCAAGTGTAACGATTAAGTGAATAATCTTGTATACTTAACTTTGTACTCTACGGAATGCAATCAAAAAACATCGAAAAACATTTCCAAATTGAAAGAAACACTTACGAGGATACATATATTTCTAAATATAGATCAAGTAAACGTAAGTAGATAGTTTTCATGAAATCCATCGACTGACTCAAAACTGAACAGAATGATAGTAAGTTTCGTATCAGCTCGCCAACCATTGGATACTATATTCGATCGATAAGTGACAGTAAGAACACACGAATCGGAACAAGGACGAGCTATGTAAGTTTGTGGGTTGACTGTGGCTTTTGCGAGTCAATCGTGAGTATCCTGGGTGAAGAAAAGTGGTCGTCGGATACGAATAGATGAAATTGCGACAGCCGGCAGTGCAATTATCCTCCCTCCATTCGAACAACTGGTGGGTGGGTCGAATAGCACGGAGAAGTAAAATCATTCCGCATGAATGCTACTATTTCGGTAACCCACAACTGACCGGACAATAAGCTAAACTGTTCTCATTGTCAGGTGAACGAAATACGAAGTCAGGAGTACTAAAAATAATTAATAACGTTCACTCTGATTTTTAATCGTTTAATTCTGATATCAGGAACTATAATTCTTCTAATTTCATACATTCTCCCCAAAACTTATAATTAGTTCACGAAATTATCACGAACTTGCATTTCAACACTTTCAACCTACCATTATTGGTAACATATGGAAATATTTCAATTATATTAGTTACGTATTCTCTTTGTTTTGTATCACAAGTTTCCTATATTTGTATAATTAAAAAACATAAACCTACTATAAGTCGAAACGTCGCACTATTGTTTTCCCGAATGTCAGCAATACAGTGAAGAATTTCCAAAAGGGGAAAATCCACACCTAATCTGCACGTGTAAATACTGCAATAAATAGATGAGGCTATAAATACGACCAGTTAAGGATTAAAGAAGCATCGTTCTATGTATATGAAGAACTATTCTTTGGATATGAAAACAATTTGTCATAAAAATCATGGGTCCTAAAGACGAAAGAAATAAAAAAAAGGTTAAGATACACATTGGTTCTTTTGGATAAATTTGACCTGTAAGGGGTAAGAAGAAGCCCTTCGCTAAAGATTAACGATTCAACCGATACGATGGAAGAGTTACCTAGCATTAAGTTTACTGCATTTGAGAGAGGGAAGCGAAATAGTCGAAAAGGCAGGGTCATAAAATCCCCGAAGACCGAAAGTATGTAAACGCATTAAGAAGGTTACATTAATGACCAATGACCAGAGTTACAAGCTCACTAGGGCCTGAGCAACCTTAGAAAATACATAGGAAACTGCACATGGTATTGCAACGCCAATTACTAAATAGGGAGGGGTCTAAAGTATTCGTTTACCTGTCACTCGTAAAATCATAAAAACTTCAGGTGCGAAATCTTTGTGCGTACTGATCTACCTCCATAAATATAAAACTAGCCGCTTTGTCGTTGTATCGTAAAAAAATAATTGAAAGAATTTTCAAGAAACTTAACCGCCAGCTAGGTAGGTTATAACTTAAAAAATTCTCTTCTCACAAATCTTACATTTTTTCTTGTAAACGCGGTAACTAGCCATAAAATAGATACTTGAATAGTTTTTAGTAATAAATACTGTTTTATCTGTATCTTATCTATATAAATATAGTAGAAATATTGATATAGTGGTTAAGAAAGAATTTACAGTGTTAGCAAGGAAATTAGAAATCTCGGAAGACAATGAGATTACAGAGATTGTTAAAAATCGATAATCTTCCAGAAGAGAGATAAAATAAGTAGGTGGATCCTGGTAAGGCAGCCGCTTTATGAAATAATAATATCCAATTTATACCTTTCTCCTATACTCATCCGAGAATGATCCCCTCGTTGCAAGAGCGACCCCACGGAAATGATCCAAGGGAGCTTGTAAATTCAGGGGTGGGTTCTCGCTCAGTCTTGTTCAGCCTCCCCTGTTTTCCATCTTTCCTCGAATCAGGCGCTAGTCTACAATTCTATTATTATCTTATCTGTCTCGCCATTAACCATCGACCAATCTTCTGTTTACAGTTCTACTCTGAAAGGAGAGGATCGCTTACTGGATTCACTGACCACTCCCCTGTTATTTCTAATTCCAAATAGCTATGTACGATATATACTTATTTTATTACACTTGACTACTTCTCGGGAATCGAGATATTGTTTACATAGGTAAGCAGGTACTTATTATACACAGCTATAATAATAATAATAATAATAATAATAATAATAATAATAAAGTGAAGTATTTATTAACTCTACATTCTACTTATTTAATACTTTCTTTAACCAATGGAAATAAAAATAATTATTAGGTATATTATTTCGTTTATTAGTGCAAATTGACGATATTGCGTATAGCGTGGTGGTTTCGAATGACTCTATTATTCAACCGTAAGTTGAAGAAGTCGAGGTGGACCGCCCATAGTGAGATCGTTTCTACCCTGAGAAAAGAAAAACTCGAAAGTGGCTAGTGAAAGAAATTTAAACCGTGATCGACGTTTATCTTGGTAAAGGTAAAGAAATGTCGACAGAAGCTGGTCACGTCTCTATAGACTTATCCTTAAACACCTTACGTTATAGGTCGTGAACCCGTCATGGAAAAAGCTCGTGTGGCAAACAGATCCTAGGGAGGTCTCGAACTGCAAACTATTAAACTATGTCAACTGAGATTTCACGCAGCCCCTTTTGGTTCGTGCTTGACAAATCACAATTCGTTGTGCTTTGAATTTCGCTAGGCTGTAGAATACAATGTTTCTGCCCCAAGCAGATTTTCCTAGTTTCGCGTAAAAATTGATGCGATGATAAGTCGCTGGATATATTGAGAATGGGGGAAACTAGAAAGTAAAGGATAAGGGAATTTAATATGGAAGATTATCTCGTGTATAATCTATATCTCCAAATTAATTGAAATTTATTATCTTAATTGATACTTGACCTGGATTATTTATATAATAAATACAGATTAAAATGATCGTGATGTATAGCTTAACTACCTAAAGATAAAATAAGTAGACAAAGTTTCTTGTTTTAGCGAAACACATTGTATTTGAATATTGCCATTTTTTTCCTAGCACATAGATAGATATAAGCGTGGATATTTGTCTGTACTGAATACAGAACGATCGAAGTTCGCAGTCAGCTTGATTCGTTCGGTTCGTTACCTTCGTGCTTTCGCTTCCTCAATCGGTATTCGCCCTCTCCAATGCAATTTCAATGAATTTCTCGTCAGTTTTGATTGCTTTGCGACTGTTTTCGTCAGTTAGCAGGATATCACTCATGTTTGACAATGTGGAAATATTTCACACAGCTGGCTCCGATTGAAGCATCTTGTTCAGCAACACACATGCGTGCTATTATAAATCTGGTGTGTTTCATCAGGGCGACTGAATTCTCTAAAAGTGCCGATAGCACTTGAGTGTTGACAGGAATTCTATCTCCTTGTCGCGATGTTGGATCTTCTTCGCTGTTTCTAGTGATACAAACGCGAATTCGATTACGCTTGATTATTCATATTGCGAACATGCAAATTGCGTACAATGCAAATCTTCATTTCAAAGGTAAATTTATTCTCTTTTTTGTGTGCTTTGTATTGTTTTATCGTGGAATTATTTAAAACTGAAGCTCCAGAAAATAAATTCCTCTTAAATCCAGATTTTCAATACCTACTTCTTCTGTATAACATATTTCTTGTATATGTATATGTAGACGTGGGATAGAAGTTTGAGTGCAGAAGTACACTAGAAGTCTTCCGACAATGGTACGCACTGCGTGACGAATAAACGTCAGGCATAATATTTGGGTGAAGGCGAATCTGTGGCTAATTGAAAAGTCAAAACTCCTAAAAGGAACCGCCCGTTAACTGTGAAAGCGTGGAGACGTAGGAGAACAGCGGCTGGTCGTTCCAGACATCCCGTGGAGGATCTCATTCATCCGTTTTGCCTCGCTCACAATGTTGATTCGTTTCGCTCTGCTACTTCTGCCCAAGGATTGTACGTGTATGTGTGTACAACGATTGATTGACAATAAGGTCAGTGTATATGTGTGTCTGGTATCTGTTCCCGTGTCGCTTATACGTATGTACAAGGTCTATAGAAGGTCTACACCAATACGAAACCATATTTTTTCTTTCTTAATTATTATTAGAGTAATCGTTAGAGCCATCGACATTCCTCCAGTTGCATCTTGATAGTTATATGACATAATTTAACATATATGTCTTATTTCAATCCTGTGTTTGTTTCTAGCACACGATAAGTTGACATAGAATTTGACGGTGTCTAAAGACTCGAAGATATGTAAAAACTTCCAAGTCTATGATTGCTCACTAAAGCCCTTCAACCCTTATAAACGCGCTCCGTAACAAAATATGAGTACAATGGATAGGACCTCTCCTACGACTACCCAAAACGACTGGCATCGTAAACGGTTTAGAATTGAAAGTTTCATCCGTAGTGTCGTGTTTTTCTAACTGGGTAGGAGGCAAACCCCATTGTAAAAAGGGCAACCAGTCCAGTTAGCGTTTCCGGAAATCGGTTAACCCTTAATACAGCAAAACCCTTTTTTTTCCATAAAGCTTTTGCTTGCGATTAAAGCATACTTTTCCTTTGTTTACCGAAGACTACTTCTTGCTCGACTTTTTCTTACCGTTTTTTACCGAATTCACCAGCTTGACGAACGGTTGTCCGACCTAGAAAAAAATGTCGGTACCGCTGCGGTGATGGAAAAATCTACGTGCAAACAGCTTAGAGTCAGGATCAAGAAGACGATTCTTTTGAAAATCCTTTTTTTGCCTGTATCTTTCCTGTAGTAAATCAAACACATTTACCACTTTATATTCCAAAGATTCTCTACCATTCCATTTCTACTAAGATTCCAATTATAATACATTACTATAGATACATGTTTACTTCGTTTCTCCAAACTAATATTGAAAATTCAATGATCATTCCAAAAGCTTTAATACAACACATGTACATGTACGTCACGTGAGAAAAAATGATGAATAAAAAGAATAAATAATAACTAGTCGAAGAAGAGATTCTTTACGAATCACGTTACCAATGGAATCAATTCAATGCCACAGATCGCAAAGTTTAATCGTTCGTTGGATCTGCTACGGGACAATATTTCCCTCATAAACTGCAGGCATGTCGAATCCTTGATTCCCCGCCGGTCGCTGTGCCGCCTAATCAACCGATGCCCAATAAATAACTGGAGTATATCTGTCTGCTCCCGTTTCTTCATTCTTCTCATTCTTTTTGCACTGCTCGCTCCCCGCTTGCTTCCGCATTCACATCACACCATACCATACCGCACCATGCCCCGTTGGTATCCTCACCCTCCACTTTCCAATCTCCAGTCTCGAGTCGAGCTATCCACCCTGCTCGTTCGCATCCCTTCGATTTCGGTCCCGATCGTTGTACGTACCAGCCTATTTCACTCCTACCGTTTACCCTTGACACAGCTTTTCCTCTGCATACGAGTTGGCTATATACATATATACAATACATACATATTGAGACCGTATGTCCCTACCAGCCAAGTGTCACCGAGACTATCAGTCTACTATGACCCGACTATCAACCAAAGATATACCCTGAACCAATGACGCTCCATCCCTGACGATTCTGATTCGCTTTGTATCAGCCTCCATCGATTATCGTTACATCAATGCGGACATGATTCACGGTACGAATCCAAGCGAAAAATCGTATAATCGTCGTATCGTGCACACTCCGCCTACTCGATATGAAAATATAATATAACGCCTGTGGGAACCGATTGCGTCACGGTTCCTTTCGTTAATTTAGTTCGACATGAGAAAATCTTCTAGCTCAATAGAATGGAATATACTCGATTGTCGTTCGATATTGATTTCAATTTAGAATCTTTATTGGAATTTAAGAAACTTTGGCAAGTCAAGAATGACATTTTTAATCCTTTATATATTATATGCTGCAATTGAGATAAGTACTCGTCTTATTTATAATTGTTGGTTTAAAAGAATAGCTTTGGTGTTGCAATAGTTTTGCTATAAGGGATGGTCTTTCCCAATATATACACGTATACAATACGTAAGTAGGTATATAGCTAGGTAAAGAAAACTCAAGAAAGAGAGTGTCAAGGTTTCAGCAATGTTTTGGTCAGAACTTATGGTGCAATGACGGCCACAATATTACGGTTAGCCGAAACCCGGAACAAACCCAACACTCCATGTAGGAGGAATGGAATAGAAGAAGAACGGAAAGGACAGCAAAAGCCAGTTGCACGTCAGGACGACAACGTGGCAACCACAGTCGTCAGAGAGATGGATAATAAACCAAAATAAAACCATTCCAAGATTTACAACTGCAAAGGTTTTCCGTCAACCGATGGCCACTTTTCGGACCTACTCTTCGGAGCCTCTCTTACAATGGACTGACTGCAATGCGCGGTAATTTCTGGCGAAGCCCACCTCCGAAAATCCATTACCTTATTGTCAGAAATATGACAGGGACGCAGCACCGATTACTCTCAACCATTGCCACCTTTTCTCTCTTCTACACCAGTGCTGGGCTTCTCTTCTACTCTATCGTTCTTCTACTGCGCCGTTGCTTTTTCTTCCTTGATCCTTCAGTTTCCCAATCCACTGTTGGCAAACGTTTCGAAAATCCCGATTCGCCGTGAGACGTAGCTTTCGGAAAATATGATTCACGAACCGTAAACTCGTCAGTGGAGATGATTGCTGGGACAACAATATTGTATATATATATATATATATTCATATGGTATACATGTACAGGTGCAATATAGATAATTATACAATACGTAGGTACAACTTATATACTCACGATCGAATGCAGAGCATATTGCAATATTGCAACAGGCGTCTAAATATAAAGGAAAAAGTAAAGAAAACTACAAACTCTAGGTAAATAAATGCTTATGCATTTTGATGTTGATTTTGATTATATTAAAGTTGTTTAAGGTGAAGTCGAAGTTAACGTAGATTAGCAGACTAACACGGAGGAGTTTATTTTTGCTTCAAGCAGAAGCAGAATGTGGAAATGCACAAAGACATCGGCAGGCAGAATCCATTAAAAAATAATTTACGACCGGTTGCGACCAGAGTCCGCAAGTTTCAAAGAAAGCAAGGACTTCTTGTGGAAAGCATACTTTCACTTAATTTTACAGATGCCTACTGTAACATCAAGATGCAAGGACAACCGGAGGTCTATGTTATATTGTTCGGTCCTTAATAATAATCAATAATAATATATAAAATTTGTTAAAAATTAATCCAAGTAATTTGCAATTTATTTGTATTTTAACCGACAAATAATACGTAGTTGATTATTGCAAAGATCGATAAGTTGATAGTAGCGACAATGAAGAAATTTAAAAAGGACAGTGCGGTTGGTCGTTGAAAGTATCGCGGTGAAAATCCTCGAATCCAAGGGAAGTTAATGGGACGTTTCAGGTTTCAGAGCGATAATTCATTTGGTCTTGCTGGGATTTACGAGGACCGATATTGGATAATGAATCAGGTCTCCCTTGATGGAATTAAGTCACCTATAGTGAAGGATCTTGTTGCGCGCCTCTCCTCTAACCTTTATTAGTTCCTAGGTGAAACTGTTCCAACCAAAGGATTCGATTCGCCTCGACTCACCTCGAGTCATATTGATTCGCTAAAAAAGAATTTTACCTTGCAGCTCCATGTATCATTATCAATGATAGAATTATAGTATCGAATAAGTAACTATGACGTGCCACCACAATTGAAGTAGTTTTGAATTCCTTATTAAGAAACCTACACCAACGTATAAGAAATAGTTAAACAACGCTTAAATACTGAGCGTAACTCTGGCCCCCCCGAAACAAATCTCGAAGCCGGTCCATCGTACAAGAATTAAGAAATTGGTTCCAGCCGCTGTAAATAACAGGAAAGTTTAGCCTATCCGAAGAGTTCCGTTGGAAAGTACCGAATGCGTTCTGTACGGTGTATAAAAGCGTAGCAGAGAGCAGAGAGGACGAGGATTGTCGGAAGAAGCCCTAATAGAGGGTTTATTATTTTATGGAGCTACCTTATGCTTTGTGTCGAGCTTCCGTAAATCATCGGAAAGTTGAGTTACCGAACGTACGGTAGCACTCACGCAAACCAGTCCTTGGCTATTTCGCTCTCTCCCTCTCCCTCTCCCCCCCCTCCCCACCCCATCTAGCTACTTTTGCCCTCTTGGTCCCATCTTGCCAGTGTCGGCACTCGCTCTCTTTTCCCTTTTGCCGGTGTCGCTTCCCGATCACCGCTCGTTAACCTTGACGAGCGGAATTACTTAGGACTCTCTCAGGAGTTAACACGCAATAGCATGGACTGGAGAAATCCTGTCTACGACTCCTTTACCAAATTCTACAGTTTCCTCCAAGAACGAATGATTTCGCTCGAAAGAATAATCGAGATGCTAGTGAAGTTTCGATACTGAAGAATCGAGTATTCGAAAAAAGAATCGTAATTTATTATAACAAAATCCATTCCTCTACTTTTTGAAAGAGAAAAGGATTAAGCTGTCTGCTCAGCGGAACAAATATCGAGATAAATAAAATTCTAATAGAATTTTTAAAAACGATTAGTAGTGAGATAAGTTAAAAGAATATTTGTATTGAATCGGTGTTGGAAAATGAATAAGTGTAATATAGTAATTATTATTTAAAGTATGTGTATAATATAAAATTGATTTAATAGATCGAGGATACATTCATGAAAGTTACTTAGAACATCGGAAATCGATTCTCTATCGATTCTTGGTTAAAAAGGACTCGAATTCTTAAGATTCGATTTCTAAAATATTCGATTAAATAATTGAGTCTTCGAAACCCGTACAACAGAATGATTCTTAATCGCGAAATACGTTATGTACAAGTATGATAGTACGAGTTGATCGTCATTAAGAGAAAGAGAGATCAGTCAGCCGTTCCAATTGGCATCGCAGCCAACGGAAGCTCCCATCGTCGATAAGAATAAGAAACCGGAAGCTTGGTAAGTAGGAGAGAGGAGAAGCGGTAACAAAGAGAAGTGTGAAAGGGTCATAAATGTTGCCTAGGTGGCGAAACGATGTATTTATACCCTAATAAAACTTTCGTCGACATTCGACATTCGGTCAAGGTTGAGAGACTGTTCAGGTCGTCAAGTTGGACTCTTCGAGGGAACTTCTGGAACAGTGGAAGGATCGGAGAAGCGAAAGCGAAGAGAGAAGATAGAAACGTTAAGAAGCATTTCCCTTGAACGAGCATGTCGCGTAAGCAAGTGGCAAACGCCTAACATAATGCCTTGTGAGCGAGAGTTTGAAAGAAGGTTGGATAGCTGGATACCGATTGTCAGTTAGAGGAGCTAACGCGAAGCCTACGGGAGCTCCTAGGCGCGTGCCTACTCACCAGGGTGTCCACAAAATATTTTGGAAATATTGACCGAGTCCCCTAGATCGTCAGGCGAAAAGAAGATTTATGTGTATTCCCTTTCGACAGTCAACCCAGTTTCGTCCTTCCATCACGCACGATACACCTCAAGGACGAAATCGATTGGCTATTCCTTTGACCTTTTCCAGTGAGCTTTCCAAATTTTCAAACAGAAACAATTTGGTTTTCTTCTTATACAGGGACTTTGAAACGAGCACCTTAACGAATCCTTTGAACTAACATTCGAAGAGGACGAAATTTCATGCTACGATAACTTTTAAGGATTTAATTTGGAAAAGTTAGCACTCGATTGTGGGAACACTTCCTTCAGATTTTAGAAAATTCAAGTTACCAGTGCAGAAGGACTCGGAATAAAATTCGTAATTCTATTAATTATATCGCGTGGACTAATTTTCTAAGCAAGTATATACATATGTCTACATGACTTACGATAAGAAAAGAAAAAGAGAGGACTAATGGACAGGACTAAATGTTCGTGGAAAAGAGTAGGATACTAGTGGGCAAAACAGTGTCTTGAAAAGTCACAACAAACTCTACGGGAGGCAGACATCGGATAGTGGGTTGCTTTCTCAAAGTAAAAGACTCCTGGGAGAACTCTGCGCACCAGAGGTCCTTCCTTCGCCCTTTCACCGGTAGGAACCTTTCGTTTCTTCGAGATTTTCTCTTCCTCGGATTAGCTACGGACCACCTTCAGCGCGCGGAAATGCTCGTTACCCTGTTAGGCACTATGTCAAAATATTGTGTCAAGGACATCCGAACCATCCCTACTATTCCTACCATCCACTACCTACTGAGCTTTTACCCCTGGTTTCGGCCTCAACTGCGATCTGTCTGTTCCAAGAGTTTGCTCGCTCATCAGGCCATTTACGGTGTTCGGTTCTAACAAAATGGCAAATAGATGTAAGTAAATGTTGGATTGTAGATAAGAAATAAATTAATGGATCTTGAATCGTTCCTTGATCAAAAGTAACCGATATTTTTAATAATTGTCATCATTAGGGTAGTTTCCAGTACTAATATATTAAGGGAATTTTATTGCAGATTTCATGAAAATCGTCAATAAGTTGTATAAATACAACTCGTTTTAGATAAGTTACGGTAACATTGTATCAAGCAGACATTTTTCATTTTATTAGACAAATTGCAGGAGAAGAGACTAAAATGAAGACTAAAGAAATGAAGACAAAGACTAAAATGAAATAGTGAAAATTTAGATGATTGAACAGGAAGGATCAATCTTGAAAATCTGTCGCGGGATTTTTGGAAACAACACAGGGCAGAATGGTGGAAAAATGCTGGAAAATACTGGAGAAATGCACTAATGCAGGACGCCGATGATATCGCTGACGAGAGCCGCCGCGCCGCGTCGCGTTGTATTGGCTACCACCCAATCCAATTCGCTTCTCCCACTTTCTCTAGTTTTGTGGCCGGCCACTCTGGAGCCAAGTGATACCAGCTAAACCCACCATTTTCTCTATTATACGCCTAAGAATTTACTTACTTATTTACGTACAATTAGACTTACGGAAAATACAACTTACACATCGCGTCTCATTGTCCACCTTTTCACTCCCTCCACGAACATGTACCCTATTATGTCCTTCTCTCTACTGGAATAAATCGTATTATTATTATCATATTTATATTATACATAGTTACGTATAACTATTACAAAAATGTTACATTCAATTCTTATAAATTGAAATGACAACTAGTTCTTTTTGACTCGCTAATTAAAGTTTGTATTTTCTTCTAGTTTTGGAATTCTTTTTAAAATACTGTCAGCATTTTGTTGATAAAGAAAGCCATTCGATAGACTTTTCTCCAGCAGAAAAATTGACAATGAATGCGCGAATCTGAGAAAATAAAACCTGAATAAAGAAATTTGAATATAAATAAAACAGACGAGTAAGGAGTGAGAAGAAGCGAAAGGGAGTAAAAAGGAGTGAATGGTTGAAAAGTAAGCGAATGAATCGATATCGAGGATGGGAATTCCAGGGCAACGTAGCCAGAGCACGTGCCGACATATGGATTTCGAGGCTTTGCCAATAGGCGCCAGTGGTCTCTTTGTGGGGATGTTAAATGGGATGTCATCCTGTTAAATGGCTCTGATCCTCACGGATTCATTCATGGGCTGCTATGGGTTGCAATGGGCTACGATGGGGTGCGGTGGGGTGCTATAGGGTGCGATAGGCTGTTGCAGTCAAGGTGGATCGAAGCCAATTCCTTACGGCTAATTTTCCTCGTTTATACGTTTAATTGCTTTTCACTGCCAGTTGCCACCAGACTGCCAACTATAGAACGTTCTTACCGCGTTAGGACTGATTCCATTCCCTTTCACCAACCCTCTGTTCTCAATCACTTACGGTTACTCACTGCTTTTCACCTATTGTAACTTCCTCTACTAAAGGCTAGAATTAATTGCTCTGCACAGATTCTTAGATTTTACAATTCTTCGTAGTAATCGGTATACAGGGTGTGAGGGAACCGGTGCTAATGGTGCGTGCTTAAAAATTTGTTAATTATTTAGAATAAGTGATTCTCAACCGACTTTCCTAAAATTTTAATATTTCTTCTCTTATATCTTTTATTTGAACGAGGAATTCTAAATTCGATAAGAGCAAAGCTTGAAAGTTGTTCTCAGCCGCGTGACACGCAGGCACCTCGAAGCAGCAACTGTGACGAAAGTCAATTCTCAGAGAGGGTACGACGTCCAGCAGAGTTTCCTTCCTTGTAAGAATAACCCGCAATCTTTGTCGGCAAACAGGAGCTCGTAAATTACGTGAGGAACGTCTCAATGTTAGGAAAAGCGACTACCGACGTAGAATTTGTCTACCGAGGTAGCCGGGTTGTTAGACACGCACCCGCAATCTTAAATACACCCGAACCTACGTATCGCTTCTGTGCGCACTGTGCGCTACCTGAGCAGACCCTATAATTACACTCGAAACAGTTCTCATATACGTTCTTCCTCAAAAATGTGCATATGAGAAAAATGCTGAAAATGCTTGTATACAAGGTTTTTCCTAATATGTGAGAAATATTCAGAACAAGCGAGGGGAGATGAGTCGAGAATACAAAAGTATCCAAGTTCATTTGAATATAAATACAAAAGAAACAATATAGTTTTCCTAGATAAACATCGATAAGGAAAAGTATGGTGGTCTGAATCGGGGCTTTGTATCTTTATTCCAAATTTTGTTCCGTTACAATATCTCTTCCGTGAGCGTTTACCGTCAGTTAAATATCAATTCAGTATTAATAATTGGCAAGCCGCGTTCTAATTTATTCTAAATACTCGTAGATTAGACGAGATCCGGATGTAAACGCGTAAAAAGAGGATCGAACGCTTAGCGAAGAGCAGAGCAGAGGGCGATAGGCGACAGGATAGAATATGGAGACGAGAGAAGAATAGACCGAAAAAGATCGACCCGTTTTTATATTTTATTAGCAGTGGCAATGGTAGCAGTAGCAACCAGCAACAACATCAGCAACGGTAACAGCAACAACAATGGCAAGAGGAGCCACAACCGCAGGCGCAGTAGTGGGGGTAGGAGAAGCAGTAGCTGGCGGATTGTCGGAAGGCTGCGAGTGTAAAAGGGGATTCGAATGGGGCCAAATGGATTTCTGAGACGTCTGTTGGGGGTGGTGGTTGTCGGGTGGTTGTCGGGTGGTGCGTGGAACGGAAAGAGGGGTGATACGAGGGGTCGTCGAAGGTTCGCTGAGTGGCGGTGGCAGGGTGAAATTGGCCGGGAGCGGTCGAGAGTGGTCGGATGTGAATGGTGGGGGAAAGAGTGGTAACGGTGGCGCCACTCCGCGCCACACCGCACCACACCGCACCACACCGCACCACACCGCACCACACCGCACCACTCTGCACCGGGTGGTTATAGCGGTGATAGGAGAGTTGGGTGGTAGCGGTAGCGGCAGTAGTAGCGGTGCAACGAGGGGCAGAGGAGAAGATAAGGGACGGGATCGACGTAAGGGAGGGTTGTGGGTTCGGGGCGCAGGTGGCGACGCTCAAAGCCAATTATGTGAACGTGGCTCGACGTTGGCGTCGTTCTCGCAAATCTCTACCCTGAGCCTTCGTGCATTAGAGCTGAGCGAGACCGCCGAGCGAGAAAGAGAAAGGCCAAGATAGAGGAGTTTAAGTTGTCTGCGCTATAACGGATTAACGGCCGCGATTTATTCGCAAGTAATTGTTTCTGCCCTTTAATTAACTCGCATTTATTTCAGTTAAAAGCACACCGTACCACTACTGGACGAAGGATTTTCATTACCGAAACTTTTGTATCGAATCACCTATTTTTAGCTTCGAATAGTATTCTATGTTGTATTATGCTGCAAATTTAGAAGATTTTTGTATACTTCAAATCAGATTAGTTTAGACACATTTGATATCTCAGCAAATTCTGTAGGAGTTTAGTTGCTGGAATAAGAAGGGTGGTGGTATAAAGAGGGAGGGTGAGAGAGAGATAAAGAGTTGAAGAGAATTTCACATTGGTACTAGTGGAAATATGACAGTCGTCTCTTGGCAATTTTTTACGTATAATAAAGTGCTCGAAGCGAGTGCGGGAAGAAGTCATTCTTATCTTTCCTATTATCGATAGTTGGACGTGGACCAATATGGGTCCGGGACCGTCGCCATGGTTACATGCGATATACTCTCCCAACCACTGGGATCCCATCATACACGCTATTATCGGGCTTCGCCATAAATAAAGAGGAGGTACTTTCTCATCTTCATTCGCCAGAACTTGCCCTCTTATTCACCAAGCACTGTCCGTCTATGAAAATCTTCTCGGAATCGAATACTCAGCATGCAGAACTACGAGTAGGAAGAATCTAACAATAACTAAGCAAACCAGTAGCTACTTGAGTACTAGTAAGTAGGTCTTTACAAGTATCACAGTCTTTTTTTTATAAACTCATTATTCGACATAGTTCAACATATACTAGATTTTATTTTAAATATAATTATTCACGTAAATTCGGAAGAAGAGGACTATCGAATCCAATTCACATGATTTATCGTTTAGTTCGATGAAAGTAATATTCCAAAAAAACATTCAAAATGCAAAGATGTGGGCCAAGTACAATATATGTAGTTTCATCTCATTTATCCAGAATACAAAAAAATGAGTTCTTCGTTAATGCAAATTCACTTGCCAATGGTAAAGTGATATTCTACGAAGAATTTGATATACATAGTATGTCTCAATCTTTCTGTATATTTAATTCGCATTGGAATAAAGAGAAGAAAAAGGAAAGGAGGAGAGGAAGAACAGCTGAAATCAGCGAACAGACAAATTCTTTCTTATTCAGTGCTAATTCGGTGGAATGACTGCTATAAAAGGAATCACGGGTATATCATGCGTCAGAATTACCTCTCCCGATTACTCTCTGTACAGTCATTTCTGAGGATAAAGGGAAGAAACGCTTTCTGAACGAACACGAACAACAAGGAAATTCTAACCTCTGCAGAATACTTTTTGCCTGGCTACGCGACTCTTTCCATCCCTGACTTTATTGACTTTCTCTTTTTCCGTGCTTGTTTTTTCTCTACGCCCGCGCTCTTCCATTGCTCACTGGTATCGTTTACTCTTTATTGATCGATCGAACATTTATTTGCCTAACAGAATCTAGTCTCATTAGAACATTTTAACGGTTTTAACGGTTTTTTTATATTACGCATATTGTGCTCGCTTGAAGTTCTCGCTTCCTGAAAATATTTAAGACCAACAACCAATTAAAAATAAAGTTCAAAATTTTAGAGCAAATGCAGGTAGCTACTTTACTTCATATGCAGCAATTTTCATATTGTGAAACGCAACACAGGCTTCTAGTCAGAAATCGATACAGAGAATTGTCTTATCCAAGTATACTTGAGTGCGGCAGATTGCGAAAGATTACAATATACCCTCTAGTACATTTACGATTTAATTAATTTTTCTTTTTTTTTTCATTTTAATTGCGTTTTCTAACCGACCGATAAGGCGAGCAAGACTTCACATCGAACATTCAAGTTCGAGGTTCGATTTTCAAATACTAAACTCACGACGATAGTTGGGTTCAAGGAAAATGATGCGAACGATCTTTCGAAAGATCTCTCATGGTCGTCGATTTCTTACTCCGTTAAAGCATGAAGCGCTATAAAACCGTAATGCAACAGTTAGTACACTTATGGGATCATAAATTCACGGACAATGTGAAACATCTGGGCGAGTTAAAGCCAAGTCAGTACGCAGCGTATTATCGAGGATCAAATATGCTTCTCTAACGCTTTCTGTGTCGGCTCAGCAGAAAAGTCTTGGTACTGCGAGTGATCCCAAGTTTTTTCTACCACTTGTGTATTCGCGCAGTTGAGACGAACGAGAGAATTAGCGTTGCAATCTTAAGAGCCGCATTAACTTTCTGAGAGACCTTTTTCAAGAAGATATTAACTTTTTTCTTTCGCACAATTTACTCTCATAATCGGCGTTCCTTCTCAATATAATACCACTTCACACAAACTTAATTCAGTGGATCACTCAATCCTGTGCTGTGTGATTGTTCTCTTTCCCACGGATTCAAACACGAAAAACTGTAAGCTCCGGAAAAAACAAAAAGAAATACTTAAACTGTAATTCAATGTTTTTCAAATAAAGTTGAATTTTTTAATATAGATAGTATATATTATTTTCAGAAGTCTATCAACGAAGTAAGGATATAAATATAAATAAATCGAAGAGCAACCAGTAAGCAATCATCAAGAAGCTCGGTTCGCGTAATTATGTTTTTTAATTATACCCGAGATTAATTCATAATTGGTGCTTACTACGGCTAATACAGTCGCTTTATCTAGTCCGGGTACTTCCTACGAGGGATATGAAACTTATTAGCTAACGAAGAGCTCACAGCCTTCGGAGTTGCGACACCAAGGTTCGTTAAACTCGAACAGCAGAAACTTTGAAAGAACCTCAAATATAAAAAAACCTACTTTAACGAAACTTTATTTTTTTCGAAATTTTCTTTATCATTCTTTGAAAAATGACTTTTTAGGAACTTTTTAGGAACGACGCGCCACTATAGTGGCTTTCGTGTATGTCATCTCTCTGAACTTCTTTTGTCTTTACATCGATTTACAACAGTGTTAACAATAGACAGACTGAATATACAGTCTTTATTTTTAATACAGCAGTATGAGACTCTGCCGCCCAGGGAAATAGCCACACGCAGAATTCAGCCGTACCTAAAAGGTTAAACTATCCAGAAATCGATCTGTAAAGTTAATACAGTACTCTACTTATCTCACTCGATGAGTTGATTGTAGTATAGTAGTATTATAAAGTAAATTTGATATCCAAACTGATTAGTCGAAAAGGGATCTGCTTCTTCGATTGTTAAGAAGCAGCAACATGGCAGCTGGCGAAGCGATGCCACGACCAACCTGCGCGTCTCTCTTATCCGAAGAACAGGGAGTGGTTTAGCGATTTCCCTCTTGCCTCTTGCCTCCTGCCTCTTGCCTCTTACCTCTTACCTCTTGCCCCTTGCTAGTTCGACCCCCGGCCACGGTCCTCATCCCGTACCACCTTCTCTAAACGAGGCCGCAGTATTGACCCGATATCTCTCTCCCTCCCCAACGATAAACGAGAGAAGTCTCAGCCATCATGGCCCCCGTCCGATTCACCGTTACTTCACCATTACTTCATCTTTGCTGGTCCACGAACACACTATTATTCGAACAATCTGCTGATCGCTCTTTATTCTTTGTTAGTCATACATAACGTTTCCTAGAGGATTTTCTATTTACTTCATTGCAAGTCATTTATGGCTGGTTTCTATCGAATTACTTAAGATCCCTTTTTTCACACTTAACTACTGATACGGGACAATAAAGAAGTATATATACTTGTTTTTGTATATTACTGACTAGCAGTTAAATTCGTACGCCATTTAATATGGTTGATACGTCTCAAAGTTGAGATGACATTACTATTTTGGATTTCGATTTGTTAAAATTATTTTTAAATATTTGAAGTGTATATAATTGAAACGCAAACTTTTAAGATGAATACAATTAACGATAAGATTGTGTGCATGTTGTGTGTATTCATCTTCGTGATAGCGAAAGTTATTTAATCGAATCATTTAATGATCCTTGACGGTGCTTGTAAATTTTATTTAACTCCATGGAAATTGATCTGGGGTGTCTTTTAAATTGGTGAATCGACTTTGTGGCCTGCAATCAGGAGCATGTGTTTCTCTCTTCTCACCGGGGAATCCTTCTTCCTCTCTGGATTCTCGTATCTCGACACGCATGCCTCAAAATTCAGCATAATCCACGAGGGGGACACTCCGTGTCAAGTGTTAGTATGTTCATATGGGGAAGTAAGTACTGTGATACTTATAAGATATCGTATACACCGGGTGTCATAAAAGGAAAATACTTTTTGCGCGTTACTGACTGCTTAAAATATTATTGCAAATCATCACGTTACAAAGTATCAACCATAACTCACAATTTCAGTTTATTTATTCATTTATATATTTTTATATACGCTTGCACTGCTTTGATTTATAATCAATTATAACTCTATAACTGCAGCAAATTAAATTATTTGCAAAAAAAGAAGTATCATTGTCGATTAATTTTGAAATGCATTAAATGTTTGTGAGTCAATACTAATTAATTGAATTAACCGAATATTATTGACAAATATACAATATGATATTGATTTATTAAAAGATGAATCTCAGCTTTGCTTTTGTAATACCCTATATATAAGTGCGTATCGGCGTCGGTGCATACAGTGTATAAAAAAACAGCCACCCTTCAAATTGTGAACCTGGGTTGGGTGAGCATATGTGCGTGTAACCTCGCAATGAGAGGGTGCCTGTCATGCCTGTACGTGTGCTTGTATTGTCATTGGAATTTAATGATCCGCCTTCCTGATCCCAAGGGAGAACGTTACATAAATATTTGCCTGGTAATCCCTGCACAGGTTTCACTTCACCCTTTCGCGAGGGTGTTCGGACTCTCTTCACTGACACTTCCAGAATCACTCTTATATCATCTTTACGATCATATTCCAAATTTATATTGCACCAGCACTTATTGAATCCTGTTTTCAAAACGCAACTACGTCGAAGGTACAATTTAGTTTGCTGTTTCTACAATATTTAAATATTATTACAGGTTTTGTTTACAATAAATCAATTATAATAATTGACTTATTGTTATAAAGCTTACTGTATTTTTGACCAAAACTAAAAATAATCATTGCATTAATTCATTATTTGCATTGCTTTTCCTGAATGTCAGGAAATTGGTAAAAAATTTGTATGTTTGTTTCTTTGTTTTTAACCGTACCTCAACAATAGAGATACAACCACTATGTTTAATTGGCCACGTCACTGGACCCTCGTCGACTGTAACCCTTACAGAATTCAGCCCCTTATTCACTGAGCAACAGCAGGTGAAGATTAGTTGGCTGACAAGTGACTGAGTACCGTTAAACATAATAAACACGATCGTTACCATATGTAAGAGCTTTGCATAATAGTTTGATGACACTGCTGGTGTATCCCTAGAGAATGACTCCCTGTTTTGATTAAGCCCTACGATTTTCTGCCACGACAAATACATCATTTATCTTCTTCATCCCTTTTCTCAATCCAACGAAATTTTTTTCTGTTCATTTTTGTCGAGACTTAGTCATTATTGGAGCGTCTTTTGGGAAATGGTAAAAGTGCTGCTCGGTGGGGGTGAATCCTTAGAAAAAATTAGTTGAAAGAATACAATACAATTTTTTCGAAAAGCTTTATTTCCAAGAACAATTAATTGTTTATTGTCAAGTACAGTTAAAAAGTCTAAAGCATTCATATTTTTTTCATATCTTTCTCATATCGGATACGAATATAACAATTACTTCTGACAATTACTTCCGACGGAAAATACATTTCATTATGCTATTACTGACCATGAGTATAATAGTCATGCATTATAAAGAAAAACCCACGTTAAGTATACGATATACGCATATGTATACTACGTATTATGGTAAAAATCGTATCTTTCATAAAGAAGAGTTAGCGAAATGAATACTTATCCAGTACGTGACAAGATAGGCAAGCTTTTACTGGCATCAGAACAAAATGTAAAGTTACGATTATGGAAAGGTAATACTGTGTGATGATAAGGTCGGCAACAGTCAATAAATTACTGGTTACTACAGCTTCATAGATAATCCTACCGATTGCAGGTATTTGCAGAATGAATTCTACCTTACGTGAGTAAGGATTTAGTATCCTCCCCAGAGTGCGCTGCAATTGGTTCGCGCAAATTTGTACCCGGTCGATAATAAAACGAAAAACTGTTATAAATAATAAGTCTATCCCATTGTAAGTCTTATAATAAGTCTGAATAAGTCTAACCTATCGCGTGTGATTGTATTCACATATATCCGTCTATATCGACTTATATCCTGTCAAGTTGTTAGTCAACACGTCAACACATCTAAACTCGTGGCTGACCATAACATAAATCTATTCTACTGGATCGTACTAACATATTTTGCCACGATTGCAATTATAAGGTATCCATCTGTAAGTATAAATTATGAGTGAAACTGAAAATTACACGTAAACAATTACTGGTTAAAAAAATACTCGATGTGACAATACCTTGCATTTCTTCCTGTCTGACATTTGATCATAGAAATTTCGATACTATTATTTATATACTAGATTATTCCCAACCTGACTTATATTCTTTGAACGTGATCCTAAACATTTGATATTGTTGAATAAACCGCAGAAAAAAACAATTATGGCAAATATTAATCCTATAATTTCTAACCTTACATATATTGTACTACAGTAAACTGGATTGTTGTAATTGAGTTCATAGAAATATATGTTGTTTATTTCAGAAGCCGTACGGTACGTGTCGTTGATATTGATCATTGGTTCTATTCAGAACTCGGATACTTATGTGTATATTCTTTTGAAAGATTTACCGTAAACATGAATGGTCATATTCTGGTACGTGTTTTACATTATGGTTACGTTATCGGTGATACATGTTATTGATAGTACATTAATTTATAAGTACATTAGTAGATAAGTACATTAATTTCTGACCCGATCTTGTTGTAGGAACCAACGTTATACACGGTAAAGGGTATAGCTATCCTGGATAATGATGGTAACCGTATACTAGCAAAGTATTATGACAAAACTGTATTTCCAACGCCGAAGGATCAAAAGACATTTGAGAAAAATTTATTTAATAAAACGCACCGGGCAAATGCAGAAATTATAATGTTGGATGGCTTAACGTGCGTTTATAGAAGTAACGTAGATCTATTCTTTTATGTCATGGGAAGTTCGCATGAAAATGAGGTGCGTGTCCAATATTATACATTATAATTATGTATATAAACTATGCATTAACTATTGTTATTCTTTATTTTATTCCAGCTTATTCTGATAAGCGTACTGAACTGTTTGTATGATTCGGTCAGTCAGATATTGAGAAAAAACGTTGAAAAGCGTGCAGTTTTGGATAGTTTAGATATAGTGATGCTCGCGATGGATGAAATTTGTGATGGAGGGTGAGTACGCCGTGATCTATAATATTTAATCCGACAGAGATTCATTAGGGTTTTTTTTTCTACATGGTTCCTTTGATGATTAAATTTATAACGTTGAACCATTCTTGTTTGCAGAATCATCTTGGATGCAGATGCGACGAGTGTTGTGCAAAGGGTAGCTTTACGAACGGACGATATACCTCTTGGAGAACAAACAGTTGCACAGGTAAACCGGTTGTTCCAAATAGTTTTGCATTTTATACACTAAGTACTCTGAATTAGTCGATGGCAAGAAATCATTTCATTTTACCACTGGCTACTTTTTTTGCAGGTTCTGCAATCGGCAAAGGAACAACTCAAATGGTCGTTACTAAAATAAGTTTATTACACATTCCTCTAAAACTAAGTACCGTGAAAGCTATGTAAGCAGAGTACTGAAATGTTTTAAAAAAAATATAATGTATTGTATGGTTTTTTCCATTGTACTTCATTATCGTAAATATTGTTGTGCTTATTAAGGAGATAGACTCAGGGCGACAGCGGCATAATTTTTAGGTCGAAATAAAGCTTTCGATTCCTTCTTCCTAGATTTTCAATATAACAAGATATTGAGCTTGAAAAGGGCTCATTGGAAAGGTAAAGGTTCAGGCTTTGAAATTTTAGAAATTCGGCGGCCCAAAAATGAAATTTGCTAATTCAATTGGTTATAATAAGTAATTTATAAGAAATCAATTGTATATTTCATTTTCTGTCCGCCAACGGGTTTCTACGGACCTCCAAGATGGGGTACGGTAGCGAAGGCCTAGTCTAGTGGGATTTTACATAGGGTAAATTGAAGCACTAGTTCAAATTTAAGATTCGAAACAGCTCCGATTGTGCAGTTGACAATTGTCGAATTATGAGTATAAATAATTAATAATCTCAAGATTCCTGTGTGAAATTCGTTTGCTGAGCACGGAAGTTAGAATGGTATGACTGGGTACGATAAAGCAAACGTCCGGTAACATCTCGATATGCTTGGAAGCCTAGACCGCGCAGCCGAAGTGGCCTGATATCGATCGAGCTGGAAAGTGGAGAATGGCAGTCAGGTGCCTTCTTGTACTAGACGAAAAAAATTCCACGGGATTTCTTCAAAATGTCTTCAAGTTCAATATGTTTACATATGTAAGTTAATAAATGTTATCCCATAATTTCCGTGAAACCCATCCACGACAATCCGGGAGCCCCTCAAGATCGTACAAAGGGAACTGCTCATCGAACACGCAGACAAAGGGCGATCGATATCGCTCGTTGCATGCGGTTATACAAAAGATATAACTTTTGTATATATGCAAAGAAGTAGAATTGTCTTATCGTTACATTATCAATAACATTAGTTTTTAATACGATGAAAGTATAGTGGGCAACGATTAAATAAATGTCTCTTATTTCAACCAATAGAATTTAAATACCTTCAGAGTTACTGACTATAATTTGCCAATTGCATTCTGAATTTATATCCATCTATAGTTAGATAACCCGTGTAAATATATGTAATAAATATATGTTAATCTAGAGGTAATGAACTGACGGCTCGGGAACCAGTTGTGGCACCTGATCTCATTTTCTCACTTTCCATAGACGAAACAAAATTGTCCCCTCAATTCCTACTACGCATACAGAGAGAAAGAAGAGTGGCCAAGGGGGAGCACGTCTCCACGTTACTGGCTGACTCGATTATTTGCTGCATTCAGTCGCGGAATACTTATTGCATAGTAACTGGCTTGCAACAATAACGGTAAGAATAAAAGACTGGCAAAACGAAGGAGAAGTTGTAGAAATATGTACAATTGAGGCGGCAAAGGATTATAGAAATGAGATCGTGGAAGAAATGTTTAGATTTCTATTATTATTATTATCAAGTAATTTTAGCTATTTTGTATTATACATATTTGGGATAAAGTATAGATATTAGTTACGTTGGCGAATTATTAATTTTGAAACGTGCAATATAAATGGGGGCTTTGGGGACTTCCGAAAATCAACGGGACTAATTATTTACTCAACGTAGCAATAGATAATAGTAAACTTAAATCGGAAGAAAAGGAAGATTTTGGGCTTGACCGATTAAATGATAGGTTTTACAATAATATGTACCTCTTTCTAAATGATTATTTTTTCGACCTTTTTGGGACGTATATTGCACAATTTTTGATACTCTGCACAAAGGTGGCTGTTTAGTAATAATCCAATGGTACATACCAGGGATTTGTTATTTGACTTTGACTAGTAGATAAATCGCTTTACATGATAATGGGCAGTCTGTAGCTGCCGACGGCGCGGCACGAAATTTCGCCATCCGAGAGCAATGGAAAAATTTTTTGAATCAGGCGGGAGAAACATTTATGAGTTTGAACAATAGAAAAAAAACAAACGAAAATCAGTGTGACGTTTACACCATTTTTTTTTACGAAAGTGGATCACTGAAGATACATGTAATTCTACAAATTTTAGTAATTGTTTTTTACCTTAAAGCATGACAAGATTATTCTGTGCACTGTTGTATCGTTATTTTCTTATAACATTATTCCACGAAGCTATAACGTGTCTTCCCTTAATAATACAGTTGGCTTTGACGAATCCAAGAAGTCTGGCTACATTGGCTCAATTCGGAGCAGGCGAAAATACGACAAACGTGATTATTCAAGTAAACCCAATGAAGCGTACCTATAAATTCTTTCGCGACAGACCCGTGTGAATAAATTATAATAATAAGTGGAACAGAATTTGTTTCGGTCCGAAATTACATTGAAATCTTACGCTAGGTAGAATGACGTAGTATTTCTTTCCACAGTCAGCTTGCTGAATTATAATCAGTTGTTCATGACAAAAACATATTTAGATATAAATTAAAAATTTGATTATTATCGTATTTTATTATTTAATGACTAATTGGTATTCAACTTATTGGATTTACGGAAGTGTATGTATTTTACATTGTTTAATTTTTGCTTGTTTTATATAATCTACTTGTGTATATTTAATTCTAATTCGTAATTATTAAGAAATATCAATAGTATTTTCTACAACGATTTATAGACTGGCTAAGATGTTGAGAGATTTCTAGTGTATTCTCAAGGAAACAGGTGAAATAGTATATAGAGTAAAATAAGTATTTTCCACGGACCAAATAAGTCGAAAATGTGGAGTGACAATATTTCAAAATGAACTTTAGTAATGAGATATTGACGTTTGTAAATTGGTTAAAAATATCATAAAAATACGATCAACTGACCAATTTTATCGAATTTTGTTAATGAGATATTGACACTTAAATTCGAGATGAACATCGTTTCTTATCCTATTTTTACTCTATTTCTCCCCTCATTTTCAAGAGTCGATATCTCATTAATGGAATTATTTTTCGGTAAATCTTCGATCAGTTTGTGTCGCTTGTGCCAAAACTTTATCCTACATAGATCATATTGTATTGTTTCTTTGATAGAGTAGGAGGCTCATCTTCACCAAAAATTGTCTGTAATTTGTGGTGTTGCTCGTAGACAAAAGAAAAACTGGTGTAATAAAAAACGCCCCAGTAATTGTAGTTTACACGCTCTTCAAAAATTGCTATTACAATCGAAACGATCAATAGCACAGTGATTTTCATTTGGTCACTAACAGTAAAAATTCGCTTGTAGTAATTTAGAATATCGTCTCACATAAATTTTCCCTTATCCATGAGAAGTAAAGGACTATTTTTGGAATGATTTGGAAATAGTTTGATTATGATTGATTGCGCTCGGTGAATTAGAGCCATGTTTTCAAATAGAATATTTATTACCGGGATACTGTCATTTCGGAAGAGTCTGTTAATATCATTATCTCACCGAACGTTAGAATAGTAATAATATCCAAATGGCTTCTATTACCATATTTAACGACAATAAACTCAACGTCTCGATTAGTTTTGACTTGTTTCGATTTGTTGAACAACGATTCATTTTTCGCGCCTTCGATTCATGAAATTCTGCATGTCGATTATATTTCTTCGTTCATTAGAGTATAACCATTTTTTGCTATTAATCTCTGAGGAGAAAAATCTTGTTAGTTTGTAGGAATAAGTTCGGTATAAATGACGCAAGGCATTCAGTAGTTAGTGATTTTGAACAAGGTTGCCATTATGTCTATTACACGGAGGCTTTACACTGTGTTGCGGTCAGTCCTCTTTTGGGCCGGGAAACACGCGACGGAAAACCCCGAATTGGGATGTGGAAATAGGAGGGAAGGAGGAGGGAAATAGGAGGGAAAGAGGAGGGAAAGAGGAGGGAAATAGGAGGGAAAGAGGAGGGAAGGCGGTAGAGAATGCAGGCGAAAAGACGAAAGAGGTAAACGAAGAGAACTGGTTCGAGTGAGAGAAGTTTGAGAGTGGGAGTGGGAGAATAGGTGGAAGTAGGAAGTACATAGAAGCGACGCTAGCGAAAGGGGTAAGGATTGAAGCAGGAAGCAAGAAGTAGGAAGTAGGAAGTAGGCGGTAGGAAGGCGGAAGGACATCGAAGAGTAAGCTGGTAAGAGTAAGAGGCTGATGGCAAGAGGATAAAGAAGGAAGGACTATGCAGAAGGGCTGGAGTGGTGTTCAATGGCGGGAGAAGAGGAGGGTGTTGGAGGACAGGTTGTTGCACGTGGAGGCGGAGCGATGTTGCGCATTGTGCTATCCTCTGGATGGCCTGCCCCCACGATTTTCCTAGGATGTGAAAGCCAACTCAGTTTTCGCCCGATCGTCGCGGTGGTGTGACGTGTTGTTTCACTCGCGGTACTGATCCTCTTGCCCGTTGCATAGGATTGATCTTACGAGAAGCCACGTGAATCAACTACTACATACTCTATTCCTTACGCGTTTTTTGTGCAATTCGTTTGTGTCGATCATGCGAGTTCTTTCCTACAGTGCTTTCTTTTTAGCTTATATGACAATGTATTGCGAGAATTTTTATTTCCTAGAATTCCAATGACATTTTTAGTAACGTCTAATAACAATCAAGGAAACTCATCAACACGATTAGACGGGGCTTTACTTCCGGTTCGTTTAGTGCTTTTCCATTAGTGGTTTAAGTTTTTTAATCGTATTCGGGTTAAGTTGCTGACAGGCGAAGAAGCATCAAGTGGCTATTCGAACAACTGGGTTCTTTTGCGGGCTGAAAGCTGAACTATAACAGTCACTCGACTTTTACGTCATTTCATTCACTGACTAGCACATTGATTCAATAGATCGAATGACAGTTGACACGTTTCCCCCTCAGTGATTCTTCAGTCGAGCCGGTGTATCAAATAAAACTCGCGTTGAGAGGTGGAAGATGCTTCGAAGGTGACATTTTAAAAGTTACGTGAAAGAGAACAGATCTGTTGAACAGCGTGAAACCAATACTACTTCTACGCGTTGCTGAAGCTCATGTGCTATTCGAGAAAGTAAGTATGCCATTTCGTTTCGATAAAAGCTCCCGCTAGAAGCAGGATTCGTCGATATAGAATGAACTTGGCTACATAAGTCTCTCGGAAACTTCAGACAGCTTCGTTCCTGCTTATTCGAATACGAGTTCCGATTCATTTATTAAAACTGCACAGAGCTATTCCATCTTAGAGTATTTTTATTTTCAGAAATTGATATGCATAATTAATGAAACGAAAACACTATTCGTTATTTTTAATAAATAAATAATATTGAATTTTTGTATTAACGATACTGGGAGTTAATTTCGTACAAAATTCCTTTAGACAAACCAGCAGGAAATTATAAATCTAATTTTATTTTTTGATAAGCGTAGAATTATCTTCTCCCTAAGTGTAATTGAAGCGATGCCACACCCTATGTTCCGACCTTTTAGCTTTTACGACTGTTTCATACACATATACATATATACGCATCTCGATGTTTCATTTAGAAGTTCGTAGAAAAGTTTTGAAAAGATTAATCCATTATTCGAAAAATTAACAGAGAAATTTCAGTATATTTAGACAACTGTTGCGGAAATGTATTCTTCTGCTAAGTCTACTGAAAATCGACAGACTACTTATAAGGACTATTCCTTGCAGTTAAAAGAAAATGCTATAAAAATAATTTAAAATATATTAACATAATCTAAAAAAGAATATCAACAAATTACCACACAATATTCAATTGTCCAATTTCAATTTTACGTTTTTTTAATACACCCTTCTTAATTACTTTTCACTAATATCAATTTTAATTCTTCGATTCATTCTGATCATTGTGACAGTATTTCTAAAACTGTGTCTGAATTTTCCTTGATTATTTCACTTGCGGGCGGTGCAGCTCGCTCATGACATTGCTGTTTTCTTGTACTCCATTAAAGACCTATAATCCCCTTTTAATACCCGTCCTTCAACAAAGGAATATCGTTAAAAGCGTAACAGCTACGAAAGTGTACCGCCATCAGAAAACAAACAACCGCAGTTCCTAATACACTCTTTAAGTGGTTTGGTAAAAGCAGTTAAGGTTATTAACGAGTGAATGTTAATTAAGTGTGCCTCTTGAATATCTAACATTTTAGATACTCGTCTTAATTGATTGACTTTCGTAGGTGTGTATGTGTATACACACCTAATTCACCTTTATTTATCAAAATACAAAGAAGAACGTGATAACAAAATTGAGAAAAAGATTGATATCAAGATTTGCTTTGAAGAATTGAGTTTCTTTCTTCTTATAATTTCTATTAAATCGTTAAAAAAAATCCCGAGGAATTAGTTGACTGTAGTGGAGTCAGGAATGAATCGTGTATCTTCGAGAATCAATATCGAGAGAGCGTTATGAAGCTAGTAGAAGTAGTGAAAAATAGTTTGCGAATCTTTGCCAACATCAGGAGCGGCTGTTCAGTTTTAATCATAACTGCCAAGTCGGAAGAAACCAGTTACGAAAATATGGAAAACTTTTACTATCAAGGAATAACAAGACTTTAGGTATTCCGAGTAATTTGGAACTTCTTGTTATACGGCAGATCTGAGCGCGCCTTTTGAAGAGGCAGGAAATTGTCCTATGTCTTTTTCAGTAAAACACGTAATCTCATTAACAAAACAAGTAACTCATTAACGGAACCAGAGAACAATTTCACCACTCATTTGTATAGAAGTGTATTGAAATCAATGGACATTATTTTGAATATTTGATAATATAATTTATATTAAAGGTCACGTGTTCCTTCAAACTGAAATTCTCGTTGATATTACGATGCTGAGAGGATTACAATAATAACTGAAACAATTTATTGTTTTGTAGCTTATGAGTATAATATAGGATCCGTAAAAAATTTGGGCCTTTGGTTAACTACTGCCTCTAGAGTGGGGATTTAAACCAAGGATATATCTTCTGCTTGCTGGGCGACTGCTTTAATCATTGAGCTACCCAGCCCTCCTGGGTAAACTTCTCGCAAATCGCTACTTATAGAGACAGAGGCGCGCACTGATCCTACATATATTAGTATTTTATGGTATTAATTATTATTTTATATACGTGACAATAAGAACGTGATTTTTCATCGTAATGCTGCTCTGCATGCAAGCTAAAGTTACAGGGTTGTTTTAGGATTCAAAAATGAATGATTTAAACTTACTATTAAATTATTAAGTACTATTCACTTTTCTACTTAGTATCGTAAATTGTATCGTAGTAGAAAACGTCAGAGATAAATTCTGAGGTTGAAAATGTGTTGAAAATACGATGAAAAAATAATTGACTGTTTGTGACACGTGAACGATAAGGAGACTAATACGTGTCATCAAGAAAATTGTTTCAATCGATATGTACCTATCAAACAATGGTCGATACTAAAGGTAAGTTGCTCGACGTGTCCCTCTGTAATCCGATACCCCTGCTTGGTTAGCAGGAATTTCCAACACGATCAAAATCAAATAAGCTGCAAAATCCGTTGTTTTGTACAAGGCTTTACCACTGTGAATGTTCCCAACCAGTAAACCAAGTAGAAATAAAGGATTATATGTTATGGCACATGTTAGCCACCTGGTGCTGAACATGCTCTCGTTGATTTTTCAAATCCGGCGCTTTTAAAAATGTAACACTGTATGCAAAAACAATACTCGTTCCATTTCTGTGTTTGTAAAGATTTCAAAATTTTACTGTACTAACGATTTTACGGATTGCGACGCAACAATACAGAGAAATAAAAAAAGAGTGAATCATATGACAGTAAAAGCTGAAATTTTCCGAATTATTCGTATCAATCATTCGTCTACCAATATAATTAATTGTTAATTGAGCCAATAATATTCAGTCAGTCAGAATAAATTGTTCGTTTTATAAATATAACATGCGATACGCGTAAACGCATTAAATGGAGAAATGAAAAATCGAAAGATTTTTAGCGTTTAAAGCGCTGGAATTATACTTCTTCGCGTATAAAGTAACAAAAGTCTGATGCTTGAAACTTCATTCGAGCACGTCTTTCATTCGTTGTTCCAGTTTGAAAATGAATGCCACATGGGATTATCGAAGACGTTGCCAAAAGTATGGAAGATTTCGACTGGACTTTCGCATCCGTCGCCCAAGACAATTGTACTTTTTACCGGTTTGGTAAATCTTTAGTAGGTCACTTATAATCGTGCACAAATTGAAACAACGTCGTCCACGGTTATAGTGCACAAGTTTTCAGTTAGATTGCGTATTTGAGACTAAACTCTCGAGGCTTGTTCAGCAGGCACCACCAACCACCGCCTAATAACACTTTCAAGAACTAACAAAAGACATCTTGCCAGAGCATGTGCTAGAGTAAGACAACCTATTCTTCCATCACCGTGATTAAAAAGCAGACTGCGGCTCAATTCAGGTAACGAAACCAAGCGTACCTGCGCACGGGTGCGCTTGCAACCAACTGCTACGTGTTTCTACAGCCTTCAGCTACTGCGGAAGTACACGCACTCAAGTAATGCACCAAGCAATATTGTTTTTCACTGGAATATATGTTCAACATGTATAAATCTCATAAATAGACGCAGACTGCTTCCAAATTTCCTGGACGTTGACTCGGAATTAACAAAAATAATTTCTTTCTTTTTCTTACCCCTCGGGTTTATCATTTTCTATTGAAAGAAATTAAACTATTTGAAAAATTGGGGAATACCCGTATCATTTCAAAAGTTATTATCGTCGATATAGTAGCCGTAATAGCAGCATAATTGTCGTAAAGATTATTATCGATCGCTACTTCTGCATAACGAGTTGTATTAAGCTTTTTATATTTTTTCCATTTGGTATTATGATAGAAGAACATTTTCATTGCGTTAGTGAGCACGTAAATATAATTGCTGATGATCAAAGGGTTTAGGAAATGTGTTGGGTAGTTGGTATGGTACTCTTCCTCAACGTGTATAGTAAAAAATCGGCATCGTTCCTCTCCAGATAGATATAGTATTTTCACAGCTTATGTAACACAAGTCAAGAACCATTATATTACATACCTATAATAACAATACACATATAAGGGACGACACAGTACATTATAATTTATACATACAATATTATTTTTGATTCACAACCCTTTTCCACAACGCTCTTTACACTCCATTTCAAGTGGAGTGGAAATAATCAATCATAACTCAGACACACGAAAGTAATTGATTTATCACTGGAGTACGAAAATCGTTTCCCGTGATTGGGAATCGAACCCGTGAACTTGGTATTATGAGTTCAGTCTGTTACCTACTACTCTACTGTGTCATACCTAGCACGTTTGTTTAATAGTTCTTATATCGGTAATACAAGTGGGCACGATTTATTTCCCTTCACTTTTGCCTGTTATATCACGCGCAATGCATACTATCCCATATTACCTCATTTGATGAAAATTCGAAGAAGGCGCAGCGGATCTTCTGGCATTGGGAGAAGATTACGAATGGAGAGGGACGGGATATGAAGAGGACGGCTTGGCAGTATATTAAAATATAATGCATATGTACATAGGATAGACTGTTGACAATGACAAGAGCGAGTGTACCACCCGTTATTCATAGTGTCGTCCATCCGCCGGACGACCCAGTCTTTTGTAAAAATGAAAATTCCAGAAGAAACGTGCTAGCTACAAGATCGATGACTGCGTCAAGTAGAAGAATGTATGTAAAAGAGTAACTAACTGTACGATTTAAAGAATATTAAAGAAATTGTGGTAAAGTGTCGAATACCTACAAATAATAAATAATGTTTCTTTTTTTTATTGGAATTCTTATACAATTATATTTTGTTCTACAGTCTTTCACCTAATATGTGAACGGTATTCGGCGATAGCAGTTGTAATAAAAGTGATGAAACAGGAAAGGATGTTTATAGGTAGAGAAATAAGTAAAAGCATGATAGAGAGTGGGTTTCCTTTGAGGTTTTAGATTTCGGCGAGGCAAGGCTCATGCGCTACAGGCAACTGTAGGATTTCTCACAGTTCTTCTATGTATCAGAGAGTAGCTTCGCCATTCCGACTTCGTGGCGAGATGCACAAAAACAATTCCTCATTCTATAGGTTATGAAGAAACGGGCTATCTACTGGATCCCAGAGAACTGATAGTGGTACAAGAGGAAGCTTGGCGATTCTACGTGAAAAACTGAATAGAAAATATAAAATTCAATTTTTCTTTTTACACGAGGCTTATATTTTAGATTCAGTTTGCATGTACAACCATCAGGCATCCTCTTATATCGTCAGTACCCTAACACAATTATAGAAGCAATATTGCTGTACTCAAAACTGTAAGAAAAATCGGATTATTTTCAGAATTATTTTCATTTTAGCCGAAAAATTATATTATTCATTAATATCCATTATTTTCAATACAATATAATTAGATTAATAAATCATTCGCTATTTTATGCATAGTTAGTCCGCAAACGAATATATATTCGATATGGTACTTTTACTGGTACAAAGTTTATGAAATAGGTGTTATGTTAGTTTTCTCAACACAATGCAAAGTAAGGGTTTAAGTTCTTTTAGAATTCTAGATTGCGGCTGTTCGATCTATTGCTAAACCTTACCACGAACGCAAACGCGACCGTCGATACCTGCAATATGTAGGAGCAGGACCCCCCTCTCCATACCCACAATACGTAGTGACTCGCGGGAGGTTTGGCCGCAGGGTCTGGGTAGCTAATGGTTAAAGCAGTCGCTCGGCAAGCGGAAGATCCCAAGTTGAATTCAGGTCCAAGGGTTATTCGAAGGTTCAAAGATCTCACCGAGATGTCAGAAAATCTCTTCCCATTGAACATATCTAACCTACATTGACTAACAAGACACCTTACCATGATATATGAAATTCTTCAATACAGCTGTAACGCGATCGAGACGAAACATAAAATGCCTTGCTCCACGAAAAGAACTCTTGTGAATTGGAGTACGAGTTAGAAGTTGAACTCGAACAGGTGCCAGAGTTGTATATCCTGAAAAAGTCTAACTAAATAAATCAGGAGTCCTGGAGAAACTGACCTAACAGACTTCCAACGAATACTTTAATCCTACCTGATCTCGACATAGCAATGTATATTGTATGTATTCGATACGAGACGGTGACTTACCGACTGACAAATAAATGAACCGATACTGTATGCTATGTCTACAGTGTTGAATCCGAAATCCTGAAATTTGATTTAAGAATTTTTGTGCAAAATTTATTATACAGAATTAGCCATATAAATGGAATGATTTATATTTTGAATTTTGAATTTTGACAATGGATAGGAGTAAATTTTTAGAGAGAAAAGTCGAACGGTATGTTAGTGTGCATTAAGAAGATATTGTAATATTACGGAGAGCAACTATATTTAATCCGTTAACTAGGTAAAATGGAGTAATAATGATTTACGACACTCAATTTGCATGACTAAATGGTGATTGTTAATAGAAGAACTATTTGATAACGTTTTATTGTACTGGATGAAAACCGACATCAGTGTCAGTCTCTTGGGACAGTTGCTATTTACTATGTACGAGTATACATACTGTAGCAACTGGTATTGCAACTTGGGAATACTGATACAATTTCACTTCTGTCACGTCACACCATACTCGTTGAAATTGGTATTATGATATTTTTGGATCACTAACTGCATTTGAGATACATAGTACTGTGTATTGTTCTTATTCAAATTAAAAATCTATGTATCTCTATATAGTAGAATCAGTTGTACTTCCAAATTTCCAATTTTCCCCAATGTTTTCGAATAAAAGTACACAGTATACTTTTCGAAATTGACAACTGTGTCTACCAATACGCAGAGTGTTCGACATTTGAATATCACGACAAAAATCAACATCAACGGTTTGTGTCGATATCGTAAGATTTTCTGTGACATAGCGATCTATCACGGAAATCTTGTTGAGTGTTTTTATTACGCTTAAACTGTTCATAATTTCATTTACAGACTCGCGACAAACGTGTTGGAAAAAGAATCATCGATATGCAGAAGAGTGTTTTTATATTACGAGTATATTGTACAACAATCTAAAAGACCTCGTATTCATTCCGCACTCATATAGATTCGGTTTGATGTTAGTTTTGAATAAAAGCTGAAATTTCCGTTCTGTTGGCTTTTCCAGGGTCTCACTTCAAAGCAGCGCATAAGGCCGCCCAGGTTTAAAGCGAGAGCCGAAGATGCTTATTGATTTGAGTACAACCAATACGATGCCCAAGCACGTTACTAACATGGGGCTATGCAATCAGGAAATTGTAAAGTCCACCCTTCTCACTCACTCTTTCTCTCTCGCTCTCTGTCTCTGTCTCTTTCCCTCTGTAGAGGAAAACAAATTCGTTGTGAACACGAGTAGAGTATTGAAATTATACGTAACAAGTGCATTTGCATCGAACTTCAATAGTAATACTTTTATAAATTGTGAAAAACAAAGGATTCTAACAAAAGGCAAATATTGTTTTAGAAAAGATAAAATCGTATAAGTAAGAGATTTTTTATACACAAGGCTTTTGTAGGATACAATATAGTTATTCATTTGAGCAACTATATTTTCATTGCGAGAAAGGTAATGAGGTCTAGGAAGGAGAGTTTTGAATTTTAAAATTCTCTTGATGACCTTACACGTATACAGAATCCTGATTCATGTAGGACACTTTTATTTGGACTTATTTACATGTTTCTCTACTTTGTGTTTTCACTTTTCGCTTGTTTTGTGCACGAGGTGTTCTTAATTGCCAACCTACAGTTCCACGCTGTTTATGCCGCATAGAGCATTCACTTTGGAATGCAGTCAGTTCCTATTTGTAATACACTTACCACTTAAATAATTCGTCTTTTTTTTTTATCTACATTCATATGATTCGAGAGTGTTCCATAGCCTCGAGTCTTTCAAATATACAATACAATACGTACCATGTTCTTACAATTAGTTGGAAGTCGTAGAAATGTTTTCTCTGTTTCAAACGAGCCATCACTTATCCGATCTAAGATTAGACACGAAAAACATGCAAGCAGACGAATCACTGTATTGTTTTTTGAAAGACATATTACGCTGACAAATCCGTTGGAAAAGAATTGTGCCATTCATCGTTTTGTACACGTTTAAGAAATGAACGTGGAAGAAATATCTTTTACTTAAAACGTTCTATTCATTGAGCAATTGCATTAAAAGACAATTGTTCGTGAATAATTGAATTGGTAAAAGAATTTGGAGGAGACGTAGAACTAGTGGTACTGGAAAGTGGAAATGGTTAAAAAAATAAACTTTGAATCTAATGCAGGAATATTAATATGAATTTAAATGAATATCTATGATCGTGATATGATTAGTTTACTGTATATCATGCAGAGTGAAAAGGACAAATTGAAACTTCAGTAGCATCGAATCAGATGTTGAAGATTGATGATGTATCAACAGAGAGAAAACCAGAAATTTTCGATTCTCTCTGTATTCTAGATGTATCTTCATTTGCGAAAAATGTGCAATGTGAGAACAGGCGAATATATCTTGCAGGTCACGATTTTATTAAATCTGACGAGAGATAATATTAAAGCATTCGCTGATTCTTTTAAATGAATTTCATTTATGCATCGGAAAAGAAATGTGATAACATTTTACGTCGAACACTTTGTAGAAGCAGTAATTAGTGGGGTTAGAGTATTTGAAAATGAATTCAATGATCTAAGATAATGTACTCTTACGAGATAGCTGAATCCCAGAGTTAATTCGATTAATATTTCATTCGAGATATCTCTAATGACCTATGTAATTTGTAGTATCGTATCTTCACCAGTTACTGAAATGCATAAATGTAAATTATTTAAACCTTGATATGTGGCTGTCATTTCCATTGAAATCTGCAAGTTTCTTTAGTACGATCATTGAGAACAATAGCGGGTTATGGAAAAGTTAAAACGATATTATACAATCGTGCAAATTTGCGTAATTGGCCATGACTCTCAATGGTCGCGATAAATGTATTTGCACATTTCAAATGTAAATATCAGATATCAAGATATAAACGATTATGTTTACGTTTATATATTTCAAAAACTGGTCGAAATACGATGGAATGATTTATCTCTAGGGATATGAACTGTGAGACAGAAGCACACATGTCCAATAACGGATAAATTATCGAATGAAGAAATTACTGAATTTCTGTTTAAACATTCCACGATAAGAGCATATCGCCTGCCCTAGATTGAAAAGCCAGTAAAAGAAGCAAAATCTCCAACAAGAGACTTCGTCAATGTTGTATTTGCAATTTAAAATACTCTATTTAAAATTGTACACGTATATTTATCGCAGAAAGACGTAGCAAGATTAACGTTTGCCAAGCACATATACACACAAATTTTGAATTTGTGAAAAAGAAATACAACGTATACTTAAAAACTGTTATAAATTTCCCCACTATAGTTACCAAAAAGGAACTAAAGAAAAAAAAACGTAGAAGTCTACTTGTGACGTAAATAAAATTTTCAACATCAGTATAATTTTGTTAAGGAAAGTTAAAACAGGCAAAAATAAGATACATCTTGTTATCTGTCTTTTCTGTAGGTACATCGATACACGCGTTTAGTATTTACGTGTAAGAACATTCATTCGAGTACACATACGTTTGAAATGTGTAGTATGTATGTACTGGGTACTCTACTCACAAGCCAGACAGTCAGCAGCTCCTTTTCATCCTGAAACTCCGATCAATTCATTACTATGTGGCTTACAAAGATTAAAGGACGTTGCGGCACTTCACTAGATGGAATAGGTTTAAACCTTAAGAAGACATTGAAGCACATGCGGCTTGGTTATTCAAGAGTTTGAAGTATCAGTCTTGTTACATGGTTGGAACATTTGCTGGATTATGCTTCAAGCAGTTTCATTTGGATTTTTCTTTTTTTCTCGAAAAAAATTTTTCTACGATGGAGAAAAAATATACAAGCTTAATTTTTTGACGGAGCATGCTTCATTTTTCCGCGTGTCTTATCGCTTGCAGTGGTTAACCATTGCGAGTAGGTATCTATGCTACCAACTGGCTCGTGTCACGAACTGCCGTCAAGTGATTGGGATAATTGCTCGTCAAGTTTTAAAGATTCATTTACTTTTCTCCTAAAATAAGAGTTATCGATTTATAGTAAAAGAGGAACGTTATGAAGTGAACATAAGTTAATTTGCTTTGAATTTAAATAAATATTTCAATATTCCTAGAAATACCTATTATAGAGTTACTTTAGAATGTTTTTAACTAACGTGACATTTATTACTAGCACAAATATAACTTTGTTTCAGGAACGTATAGCGTCTAAAATTCACTCTTACACGATGTAATCAGATTACAAGTTCCACGACTCTGATTTTCAGAAGTAAACTTCCGAAGTGGCAATAAAACTCTAGCAGCGAAGTAACAAAGTGTTAATTAGCGCCATTTGTTTAAAGGGCTGTAAACTAAGATTTAAGATGTGGCTAAATTGCTTTTGAGCCGTCTAATCCACGTTGCAAAGGAAGAAGAGCTTACCCTAAAAAAATAGCATATGTATTCGAAACAGGTTTTTTTTTTCTCAAAGCCCTTGAAAAAAGTAAAAAGAATATAAAAAGAATCTTATATTCGATAGTCTACAATATAGACTAATCTGCAGAAATTATCTATGGTATTGCATTCGTTCAAAAATTACATTCTATAAAGAGACTATAAAGTAATTATTTCTCATGCGAATTCAATAACATTTTCAATTGCTACTTTCAATCGCAGTCTTGCAATTATCTATTGGTAAACAAACCCGACTATGGCAAAAGATACACAGTGAATATGTAAACGTATGTTTATGTGTATCTGAGATTGGAATTCTAGTTTAAAGACATTTGCGGAGGGTTTAATTACCGGATCGCTAGAGTTTAGTGGCTAAAGCAGATGCTTGATAAGCGAAACGCAAACCTTACTCTGTACACTAGTATAATTTGATAATTAATTATACAAAGCTGCTTTTTTATAAATATTTCCGTAATTTATATTAATAATCTCTAATTGATCATGAATAATACAGTAACAGATGTAATTCCAATTATAACATAATATATGACCGTATTTATAGCAGATTTAGCTCAGATGTATTTGTTTATTGATTCAGCATAATTGGTACAATGCTAAATTCATCATTATGCATTAGCCTAATTGCAAGATAATAACTGCTTTCTATTTTCAAACGTTAAATATTGTCTTTTGAAGTCTATAAATGTGCAAGGTAATAATAGTAAATAACATAACGACAGTGCAATTAAAACGAAATTAAAGCAAGATTTGTTGATATTTATTGATATTCTATCTGCGTGTACATATAGGATATTTCACAATTAAAAATGTCTTATAACTGACAAGTGAGTTGATCTTTGCACAAAGTCAATTATTTATTCAGGTAAAAAAGAATTTCTGCATTTTTACGTAAAAGATGCTGCACTAACTATGTGTGTTAATTAAATACAGAATTAACTGACCGTGTTGTTGGTCGATTGCGTCGTATTCGCGTCTTGTCTGATTCTATTGATCCTGATTGTTTGTAGGAATACGAGATATATACCAGTTGGCTTGTACGTTTTCCGAATCGAAACTTTCAATTCTATAGGGCCAAGTTCATTATGCAGGGCGCCGACTTCGGGTGTATTTGTACAAGACTGACAACGTGGTTCTAAGAGAAAATACTGCGACCTTTCTCGAAACTTGTTAGACTGATTAATGCTTTTAAGTACTTCTTTAGTCATCCGAAGAATAGGTCGTTATTCCCGACACACCATTGCAATTTTATCCTATAAACTTTCTTAACGACCGTGGAAATGAACAATTTAACAATTCTATGTTGAAACAATTTGATACTTGTCAATATAAAATCAGTAAGATAAGTGTAAGATCATCAAGTTTTTATTAGGTAAAATTTTATAAGAAACTAATATAGATTTGTTCGTTGCATCAAATTGTAAATGTTATTTACTTTTAGCGTATTTAAAACAATGCATAGTTCTGATTTTTTACGGTTCTGTGACGTTAGAAAGTTCTTCTAAATTGAAGTGGTCATCGAAAGCTTTCATGGTTTTTTGTTGAAATTAATTAAAAATTTCTTTTCAATCCCCATTCCATAAAAGAATTGTGGACTGCAATTTCAGAAATGCAATAGATTTTAAAAGAAAATCACGAGTAGAGTTGAATTATTCACTATATTTTCCAAAAACATATGTGGAGTTCATGCCAGCACATTTATGAAGCGTTATTAATTCTAGAGGCTGTCCAAAAAAATCTTAACACTGAAATATTCATTTATTAAGAAATTAATTCACTGTTACAACATTTTAAATATCAACGTATATATACGCGAAATACCTAGTTTTTCACATTCTTTGTTAAAAATTAACAACCCATGGTTAATAAACAGTATTATTCATATTGTCAATCAGGCTGCACTGCAGCTCAACTACATGAGACATGAATAATCTGCCCACAGTTTTTCAATGTTCCTTTAACAAGCATCGACTTCGGATCCGAATCAGAATTGCCATGGTGGTCCTAAGTCTCACAGACACTTATTATTATAATATTCGAAGTTATAATCGCCTTATGGCTTTTGGACATATGTGAAACATACGCATACTCGGAATCTGGCCACTGGAGAAATCTAGAGTTCTCTGGTTGTGTACCTATTATTTACTGGTTGTATACCTATGTCTCACCTTCCTCATTTTCGTATTCACTCAAATCGAGTAGATACACCCCCTGCACCACTTCGTGATTTCGACTGTTAACCCAGGGTTATATATACTGCGTCTTTATTCAGGGCACTTATAAATTACCTGCTAGTGAATGACTATTGAACTCGCTATGTATAAGTTACAAATAGCTGATATTTAGCGAACCCTACCGGATGAACCGGTAACTATAGGCATCGAAGTACCGATTCCAGGCCTATTCGTTGAGGTTAGACCTTTTGCATGAATCCGTTAGCTTCTCCGCTGTAGAATACTATTGCGGGTTGCTTTTGCCCAACTGCTTCACCGCATCGATTTCGGTTTTTGTTGGCGCCCCCCTCTTTTCCTCGTACGATTACCCGAACTGCACCAGTACGCTGCACGCAGGTAGATTCTACTAACTACTGCGTCGCTGACATCTAAATTGGTTTGTCCTTCTTTAAATTAATGTAGATAATAATTATATCCTTGCCTTCTCGAAGATTGTTCGAATATACGGAGTGTATGCAATATCTTTAATTACATTCCTGACATTATAGGTCAGTGTTTCTACTGATAAAATATACGGGGATCAAGAGGAATTTCACTGCAATTAGAAATATATCATGAACTAAATTCAAAAGAGAAAAGGGTTTACAGCGAAATATTCCGTTTTAATAACCGCCAATATAAACGGCACCTGTGTAAGTACTATTTTCGAGGTAGTTACGGTAGAGAAGAACACTTTTTTCATATTATACTCTAAATGCATGTAACCTTCATATATTTTTATATAATACTGTAGATGCAGTAATTCACAGTGCGATTAGACAGGAACTAAAGAGAGCACGATAATGCAAGTGCCGCGGCGGGACAAAACAATTGCCGTGCTGTTTACTGCTCGAATTTTTCATCGTTTACTGCTGCCACCCTTATGGCAACCCGAGTAGGCGGATTAACACCCAAGAACAGTGAATTATGACGATAAAAAAAACACTGTTACAAACTTGAACAAATTGTTGCCGAAAATTAGTGAAGTAGGAAAATCTTGGAACTATTATCCGTTATATTAAATCGATTTTATTTTTTTAAAAAACCATTCTTTTCCATAAGTGTACCTCACGTTCTAAATATTATATTTTATAATCAAGTCTAATTATATATTCGTGTCACTGACTGTTTTTCACTTTAACATTCTCAAAGTCCATTTGAGTTACAGATACAAAGTAATGTATAGGAACTAATCTTAAAAATTGTCAAGTTTGATGGAACACACGGATGTAATAGAATTTTTCTGAAAGGTGTTCTTTGCAACGGACGAAACTTTGAACCTGTCTCTGTAAGGCAAAGAAAAAATCGAGTTGCGGTCAGGTACCGTCGGCGTAGCGGTTAGTTAAAGTGCACTACGAGAAGAAATAGAACAAAGATGGGACACAATACGTAAACTCAAAGATTTAGTTCACATACCGAATGACATTTTTCAAGAACACATTAGATTCTGCTTTAACATCAGACGGAGGATGTGAAAAGTAATCGAACAAGGCGAAGGGAACACTCCTTATTGAAATTCCACATGCAAGCGAGCGCATTCCATTCCACTTAAAATTTAGGAAGAGCATATTACACCAGAGCTTTCAGGATTTAAATTAAAAAATCATGATTCTACAATAGATTTTCACAAAGTTATAAGTCTGTTGGGGAATTTTTCCCTAAAAATTGTTCTATGTTATATCTTTTTTGAGTAGCACATAATTTAGACCATAGTCAAAGAGTAACACAGTAGAAAAGAATATAAGATGCCATTTATCTATCTACAAAATTCAATGAAATAGCTCTTGATGTTAGAAAGGTTCAAAAAGCTTTTGACTCTACAAGAATTTACATGTAAAACGCTTCCTGAAAATGCAATAAAAGCCAATATTAAGGCAAGCAATGCGAGTGTAATGAAGATTTTAGTTAGTGAAATAAAAATAGAATTGGAAAATAGAGAGTTAAATAAATATCGACGGTGAATCCCTTTGAAAACGTACGAGTTATCGAAGCCAATCTTAATTATCCGTAATATTGAATTTATAGAAAATCGCACGTAGGATCTATACAAATTTTTGAAGTACAATAATAAGTTATAATAAGAATTCAAATTTACATTCGTTATTTACTATACTACCTATGCTTACTAATTCAGTGGTTTGTCCGAGTAAGCTTTTTCAAGGCGTATTCTTTTCTCCCAGTAATCCAGTCTCTGCGGCTTAGATTTTTCCTCGAGTTATGAAGCGGTCAGAGCTCTTGTAAAAATTTGAATTGCCTTTAAAAATTTATGCCAAAGTGAATCGTAAGGTTTCTCATATGCTGCTTGACTTTGGTGTGTTCTCACCTTTAAATTTGGATCAGTTGACTTTGATCACTCGTTACTATAGACATTGCAATTAAAAAATTATAAATTATCTAAAATTCTATTTTATTCTATAAGTAGCTGGCTAAAATTAAATGATGGAACAAATATAATATAATATTTAGGTTTCAATATTTTCTCATCCAATGGAACTTTCCAGTGATAATCCGAGTGTTAGGTGAAACATTAAACGATTTTACCGTTTACTGGCTAATCTCGCTATTCCTGATACTAATAAAAGTCTTGCTAGAATCGTTAAAACCTCTAATATGCGAAAAAGACATTGTTCCACAACATTAGTTCAAGTTTCGCGAACTTCACTCATTAGTTGAGCAACTGAGCCGTTAATGAAACAGAAAACAGCTTAGAAACAGCTTTCCACAGCTGCTTTAATCAACATTAGCTACGCTTTTGACCGCGTTTGCGGAATGATACCTAAATGAAACGTTTTTTTCACGTGCGTCACAACTTTTTCAAAATGTGTCTTGTTCAAACAGATGTGCTTTGAGCTTTCAGTTATACCAAAATACTTCAAATCTAGCTGTCACACATGGTATCTTATCAACCAAATACGTTAATGATACCACAAATTATTCAAAACTAAACTATTAATAGTATAAAAACTCAACTGCTAATAGCTAAAAGCAAACTACTAATGACCAAACTAGTAATTGAAGGTGTCCTGCAAAACTGTAAACGAATCAAAATTTCTGCACCCTTTTTTTAGCGACACTCAAACGTGACGAACTCTACTGTACGATACTAAATTTCCAGTCAAATTAAAAGCTCATAATAAATTGTAATGAGTTATAAAAATATTAGATCGAGTCATGAAACCGTCAGAAATTTACTATTTCATTATAATTCTAATGCATTTTGTAACAAATGTTGAACAATTTTTCTGCAAATTCGATACAAATAATATGTTATTCAAGTTGAGGTTGTTTTTCGAAATAAAATTTGAGTGACCAGTATGCGGATAATATCGTTCTGACCGAGTCTCAGTTTTTTAATTATAGCAGTTTGAGGAGATTCGTCCAAAGTTTTCCAGATCTTCGGTCCACCCACCCTTTAGGTTCAAACGTTCAAGGGGTAGTTGATTTAAAAAAGTTGAGTAGGAATTTGTCCAAAGGCGGAAAGTTATAACAGCTTTTCAATTGGCATCTTGAACTGTTTCTGAACTGGATAAAACTCAGTTCGGAACCATTAGATTTGAACGATAGTACAGTATTTAATTTTCTAGAAGTATTGATCTAAATATAATTTTCCGAAGAACACGATCGTCGAGTATTTGCCCACGTGCTGCATCGGGTTGGTCTGCTGGCTGCACGCAGCTTTGCAATAGCTTGGGCAAAAGCTCTTTACACGTTTCTAGACGCACGAGTGTCGCTGCGAGCCATGTACTACAAATTCAGTTTCTTAGTAGCACCTCTATGTAACCATTAAATTTGCCATTACTTTGAGGAGGATATTCTCTTTATATTGTCTTACGCAGTAACAGCACTTAACCGTAGAGACACGCAAAATTGGCCTTTATTTCTCGACTGCAAACTCTACGCGCAATAAAAGAAACACGTATCTTTTTCTCCAATTTACTTTAAAATAACATCGATTTTCTTATCATTGTTTCCCCCTGTTATATATATAATCTTCACTTGTTATATAAATCACATACTTGCACTTTGTTGTATTTTATCTATTTTTCGAAACATTTTTCATTCGTATAATTTTCTAGCTAAAGTACAATACATGTAAGCTGTACACTTAAATACAATTAAAGGAGTTATATTTCGAAACGTAAACCCACTATTTTTATCTGTATTTATACTGTTGGGAAAATTAAACGCTGTGTTATCTTTATTCCGCGGACTCTAAATCAAAATGAATAATTCCCGCAGAATGATATATATGCAGAAAACTGCAAGCATTATAAATTTTCATCATCCAAATTGCTTTTCGTACAATTTTATATTATATATCCTACGAAGTGTATCTTCCTGTTGCTTTTATTCGACATCGTCGTTAACGGTTCCGATAAAGCCGCGTAACTTCTTATGTACTCCTAATTGTCGAACTTTAGTTTCCGTTCATTGCAGATACAATGGTCGAATCAGTTCAGAGGTGAAGTGAACCGGATAGCATTTCGAGTCTCCTTGCGAGAAATACGATGAAAGCAATACTTGTAGCTTTAGAAATAAGTTTGTCGATATATATTTTTACATAAAATATTTTGATCGCAAGTTTTACAACGATTTGCATCTAATGAATTAATTTCTAATATAATTAATGAAAAGTGAACTGGGATATATTTCTACAACTTTTACAATTGTTTTTGCAACGTTTTGCAGAATTTTCCAATGTTTCAGTATTTTCACAAATAACCTGTGTTTAATTTTCAAAAGTAACAAGCATGGATGTTTTCACGATTTTTCATATATTATATTTGAAAACTTTTATGGATGATGTTTGTGGAAATGGAACTGAATTTTAAAAGTGTACGTTTAATGGGAGCATGTGTTCTCTTCAAAGGATTTTAAATATAATTTTTTAAGCGATGGAATCTAAATCACATTTTTATTTTTCAAGCTTTACGTGCCATTAATTATTCGACGACATTCGTAATATTCACTGGACATTCTGTGGAGTACTTTTATACGGATTCAAACCTCTCCGTTAAGAAATATAACATACAAAGGTCATTCTAATTCAAAAATATCTCTTTATTCTATATTTTACCTTAATACGGTATGACCAGAAATACTGGAAAATCCCATTAGTGTGTCCATCCAAATATAACCTGATACCATACCAACGTGTAAACGACCTAGAATAATAGGGCGGAATGAGGTTGGAGAAACATGGCATTTTTGGTTTTTCGAAATAACCAACATGTGAATAATTTCATTTGAAACTTTGGTGATTCACGGCTAGCTAATGAATTCTCATTTATTCCTCTATAATTTTCCAATTTTCATTAATCGTAATTTACGTTGACTCGTGGTGTCATTGTGACCTCGGAATAATAAGATAGGATAATAATATCAGTCAAATACAGCAAAGTTTAGAGAAATCAATTTATACATATAATGAATCTAATTTTCTGTGTTTTTTTTTTATCGTATTACGAATTTCTGTTAGTACATTAGTTAGAGACACTATTTTCTTTTTAAAACATCAACTGTTGGGAAATTTGTTAGATCTTATAGCAAGTGACCGGGAACTAATAGAATCGATGGAGTTTAGATCTCGTGGAAAGATTTTCCGGTTTGGGTCTGAAGACCCAAGGGAATGCCTAAGAGAAACAATACGTAGAGTACAATTTCCAAGGAAATTTGCGATTTCTCCTAGAATTAACAAAAGCCTGATGAAATTTCTAGAAACAAATTTCAAATTCGATTTCTCCTGGTGCATTATTTTATTTCTATCAATTGCTAAATGGACATGGTAAAATATAAAAGATTACGATATACCTTGCATAACCCTTTACTTCACTTGCTAGTTGCTTCTATTATGTAATTTGGCAACTCCACGATAGATTAAAAATAGTAAGTAGATTCTGCGTTGTCTCAGAAAAGGGAATATCCTTGGAGAAAACTTGTTCGATAATTGGCAAAAGGCGAAGTATTTTGTCGGAAGACCATTTTAGAAAGAGCACAGCACTTAACCGAGGATCGCCCGTTGTTTCTATTTCTACAGCGTCATACGATCTAGATTCTAGAACCTTTCGAATAGACTCTGAAACCACTTCTGTACAGGTATTTTAGGCACCATTGAAACTACTAAAACCATTCCCATGATCGATAAATGATTGGAACCAATCGACTGTGGCATTTGTATAATCATCTAACCATCTAAATTTAAGATAATTGTAGTTTAATTTTTTCACTCCTCATTTGTCTCGTTTCCTTTTTCTTGATTTTCCTGTTTCCCTGCCTGGATAGTATTTTTTTTTGGTGACGATCTATTCACTTTCCTTGTCTTAGGAAAGTTTATAAGAAATTCTTTCTCTACCTTCGGCGTTTCTAACTCCTCTGCCTCTTCTCTTTTCCTTCCTGACAGCTTCCAGGTTGAGTTGAAATAGCTCGACGGTTCTCTGCCAAACAGTTCCGCTTGTTTTTTTTTCTTCTGCCTTTGGTTTTTTCCCTTGTCTTCACCTTCTTCACTTATATTTCTCTCTATAGCCATGGAGACTTGATTTTTATGGGGTCTACTTTCCTTGTAATCCGCTAGATGGCAGTGTAGTTTCGACTCTCGTGATTGATTGAAGATCCGCTTCGCTATCCTGAGTTTGCGGACGTGTCAATATGATCGGTGTGCAATTCCAACCATTCTACTCGTGCTTATCTCCAGTTGGCTTGTTTCCCTCTTGTCCCTGAGTTTCAGTACAATCCTATTTTCTTCTGCTTTTCCTTTTGGAATTGTTTCTATGGTTATTTTCATATTCGATTGCCAATCCCCGTTATCATCGGGGCTATCTTCCTTCTGCCTATATCTGTTTGTTAACAATAGGATATTATTAATATTCGTGTTAATAGTGAGAACATAAATTTATCCATTTCAGAAAGAAATATTTTATAAAATCAATTTAAAAAATTCGTAAAAGTGCTTATCTGGTACAATGAGTGTTCAATATTGTAGCAGTATGTTTACTGCATGTTAGGACTCTAAATTCGGCAGTAATACTGTTGCGCATTCACGCGAATTTAGTTACGGTTCAATTGTTGATTGTAATTTAATCTGTTGTGTTTGATCGAATGTATTCTTCGTATGCAATCAACTTAAAAGTGTTTATTATCGATTAAATAATTGACGAGAACTTAAATTAAGAAGCCTGCCTCTATTTTTACTTACTCCTCGATAGAAAAAGATTTCCAATGCTAAGAATAATGTTTCTTTCTCCCAAAATTTGTACTATTTACTAAAACCTTGAGTAAAAAAATACAATTTTTAACTACATACTATACTTTTTCGTAACACCATATATATTATGCAAGTAAAACAAAGAGTACGAAAATCAGGATAAGTTCTTTCGGGAAATCCTTCGCTCACTTGAGTAAAATATTGATCCATCAAGAATTACTAGATTTAACGTTGACGGTATTCGTGCGTGAAGTTAGTATAAACACACCTATCGCGTTTGTGAGGCTTATACTATAGTAGTGCAATGTGGAGTAGCTCGAAAAGGGTGAGCTCTCCCTGCTGGTCGGTTCAGTCATCGTGAAAGGGGGAGATCCTCCGAGCGGTCGGCAATGCGTTAAAGTGGGTCTGCAGCAGAAGCTTGAACTCATTCTGTGGTATGCTCCTTCAGTCGATTCTAAGCGAGTGGAATGCAAGCCGACGGTTTTCAGGAAGTAGCTGTGCAGCTAAAGCGCGTGCTTCGAGTTTGGAACAGTGGTGTGGCACGATATGTGTACTGCACAGCTTTTAACGCGACCCTTCAAGGAGAAACATAAAGAACCGTCTAGGACAGTATGGACAGAGAACCGTTAGGACAATGCGTCTTCGTGGTAAGAGCAGTTTTCGAATTCAAATCACTAATGGATATTCACTTCCAAATATTTCATTTACACTTTTATTGGAAATTCATTTTATTTCTATAAGAACTTAAGATAGCAGAGATAGAATCAGGAGCGATTTCAAGTGAAATAATAGTGAAAACCAATGTTTTTTTTCGAATATTGTTGTATAATGTCTAACCGTCGTCCTATTTTTACCAAATTCCAACCATCGATATTTTCGTGCTTAGATGCTTGTCTGCTGGACACTGGTATCTTTTGTAACGAGCATGACTCTTCGTCGACCCTAACTTGCTCGAACCCCATGACAGATTACTTACACCATTGTTAATGGTGGGATAAACAGCATTGATACTACTGCTGTGTTTCCATCATGTATTTTTCACCTGGTGTTTCACTCGGTTAAAAAAAGTCCTATAAATTGGATAACAATTAATATCAATCAATAGTACAATGTGTTAAATTTTCGCGCTGATGTCGTCAGTGTTTGGCGAACATTTATTTCAATCTTTCCTAGAGAATAGTAAATTTAGTAAAAAACGTGGGATCTTAGGATATTTCTAAATTGTTGAAATACATATTAAAGCATAATAGGTTTCTACAGTGCGTTAGCTATCAAACAGTTACTCGACATCATTATCGATTTGTTAATGATACTGAATATCAGTTAAATGAATTTGATATTTTACATGTGGAGGAATCAGGAAACTAATTAAGAGGATTTCAATGATAGTTGACCTGCATACCACATCACGATAAACATCCGACGTACCGTTGATTTTCACGCTGAAATTCTCTCGCAAAGCTTTCACGAGATGGTTTGAAGCGCTGAAACTTTTATCTAGATATCGGATCAGATCTTTTTATACAGATAATCGTAGTGTGGCAATTTCAACGAGCGGTTATCAATAACTTCTGAATTTTCCGATGACATCATTCAAGTTCCATCATTCATACTACTTTTCGATCACATGAACACAATTTGGGTTTTACTGTATTTAGTGATAACAAATTACAGTGACATTGTTACACAAACTTTGTAAGAATTGAATTGTTTTGTTGAAATTACAAAATTCTTTCGATACTGGTAGTTAAGTTATCATTTTTGTCGAGCTGTTCTACTTTTTCTCTTTCGTAGTATCAGCAAAAAGTACGAGCAAAATGTGTAGAAAGGAAAATCGCAAGGCTTGACGTTTTTCAATAATTACAGCGGGCTTTGCATTGTTCGAAAATTCTTGTTACGTTTGAAATTGTGAATGCAACGAGTACGTAGAGTAGTATTCTAGGAAGCGCTTAAATCATCCCTCACTAATATCAGGGGGATGTAATTTAGTTCATTTAATGAAAACTATCCGAGCGCATAATTACTATTTCGCCAGTGCTGAAAGGAAGCGCGTTTGATAGAGGAATTCAACTTGTTAGAAATGGAGCTGGGTTATTTCTACGGTTGATATTCACGCATTCATTTACTCTTGCACAAATTTTATCCTTCCGTTTTATTAATGAACGAAACAATAAGGGAATTTCATTTGGATATTTTCTCATGCATATTTTTCCAAATGTCAATATTAAAAGTTTTGTGAACTATTACGATAATAATATAGAAATATACAGACAAATTTCATTCATTTGTCATCATAATTACACCAGTAGAGTGCCAATGGCAATGATTAATATGTCTGAGAAAATAGAGCTAGTGTCCCAATTTAAAACAATGTGAATTATTAATATTTAATATTCTGGTTCTATGGTGTATACCACATTAAACAAATTTTTATTAATTTTGGTTATTTATGACGCCAATAAAGACAACGTTGTCATCAAAAACGGAATTATTTATTTCTTTTTTTATCCGTGCAACAAGCAAAAGATTAAGAAAGATTGAGAATAAACTTGAATGATTCTCTCAGCTCAGTTGATATTACAATACAATGAATGTTACTGACAAATTTCATTTATCGTATGATCTTCGGAAAGATAAAAATATTAAAGAAGAACCTTTCGGAGTTTTACCTTCGCAGATGTATTGAAGGAGACTTAAACATTCTTGCTCGGTACAAAAAATGCAATTCTTATTGCTCCGACGCAACATCGTGTACCACAAGCACCATTGAAAGATTCTTTTCTACCTTGCGACGAGCGTAAAGTGTAGTTCAGATCTGCGGCAACGGGAAATAGACTGAACGGTTTTACGTTTTTAGTATACACAAGAAATTGTAGTTAAATAACAGAAAAAAATTTGAATGAAAACTTTTGCAATATTACACGAATGGTTTGTTACTCTTATTTTCAACGCTTTATAAACAAATAACTTACTAACACAAATTTGGAGTCTTTTCCAGTTTAAAAAGTTCATTTTCCCTTTTCCCTATTTTTAATGTGTGTGCAACAAACACTAGAAGTACTACGTCAAAATTACTATAATTTATTAAAATGACCTATTGAACTGTGTATAATCGCTGAGAGATTACAGATGAGCCAGATGATATTGCCGGGTTGGATAGGCAATTAAATTTTGATTTTGATTTCCCTGTTGTTACTGGCAAGTTAAACGTTCGTTATCTCACTTTATAAACCTACAGGGGCTTCTACTAGATCGGCCTTTCCCCAGTTTGTACACGTGCTTAGTGGCCAGCCCTATTTAAACGATTCAAGTATCTACGTTACCCAGATCCAATAACTTCAGATACATTGATACATTTAATTGAGTGGTAATTCGCTTTAATTGGATTCATTCATTTTCGATTGAAAACAGAGAGTCATCAATTATTGAAATAAATTGATATAAAGTAAGTGAGCAGTAATAGAATCATCGTACTGTACTTGCAAAAGGATCGGATGTTTTTAAGATAGCAATTAGTTTTACAAATTAGAAAATTCAATTCTCTCTAATTGTTCAAACCAGAAGCAAACAGTTGGTTCTGTAGTATGTAAACGACTGTTTTGATTGTTTGTTTGAAAATTTCAAGTGGAATGCGTTGTAGGATGTTGTATGGCATTGTATAGCGTAATTTTGAATGAGGCTTCCGCGTTGAGGAACGAGGATAAGGAATGGAGCGTAGGTGAACTGTGGACGATCCAACGCGTACTGAGAGCCGATGAACGTGAAGTTACGTACGAGCTCGAGAACGCAGGGATGGGTTACCAGTAGGACTGTGCGTGATTGATGAGGCAGTGATAGCGACGGGTCTGCACTCGACACCTCGCTACTGCCACCAAACAATGCATATTCATCGGACGTATAAATAATGCCTGTTTAATACATAAATATACATTACCACAGCAGTCCCTCGCACCATCAGTGTAACAGCTTTCTACCCCCCCTCTCATTCGCCACTCCCTTTACCCGCCTCAACCCCGTACTGTCAGCTGCGACCATTTCTCTGCAGTGGACGAGCGATGCGCCACAGCTTTTCACGCGTTTCTTTATTTTTCTTTTCTGGTCTGCCTGTATCCTGTGACTGGTTGCTAACGCTCATGTGATTCCTACTTTGATTAAACTCTACTTCTCTGGACTAAAAATTCCTAAGCTATTTTACTATTTTTTCATATTCCGGTAGACCCTTACGATTAGACTACGGAAACTGTCATTTTATATCGTTATCAAGAAAAAAAATAAATACCCCTAGCTCTTCGTGACACCCAGAGTTTCCTGCTTTTACCGATATTGGCAAGGGTCCTGAATTATTGTAGTTCGCGAAACCAAGAACTGATCTCACTTGTTTCTACTTCGTGATCATAACAAGTTTGAATTCGATTAAATCCTGCCAGGGAGCACTGGTCTGGAAACACCAGCATTGTCAGATACCGGTGAAAACAGCTGAACCAAGATGCCACCAAGATGGTGATGTCATTGTGAAATGCGACCATCCCTTTTCAGTGAAAAGAGCCAGAAAAAATGAATATATGACGGTCAATGATACCTATAAGAGTTCTTCACTCTTCTTTAATGTATTCAGTAATATTTCTTAGGAGCTCTTAAAAACACTAGAGTGCTTGACTTCATTATAATTTAGGTTGATTCGAGAGATCAACAAACTTCTATTGTACGCGAAGAGGACTATTTAATTGTTGTTTTTAATTAGTCATATCGATCGAGGTCCTATTTCCATCTAATTACTTACTCCTCTATTCAATTTTCTATATCTTCTGTATATTAAAGAAAATAAATAAATAAAGAACTGTCCTTGAAAAAAATTGCCATCAGTTCGTCATTAAAAACGAATACATGCACCACGATAGAATACAACGTTTACTGCTAAATATTTTCACACAAGACTGATCTGTTTCACTACGAGGTTGCAACTTCGCCTTCCGCTCTTTCCTAGTATTTGGTAACTGTTCCCTTCGGTCCTGCTCGACATTTGCCGTCAGTATTCGGCGCGTTCACACAGCCAGCCACACACTTCCTTCCTCCGGCCCTCTTCCACCCTTACTCACTACTCCACTCATGTTTCAGGTCATTTTCATTCCTTCATATGAAGTTGCGGACAAAAGAAAGTTTAAAATTCATACGTTTCTTGAATTTCACAAAGACATTTAGATTAAATAGAACGGTTCAAATGAAAAATGTATACGTAAGACCGTATAAATGTATGTTTTACATTGACTGATATGTATTAAAGTCACTAATGTTTACGTGTGTGAAATACACTCATTATAAGCCTTTCTTTGTTGCTCTTTGTTCATCGTGGATATCATCGTTAATCAAAAGTGATTATTAAAATGATTATTGAAACAGTGTAACTGTGCCGAGTATTATCGTCCATCCATAATAAACATCTAAAATTTCAAATGAGTGTAGACGTGCAAGAATCCTTGTTTCTATTGCAAAAATCGTTTTATTTTGACAAATTGAAAAGACTCAAATTTTACTTGAACTTCTTACTTGTACGTACATAACCTTCTCCAGCCATTTTATATTCATCCTTTTATGAGCGTCTCGAATACTGCCTGCATTCCTCAGAATTCTTTGAATGCTTGCAAAGACAGATTGAAAGGAGCGCTTTTGAAAAGTGTCATAACGTCGAGCGCTTTAGGACTGCCTTACTCATACACATACTCATATACACAAAAGATACTTGTACATGTCGATTTTCTAACGAATCATGGTACCTCGCTAGAACCTTACTAGATCATCGAAGAGCTGTTTGCAGGGGAGTGTAAGGGTTAGATGTACATCGCGCATTTGTGTTACCGTGTATCATTAATGTACTCCTAATAGATCTTAATTTCGGTGACAATTTCATAGCTACAGTACAGTAGTCCAAAGAGCATGAGTGTGATGGATAGCAGATGTAAATGCATCCTCTACTGCAATATTGCTAGTGCAGTTACTCTGTTTCGAATAACGCGAATGTAAATGAACCTAGGTATCAATGTGTAATTACACAGTATAATTAAAGTGGATATTTTTCTACGTTTGCACGAAAAATATCCTCCAATTGAACTAATAATTACAATACGATATTTCATCTCACTGAAGTGTTAAAAATTCTTACTATTCTATACTACTTAAGTAGACTACTTAACGAAAATCCTCCACTTCGTTCCTTCACACTCAGTAACTTCATTTGAATAAATGATACTCTTGAAATTGTGGAGCATTTTTGGGCAAAAATTTTGAATTCCATTTTAGATCCTATTCTACGCTCGAAACGAAAGTTTCAAAGTCTTTAAGACTGTGTCGCTCAACTAAGTACAGTATCTCCGACGCTATGCTTGTATAATTCAAATGAGCTTTTCATTAATATGAAAGCTTATATGTGAGATTTTGTCTTATATTCGCGTTATGTATAATTCATTTCTCGTTAGCTCGTAGTAGTGGCAACTGGTAGCAAGTTCTATACAGTTTATGTGTATGTGTGTAAAAAACTAACAACCTGAGAATAATAACAATTAGAAGATTCGATGATTACACAGGATGTCGCGTTTGTACTAATATCAGTGAGCAACTCATTAAGAGAACCAGAGAATCGTTCATTACTGGCTTACAGAGGTATATTAAACTTAATGAACATCATTCTGTGCGTTTAATAAACGAAAGTTTTTCATTATTAATTTTCTTCCAGTTCGTTCATTAATTACTTCCTTCATACAGTTTTTGCACACTGGATATATTGAAAGTTGCACGAAAGTATAGTATTGTATCTCGACGAATTCGTCTTGATTTTAGCTGTAATATTGAAATGATAACATTTCGTAGCCTCATATAATAAAAATAACAATTAGTTCATAATTCTGAAAAATATGAACCTTGGAAAACTTTCGTGTCGTACTTTGGTGTCTTGAAATTTAAATTCTTTTAAAATAGAGAAATGATTATATAAAATCTTAAAATGTTAGGTATTAATCTGACCCAATATGTTCAATGTAATATAATGCAACCTATAATATCCATTAATTATGTATTGTATACATAATGTATACGAATTGTACGATAGATTACTCTATAACCTGGTTAATATGTTATGCATTACAGGAATTGTTATGCATTATTCGCGTTATAGAAATTTGTGTTATACGAGAAATTTCCCTACGTAACACAAATAATACAAAGTAAGTAATGAAATCCATTATTATTTTCTATATATGTTTCCAAATTGGTCATTTTGTTAAAAATGAATAATAAACATATGTGATAAATCTCAGAAGTCATATATCAGGAATTTTTTGGTATAATGCATTTTATAATGATGGAATGAAAGTAAAAAAAGAACTATTTACTTATTTATTTAGTAGATGATTGTCTGTAATTCTGATATTTTGGTCAGGTAAACGAAAACCACCGATAAAGGATTTAGGGCTTGTAGCACGAGGTGTGTCTGGTGCTCAACATCACGTCGGTTCTATTCTCTCTTTCAATTTGCTTCGGAAAAGCTCGTTCTTACTTTTTGTGCACGAGAATTTCGCGCAAGTTATAGATCTACAGAGTGCTCCAGAAACAGGTGGCGAAACTTTTATATCGTATCGTATCCTTTCTAAGAATAAAAGAAAAGGATACAAACGAAGATCCAAAATGTGATAGAAACTATTCTGGGCGATCAAGAAATCCTGGTATCTCAAATATTGTTTGCTAATATCTTGTATCGTAATCAATATTTTAACAGGCGACATTTATTATCTTCGTTTTGCAAAACTGCAAGCGAACAGAAAAGCTACTTTTACAAATTTTTGTAACTCTATAAAAATGTAAAAAAAATGTGCGACTAGATATAAGAATGTATAGCTTAGTCGCCACAAAATAATTTGTTCTGTACCACAAAAATAATATCCTTCTGAATCATTTTAAAGAAAGTGGATACTGAGAAAACAACTTGTATACTCGGTCTGCTTATCATTGAATTTAAAACTTTGACCGAGTTTCAAATACACAAACACATAAATTCAGCGACTATGTTTGCTTCTTGTTTTAAATTGATCTTTAGAGGATGCCTTCCTTGACTGCTCACTCTAGTCACATTATTTAATCGTATTATTCCGTTGTTCAGTAAACGTAACTTTGCCCTTCTGGTACACGCCAATTTGCGAGTCACTTCAACGGTATTTTAGAAACTTTGTTTCCTTTCGATCGTGAGTTCAAGGGGATTTTATTCTACAACTCATAATTAGACTAGGAATCTCTATGAGAATATGTATTTTATTATCTACAAATTCGTTTACGAAATAATCCTAGAAGACTCAATAATCTATAAACAATTATTTGTATATTCTATAAAACTTCTAATAACAATTGTTTCATCGCAAGTCTCATTGACCAATGGAAATGAATAGATTTAATCGCTTTGTTTCGTAGAACAGTAAAAAATGGTGTAAGGAGCTTCGGATTTGAGAGATTTAAAACACTCCTTCATGATCGAATGGCCCTTTTATCGAGCTTTTTGCTCTGCAGGTTTCTTCCTTTAGAAGGAAGTGAACAGATTGATTTATGGCACGGGAGTGCAGTCGTACGGAAACTTACAAGAAATACACGCACTTCGCTAAAAGTATTTAACCGTGCACGAAGAACCGTGGTGAGTGCTCCCTATGTTATAAAAAGAGGAACTCAAACTCAAGACTCTAGAGATTTATAAGCTATACAGATTCCCCAAAGAGCATCCCAATTTCGACAAATTTATGAATAGACGTTTCTATTGGTCATTTTCGCATAATTCTCGGAATCAATATCGATTTTATATTTAATATACCATAACGTTTTATAGAAATATTTCATTTGGTGTTAAAGTTCTTCTTGTCAAATATCTGTTAGATTAGAAAATTTCTCCTTCTGCTTTTAGACTATATGTTTCGAACATTAAATTAATTTGAGTTGAAGATAATTTATCACAAAATTCTAGATGATATCTACAAAGCGTTTACGTTTACTATCTAGTATATATATTTCTCCTCGTAAGACTCTCGAGATTCATCGCTTTGAAAGATCTGATTTTCTAATGAATATTCCTTCCATGACCAACACACGAAGATGGCTGTGTGCCATCACAAGCGCATATCAGTATATTCAAGCTAAACTACTTTATTTTCCAACATTATCTTGGTGGTTGCACATGCGATCTCGCACTCATAATGTTCAGCGTTTCACCGGACGTAGATAATTTCATGAAATCGTGTAGTATCTTATAAGTAGATGGTGGATCTTTATGCTTTCATTATTATCCCTAATTTATTGAAACTTACAGTATCCATAACGTTAACATACTTCTAAGATATAGTTCAACCTAAAGTATATTTATTCCAATTACATATCACGTAAGAAATTGAGATCTTTAACATTACGTGATCTGTAATTGTATGTATATCTGTAATTCAGTTCGTGAATATGCATTTGCAATACTAACCTACAGAACATTGTTAAAACCGAACCGTAAATTAACAATTGTTCACGAGATCAATTTTTCACTTTTGACCAGAAACTGACATTCTAAATCCAATATTTTCCCGTCCCGTGATACAAAATCATTAATAATCAGATTAATTCTATATTTTTAATACACTTTTCAATTATGTATCCACTGAAATTCGCAACTAATTCTTCAACAAAAAGTTGAATTTTAGGAGAGATTAACAGTGCCAAAAATTACATAAATGCATTATATGTATGCTAGTAACCATCTCCAACAGTTAGAGAAGCGTAATTAAGAAACAGTAGCCAATTACGAGGGTTGGACATTGGGTGCCGTAGATTGTAATTTTTTCAAATGTTTCAAGAATTTTCTGTGTGCATACGCGTGGTATTTGTGCTTGCCCTGCATTTTTCCTTCTCTCTTACTCTTTCTCTGGTATCCTCTTTGTTTCTCTCTCTTTCTCTCTGTCGGTTTCTCATTCTCTTACTCTTTCCCATATCTCTCTCTCTTTCTCTCTCTCTCTCTCTCTCTCTCTCTCTCCCGTGTCTCTCTTTCCCTCCTCACATTGGCACACCCAGTCGTTTTTCATGTTCTCGCGAGGGCGACCCACTCTCTTCCCCACCTCACACTCTCTCTCTTTCTCCCTCTCGTTTTCACTCTCTGTTATCTCTTTCTGCTTGATTTTCGTTTTCGCTCCCCCATTGCGAGGGTTGGGTGAAAGTACGCACACACATGCAGACCTTACAGAACGGTCGTTATAGTTCGCAGCGGTGTTCGTAGCGTACGGGGTGAGGAATTTAATTTAGAACTTGATTTATATTTTAGCGGGCCATAAAATGGGAAATAATTTGTCCCTTGAACGCGTATGAGATGGGCTTCCCTTTCTCTGTGCACCCGTTCTCTACGATATCGTTCCCTGTTCTCTGGTGCCTATCATTCCGCTACTATATCCTATTTTAACTACGCTTTATCTTCCGCTGATTTATACTAGTTTAGTTTCCGTGTAATACTTTTCCTATATTGCCTTAATTTTAACACTTTGCGTATCTTTAATTTCACCTCTATGTGCTTTTTTTTCATCTTGCAATCGATGGTCGTGTAAAGTGATCCAAGGTGCAAGATTAAATTCTATATTTTGTAATTTTGTACTACTTAATGTCTCGTATAAATATTTTCAGGATTCCATTTCTCTCCCTTATTTTCATCATTAATCCTACCACCTAAGTACGATTCTGTAGTTGTTTTTCCTCACTTCGGTCTAAACTAACTTCGGCTTTGACTTTGACGAATTTCAACACCCTAGGTTCATTCGTTCTAAAGTTACAGTATTAAGTTACAGTAGTTACGAAGTTTTAGCCCTTACTGTCACTTGCTGGGTAAGCCTTTCGAAAAAAGGTATTAGCTGATATTTAGTATCCCAGTCAGAGTGGTATGCAAGATTTCAGTTATGTAAGTTCGAGAAAGCATAGTACTTAACCTGTATTTTTTTACAGTATTCGGTGTAACACTTATTCTAACACAGCGAAAACAATCTTTAAAATTAGGAATCGAAATTGCATTTTTTAAACATTTGATGAACTTTAAAGAACTTGTATATGCGACGAACCGTTCCGTCGCTTGCAAGTTTCGTTACTTCACCGTCTACTGTGAGCTTCTTCTTGACTAGACACATCTTTAATCTCATGCAAATCGTTGAAGATATGGATTATTAATGATGGGAATAGATTTTTATCTCTTTTTTATTTATCACGGGATAATTCCCTTATCGATACAATATACGAATTCTTAGAGCTCCTAGTTAGAAGCAAGTGTGTATATTGTAAAGTTTTTAAAATTTTAGTCTCAAATCTTTCCAATAATTGACACATTTATTATTCATCTCACGCAATGGTCTCCTCCAGAATAGATAACTTTTACAATAACGTTCTAGTCATATCTTGCATGATTTATAAGAGATTCAAATAAATCCAGTTAAACAACTTATTGTCAGCGGCTGGGTGACTATCAATAAGTCTTAGGGTGGAAAAAATGTTGTAATTCGGAAAGTTTTGGCGCTACTTTCCGAAACTTCAGAATATATTTAGAGAGGGTATGACCTGCCTCCAGAATTAGTTTACTGATATTATTAGTTTCTTTTTTTATATCCTATATTCTATCAGAAAAACATATTTTATGATAACTTCTTACTTCTTTTGAGCTGTAACATATCTTTTTCTACAACATGACAGTTTGCACGAATTAGTAATACTGATAACAGTTTTGGACCTGTATTACTTATTCTCATTTTATCTTTTGTTAGAAGAATCGTTCAATTAGTGCTTCAAAATGCAAGAAGACTCGTGCTTGATCGCATAACATAATTAATGTTGATCAATACTTAATCGGAAGCAGAAAAGTGAGGAATAAATTCTGAGTTTTAAATTCTAACTTCTTTAAAGCTATTATTACAATCAGGCAAAGATCATTTTAGCAATGAATTCGTGTTTAAACACAAATAGAAAGATAGTGCTTGTGGGTATAACCCTTTCGGTTGGCGACTGGCTTTTATGGCCGTTCTCTCGAAACCTCAAGGATTCCAAAAGGAACTTCGTGTTCTTTTCTTAAGAAGACGGTTGTCCGGACGATCTTCAGACTTGATAGGCTCTCCTTGACAGGCTCTCGTTCTATCATCTCCAACAGGTGCCTCAGGCACAAACCCCTGCAGCTTCTGATTACTAGCAGGCGACCGAAAACTAGGCTTCGTTTTCTCCTTGAGTTGCGCGGGTGCCCGTGGTCCTGCTTTGTCTCTCTCTAACAAGAAAATTTAGCCATCGGATTAAATCGGCTTAGAATCGCGACGGTCATACTAAATCGCTCCTACGTATTCTACAAGGGAAATTGCTCAATCCAGACACATTGGTTCTGATGAAATTTTTCCGACATATATTTTTTATCAACTCATATTCACTTGTAGAAGGTGAGGTAAAGGGTTCTCTGATGTTCCGTTCCGGAACAGAAAAATAAAGGGTATTTAAGAACAACGCTAGATTAATAAAATCATTGAACAGATCCTCGAAGCAATTCATTACACTAATGCTGGATCTTCTCTACCAAGTGGTCCACCACGAGCGTCTCAAACAATTTACCAATTTCGATGAGCCGTGTCATAAACAGCGATCCAACGGCTTGTTCTTCGATATCGTCACCAAACCCCACGAATTTCAGCATTACTTGGGTGCGTCTCGGTGGACCCTGTAAGATAGCTGGCGTCGCAAATCCACGATCTCGACGACAGCTCTGTTTGCGACCAGGTCGCTTGGCTTCTTGAACCGGGCGACAATCGACCAATATATCCGGATCTACCTGACGTAAGGGGTTGCGGGTGGCAATTGACCACTTGGGTCATATGCTGCGAGATCGCTAGTGGAAGCAGCTGCCACTATCACAATAAATTCGAAGATGATCCGAAAGGGTCTCTATTCCGGTTGCTATGCGTTGTGATAGGCCCTGCACCTTATCTTGTGAACCAACATGCATCGTTATTGTTGAATATTTTTACCGACTTAATGCAGGAACCACGTTTTGAATCGAGATTATAGTTATTGTAACTCATCAGCATGCATTGTACTGCATTTAAGTTGATCGCTCGTAAAATTCACAAGAGCAGGTTGAAACTCGCTATTGAAGACTTTCGAGCAAAAAGACAGACAGGCATGAAACATGGCTGGAAACACATTCGCACGTTCACATATTCACGACATGCCAACATCCCAACTGTCGCATCTGCGTATAACCATTAAAGAATAGACCCGAATTGCAGTCGTCCCCTAACAATAAATATCTCTACGTATCACATACATACTGAAAGTACTTCTGGAACCGCAATTGCACATTGCACACTATGCACTGTACACTTTACCTGTGCAATAGACACAAAATTCTTGCGCAATGCATATTACGTATACACGCTCGTTCATTACACCGTAACTGTGATTTCGTTGTAGGTTTTTTTATTGTCATCCTCGTTAGCTACGATGAAACATATATCGATACAGAGATACCTCGTACAAAGATTTTTTACACTCGAGTTGTTACTTAAGATCTTTTTTCAAAATTATTATATTTGCCTTTATTATGCTTTTCTTCAAAGTATAATACAATTTAGTCTCTGTTTTCCTGCAGTAGATTAAAGCAGAATTCAATTATAGCCGTCTGTATAGTGGAATAGTCGGAGTCTAGTTCTCTCTACAGTAGAATAACTCCACGAATAGTTCGCCCTACAGTAGAATAAGTCACAACCCAGAGTTTTTATTTATAGTGGAGTAATTCAATTTTATAGTTATTCATAATCAGTCGCCTTTTGATCGGTGAAATTTTCGGAAATCCTGAATTGTATTATAAACAGATTGCCTTGTATAAATTTTGTTGTACAACTCACGTCAGTACTTTATATCACGAGTATCTTACAAATTTAGGAATATGAGTAATAGCTCACAGTAAGCTAGACTTATTTTATTCCATTTTTAGGAGTGGACAAATTTCGAAATTTGATTTGGCTCGGAATTTGACAAGCCTGATACTGCATAACCATGTTAAAATGGTTCTGATGTCCGGCACTTGAGGCTGCAGTCAGCACAGGAATGGTAAGTGTTCAATTATTACATCTACTCTTACTTGAAGAGATTCGAAAAACTCAGTTCATTAATTACAATTCTAAAATTGATTATACAAAATCGTTACATTTTTTTTGCACATTCCTGCTTCTTTCGATGCATAGAATCTATGATTGCAAAAGGATCCCACATTTACTGCAACATCCTGTATAACAATCTTTGTCTATATTTGCACGTAGTGATAGATTTTAGACAAATACGACCTTGTTATCTGTAATTTCAACAGAATGGTTTATTAAAGTTGAATCAAGCACAGGGCGTAGTCGCGCCAGCGCCAACAAGTTGCTGTTACGAACTCTATGAGTTTAGAGTTTGCTTTGACTAGATATAGAGAGCGATTCGTACGTATAATTTCAAATCTTTAGATTGAATGAGTATTATAAATTAACGGATCACATACGTATTGTTCCATTAAATTCAACAAATTCTTACCAAAACACGTACAATCCTTCACCGTCATATGCCATTATTATATTTCAAAATATTGTCAAAAATTGTTAGAGCAGTATACACGATAGTACACAGTGTCACAGAACCGCGCAGGAACTTCTTAGAAATGGTAGGCGACGATCGATCAGTCTTTCGAGTTACAAGTAATTCGGCACGTCCAACCAATTCGATTATTGAATAATGAACGGGCTCCTATCCAGGGATAGGAAGAAAGGTAGTCTGAGAGTGTACGTCTCTTTGAGCATCTAACAGAAAATGTCGTAAGAATTTTAGGAATTTAATGAAAATATAATATTCGTTATTCAGTTTATTATAACATATATATAATGTTTTATATTGTTTCGTAAGATAGGGGATCGTATTATTAATATTCAAGAAGGAAATACTCTTTAGAATATATAGCGATAGATTTCGAGAGTTGCAAGGGAACCGTCTTTACATAGCGTGATATTCCTCAAGACTCAAGACTCTCGAACAGTTGAAAGTTATACACAAGATAGACGTAACTGAGCAATAACCGCGGAATGCAAATACTATAGGAACGTTACGCAGGGCACACGGTCCCAGGATTGCGATAATACTATATTCTACATAATATTGTATGTATATCGTATACAAATTATGTGTTTTGCATTGAAAGCTTAAATGCGTTTACATATCGTATATTTTGCATTTCAAGTTGAAATTGCGTTTAGGCAACAAACTAAATAAATATTCTTACAAAACGTAAGATTAGATAATGCGAAAGAGAAAATATTAACATGGTAGCAATATCCTGGTTTGTGAGACGCCTGAATCTTGTAACTGTCTCAACTGGGGTGGTACGTTAACGTCTGTGGTTTACGTGGATATCAAAATATTGTAGTGTAACATGCGCAATAATACTAAAGCCGAACCAACGTGATTTAAAACAAAAGATCTCTTTAGTTATATTCAAAATGAATTTTTGCTATACTATTAACTATTGTTATCTCCTATTGTTAATTATTCGCAACTATCGAAATCACTGTCAGATGTGTCGTAGTAAAACTAATCAAGCGGTAGTTTTGAATTGTTTACAACGTTTGTGTAAATAGTAGGCCTGACGTAAATTTCAATCAAAGCACGGGACACAGTAGATCTTGTTCCTATGGAAACCGTCGCGGGAAGGCAGAGAATGGGTTTTGTTTTCATTGTAGGGAAGAAAAGGGTTGCGCGAGTCATGGGGTGATTCCACTAGTACTCAATGTATTGCAATTCGACATAAAAGGATAAAATGAAAATGAAACGAGAAGATAGTTTTTTTTTTTTATATATGTTTAAAATTGTTTGCTCGCGGAGGAATGCGAAGAATTGATGAATCAAAGGGTTTCCCATGAAAGCTTAAACAAAAGTTCAACTGGACGAGGTAAACCACAGTAGTAAGGGTCACCAGTGACAACGGTTAGTCACTGCTAATATCGTGTTCTCGTACTTTTATTATCGTAACTTTGAATTCCTTTATGGAATTGTATTCCTTTCTAATAAAATTAATGAATGTTTAAATAAGTGTTAACTTTCGTTAACATCTACTTTATACGTGCAATGTATTTCGAAATTGTCATAGGGCGATTGATTTTCTTGACGTTAAATACCGTCTGAAAGTATTTGAATTTCATGACTTGAAGGATATTGTAAATTATGCTATATTCAGTGTATAAAATGGTATTGTGACAGTAGAAAATCAATATCGTTTTTCCCTTGCAGATTAGAAACGTCTGGACAAGATGGAATTTTATTTGTGTGTCTATGTTTTTCTTTTTGTTTGAATACTAACAATTTCAAAATCTGACAATTTTCCCAATATTTTGGTCGTCCTTGGTCTCTGAAGGTCAGCATTGGAATTAGTATATTATGCAGATAAGTTTGTGTTTTCCATTTCTCTGTGACAATTGGAACTTCCTGAGTATACATTGCTTTCCAGAATAAAGAGTTAATTTAAATTCTGCGCGCTCTGTGCTTTGTGCATTTCCGGGTTCCATTGAATTTTCAGCGTGTCACTGCTCATTTGATGTACGATAGTTAGTATTTCAAGCAGATATCTTACGCTTAGTTAAACAACAATAAAAACGAACAATTTTTTTAATACCAAATATTAGAAATCAAATAATTACTTCGTTAAAAAATCGATTATAATTTACGTTTGATCGCATAATTATGTTTAAAATTAGTCTTACGTTTCTCCTGGGAAATGTAGCTATTTTTTGGTAAACGAATATTTGTAAAGATGTGGTTATTCGAAGAACAGAACGGCAATGCTGTTGAACCATTCATTCTCACGTATTGTGAATTCTCCCACGAACGCGCGCATAAGTGTTGCATTAGTATTCAAAAGTATTTTTCCATTCTTTATCCTACCTATCTATGCCGTTGGAGTTTTCATGCCCCTAGGAAATACGTATTCAATTTTAGAACAATTGTTCTTAGTAAAGTTATATCTTTTCGCGTGTTCGTCGTCATTTTTACATATATGCCTTCAGCAAAACTAAAAAAACCCTCTATCAACTTTCTGGTTCTTAAATTTCAAAGTTCATCTCCGTTTTATTTTTAAAAACGTATAAACGTTTAAACTTGGGTACAGAAACAAAACAGTAGAAACCTAAAAAGAGAAATACGAAAACAGGAATTATGAAGCAGTGATCATCCAAATTCTACTATGCGTAAAAATAAACTTTCAATTTTATGGTATTTCTTACGGATTTTCAGAAACAACTGTGCAAGATAATAAGAAGCTTTTTAGGAAAGTGACATATCTTTAGTATTCTATACAGGAATAAGCTGTTAGATACAGTATAAATATTTCAATATTAAACCTTTGTGTTTACATTGTTTTGAACTAAACGCTGAGCATATTATTAAACTATTTTAAGGGTATTCTGTTATTGCAAAAATGACATGCCGGCTCCATTACATAAAAAGGTTAGGTAGTACGTAAGCACGTAAAATATAAGCTTACTGGTATAGACATAAAGACGGGCTGAATTTATTTAAGATCGCTCCTCCGGTCTAAAGGCGAACGATCCGAAAAGGCACGACAGGAATTTTAATCGAGAATCTTGTTGCCGCAGATGGTATGCCTCGGCGTACTTCTTGCAACAGGGTACGGAATTTTTTAGATTGCTCCTAAATATTTGCTCTTATCGAAAATTTAGTAAAACATAAGATAATAGTTTCTATGTTTTATTTGTATCAAGGAAAATACAGCTAATCTATAAGTCATATTTGGAATACGAGTTTCTAGGAAATAGTTTTTTTTACATAATTTGGAGACTGAAAATACTTCGAACTCAAGTTTTATTCCCATTACACGAGTTCCCAGTTCCCAGGGTTGATAACTGTCTGAAATAACTGACATGAACGGTACTATTAAAGACTTCCGAGAATATCCTGAGGTCCCTGTAGAATAGAATACTATTGCAGATTTTCTGAATCTATAACGAGCATTCGTAAAAATGGAACAGTAGCATGCGATATCAGTTTTTAAAGCTTTGCACAATTGGTAATTGGTTAACGTAATTTGTATAAAACCTTAATAGTTATATTCTACTTTTGAACACCCTCTGCTTTATTTTATTACATATTTCGATTTGGTGAAAAACGCATATGTATTACATTTTTTCTTTTTTACAAATTTTAAATATGAATATCCTGTAGTTCGAATGTGGCCGCATTGTGCAGTCTGTTAGTTCTTTCAACAAAATCGTAATTTTATTATTAAAATGACATAGTTCTCATGGGTGGTATACGTGGTTTTTTGATTATTAGGGATTAAAACCTGTGGGTCTATTCACGTGAAAGAAAAATGACTACACTGCTCGTTCTGAAATTTACATTATAAGCTATTCATACTCTGAAATTATACCATGTTAACGATACTATTATTCAAGTTTTATCTGCGAAAGCACCGCCCGGTTTCCGATTCATTTTCTCGCTCTTTAGCTAACAGTAAGAAATTAAATTCCACTGTATTCTCACTCCTACGGTATTACGAAAGTTCGCCTCAAGTATGAGAAACACGGGATAGAAGAAGAAGAAGACGAAGAAGACGAAGAAGAGGAAGAAAATCTATTCGTTTTATTATCTTCAACAATTATGAACCTCCAGTCACCTGGATTTTATTATTTTATTATTTTATTATTTTATACTTACATACTTTATACTTTATACTTTATACTTTATACTTTATACTTTATACTTACAATAAATCAAGATTCGATAGATCGATTTTTATGTATATGTAAATATATATATATTCATTTGCATATGCTCATTGTTCTATGCACTGTTTATTTTTTAACGATAAAGAAAAAAAACAAAGCCCCTTTACAATATATCTTTATGTGATTTATATTCGAATTCTTCGGAGTTATATTAACGTCGTTTGGACAGGAATCGGTAAAGTCGACGATGATCAATGTGCCACAAATATAGCACAAGAAATTGACTGATATATCAACGATAATCTTATCAGATTTATCGAATTATACTAAATTTAGTATATAGGAAAAGATGTTGCACTGTCATTCAGAGACATTCGTCTCCCTGTTATATAATTACAATTAAGGTTTCATTTATATATATCTTTGTTTTACATCTCATTATCACGATTTAAGGAAAACAGGTATATACATTTTAATAATAACTTTTGTATTTTGCAATTGCAACTAGCTGTCACCTGTAAGCGAAAGAAATTTGTTTTTGACAAATGCAGAGGTAGGATCAGCTAAGAATTTTCCAATAAGAAAACACAAGGGGGTCCAAAAGAAACAGTCAGTAACGCATGGATCTGTATCCATCACCACGTGGACAGTTCCTCTCGAGATACGCCATTGCTTGGGCACGCTTAAATATTCACAACAGCTACTTTTGAATTATTTTCGACTCCACGCTCAGATATACTCAGACATACGTACACGCGCACGCAGAGTCGATTCAATAAATTCCGAACATTCAAGCTTGACTACTATTTTCTCCCATCCTCACTAATGCTGTCACATCGGACAGTGCTTCGGGTCACTATTATTGAACAACAGACTAATGGTGTTAGAAATACTTGACCGGAAACAAGTTAACGTCTTATGATTTGTCTTTTGCCACATTGTCATTTTTTCCGAAGAAAGAGCAATAGATTATCGTGTCATATTATTAGTAATATGTTATAAAATCTATGATTAAAATTTCTATCGGTTTTTCCTCTGATCATGATATGGGTCATCGGCTTCGTATTGACTGCAGCTGTTACGTTATAACAATGAAAATACGTTTTCTCCATTTAAAAATTTTAAATTTCGAAAATAGGACCATGAGGGAATATTGGTACTCGTCGTAATATGTTCGTGACCCGTGTTTCACTATTACATTCATTATCGTACACACAGTTTGCATGAAGTAGAAGCTCTTCCACTTGTGTCATAGGTCATTGGACTTGTTCAAACCCCCACCATCCAACAGTGACAAAAATAACTCAGTGAGTACTATGCAAGAAGAAAATGATTTTTTAAAAATAATTATAGAAATAATTGCAATCAAAAAGCTATTGATGGAAGATGAATTATCTCATCCTCACGGGGGATGAACAACCCCCCAATCATATTTTGGATTTTGCTTTGACCCCAGTTTTCAGGATATCGAAAAAGGTTGGCGTATGTATATCCATTTAAGTAAAGTAGGTTGGTATTGATAACTCTGAACCATATCCTTGCATAAATTTGCAATACTTCAATATCTAGAAAATTAAGGAAGATATTTCAAGTGTGAGAGTTAAGCGAATCAACCTATATACATGACATATATATATATATTCCGCGTACAACACATGTATAAACAAGTTAATTGGATTCTAAATTTATTCTGATTAAAACTATCGTAAGGCGAACTTCTTTCTTTCTGGGTACCCAGTCGCTGTTGTGTGAAGCAGACTACAGTTACCAGTTATTTGAAAGTACCTTCCTGGAATTTCTAAATGTGACTGTGTGTGGCTTGTCAACCGAAATCGCGGAATTTCGTCGGGGGGTACCAAAATTTTGCAGACATTTATAGTGTAGTGCAGTGGTGCGTAAATTACACTTCTCGAAACCAATAGGATCAGTCCCTATCACTGTTGGAATACAAAAGCGTTCTGAAATACTTTGGATTTCATTTCGTTTGGCCGCGTTACTTGCATTCCAGTCTGCTCTTGGTTGGTTTGTTCGCACTTTCATACGGTCCTTTGGGCCCTATAAGGATTCCCAATAACATTATTTCCCGTATTTTATTAACTTTGTGCTGAATTCATTTTACTTATATAAATTGCAGCGCAGAAATTCACTCAAAGCAATATTCGCATTTTAATTGAATATTAGTTGGATAAATCAGTAATAGGAGTAATGCTTTCGGCAAATTAGCTTTAATAAATTATCTTTTTGCATATTATTTTAATATAATGCTAGTTAGATAAACCAATAATGACATGGGAAAAGATAATTTAATATGAATATAAGTAACTCAAGAAATTTAGAATAACGTTATTTTCTATCATATTCGTAAGATGATTAAAAATTGCTAGAGACTTAGTAAGAATCTCTTGATTGTAAAGAAAGCCTCTCTGCAGTACTGGCAAGTCCTATTTTGGCGCAGTTGATGTTCCAGAATTCCTGAAACTCCTTTCTCATTGCCTGTTAACACAACCTTTATTCAAATTGAATTTAACAAATTGATTCGTACACAAGGAAAGCTATGTGTATACGTGTCCGTCTTAACTGAACGATCTCGTCAAATCTTGAACAGTTCATGGTACCGAGTGGACTGTATGTCTGTACAGGGCTTTACGCTCTTCCGAAATGAAGGGAAGTGCACTGGCCTCAACCACAGTATAACCGTATACTCCATGACGTGGAGAGACGCAAATCGCTGCCACTGAGAATGTACGGACAGAATAGGCAAAGCTGGATCGCGCTTTTGTTAGCTCTACTGAGTTGTATGAATGGAATTGGGAAGTCTTCGGAAGATAGGAATTCAGAACTCAACTAAAACCACACCGTTTCATAGACTCAGCCAAAGAGGGTTGTAAGATCCTATATATATATATTGGGTATTGCGTAGACCTTACGATCGCGTGATACGCGACGAGCAGCTTTCGTGATCTATCCTTCAGTCCCGTGCACTGTCAGAAATACCTACGCCTTCTCCAAGTAGACTTCCCTAGGCACGAATAGACAGATAGTTTCTAAGAACATGGTTGTAAGTCATGTTCGACACGAAGTGTGTATGCAAGGTGTTCTAGATCCTGGAGAACGCCGGTAGAGTGGCTGTCTTATTCAGGATGTGTATCGTGTCCAGAATCACCAAAATTGGTTTCTTTGGGCTTTGGCTAGAACCGCTAGAACGATTCGCGTGGAGTTCAAGTTTTCGTCAGCAGGCGGCGCACAGTGAGTCAAGCGCGAAAAAAGATCTTTTTTTATCGCTATGATTCTATAGTAGAGTAGTTGAAACAGTATAATATATAAATATTTATCACACGGATCTTTCTCTTGTTCGTTCAGTGACCAATTGTTACCGTCACTGACAATTGCAATTCGTTACTACTTGTTATCATTCTCCGAAAAATCTTGTCTTTTCGAAGAACAGGAATTACTAAGGTCTGACCTATTTCCATGAATTTAAATTTTCGAACTCTTTTCCCTCGAGTTTAACACACTTCTGGCATAATTGACTGTCAGTTAGTAATACTGAGTTGTTATTGCATACAAAAGAAGGGTATTTTAATCACTGGTCGTAACTGGTATTCTCTTGTTGTCTTTCATTTCGACCCCCACTATCCCACGTGTATCTTGTGTCATTCAGCCTATCTACGTTATTCTGTTGCTGCCTCCTCACGAATCAATACATCCTATACCTGTCCACAGTGTTTCGACCCTCTCTTCTCTCATCTGCCTCTTCTTTTTCACTCACTCACTCCTTACCAACTTCCATTTTTAACTTTTTTTTCTCTCTCTAATTTTTATCTCTGCAGTTTGCCTTGAGGTGTTCTTCGCGGTTTTTCATATGCCCGATTGTTCACGCTCGCCGCTCTTTAGCTCGTTTTTTGAGTCACCCTTGTTTTTCTGGCTTCCAGCGATCGCTACCACTAGTTACATTGTCGTAGCTCTTCTCGTTTATAGTATCAGTATTCAATTATAGGGACTCATCGATCTATTGGGAGTAAAGTTTGTCATTAGCGGAACCTTAATCATTGACCTGGTTAATCTAATCCTTGTCAGATACTGTTTTAGACAAAAGCGCTTTACTTCAATTCACAAATTTATAAAATAAATTGTATTATTTGTTACTCAAACCGGATCAATATAAAATGACAATTGGTTAGTATTGTATGCAATAAATATTCATTTCTTGAGACTCTCAATATTTTACTCAAAGCACTGTTTAAGTATTATGAGATTGACAGTGATTCTTGTTTGATACAGTTGAAATTTCTCGAGTTTTCTGATTCGGAGGAGAAGAATTTACGCTTTGGAACGCATGAGAGAAACTGCAGAGACTTTGAGATGCTGGTGGGTTCTAGCTTACTCACACAACCGCACAGAACTTGTCGGTGTTCGTGCAACATGCTCCCATTATTATGATTACTAAAATACATTAGCAGAGTCTGAGCACTTTCGAAATAGCTCCTATGACTTTGTAGTATTTTGGCATTGCAGTTCAGTTCCCTTTATATTCACCAACCAGAATTATTTGCATGTATGAAGGGTTTCTGGTAACAAGAAGCCTTGAAAACAGCAACACAAAACAGAAACATGTACGTACATATTATAATTCACACCTATCACAGTTGTGTGAAATTAATTGATAATATTTGATTATTTCATTAACTAGTTAAAAAATGACACAACTCAAGCAAAAATGTTGCAATTCAAGATATTTGAATGAAATTCTTATTTTTCTAAGTTTCATGAGTTTTGTATCTGAGAATGCGATATTTCGGTAGGTGATTTTGTGAATCAAAATAAGATGAAAATCAAAGGTGATAAAATCGTTGTCGTTGCTTCGTTAATGAGATATTGAAGATTAAATGGCGACCTAAAAATCTTCGTTCAGGCAGCCGGTGGCTTGCCGAGACAGGGCGAAGCGATAGGTTCTCAACTTTATCTCGGAAGGGGCTCAGCCTCGTTGTCATTTAAACGAGGTACAGTGTGGAAAGTCGAATCCAAATTGAAAATGTTCAGAACATTTCGGGCTGCGTTATAGGATATTTAATCCACTTACTCACAAAATATACAAGAGACATCGCGCAGTGAATTTCACTATAAAAGATACTAATATATACGAAAGATTGTTTGAAATCCCTGTGCAAACATCGTTAAACTTATAATTCAACATGGTCAAATTTCCTAAGTCCTATATGCTAAAATAAAATTCAGAATATTGGCATATTAAATGGTAGATTACTTTGAAGTACAGACGAACATTTCATTAATCAAAATAATGTTCACAAGGTTCACAAGGTTAAAAAATTTATGAAAAGTTATGAAGATGGATTTATCTGTATATGAGAAGGAGTATAGTATAGGAACTGATTTCATGTAAGATAATGATTGCTTGCACTCGCAATCTAATAGCCAGACCGGATTAGCGAGAGAATCCCGTTTTTATTGTGTCACGTCTAGTGGGATGTAAGACAGAGGAAGATAAGAGAAAGCAAGAGAGTTCATAGGCCAGAACAGTAGGGTATCGGTTCGCGTGACGGCAGGCGAGGGTACAAGGTTCGGAGAGTAGAGCATTAAACAGGAGAGAAGACTAGAAGTAGTAGTGGTAGTAGTAGTGGTAGTAGTAGTAGTAGTAATGGAGGAAGAAGATAGTAGTGGTGGTAGTAAGGGTAGGGAAGAAGACAGAAGGGGAGAAAGGGGATGGGTGAAAGGATAGAAAAGGGTAACGGCGAGAAGGGAGACTAACTGGTGAGAATGGGCTATGCGCGCCACGTGTAATTAGCAATGTTCCGGAGTGTCGGGACTCGACTTTAATGGAGCGCGTCGCATTTACCCCGGCATTTACACGTCAGGCAGGAAGATCGAGTGGAATCGGAGAGCGTGCCTCTTTCGGGCAGCTTAAATGGATCCATGCCGTCAACTTGTAAAGTCTACGCGGGCTCCCAATACAGATAAACAACCATGTTGTTGCACAGAAAAATAATTACATTTTTAAAGTCTTGCTACTATAAGGAAACTAATACTTTGGATAACTCTGCTGCATTTTTTAAAAAACAAGTTTTCCATTTAGATATTCCCTACCTTTCTTCCGTACGTCTTTTGTGGCCTAATATATTCATCTTCGCTATGTAGTGGTATGCTTAAAACCTTCTCCAGAATTTGAACTTCTGGAGCAGCATTTGTCGTTTATAATTCACATGTAACAAATTCAAATTTAGGGATAAGTGGTATTTGTTGGATTAAGAACGCTACTTTTTTAAAGAAAAAATTCTTGTTCTTCTCATTCCAAGTTATTGTATATTTTCTCGTGTGCTACAGCCTTTAGCTATAGAATAATTTCACATATAGAAAACTGTACAATGTGAATGTTTTGTGTTGTAACAGGTACAATTGTACAGATATAAATTTGAAAAGCAGTAAGAAGCAAAGATAAAGCAAATTTTGGGGTTTTACATCTTGAACGTTAGCATGTATGACCCTCTGACATTCAGAGTTAAAACCATTGAACAAATAGGTGACACTAGGATCCATTCATTGCCGCTACCCCTAACCCTAACGCCAGTCCGCTGATTGTTTTACGCTCAGGGACCCTAAAGGCGACATGCTCTTTCAGCTGAGAGGGACAAAATTATCCAGTTCACGAGATATGATGTTTCAAGTCAACTTAGTTTAAATTTGTCTCAGACACTTCTAAAAATTGGGGGATATTTTTAGAAAATAATGATGAATTTTTCTAGTATTTGTAGAATTGGCATTGCTTTTGTCATTGTATATATATGTTCAATTTGGAAGCATCGAGATTTCAACCTTTTTTGTTTCCAAGCACACGTGAAAATGGGGAGCTACCAGGAATTATTTGATTTTAAATTCTTGTATTTCGCCAAAATACTCTTTACCCTGTTTTCATACAGCAAGCGATGTCATTCTGTTTTCCTAGTTTGAATCAATGTTTTGTTCATAAAAGCATCTATTTATGGCTATTAAAAGTTAAATGAGGAGGAGATAATTAATTAGTATGTTTATTGTGAACTCTGGTAGAAGAGAACAAAGTGACTATAAGTATGTACTTTTTCAATTCGAGGTACATATCTTTGAAAGGATCAGTCCTTTTAATTAGTAGAGAAAGCATGAACAGTCGACAATGGTTCTGAGTGAGCAGATAATTCTAGTATTAAACTATCACAGTATTTCAAAGAAAAACAACAGGAGTGTTTTACTTGAAACCTGTTGGTTTTGTTTAACGAGCTTTACTAATGCTTCTTCGTTTCAACGCGTTACTAAAATACTCTGTTCAGCAGATGGTTAAAAATATTTTAAATGCAAAATGCACCCTTGAGGCATTTTTTTAAATTCGAATAATTTTTAATGAGAATTTACGTAGGTGCAAAACAGGGATATGCGTAAATGAGTAAAAAGTGAGTTACCATAAAGACATGTGTATTTTTGTGTTTAAAATATGTGTGTCACTTACAGTGCACTTATACACAAAGTTCTAAAGTATTCCATTTAATAAAGTTGGCCAGAAGCTCTACCATCGTCCTCCAGTAATTAAATCAATAGTTTGTGTCCATTCTCCTCCCTCGTTTATTCATCCTTTCCCGTATGTATTTTTAAGTAAATTCGTTTACCGAATCACAATTAAGTCACAATTACGTCACGACGTATGATTCTTACCAACTACAAATAACAATAGTACAACGAATCTCAACGAATAGCTAAGAATCGCATAAATGGCCTTAGAGAAATAACTCGTTCCCATAGGGCAGATCGGTATGCTCTTTTGCAACGTGCTGTCTACTTCCATCCGCTTTTAGCTACTCAAAGCCACATAATTAGGATTCGTTGAATTTCTTTTCCTCATTTATGAAACCCTGCTTGCGTGAAATTGTACTACACCAAAGAGATGATTCTTGCCTATTTCCTTATACCAGTGCGAAAATAATTTTAATGCAAAATTATAAGGAATTTGGTTGGAAGAAAATAGAAACACATTATTGTTGCCAAGGGTTAAAAATAATATAGAATATAGTAGGAGAAATATTATTTGTAATACGCAGAAGAAACGAAATATATTCTGTTCCTAACGGAGATAGCGGAAATTAGAAAAGGCTGGAGTTGGATCTCTGATTATGTTGACAATAGTATTTTGTCGCTATATTACCTATGTCTGCACGCAAATAACTATCGCAGACAGCTTCATCAATGTACGTATCGTTGAAAATACGAGGGACATTGGTTTGGGATACAATACACGGGGTTGATAAAACTGGAACAGGTTCTGTGAGAATTGAATGTACAAGGCGATCGCATAACGGAGCGCGAGATACCAAACGACGAGCGAAGAGTAGAACGAAAGGATGCGATCTGTCATGATATGCTCGGTAGTTTCTGTGCAGGAAATTGAAGTATGTATTGAGATCTTAAATATCGCTTATCGAGCAACAAAACCACGAGGGCACGTAGTTTCGTCAACTCCACATCGTTTTTGACAATCGTATCAAATATTTTTGTGAGTGAAATACACTTCAATGTTTACTTCGAATCGATTGATTCCTTAGAAAAATGATAATAAGTGTAATGTTGTTTGAGTATCGCGATACAAATACCAACGTTTATTGTTGTTTAGTATAGTAGATACTACACAGGTATAGTTTAGATGTAGTTTAATAGATTTCAATAATACATTTCTTTGCAATAAATAACCTGTACAATAATCTCGATATAAATTGTAAAATGGTCGACAGCAGTAGAAATTACTTGCAAATTTTCGTAGCCTATAGTTCAATGGAAGCGAGGCATGTAGATTTATATGTAGCAACCGGCAGCGCACTGTTAAAATAAACAATGGGTTTATTGTAATTATGAAATAGCAATGTACGATAGCTTGCGAACACTGGCCATACAATGTAATATTAGAGTTTATATAAATACCGATGACTTCGAAATTGAACGTTATATGCGAAAATTCGAACACATGATTTCTTCATGTAGAGAACGATTTACTAAGAACGCTGAACTAAAATATTTTCATTACGGTTGAAGATACACGTAAAGTGTGCAGAGCAAAGTTGCGCGATTCGAGAGAGACGCTCCGAACGGAGGTTTGCAAATATTTTCGCAAGTGGGTAGTTTTGTGTTGATAATATCAGCGTAATTTGTTCTCCTCGATTCACCTACTTTGTTTGGTGTTATGAAATATGAATTGAAGATGAGTTTAACCAGCTCTGGCAGAAATTACTGCAGGTAATTGATCCTCAAGAGATTGTAAATCTACCTTCTCGAATATACATATCAGAAATTATAATGTTTAGAGACAAATTTGTGAAAACGGTATTGAACAGAGGGGTAGTTAAAGTAATTTCATTAGTATTTTTGCAAGCGTAAAATTTGTTGAAAATTAATGTAACAGAGATTCCACCATCTAAAGAGACTATTTCTGCAAATAACCAATTGTAAATCGACGTAACTTTTGACTGAATGGAGTATCGCATATTATTAATTATTTAATTAACCTGTCTCCATTGCATTGTAAGTGCAAATTGAATGTATGTATGTCGAAAACGTTCAAATGAAATGTTTCATTTAATATGCAGACTTTAAATTCCTACATCTCTAATTGAAGGGTTGAATATTTGTTTCAGTATTTCAAGCATACTGTGCAACACGGGGGTGGAAACGATCATCGACGTGGAAGATGATAGAGTGAAATACGTGAAAAAAGTGGCTGTTGCGACGGGGGAAAATCAACATGTTTTACATACATCACAGAATGTTCTACCATCACGCAGTGTTCATTTTTTTTGCTGTCAACGTGCCATTTGGTAAGTATAGCACAGCATGATTTTTCTCAGACCTTATTTCAAATTAATAGACATTTCAACATTACTGCAAACAATAGAAATATAATTCCATATAACTTGTTCAGTAGTTAACGTGTCCCAAACAAGACGTATTTTTTCCGAGTTATTTCTACAATTTAACTATTCCACGCTCAATCTTTCTCAAAATTAAGTCAAGGAACGGATGGGCTATATACATGTATAATTGGTTCTCCTTTACTGTTCATGTACTGTGTAATTAAGATCTTATCGGGAGCAGTTGAATTAAATCAACCGGAGTTCCATCGTTTATAAACCACAGTCGTGTACATATTACCAGTGGCACGCGTCCCAGTAGTGTTAGGAGCTCATCTTCCAAGAGTTGTGTGTAATTTCAAACGTCCGCCGCGAACGTCTGATCGTGGGGTTAAGACATATCTGTTTACAAAGCGGGTCTATTTACAAGTGTACGTGTAACAGTATGTGTAACCACGGCTAACCAACCCTATCTAAGAAGGAACTTCAAAAATATCATCTAATAATTCTTTACAAACATATAATATCAACCGAGCTACAAATGATCACTATCGCTAAGCAACAAACTACTATAACGTACAAAGTATTAGCGGTCATTTAGGGGTACGGGCTCCAATTATGGAGGAGTGCCAGACAGCCTAATATCGACATAATACAACGATTCCCAAACAAAGCACTAGGAACTATAGCAGGTACACTATGGTTTACCAGCTACGAAACACTTCACAAGATCCCCCTACAAAATTAATATATTCCTAATTTTGTTAAATAAAATACTAATTTTCACAAAAATATATTACAATAGCAACTGAACGAACTTAGAAATATTATAGTCAATATTGAAAATAGTATTGAAAGATAACCGAAAATCATATTTCATAATTTAATGATAAACTATAAATAGAAAGAGATTATGGATATGGTTAATTATATAGCATAGTTATTTGTGTGGAATTTATATTGGCTATTCTGAATTCTCGATTATTATCTTTGATAAATCTAAGTGACTTGTTCTTTGACTTGAAAAGTTTAAGCATGACTGTTTTGACCTCGGTTAATTGTACTAGGTGAAATAGACCCAGTTTCGCTAACAAGCCCACAATGTATCAAGCTGACAATGAATCTATTCTTAGGAGAATATCGTCTTTCCGGAAAAGTCTCCCTATACGGACACTGAGCTTCTCTACAGTTTCCATTAGAGCGTCCATACATATGTATAATGAATGGCTTGACTATATTGAACCCACACTACAATAAGCCATCCTAATAGCACTGTTTCAATTATTATCAAAAGTTTAAATCAGACTTAATCTACTATAATGAAATTTGCATATAATGCCAGTGTCCATTTTGTTAAATGATATATTTTAGCAATTGGCAATTTCCAAAATATTAGCAATATTAATTTTATAATTTTCGGTAAAAGAACAAGTGCATTTTTTAATTCCTTATAAGAGTATATTGATCTATCTATGTCTTAAAATTATTGGATTACAAACAATCGCGATGCAAAGTCTTCTAAATTACATTTTCGTATTAACACAGTGGCTCTGACGTATCGTTACAGTGGGTACAAAGTACGGATTTGAGCACGCGCGTAAATGAAGCAAGCTGAACACGGCTGATTGTAAGCACGCAAGTGTGAACATTGATTCGAGACCCGTTAAACTGCCTGAGACCTGTTGGTTGCATGGTGTCACAGGGCCTCAGCTCGTATCCGGTAGCTGTCGATCTGTCAAAGGAAATTCCCGTTCAGTCTGGACGCGCTGGAACACATTTTGACATTTGGTCTGACACGACGAACAACAGATGTCGTTTGCAGTGTATTTTTTCCATAGAAATCGTTTCAAATACAGTGAATACAATATGTGCAATGACCATCCAACCGATCGTAATACATTCAGTGTTTTGCTCAACTTTTTTCATATTTTTGTGAATTGTTTCTTAATACCATTTTCCTTTACAGAAGTAACTTTAACATTCAAACTGTTGTCAGAAACAATAGTATCATCTTATGTTAACGATTTCGTATTCGTTTGCTTTGGCTTTTCGAATGAATAATTTTGATTTGATGAAAGATCTCAGGTGATTCTTATTTCTTTTTCGGCAAGCACAGTTCGCATTATTAACTTTCACAGAAGTATCATTTCTGTCCTCTTCTTTCCAATATACTTAAATAGGATTATTAACACCGCGGGAACTCCTTTGCCGCTCAAATCCTGTTGGTTCCATGTTTGTCAATAGCGGCTGCCACAGGACGCCCGGTTAACCTCTTGATGTCATCTGCAGAAATTCACTCCTAAATTATTTCGTAGCTATGGCAAGCCACCGTGCCGACGAATGCCGGTAACAATACTTGAGCATCGACAATCGAGCACTTATTATACATATTTTAACAAAATAATATTAAATACTCCTCTTAAAGAAAAATATCAAATTATTTTAATAACTAATTTATTCAACACAACAGATTTCATAACTGCTATTAATACTATTTATTAAATTAATTATTTGGTACTTAAGTTATAAAATTAGAGTTTAGATCGTCCCTCATATCAAGAACTCCGTGCAGCACTAAACGGGCATATATTCAATAGCGCTACGCACCGTAGAAACTCATCAAGGAGAAATAGACAGGAAATTACGCTTATAGATCTCTGTGACAGATAATGATAACGGACTTACCCATGCTGTACCATGCGTCTGAATTGTAACATATATATACGTGAAGGTGGAATTTAATCCCTTATGCGAGAATATGCAAAGTGTAAAAAATTAAATTTGATTTATCAGTAACTAAGAAATCCACTGGAAGTGATTTTGGGTAGCAAGTTTGAAATACGAAATTTTAGTACTGCACGGCATTCTCTAGGTTAATAGTGTGTGTGTGTGTGGGTGGGCATGGCACCAGGGCACACTATCGGACTATCACTAGGTAGCTTGTTGGGTAGGTAGCTAGGTAGGTAGGTGGATAGGTAGCTAGGTAGCTAGGTAGGTAGGTAGGTAGGTAGGTAGGTAGATAGGTTGGTAGGTAGCTCCGTAGCCTAGCTAGGCAAGGAGGTATGTATGTATGTACGCGAAAGGACGGATTGAAAGTTCGTGACAGGAGGGACTGGTGGGGGGGATGGGGTACGATTTGATCGTATTACATTGCGAGCATCCTGGCTTGTATCGGTCGTGGCGAGATTCGAAAGTAGATTGGGAAGAGTCGGGGCAAGCGTGCGGCAGACAGCCGACGTAATACATACAATCTCTCTTGTTGTCTGGCATCCAGTTGCCGTGGAAAGAGAGACGATGAACGGATGAAGACGGGTTTCTGAAGCTTGAGAAGAGTAAGGAGTGGAGTAGAGGAGAACGGAACGGAGTTGAGTAGAGTAGAGGGGAAGACACCAAAGCAGAGAACCAGACGGAGAAGTGAGTTCGTGGGGTTAGGCGGTTGTGAGCTCCTGCTCTTGTAAGCCGTGTGGATGGCGTTGTATTGCGATCCGACACTGCTCCACACTGTGCAAGAGTGAGACCAAACGACCAACAGAATAGGGGCACAACAGGGGGCACACTGGTAGGATGAGGTAACGGGATCAAGAGACGATGTCTGAGTTGCGAAAGAGTACTCCCCACCATCGCCCACAGTCTTATAAACAATCCAAAAAGCAACGAAAATGTGTTCAAACTGTGAGGGATTCTTGCGAAAAAGGATTGGCAGTGACTGGAATTTAAATAGAAATAATATGGAGACTCGTGTTTCTTTCAAGACGGTTCTCTCTTGGGGTTTTTAATCATTGCAATCAGTGGTAGTTTGACTTACATTTTACACTATCATCCACCTTTCTATATCAAGTTTCGTTTGCATAGCTGTATTATCAAAGTACAAATTTAGACTGTTACTTATTAATGGCAAGATATACTTATGTAAGTATAATTCGTTATAAGACATCATAGTAATTCCAGCTTTTGCAGTAAGTATATTAATAACTAAAAGGATGCTTAACATCTCTGTGATGTCCTAACGGTAACTAGACGAAAGTATGGAACTTTGAGCATCATAGCAGAAACTGAATCGTACAGTGTAATCTGAGGAGGAATCTGATAGCAAGAACTTAATATCATTGATAAACCCTGACAATGGTCTAACGATGCGAAGTATTCATAGTGTCGCCTAATTCACAGAATGTTGACATTTAATAACGCATTTTGTATTAATTCCCAATACAGTATAAAAGTGATGTAACATATGTATTTATAAGATATCAACAAGTGGTCACGTGTCACGAAAATACATCAGGTGATTTGAAGTTGAATTAAAATGTTTTAAAAGATATCTTCTTAAATAAATGTTGTTCATATATGGATCCATCATGGACAATACACAACTTCATACTTACCATGATGCTTTAAATTTTCGGGTTCTTGAGATTTAATTCGCTGACTTGCGAATGCAGTAGTATATGAGTATTCTCAATGTCGATTACGATCGATACTCTATGTTTTCTTAACTGCCATTCACTACTGTGTTAGTCGCCGGGTTCCTCTGTCTGTTTTCTTGATCTCGGTGCAAGTTCTGGTAAAATTGCTTCGTTCCTTGTATACACACACACACACACACACCATCGTCATACGCCGTCGTTATCTCGCTTACAAGTTCCTTCCGCTACTGCTGCACTGGATTTCTGCGAAGCTCTTAATGACGCCGACGATATGAACTACAATGATGGTAATGGAAAACTCCTTAACGATAGCTGAACTATTAGTCGAACACGTTGACTACGAATGATTGCTCCTCATCTCGTCTACATATTTCGTAATAGATGCAAAGGTTCATTTTTCGGAAATTATTTATCGTGCAAGTTTAACAAAATCGATTAAAGTAAATTGAATCATACACCTGGTTAGTTGTAATTCATTTGGTATTAAGGTTTGATCCTTCCTCATCTTCTAGACTGGTATTCTAGGAGTATTTTTGGAATTTCATGAGTATTTTGATTACTAACTTCAACTGCATCTCGTTCGGTCGACAGAATCGACATCGCGATCTGCTGCTGGCACTGTTATCAGTAGACGGATCCCTCTTCTAAGTGCGAGATGAATTCAAAACACTACCTGAGTGAATAATATTGCGAAAGTTGTTAATCAAAACATAGGCATGTATCGATCAATTTGTGTAACCTTGAACTCTACGTGTATTACATTTCTATCAGAGGGAAAAGTTGTGAAATATTTTATTTTTGAGCTGTTGTCCCACTAATTTTAAATGCGACACACGTATCATAGAAAAAAGAAATACATTCATGTAAGAAAATTAAGTTAACGTTAATAATATTAATGATTAAAGATCATTTCTTTACGACAAAAATTTTCGCTATTAATTAATCAATCTATTCGAACTTTCCTATATTAGACTTTTATAGGAAACTCGTGAATATTATGGAATTAACTACTTGCAGTTTGAGCAACGATTAGCAACTGATCAGAGATTAAAACAGTTTATCGTTAAGTAAAAGCTGGTGGCAGCTCGGCATGGAAAAGTGGTCGGAAATTGTAGGTAACCCCGAAAAAAGCAGAACATTTCGAGTGAAATGGCTTAAGAGCTCCCCTGTACAACCAGTAATTTATAAATGGTTGGTTGACTTTGAGCTCTCACGCGACCACTTACTTAAAGACTGGACATAGTGCTTCTTGGGATTTCGTGGGCCGATCTGCTGTCCAAGTATGTCAGGCTTCTGTATAAGCTCTCACTGGATAGACGTACATGATATGTACAAGGATTTGTCAAAGTGTTAAAATGAAGTATATTATTCTTTACAATTTGGGTAAAAAGAATTTGTTTTTTTAGAATTAATAAAGAGAAACGATTAAATTCGTCATACAATTCAAAGTTAAGAAAAACTCTGTTAGAAATGAAATAAAATATACAAGAGGAGTAATTGAATACTAAAAGAATAATTACGTTTTATTACGCGGTGAACATTTTGAATCTATTACATTTAATAATAAACTTTCTCTTAAACTTTTCCAGTTTTTCGCTAATAAAATTTCGAACTATCATTGTACGAATTTAATTATTTGCCGGACCATAGGTTCTTGAATGTTGTTCATAGCCCAGTAGATAACATTTCGTTGTCTTTCGTAATAACAGCTCAGCGTGACCACGTATAATAATGAAAGCCATGAATATTAAATCCGAATATTGCCGGAACGTTAAAACAAATCCTGGATTAATATTCGGCGACGTAACAGAAGGATAAGGAGAACTCATATTACCATACTATTTGGAATACTGATTGTTACAAGGGGTGTTTGACACTGAGAAATGGGTATTGTTTATTACATTATTCATCAATTTCCTTACTGCAGATATTTCGTCCACCTTTCCCATTGACAATCGCTCGAACCTACAATTACAAATAGTTTCAATACCAGGTATAATAACTATACTTTCATTTAAATGTCTTAAAATCGAGTCAAGCAGTATAAATATAAAAATGAAATAAAAATAAAAACAAAAAAACGTTGGACTAATTTTAAATAGTTCAATTGAATTTAGATACTTCGGAAGTCGTTTGTCGTTTTGAAAGCTAGATAGATATGATCGGACATGCAAAGGGCGTGAAGATAGCTTTAAACAGTTTTCAAGCAAGGGCTCCGGGATTAATGGTTATAGGGTTATATTCCCCATCACGGAGGGTATTCGCCAACTTCACCCTTCTTTCCAATCATCCACTCATACAATCCATAAACAGTCACAGGATATCCGACAGCTGCACACGTGTGTGATACGGGGTCACCAGCCATTATTAGTTCCGGACTCTATACAATGTCACACGCTTTTCACTCACCACTAGGGTAGTATATGCACGACCGTGTTTAATAATAAATCGATCTCGACTTCAACTCCTCTTAAAATGATTTAAAGCTAACACATATTATATCGAAACGAGACTTTGAAACCTATTAATCTTTCTTAACCATTTATATAATAATTATCGCCGAAAATAAGCCAACAATAAATAAATTTCTATCGTTCGAAAGATTTCCAGTGTTACATTTTCTAGCGTTTCGCTATTTAGAATACTCCCCCGTTACTTTAGTAGAGTGCAATTATATTGTAGATCAACAGATTAGCATAAATGGAAATTCAACGTATAAATTAGTCTTTAGAACTATTTGCTGTAATCTCCTTTTCTTTGCGTTCGCCTCGGTGACGGTCTTTTCCAAGAAGAGAAAATAATGGAACAATTGTTACCATGAAATCAAGAGCTTATTTTATTAAACTCTTTTAGGGAGTTTAATAAAAACGAAAAAAGTGTTTTATGGATTAGACTCTCCTAGATTTCCTTGCACAATAATTCTCGAAAGTTTAATCATCGAGATATTGGCCATTACTATGCTCCGTGAAAAGTAAAGAAATGTTTTATACGTTTTGCATTATGCATAAGATTATTGTAACCAAAGGCATTGTGCCAGATCTATAAATTCTTTTTATTTATTTAACATCTCTAAGTGACACGTCATTACGTACATTCTATTCGGACTGAAATCACATAATCTTCTCTTCCTAATTCTTCGAGTCCAATTTCCCAAATCCATGTCAGCTCATATATTTACTTAATAGCTGATCTTAGCACGCAGAAACCCACTTGCCATGGAGTTCACGTGCAATCGGAGAAACCGTTTTCAGCCCACTCGTCTTCTGATTATGAAATTATATTGCTCTCTAGGGAACTGGTGCTTCCTCGATTACGAAACGCCAGCAGACCCCTTATTGGTCCTAGGCTCTTGTCTTCCCAAAATCGATTAACTTCACACCGTACGAAATTCATTGTTGCTCTTTGTGCATACGCAATATCCATTTCGACAAGATCAAAAGATACCTAATCTCCTTACTGCGTCATCTTTCTCACGCAGTATATTGATCGAAAGTATCAAGATTATTAATTCGATGGAAAATATAAAATGCAGACTCATTCACTTCTATTCGTTTAATTACAGATTATATTAGTTATTAAATTTCATTGATTCAGCAAAATATAGTATTGAGTAGAAAATTCAAACTTTGTTCATCTACCGTACAGGTTATCTGATAATGCAATATCTTGTCCAAAGTTGCTCTATGTTCTAGTTTATTTTAAGAGTGCACTCGTTACTCTAATTGAACCCCTAGGTATCAATATGCTAAAGCTCTTCCAGCATTTCGCGCTGTCCATTAAACGAGTTGTAGGTTGTTGGAGGTTTGCAGCTGATTCTTTAGGGGAAATTCCACCACAACACGTACAAAGAGGTGTCAAGATATCGCTTAACTGGCACAACTAGTTTAGGCTGACGTCGCAGTTAGCGAAACTACGTCAATCCTCTGCGGGAGCCTGTATGCCTGTCAATAAACCGAAATATTGTGCACTGGGTACAAAATAGCACAATGCTAATGCCGAGCAATTTTCATTTGTTCAGAAACAGTTATGACGTATTAAATCATATTTTTACTCATATGGACTTACAATTAGTTTAGACCTTTCAATTTTAGTTCACTTCGGAACGAGACTAAGCTTTTTAAAGTTTCTTCGTGTTTTATATCTGTTAATTAATCGCAATAAAAAATCTAATCTGTTCAACTATTGTAACTGTTCATGTTGCAACTGTGCTTCTTTCTAAATGTATTTATTGTTTGCATTTTAATTCTTCCTGCAATATGTCCAAGGTTGGGAGTAAATTTTTAGTGGCAACAATTTGCATACATGCATAACATGCATACATACATTAAGTTGTCTAATATGAACTGGAGCTCAGCCTTGTTACGAATGCATGTTTTAAACAAGTTTTTATGAGTTCACTTTAAACGTTTTAGTAGTGTAATTACCTATTAATTCTTTATGCTCTGCACTTCACTCTATGCTATTATTGTGTATGTCGTGTGAATTGTGTATTATAGACCCTCTACGAGTTTCCTGGAGTAATTTATCGCGAGAATACCGTCTGTGACATTCGAACAAATCTATTAAAGGAGGAAGAATAACACTGTTCCGAACAGAACCTTTTTATTAGCAGTTCGTATTCCTTCGCACATCTTTCAAAGAGTTTTATATGGAAGAGCCTCTGCCGATCCTCAGTTTTATGTCTCTCGAAATATACGTTTCAAAGTTGTACCCCCATTCTGTCGAAATCGCCGATTGTGTTACCGACCGGACGATAATTTCAAGAGATATATGCTTCCGATGTTGTGAAAAAGTACACATAGCTTGAGTTAATATAAGTTAGTGCCTAAAGTAACTCTTCAGGGATTTCCCGAAAAGGAATTCAAGAACTTTTATACCTTTGATGCGAATATTTAGATTCAAAGTTTCCTCAAGGTCCTATTTCGATAGACCATTGAAATTCTTTCTACGTCTTGTAAAATCCCTTGTCGCAAGATTACTATGCTTCACTTAAAAATAGATAGCTATAGAATTGATAGCCTTTAACAGTCACCCTCAAGGAAACCGTTGTTTGAGTATCACTTACAATTAGTGTATTCTACTCGACAATTATAAGTAACGTGCTAGCCTTAATCGATTTGCGTAGTTCTCCTGCTAAAAGTCTTTTAACTTCTGTTCACCTATACTTTGAACTTTTGTAGATATTTATAGATATCACTAAGGGTTGTTTTTAATTAGTTTTGGAGTCGTTCAAAGAGAACTGTGATAATAGTATTCTTTAGGAAGAATTGTTAACATCCAATCAGCAAGGAAAAGATCCGTTTCGCGTAGCTCGCTACGATGCTTCTCTTACCTTACAATTGGATTCCAAACCAGAGAAAAAGAATCTCTAAAAATCTAAATCCTTTTTGAAATTCGAACGACAGGAAAGTTGTTTAGTCGCGTAGGTTTTATCCCAACAAAGCTCTGAAAACGAATCTCGGTTTCGTAGACTGAACCAACCGAACAGACGAGGTTTGGCGAACCTGACGCTAGCTCAATAAGGTATCCGTGTAAACAATCCGAAATTCCTGATCACTGGAATTTTCCATTCGCGCAGACACGGTGAAAGGCTGGTTGTCAGGATGGCAGGGAGTGCTGTGCGCGCGCGATTACCAGGGTAGATGCGATCTGCCTCACCAAAGTGAGGATGCGCTCTCTACGCAAAGGGATGTGCCCAGAGGTGCTCGGAAAATCGTACTCGTCTGTTCTGGTATACGCAATTTGCCGAAGATCGTATCGTTCGTGTCCATCGTGAAAAGATGCCTCAACATTTCAACGATAAATGAAAATGAAACAATTGTAAACATAGGACCCCAAAGACCTAGTTCTCTGGGGCAATCTTTAATAGATATACTGACCTCACAGAATCAAGGTAAAGAATACTGCCCAGTGATAATAGCGTGCGAACAATTTCAATGGATCCACAATAGAGAACACCGATCACAGCTTGCTAAGGAAACCAAACGTTGGCGTGAAAAGAAGGAGAAGAAGGATACCAAACCACATAGACAGAACCGGATGCCATAGTGACAGTTCGGTAGTAAAGGGATCATAAAATGACAACGCGAAAGGGAAAGAATGTCTAAAGGGTAAAGAGATGGGGGCAGGCAAGCGTTCTAGCATCATACTCGATTTAGAAGGGAAAGTAACATCCTATAATCGTCCTCGAGTTGTTCGATTCAAGTTGGACTTTCCTGCGATGGAATGATAAGAAGCGTGGACAACTCGCAAAATACAGAAAATACTTTACTAAATACTCTACTAAATGACTCGACAGGAGATGTAAATCAGTAATGAGATTCTGTCTATCGCTGAATCTCTACTTATACCTATGCTCTCTATAGCTATCTATACCTATGTTCTCTCTATAGCAGCTGGTGAATTGTCTGAGTTCCTTTTACTAGTAGGATTACTCTCAAATCAAAGCCAAAGCCTTTTGATCACTGAGAGGAAGTTACTCGAATGGCGAACGAACAAGGGAAAAGCCGAATATTAGTCACTGGACGTGTAACGAATAGACAATTGTTCATAATTCAATTGTAGCCAATGCTCTATATTTGGTATTATTGAATATTATTAAGAATAGGTCAAGTAGTAAATCGTAGCTATAGCTATATAATATGCTGGAAACTTCTTAAAAATAATTTCCGCGTATCTAGAGATATTTGTAAGCGATAGTATATGAGGGACCAATTAGTAGTTGTTACCAGTTCCGAGAATGCATAATGGATGCATGTATTAGTGCAGAGTTGTGTAACGCAGAAGATGTATTGCAGTTTGAACATTGGTTCTAACATAACTTATCATGCGTTTAGTCTATTATTGTGTTCGTATACAATATATGTATAGCTTACATTTCCGGTAAATGGTTTAAGAGTTTTATTACGAATTTCAATGTTTTGCCTGAAAGTAAAAGTATCTATTTTCTATTGTTTAGATTATGACATATTATTAAAACAAATAATGTGACCATTTATCCATTTTTTTATTGATAAAACTCCAATTTTTGAATACACGATTATTCCAAGTTTCCATTAATAACTTAAGAAGCTTTGGAGCCAGATGATATCGAATAGTTTTGAATTTTTTAAGTAAATCTCTTGATGCAAAGTAAAACTTTGTGCAGACATTAAGCGATGATGCTATGAAAACCATAAGTGCATTGTACTAATTGTCAGGTGTGTAAGGAATTCCTGATGGAAGCATAATGTTATTCTCCATTATTCTACCCAAGCTTAGAAGCAAAGCCGCTTGATCTTTTGGAGAAGCTCATTCGGGTCAAAGTTGGGTAACTATTCTAATAAGATACTGAGGTCTGCGAGTATTTCAGGAAGTCCATGCGGTATTTGCTAGTTCATTACTAACATGTTGGATAAATTGATTTTAGTTAAAAATATAAAATATTATTCCATCTTTATCACTTCAACCTGTTGAAGTGTAATACGTAATTTTTTTACCTAGAAATACTAGCATTGATAATCGAAAAAAATTCTACGGGAGAAAATCGTTAAAATATACGTATGTAATTGCAACATAAATATAATATAGAATATATATGTATGTATATCGTGTGGCAAAGTTATGCTACGGTCGCATAAAAATACAACGTGTGCTCTCGCTCTTTAAATGTTAACGCTTGCACACTTAACGGGTGCAGTTGCTCTTTTGAACCAGAATATGAATTCTCCCTCATTAAAACGCTTTTCTGTAGGGAACGTACACAACATTTCCGTTCACCGTATCCATGCCGCAGTGGTGAAGAGGTTTTCATATAAATCTTCAATAACATTAGTTACTTGTTTCGTGGTACCGTAACGGTAGATATTCCTGGCTTTAATTTATTAATATACCGTTACATCAGTCAAATACACATCCTGCTGCGTATATAGCTTGTTTCGTTCCGGATATCTAACCCGTAATGAGTATTACGGAACATTCGTTATCTATTTTATCGGATCGTTTACAATTTGCACAAGTCTCTTTGAAATTGTTTCGTTCGGTAAAATTACATCGACGACATCTCCGATGTTTATGTTGCAGGAAAATGTACAAGTTCTTTTATTTCGGGTATTAAAGGTAAGTGTTTTCCTGGCCCCTGTACAAGAAATCGAATCAATACAGAGGCTACCCCGTACCAAAGTATATCTCGAACCCTCGAACCAGTGCCTGTTGCACTCACAAAGAGATACTTGACTTTCAGGATGATATACGACACGCTACGAGAACCCTCTTTAAACTGTTTTCAGATGAAGGTGAAACTGTGTAAAGAGTAACACGTACATACACACTGTTAGCTATAGAAATAATCTCATGCATACATTTAGTATTATAGAAACATTAATTATCTAAATTGATTTATCACTGATTGAAATTTTTAAATACAATACTAAAATCGAATAAGATATATGAAATAATTGTGAAGAAATTAATCGAATCTTACTTGACAGACTGCAATGATTTACTGATAAATTTCAAATTACCTTGGAAAAATATTGTCGGATCACGGTAATTCTTCTTTAGTTGAGAATCTTCTTTCAACTAACGTTGTTTTGCAATTAATTTTAATTAAAATTGTTCTGGCTCAATATGCTCGCTCGGGTGAAAATTAAACTGAATTCATTGGAAAAGCGATAACGTAATTGACGATAAGGTAATCGTAGGATCGGCAGAAGATTAAATTGAAGGTTGGTTTGAACGAAAACGTTTAATATACAATATACATATATATACTATATGACGTTAGCACAGAGGTCAACGAGTTTCATTAAAATCAATGTCTCTCAACTTTCTATAGAAAATTTACCATTGAATTCGATTGATGACGCTTTTTCAAGCAACTGAAGATAGGGTGAAAATTTTCGTAGAAGTTTCTACCACTGAGAAATGCTATCTTAAAGTTAGAAAGCAGTTTAAAAGGAAGATGAGCTTCATCAAACTCAGCATAAACTATTGGTGAATAGTAGTAAATTTTCTTCGACTCTCATCGAGTGCCAATCGCGTTATACCTATACACGTCTACTCTAAAAATGACAAATTCCAAAAAAAACCCATTGCTACACCACTGTCATGTAAAAAAACTGGGCGTCACGTACAAGCAGATACCCGCAACTAGGACGTGAATCCCATGTTCACGGTATAAAAAATTACTGAAAATAAAGTTTACCGTGCGTGCATAAAAATGAACAAACATTACCTGCTGTTAAAACGTATTCAGCAAACTGTTATAAACTTTTGCACCGCAACTCTAGTATGAAATTTCACAAAACAGAAATGGCTAATTTAGGTCACGAGTGCCATTTCAAAATATACAGAAATAATAGTGAAGTTCTTTTTCTGTGTTTCTCTACAGCAGTGACATCATAAGTTATTCGCTGTACAATAACAAAGTGTTTACGAAATACTTTTTTTACAATTTTCTCCATGATTTTAGTAGACCCTTGTCGAAGTATTAATGTAAGCTGTCTATTACTTTTTCATCTGGATGTGTGCAACAGGTGGTCGCGCAGATACCATGAAAAAGGAGTCAATTAAACTTAGAACTGATTGTCAGAGAAATCGGAGCACAAAACTTTGCGAACAGCTTCTCTTACAGAACGAAACAAACATAGAAGTAAGTTCCTAAGATAAAAAACTACTGGGTACAAGTGTCAGAATATTTACCTTATACTTATCCACTGATTTACGCCAAAATGTTCACTTTATTGGCAGATTATTGTATTTGAAAAAAAAGAACAAAACGTAATACCATTTAAAATATGCTGATATGTATAATTTGTCCTTTAACCCGTTCGTTTCCGACCTAAGTCAAATCCAATACCATGAAGTAATGAAAATGAAATTAAAAATATTAAAATTACGATTAGTTGATCAAATGTCAATATCCTTTTAGATGGAATAACCGGTATTTAAGGAACCTAAACTTTTAATTACAGTTACTAACTCAATGTATTTAACTTATATCGTCCTAGAATGACAACTTCAAAGAGCGAACTTCTGAGTCTCAGAAGTGGGAAGAGTTGTAGAATAGCCAAAATCGGCAATTGCATAAGCATGGTGAGAGTACCTTAAACTAGAAACCGACCCGTGTACTAGGTCCCATTGGGATGACAAATCAGGAGTCCATCCAGAAAGCATCGGAAATCGTTGAAGGTAGAGTTTTCATGTAGCGTGTCAGAAGGCTTTCAAGTCATCCACCCCGAAGGCATGTTGAAGAAATCCCTAGAGTGATACGGTACGACGATATCCGACTAATATTGGATATTTTTATTTTCTCAAAAGACTAGCGTACCAGTGAGCTATCGTTGTGTGTCAAATTAGACACAAGTAGTACTGGCATTTTATCCCATCACGAAAAACAAGCCCAATCGTTTCACGGTACATGCCTTTATCCCACAAGTCCAGTGGGACTTTAAGCATCCCTTTAATTCATCTTTCTTCTACCCTTTTCTCCCATAAACTACTATCGAACAGATATAACGTAAAACAGTCATGTTCAGCAATTATTAATCAAGTTCAATAGATTCTCCTGAATGTAATCAAAATGTTAATATGTGGAAAACCAATACGGATTGCGTAAAATTATCCCTCTGTTCTTTACGAATAATGTGAATGTATGATAACATAATTGGATTTAGCTGGTTTGTAGTACTCCTACCACAACTTGTTGAATAATACTGTAAGTTCCATTCTGCAATGGGCAAAACGTAGATATACGTTATGTGGAATAATTATTGAGCTAATCAAACTTCAGCTAAATCGATGAACAATAATATACGAGGATATGCGTATAGAAAAAGAAATGTTACTAGAAGAATATATATGGAAAAGAGGACACGGAGATAGTGGAAGTTGTAGGGATGCGATTAGTGAAGATGAAAAATGGGGAAAGAATTCGATTGTAAAAAAGAAACTCTGTACAATCTGCATAGAATTCTGTTTCATAAAATGCTCGTCATTAGTCGCTTTATATCCACAGGCGGACGACCACTCGCTAATGGCTTTTATCTTTTAACGGAATTCAGCATGAGGTGATCAATATTGAATACAACATTGCACCAAGATGGGTAGAACGAAAGCGGAAAATGATTTACCCTTATTGTCTTGGAGAAATACTCCTGAGAAGAGTGGGCGAGAATGCGCAGAGTAATGGTACTTCTAGTAAGATTTCATTTGAATTTTCCAATTCTTTGGTAAATATTTGCTTTCGTAAGTCGTAAGTTAGGTTCTACTGTCAAATAGTATTGTCTAAGTTAACTTAGGAATAAACTTGACGACTATGAACAAGTCTAATATCGGGTCTTAGACCTTCGAAATCTCATTAGAATTTTGATTCTCTTGGACGCATAGCAGACTAGAGCGATTTAGGGCGAGATAGAACGGAACGAGGTAGTAGCTATAGAAGCAGCCTTAGCTAGACTGCAATATTTGACAAAATTTCTTGGAGAAACGGTAGTCCGAAACAAGCGAATGGAAATTCCAGATTCAGACACAAGGCAAAACGAATAAGAGCTTCTCACAGCGAATTAGAAAGAAAATAAACTATAATGGCAAAATGGAAGTGAACGAAATGGAATGAAAACAGATTGTATGCTAACCAATATCTTGCAGACTCGCTTTTAACCTTTCCACTCTTTAGCGATCTCGCAATCGTACAATTGAAATTTTTAGGTAAACTTTGCGTTGGAACAACGATAACACTCTCGATTTGCAACGACACTGAACGTTTCGATACGCGTTCCATATTTTTTCATCTTTCCCAATTACTACGGTTCAGAATAAAAAAAAGAAAAAGTAGTTGACGTTAGTTGCATTTGTTCGAGAGCATAATTTCGTAGGGAATTCGGCAATCGATAAATGAGCGTGTAAAATACCATTCCAGACTAGTAATTGTATGGGAGTAATTTTCAGCAGCGATGTAGCAGCTAGTAATGGCACAATGCGCATACCGTGACTTTAATGGTCTGTGAATTAAGCCACATTACACAAGTACTCGCACGCTAGTTTACATTACCGCCGTCTGTTGTTAATAGTAGCCCGTGTTTTTCTTTAGTTTCGACATTTTCCATCGTCATCTATATTTCTCATTTTATCCAGTTTTTACCGTGCACCAGTGAGAACCAAGAGGAAAATCGATTCGAGGTGATCCTCTTTTCCAGAAATATCTTCTTTCTCGTAATTACTTGTTATTAAATGCAGCTACACAGTTCGTTAATCGGTAACCACTTACATATACCTTTGTCTGACTTAATAAACAAAGAAGAGAATCGTCCATGAAATCATTTTTTTTTCGTCTGCAAATGTTGAGTTTCTCTCTCAGCTCGTTAATTTTATTCCATTTAGCACTACTTGACTTTCTTTCGCGGTTTTATCACTGCTAAGGGCGAGCAAGTATCGATCGTTTATATGCAAATTACATAATGTACTATCTGTATAAATATTCGAATATCTTTGATTTTTCTCACAGAATAACAATTGCGAATGAAACATTTATATTAAAGATTCCTTTTATATTTTTCATATGATTATTTTATGCGATTTTTCAATGTCAGTTCTTTATTGGTATTAGTGAAATAAGAGTTATTATCAGTAGTACCGAAATACAGATTTTTTTTCAAATATCGATAATACCAGTGATAGTTGACTTATCCAATTAATAGAATATTAAAATTGATATTAAGAAGTGCAGTTCATTAATAAGTCGTGCTGTGGAAATGTATTATTCATATGGAAGCATATTATCTGGTCACATTTCTCTCCCTGTCAACTCCATTTTTCTCCATTTCTCACCCCTTCTTCTTCAATTACATGCTCAATTACCCTTCGGGATACGCGCTGTGGCTTGAGCAACTGATTTGTGATGACTCTCGAGAACTTACGCTAATGCAGTTGCATACCTGAAATTAAAAACCTTCGTTCATCACATTGAATTACGCATCTCGCATGCGCGAACTTACTTATCTTTACAGTAAACTCTTTACGGATGGAATATTGGTTTTTAATATTCCTCTGCGAATGTGACATCGATAAGTAAGTCACAATCAGATTGCCCAATATATCTCTTACGCAACCGAAACAACGAGATTTTCCCAAAATGCTTCGTAACACAGGTAACAATTTCACAATACGAATCAATGCAATCAATCATTTCGCACATCAAATACACACTTTCGGTTGGTAACACTTCCCTCCTCCCCTTCACTAACTGAAAGCACTTGTTCCCAACGCATGCTCTTGATATACATAACGGTAACAGTAGTACAACTCAACTGATTATTTAATAATTTGAAACCTACCAAGAATCTTGCAATCGATTAATTTTTATTCAACGCCAGAAATATACAAAAAACAGTATACTATTCATATATTCATTCTGTTTATTATTTACTTCTGAATGAATTCATGCCGAAATATTGTGATAATTTTATCAAACAATTCGATAAGAAGAGTCGTAGAAGGTTGAGCAATTATGAAAGTCAGTTATAATTAAATAGACTCTTCAGGATATATTTATATAATCAAATGTTACTGTTCGATAGCAAATCAGAAATCGATGAATATTTCAATAGCAATTGCTGTTGGATGTACGAATTCCACCCATCATCCGGCAATAGTGCACTGGCCACATACCGTTTCTATTCAAGGTGGCCCCATAATGAGTGTTCGTTATCGGAGTGAAGTGTATCTGATGCTCTGATGATGCTTGAAATCTCTAGTCATGATTAATCACCGGTGATCCGCGAACCACGACCACTAGTGATTGCGTCGCTGTCAAGACGTTAATTTTGTGGTTCTGTAATCGAATTTCGTTAAAGATAAACTCAATGAACAAATTTGTGACTCGCAGTAAAGATTTATTGTCTTATTGTATCGATAAGTACAATACATACTTGTTGATGATTTCTATAAGAAATTTAAGTATCACAAATGTTTACTTAACGAAAACAAAAACGTTAATGATACTGATTAATTAAAATTAAAGATTCTTCTTGCTCCACACACAAGACAGACAGTTAGCCAACTACTCAATCCTAGAGTCTATAATCAAAACTTCTCGTGTGTTTCTCTGACGCTTATTAAATACCAAAGCTTAAGAGGTAAAATTCTGAGGTTGGTTGACCGGGGATATTGCAACCGCACACAAGTTGGACTTTCAGCGTGTGGCCAAGGGGCGAGACGATCCCTCATTACGGAAAGACTAAACCAACGCGATGCGAACCCACATTATCCAACAGACCTCGATAGTCTTAACAATTCTCAACGTTACAAAATCCTGATATCTGCTTAACGTGGAAAAATAATTAATTGGGATATTGCATTGTATAGTAGCTAGATTCAGTTACTTGTTAGTAGGAGGATAAAAAATAATCAAAATTATACTAAATTTATATCGAAATACGTTAAAGAGACGATAGGATGCTGAGCTGTATGTAATGGAACATAAATCAAAAGAGTGGTTTCCACCTGCATGAGAATGCAACAGCTCGCACTCGTGGAGTGGTTGGGAAACGCACATGTCGCGACGTTTGGTAAGAAAAGAAATATGCATTGCAGGAAATTCTGTAGCCGCGAATTTCCTTTCCATCAAATCTCTAAATATTCCACACAGTCAAAAGAGGTTAGAAATATTTCGGATAGTCCTTAAAAAACAATTGTAAATATAATACTATAAATTAGAATGCTATGGAATAAATTCCGTTTCTCATGAATATTTTCCAGCCAAATGGACCTTTATTTAAAACTCTATTAAATCGGTTACTGATCAAGAAACAAACTTTATCGCACAATATCCTTGTTCGAATAATTTCATAAAAAATGTCTTTTAACTGTACGTAATTATTAATCGTGATTTTTAAATGACGTATGGGTCAGCTGTAGTAGCAAGTGCACAGCTGACCCAGTAGTCGAAGTTTACGTATAGGTCGACAAACGGTCTTCAACGATTTCCAAGGGAAATTTATTTCTGTCCGTGCGATAGAATGTCTCGGAAGTATTTTTCGACCTATGTTTTTCCGTGATAAGGAAATCGAAATTCTCGTGGGGTTAGGTGAGAAGAGGTAGCGCAACGTGGCGGTAGTGTCGGTCGTGTCGGCAGCGACAGACCTGGCGTGGCGTGGTGCGACGTGAGAGAGTAGTAGGAGAGTAGATAGCGATAAAGGGGAGAATGAATAAAGGGGAAGGAAATGGCGAGAGTGGTAGTAGAGAGGAAGGGAGGTAAGAGTGAGAACGCTCGTGGTGGAATGGGAGATGAGGCGCGTTGGATGACTGGGGGAAGAAGAGCAAAGCCACCGAGAGAAAGCGGCACCATTGTCGGTTGAATTTTACGAGGGTATTTACATGAATGCAATATTTTATGGAGTGCTTAATGCCAAGTCACGTCCTGTCCTTTAGTGGCAACGGGGCCACCTGTGAATCAAAGTGTGCTCCAGAGATATCTTTCTCCTCTCACGCGGACAAGTAAAAAGAATTCGCTCGAGCTTGCATCTCGTATCCGCTAATAAAATACTGATTTAGTACACAGACAGAAAAAGCGCCTGAGCAATTTATTATCTTCTTCTCAATTCTTGAGAAATATTATGTCATCTCCCTAGTTTATTCATGCAAACATACAAACGATCTCAGTGAATTATGAAACTCGATATAAAATGCTTTTCGAATAAACCTGGTAGCTATCTGTAAACTGTAATTCGTCAAGTTCGAGTTTATTACTTATTTATTTTATAAATGTCATTTTATATGCCTTTAGATATCTTTCATATATTGTGTAAAATTTTTAATATTTGCCATTGATTAATGTGATTTCGCAACAAATAAATAAACTAATTATTAATTGTTGTTTTGCGGTATTCTACGTATGTACTGTAAATATGTATAACTTGTTTGCACAGTATTCACACCATTGATATCCCAAAATATGAATTGTAACGTAGCATTGTGATACGCGTTATAAATTGGAATCTCGACAGGAAATAGGCCGATTAAGCGGCTTGGGGCCACGAGAATATGTCGGTGGGTCGTCGTTCACGCGACAAGAGAGATAGAGATGAGCGATAAGATTTAACCACGACCGACTTTTTCCGAGACCCCGGGAACGCGATAAAGGCGACGATGCGACTGCGACAGATTTTAACTCGGTGGAACTCACGGTAACGATGGTCAGGTCACTCATGAGGAAAAGAATCACCGGAACTAGCTTCGAGTAAAGAACAAGGTCCAACAAGGGATTTGCAAATGCAGTTCACTATAACATTCAATTGTTCAATCTTCTATTAACTTGCACGTTAATAAATGAATAAATTAAAATTCACCGTGTGGTGATGTTGACCAATGTCAGAAACTAACTGACCCTTTTATTGTTTGTCATCCGGAAAAGGAAGAGAAGTGGTGATTGTATTCCTCTGTGTATTACGCATGTGGGATTCGTGTTTCCATATTATGTACTGCATTGTACATACATACATATATAACACACGCTTCGTAGCATCCTCTGGTACGAGTGGGAGCTTCTCCTACGTCTCCCACTGGTGCTGTTATCGAAAAGAGACTAAGCTATTCCAAGAACAGAAGATCGGTTCCCAACTATGGTATCGAGGCAACTCGAGGTCACTCGACTTTAACCGTAACCATTTCATGGGAGTTCTTCAAAGTGGTTTTCAAGATTGCAGTCAGATTCGTCCTGGTGACCTGACATTATCGTACACGTATTCATGTGTATTAATAAGACGATTGAGCACTCTAAAGCTCATGATGAAAACAAACGATACGATTCTTTAACTAAATAGACGTTGCATAGAATAATACTACACATCCAACACTATTCAGATCGTTATTTCCTGAGTTGCCAATATTCTGTAAATGGTCACAACTAATTACAGTATTCTGATGACAATTTGCAACGGTAAAGGAAAAATGCTTTGTCCGTCGCTGTTCACGTGTCTGATCACTCCAATGAGACATATCACTTTTGCAACTATCGGGAAAACGAATTCTTTACAGATTGAATAGGCTTGACTACTGTAAAACAAATGTTACGTATCAGGCTAACTCTAGTAGAATGGGACAGGGGAAAATCGATGGCTCGTTGTTGTTGGTGTGGTAGTCGAATGACTCACTCAGAATCAGTTGTATCGTAATGATGAGGAATAGCAATAGTTTACGAAAAATAACAAATCGGTCATAGTAAGTGAGAATTAACATTAAAGATGAATTTCTAATGAATTTCTAAACCAATTGTTATCCCTGAGTTTTATCATTTTAAGTTACATTGAAAGTCTATTGTGTTAAAGTTAATCAAGGGTTTTTCCATTGTATTGCATTGTTACTGTACATTAGAATTTTAGACGAAGCAATATTTCATTGCTTAAAATCACTAAAATTCCTGGCTGTTTCTGTATGCTACGGAGCAGATATAAAATCGCAACATAAAATGACCGATAAGCTTCTTTCTGAAAGAACTCCAAAAGCTTGTACCCTTGAAAGCTGCTATGCTACTCCGAAGCTTTTGTTATTTTATTGAGCCTTGTGCTCTTTGACCATTGCATAGTGAAATGTTTCCTCACAAAATTTTGAAACTGATTCACAAAAGGTTTTAACGATTGGAAATAAGCTAGCTTCATCGTGGTAAGGATTCTTATGGAACACAATTGTATATGATTCACATTGTACATGACTCTTCATGGCAAACTTATGCATATCTCGTACTACATTTTAAAGTTACTAATGCAGCATGTATTTTAGAAAGCATCGACCACGCAAAAAAATGTAGAAGTGAGAATATTAATTAATATTATATTACATTACATACAGAATAATCATTATTCTTATGTAATAAAATAAGTGATATGGTAGACAAGCAATGTTAACATTATCAAATTTCAACTTATGAATAAGTATTTAAAATGAAACAAAATTGTACATTTCGTTTTGAATTAATAAAAACACGTTACAAGAAACAGTTCGTAGAACATTACGTAAAAGCGTGACTAAGAATAGAGTAGCTGACAGAAAGTTGTAGATCGCAAAAACCACTGGAGAAAAAAGTGTATGAATTCTGACGAAAATTTTCCAGACGTATTTGCTCGACGTAAGAATGAGTTCGTGTGGTAACGATAGTAAGAAACGGACCGTTTGAAGAAAACGTAATACGGCATATCACGTTCGTGACTTGTGTCCAACGATAAAACACGAAGGAGGCTCTATCGTATTATGGTGTTACTTTCGGGCAAACGATGTCGGATCTATAAAATATATTGTATATGTTTTATAGAAGAAATAACGGATGAAACAGGCTGCATAAATTAAAAAAAGAAATATATTTAAAGCAGGAATGTTTCACTGCGTCTCCTAACGACTATTAAAAAGAAAAACTAAAATATGGAGAAAAGAACGTGGATTGGTCAATCTGAAAACAGATGAATTAAAAAATGCTTATTTCCCAATTAAGAAAGAATTTTATAAATGTTATATTAATGTATAAAGTCAAGTATATTTCTAATTTAGTTTCCACATGTTCTACTCACGGATTAGAATTAATCGGTAAATCGTAGCAATTGGACTAATCTTTAAACGTAGTCATCTGCAAGCGTACGCATATTTCAAAATGCAGAGACAGCAAGACCAGTGGCGTAGGGTAAGATTTGCGGAGTACAAACGGCAAACTAACGCTTTAATTTTGCCGACGGAGTCTTGCAGGAAGCGAATGCAATTACTCTTGCAATCAATTTAGATAACTCGTATTAGAACGGCACGTAATTGTTAATGCGATTATCCCGTGCAGCCGGGAAGTCGTAGAAGGTGGAATAATGGACAAGACTAGACGCAGCATCCAGACCACGATGCTCTTCACGAGAAAAGTGTCTCTGTTGCCTCACCCTCTTCTCTCTTGCTAGTTCTCTTCGTTCGCGACCCTTTTCGAAATTATCTTTCACCAAGAAGACTTCACCGTTCCTTCTCTCGTTTTCCTTATCTCTAAAAGTTACTTAAACACCTACCACGCATACTCATCAACTATCAAGTACAGTGTCAACTCATCTTGCCAAGTGAAAATATAATCAAATGAGTTACGTCACTAAGTACTTGTGAGGCATTGTTTTTTCATAATATTTTTTGTATACGTATATTTTAATTTAACGAGTGACTACCGTTCTCTAGAGAGTATTCAAAGAACAAAATTTAGGGGGTAAACTTTGTACCACTCTGGAATTAGAGGAATGTATTATCAAAGACATTCGAGCAATTGATTCGAACGTCCTGCGACGTCCCACCCACAGTTTCGTATCTGGGTAGGTTGCCAAAAGGTATCCGTAGTCACAAAGTCAATATTTTTGCATCGAGCAAACCCTGTTTTGTGCTTTTATACGAATCTACATAACGGTTGAGTAAAATTTACGTGTTACTGGATTTTCGAAAGAAGAAAAAGAATCGATTGCAAACATTCGTTTCGTGTAATACTCTGTGTTGTAACAAAAGCTAGCAGTGAAAATTTTTGTTACAGTCTCCCAAAAGATTGATGCTGTTTACAAAAACATTGTTGATATCGGCCAGTCGCCGCTGCGTATACGCATAAAGTGATTTCAATTTTAATCATCTCGAAAGCCTTGTAGTCCGAAAATAAACAAATTCCATTCGTTTGTAAATATTATTTTAATGTGCTCTGTATAATTAGTAAACTATAGATTTTTGGGTAAATGAAAAGTTTATCGTTAACACAAAACTATATTGAAGCTTTATTCAATTTAAGAATGTGTGTTCTATATGTATCTATGATTTGCTTTGAAAATTATAATAGACAGGATTTGACTATTTTGTAGAAAAACATGCAGTCTAATCGTAAGACTGGAATCGTACAAAAGCTGAGGTTTTCTTTCGCATTCGGTATAAAGTTGGTAAGGAGCGTCTTCTCAATTTCGCCGGATAGTCACGTGTCTGGAGATATACTAACTTTATTGTGGAGAAACGTGCGGCAGATACTGACCTGCCAACTCAGAAAAAGTCACGTGACTACCAATAGGAGTAATAGACTGTGCAGTAGCGGCTAGTAGGTAAAGTGGAATGAGACAAACAAGATACATATAGCGTACATTCCAGTGGTTTTCTATTGGGTTTATCCGACCGAGATCAATTCTCAGGTGAAAAATTACTCCGTCTGTCAGTCTATGGATCAAAATGATAGGTGGCATAACAATTTTAGAGATTATTCAATTCTGTATACAATTAGGATACGTTCCTTTCAACACGAAGCAATTTTTGACTGCGAAATTGAATTTCCCAGAGGGTGAAATCAGCCCCTCAAGTTCTGATGCATTTTAAATGTCTGAGTAGATATTTATGTACTGGAACGAGATACAAGAAAACACTAACAGCATCAACATTTCGGATCTTCTAATAATAATCTATTCTTGCAAAAGATTTAAACAATAATTCATGAATGAAATTTAGTTTAACTTGATAATGTAATCGTTAGTCCAATTTCAAATTTGTCTGGAATCTAAATTTGCCAATTTAAACCACTGCTACCAGATTCCATTTGGTGTTTCGTGCTCGTCCTATATGTTTAGTCAGAATATCTCGACCATAGAATCGTTAGAAAGCTTGGTTTTTTTCTTAGCTACCTTTTTTAGAACTATTCCTCGAGCCTTGGCTCAACCATTCACAGTACGAAATCTTTTTCGTGTTTTAGTTCTACTTTTTTAATTAGTACACTTCGTCTTCAATTCTATCATAACCCTTTTCAAGGAAGAGAATTTGTTCTTTACTGGATAATCACATTGACTAATTCAACGATCCTTGGGTGAAAGTAATCGAATCAGTCGCACAGCGCGCTCCTGAATTAAATGAGATTTGGATACTACCTCTTTCCTTTTCCCGCCAGTAAACACCCCAGTTTCGGACTACCCTAGTCTTAAACCTTCGAGTCAAGACCGATGTCAAGTTTCTCTGCTGAAAATTTTCACATCGAAACTTCGAAACCTTTAAAACTCTTGGATAAATTTATCAGGTTTATACAAATAACATGAATAATAATTGACACTCTACTAATTTCTCGTGTTAAACGTATTTAAGACAGTGATCTATCATATCTGTGTTAAAAGTAAAGCTCAATAGATACTGATTTTGCTGAATGAAAATATAGTATGAAATATATAAATATACAACAGCAATCCTCCAACAGTCAACTTCGATTGAAAAATGTAACAACTGAGTTTATTAAGAAACTTTCTAAACCTCTCGTTATCTTGGAAGATTCTAATAGCTATACTTTGATATGCAGGTCAAGAAATCTGAGTATTAAAGGTAAAACTTTTCATAGATTTAGTGAGCAACAGAACTTGAAATGGCTCTGGAACTCACTCTGCCCTCCCAAGGATAGCTTTCAAGTTTATCGATCTTGAAATGTCCACTATATGCAATCCTGTAACTTTGAAGTATGTAATAATAGTAACTATGATCTTTATGTATCTAAACATACTTATATCTATGTATAGACTTTTATGCCAACCACAATTGCTTTAAAAAAAATCCATTGTCTCTGTTTCAAGTTACATTTAATATGTATCTACCTTTCATTGCCACTTTTAATAAGTGTAACAACCAAATCTACATTCATATTGATGTATTTACATTTCGTGTCCCGCATTTATAATTTAAAACAGTTTTGAATATAAGTAGCAAATAACTTGAGCGCTTTTTCGCACCGCTTGTCAAGCTACAAAGTAAATATTGGGTCACTTGAGCATTATACGCTTCGAATCGATTTTGTATTCTGGCTGCCTGAAGTGGTAAAGAAAAATGATCTCAAACATACTTCGGAATTACCTAACTTGTTATCCAATGATCCTCAAAGATATCAATGGGTGGAAAACTCTCAGTAAAGTCAATGGTAAGAAGAAGAAGAAGTAGAAGAAGATAAAAGGAAAAAAGAAAAAAAGGAAGAGAAAGAAGATGTAACAGTGCAGTTTGACAGAATATGTGAAAGGAATACCTAGTTGCGGTGAGGAAAAGTAAAGAGAATGGGGGAGAGTTTGCTCGGTCAGGTCAAGCAAGTAGTCCGTACTCAGCAGGAAACTGATGCAGTGTCAGTTCTTTTACTCTTACGTCCGTCCGGTACTCGTGGCAATAATTGTCGCTGGGAGCGAAGAACTGCGAATCGAAAAAGTAGGGAAGGATGGGCGAAAAGGAAAGAGAGTTTGAGAAAAGAGAGAAGAAAGAACTACGTTTATGACCGCGAACCAATCGTCTCATAAGTTTGAAGAGCGCAAAGATCGGGGGTGGAAAGGACCATCGGGAAAAGCAGACGAACGGCTGTCTAGGATCAAGACAGGAAGAGTCACGTGTCGAGGGAGGAAGAAAACGAGCGAGTGAGCGGGTGAGTGAACGAATGACAGAGTAAGGGTTGGGGCGAGAGACGCGAGGGGATAAAGGGGTGTAACAGAGAAAGGAAACGAACTGAAGGTCGGCTGAAAGGTTACCACTTGGAGGGCAGGGTCGGGGGTCAAGAGAAGATTCCAAGCGTACGGGTATAACGAGTCAGAACCGAATAACGTTGCTATCCGAAAGCTCCCACTGGGATCAGAGTAGCAACTACGGAACCAGACCATCCAGCAGAGTAACAGTATTGCCACCGATCAGGTCTGTTTGACCCCTCCCTCAAACATTTTCTTAACTGCCGCTATTTCATGACTACTGCTTTTCCCCCCTCTTTATTCTTCTACCACATCCCTCTTCTATTTCCCTAGCTTTTCTACCCTCTCTCAACCCTTGTCTTCCGTCTTTCTATCTTCAACGTTCTTGCTTGTCTATCTCTTACTCTATGCTCACTCGCCACTAGCTTCAACCCTGTTTAGTAAGAAAGCGAATCTGTTTTCTTTGGTAGATTGCCTTTTTGACTCTTTCAACTTAAACACTTGACCACTTCGCACTTCTATCGGCCACTCGAGTAAATCAGAAATTTTCTTCTTGGAACTTTTCAAACTTCATTTCGTTATCTGACAATTCTACTCTGTTATATTACTTTTTACGTGGAAAAATAAATAGAATAAATTTAATAATCAGTGAACATGCAACTTTTATAAATGTGTATAAAGACACGTACAGTAATTGCAATCTATTGGATCCTCAGTTAAACTTTCAAAAATATGGATAACAAAAGCAATGGTCAATAGTCGAATTGAAATGATTTTTTGTATAATGTAACGAGAGAAAAATCTAATTGTAAGTGAACATTTCGTGAAGTGGAGATCAATGTTAAATGTTTTACTGTCAAATAAGAAGAGCTATTACCTTTTTACATCCTATTAGTACAATCTTATTTTAGATTCGGAAAATTGAGATTCTAAAAAGGAACTCGTGGATGCAATTAGAATTACGGAGTTCACCTTAGTAATGCAAATTTCAGGAGTCACTCAACTCGACGGCAGGAAACTTTTCAGCTATTGAGTGTGCACTCGTAAAATAGTAATTCTAAAAGCACTCCCAGTTTTTCGTTAATTCGTAGATACCTTGTCTACGTGTTTTAAGATTCGTACGAAGCTGATATTTTTTACACAGTATACAAGTACTTATTATACAATATGCAACATATGAATAAACTTAATAGATTATGTGTTCACTTCTAATTCCATAATCCATTGTTGAACCCGTAACAATTCATTTTAATGGTTTTTATTGTGAGAATAATTCTTCTACCTTTTGTTAGGACGTATGTATATTTCGAGCGAAATCGCTTGGTGCTCTTTTTTGAAGAATAATCAGTAACAGTGTAGGTGGGTAGGTAGCGCAAGAGTGGAGGAATGCGAAGGCGAGCGTAAACCCGAAAGCGCTGACGAAGTATTTTCAATTCGGCCGGCAACGTTACGTGACCACCGCTACAGAACAAAGGGTTCAACCTGAAACTGTTTATTGGTTGCTCCATCTTTCTTGTTGGCAGAGAGATAGCGCGTGACAGATTCGACCAGCCAATCCACTTTACAATGTGCCATGTTTTTATTTGACTTTCTGAACCACCGCAATTCACCGTGTTCGAATTTTCTCTTTTACCTTCCCTCCTGTTATTTCTCCAACAAGATTATTCGCAATATGAATTTTCTAAATAAGTATTATCTACCTAGATCGCACTTTGTATTCATCGGCCGGTTTAGACTCGTACGCTAATGTTAATACTGAAGTCGATTACCATCAAGAAGACTCGTTCAATATTCTTTTTCGCTTCACAGTTCGCAAAAGCAAAGATGGAATATCGATAAGTGTTCAATTTGTACTATTGTATTTAACAGAGATAAGTGTAGTGTAATAACGTTGTCTGATGATATTATAGATGGTTAACTTACAAAGAAACAAGCGGGAACGTGGAGAGCTGGGTTAGAGTATTTTACAGGCGTTTGACAGGGATGAAAAATATTTCAGCCATCAATAGCTTCTACGGCTATTTGTAGCCAAAGTTCCAATAGTGTACGGTCAGTGATGAACGTTTTGGTGGATGAGTCGTGAGTTACAGGTGACTAATCATGGGTTCGAGGTATGGGATAAATAACGAGACCGAACTTCACACAAAAGTCAGAATTTTGGGGTACTCTCTTTGATATATGTATTGGGATACAGGTATGATTGCTGTTAGAATAATATGACCTAGGATAGTAGCTATTTTTCTCTACATCAATGTCTCAAAAAGATGATAAACCCGATAAGATGGTGTCTATGAATATAATTATATTAAAGCATATAGTTTCAATATTTGATTCAATATTATACACGATTTTGTAATTGTACATTATCAATTCCTGTTCTACAATTGTATTGTTACAAATTTGCAATTCAATTTGAGTTTGAAACTGCTGATACAAGCTTAGATTTGCAGTTAGATCGCAATAGTTGAAGCATGTTACGTGTCCAGGAGCTCGTATGATGGGTGAACACAGTAGCCGTTTTCATCAATTCAGTATCGAATGCACCAGCTTTGAGAGGCCCGTTAAGGCTTCACTGGTTCATGGTACATACAACTATACCGTCAGACCAAACGACTTTTGATGCTACAAACTCAGTCTCCCATTTTGTAAATGAATTCAACTCGGCTTCCGGAATCCTAATTTTCAAAATTGAATCTGAACACGTTTAAGGTTCGACAATTAATAGACATGTTCTTACTTAAAAATCATTTATCAGAATTAATTACACCTATTGGAAAAAATGAAAAGAGTGAAAAATTGTTGTATAATTTTATTTGAATTAGATATGAAAGATTATAGTTTTGTCGAATTTTACGGATCTTTCGTTTTCATGATATCATTCTTCAAACTATCCAATCCCGTGAAATTTAAAAGTTCTTCCGTGTAGATTCAATTTCGTGTGTAAGTATAATGGCAAACCAAGCAATTTTCGTGAAGTTATATAACGCAGCCGCTTGCTGCCTTTCGCGTATAGAGCAAAAGAACTTTTATCCAAGGCTATGAAGAAGCCAAATTCCAACGTCAAGAAACGTCAAGTTACGATAGGAATAAAAGAAGAACTAAAAGATATTGTAATGGTTTTGTAAATGTATGCACGTCTAGATACTATGAACAGTTTATTCACTTTAGCACCTACTCGATAAACACTAATCTCGCTACTTCTTTACACTATTATATCGAGTTAAACTTGCTACCCTGGTACAGTGTACATTTACCTATACATACAGGGTGTCAAGAAAAAAGCGTACACAAACGAATCTATCGTTTGCGAATAAAAATGCGAATCATTGTAAATTGGTGTTTTCAGAAAGTTTAATACTTTCGGTTTTATTATTCCCATAATCAATTGTGATGAATCACATCAATACCAATATTACAACCGTTGTATTTAATCAGGCAAATAAAAAATATTTTTATTTTATTGTTACAGTGATGGGACTAGAGCCAGACTTCGTATACCCGCTGGGAAATCTAACTGTCCCACAGGGTCGTGATGCAACCTTCACCTGTGTGGTGAACAACCTCGGTGGATACCGGGTGAGTTCTTCCTCCTCCGCGAGCGGAGATCACACAGGCGGCACCAAGGCCCGGGTAACTATTTTACCATTAACCTGTGTCCGCCTGCAATGGACCTCTCTACCTTATTTACTACTTACTACTTCTGTCACTACTACTACTACTATTACTATTACTATTACTATTACTATTACTACTATTACTACTACTATTACTACTACTACTACTACTACTACTACTGCTACTACTACTGCTACTACTACTACTACTACTACTACTACTACTACTGCTACTGCTACTGCTACTGCTACTGCTACTGCTACTACTACTACTACTATTACTACTGCTACTACTATACTAGTACTATTACTACTACTAGTACTACTACTACCACTACTACTACCACTACTATTATTACAACTACTATTACTACTACTATTACTACTACTACTACTACTACTACTGCTACTACTATTACTATTACTACTACTACTACTACTGCTACTGCTACTGCTACTGCTACTGCTACTGCTACTACTACTACTACTATTACTACTGCTACTACTATACTAGTACTATTACTACTACTAGTACTACTACTACCACTACTACTACCACTACTATTATTACAACTACTATTACTACTACTATTACTACTACTACTACTACTACTACTGCTACTACTATTACTATTACTACTACTACTACTGCTACTACTACTACTACTACTACCACTACTACTACTAGTACTGCACTCACTATTTCTATGCAAGTGCGCCTGCATCTCACAGCACTGCATTTCAATGCACTGCTTATGAGAGAGATAATTACTGTTGTAGTTATGACTGCTATGAATCATCTCTTGGTATGATATTCTAATGAAAATTCCAACTGAAAAAAGTGCCGAAGAATTTCATTGTTAGGACCCATTAACCTTTTTTTTACACTGCCACTTTATTCATCCTACGATCATTTTCATACAAATATCAATACGAACGAGCACTGAGAAACGGGAAAGCGTGTAAAAGCGCATGCCTGCATTCCTATGCGTTTCTGCGGAACACATGCGTGCACCTTACATAATTCATTTTCATTCCTCTGATTTTCCTAATCTTCTTTTATTTACTATTGTTCATTTTCACTCTATCTACTTTTTATCCTATTTGATTTCCTCCTCCTCCTCCTCCTCCTCCTCCTCCTCCTCGTTTACTGATTCGATACTCTATGATCTCTTAGGCACAATACGCGCCACGACCTGCTCGCTAGAGTAGCCTGCGGATTAGCTATTGGTAGTTTGCCTGTACGTGATGCGTATCCTTCTATCGCTTAGGAGGTCCTGCATATTACTTGTCTTCGAACAAGGCCTCGTAGAATGGTTACGTCCGTTCGCATTGAGCCCGTATTCCGCTTTTGCTCGCAATTCCGAGTATTGCTCTCACAAAATGAATGGCGTCGACGGGTTAGAGTCTAGTCCAGTATCACTTTGCCAATAACGACGGGAGGTAGTTGCAAACAGATTTGGTATATGTATATATACTCTCAAATTTAGATCGGACAGCATGTATCGATAATATGACCGTTTTCAGAGTAAAGTCATATTATTACTTTTTTGAATGCTTGTCACTTGCGAGAATTATTAAAGTATTCTATCGGTTCGAAACAATATACAGACATATACAATATTTCTTGAATATGTCATAAATCATTTTCGCGCATAGAATTAATGTAATTATACTTAATTAAATACTATTAGTCATTGACGAGATCTTGATTACATTATTTATTGATTGTCAATATTTTACAAGAGCGAGAAGCTTGCGCAAACAGAACTCATACGGTTCGGCTTACCAATCGAACGTGTAGTGCTGCAACAGATCGTTCATATGAAAAGGGTTCTACTTTCATCTATCTTAATGTCGCATGTAACAAAGGGGTTTAGGTTCACGTTGCTACTCTTGAGTCTTCTAATACCGAGTTCCCACGTATTCCTCTCGTTCATTGTTAAAGCAGGTCACGCAACGTTCTCAGAAATAGTTCATTAGAAAGCATTTTAAAGTACCACAGGTACAAACGTTGACACCGGTGCAAAATTAAACATTTTTTATGGTTCTCCAGTAGTAATTCCCACCTGTTAATAAATTACTAAACCTGAGATGAAACGATCACAGGGACCGACGTTATTAATTTTTTTTTATTTTAAAAGAGAAAGTTCAAGCTTTCCCTCTCTATTATTAGAATTTCAAAAAAATTGTTGTAAGGTTCCTGGATGTCGTCAAAAGTATGATATAATATTACGAAGTGAACTTCGTAATGATATCACATCATGAACGAATTCTAGCACCTGGTATACAATTCAGTGATTTGTTTCATATTCAATATTCACTGACTACATTAGCTTCTTAAAGCAATGCGAAACTAACGAAACACGATAGCAAAGTGAATTTCATAAGTAAATTCCAAGGAAATATATTGGACAGGTTTATAACTGCACTTGTTGCACGAGATTCTAAGCATATAGTAATGCCAACAAGTCCAGTTTTTCTTCGCAAGCAAACTTCGTTCTGAATAATTCTTTAGGTTTTAATTAAGCTCGAGCACCATAAAGTTTACAACCCGGAGAATTGGACAAGCGACCTTCTAAGATACTGTTTTCCCTTCCAACCCTCGACTTGTTCACTCTTTCTTCTCCTTTAGCAGTCTTCCCCAGCGTTTGTTGCTTCCACTCTCGTTTTAAATACACGATTCATATAACTCTGACCAATATATGTATAATGAACGTGATGAAAACAGCGATTTCGTGAAGCTAAGGTGCTTAAAAAGTTTGTCATCTAGGGTATTTTCACTAAACATGAACATTCAAGCTGAATTCGTAAGTTTAAATTATATCTGCACCATAAATAGTAATATTTAATACTTCCCATATTTTCGAATAAATTCTGTAAAAATTCTCGAACTAAGTAAAATCAATTTCTTGAAATTTTCACCAATGCTACATTATTAAGATATCAGGAAATGCTACAAGATTAATAGTGTTCAATTCTTAATGGAAACATGTTAAACAATTATGTCTTGACGTAATTCTATAGTATTACCCTCTTTGTTGTAGATTCAACAAACACTATAGAAATTTGTAGCCTTTAAGATACTACGGGATAACTAACTATAAAATTACCGAACTAAATTTGTTTTCGCTTCACGTATCCTAGAACGCTGGAAGGGGTAGTACTTCGGTCTGACGCGGCACTCGTTTCCGTTATTACCACGCTGCGCCACTTTGACTTACCGGTGGTCACATTTTATTCGCACTTCGTCAGATTCTAATCAAACTTCGTGAGTTCAAACCTCCCGACAAATCTTGCAAAATGTCTTTTCGCGTTCCACAGCAGCAACTGCATTTGCTCAGTTTTTTGAGTTCAACGTTGCCGGATAATTTATTTTCCTTTACCAGATAAAAACTAACGAAGAACGAAATATCTGCAAAAGACACAATATATTCGTCATGTAACGTTAAAACTCAAATTTATGGCTTTATTGTTTAATACATTTTAAAGATTTTTACAAATGTTTCTTACTAATTATATTTTTTTAGTAGTATAAACATTGTAAGGCATACGCCAAAAAAAATCACTAACTATAATTGTGTGGAACATATACTCTTAACGCAGATAAAACGAGAAATAACGAAAAATCGATGAAAGTCATACGCCGACAGCTCCAAATGAATATAGTGAACGATCCGTTGTCTATTAAAGACAAAATTAAAAGTTGGTGCAACTTTAAAGAACTAACTTGCCTGGTGCACCAATTAACTTGGTCATATCGCAAACAACCCAATTTTAAAGCCGTCATGTATTAATTCTTTCTCGCTGGAAAGATACATTAATATACTGCTAGTGTGAAAAAACTTTTGAAAAAATAACTCATGTCAATCTACTAATGTGGAATCGACAGACAGCTACGAAATTTTTGCTTATAAGTTCTGAATCTGTCAATTATAATTCTTCGTTTAAAGGAGACATTTGGAATCAATAATCTTTAACAATAATAGTTTCCATGATTGTATTTTGTTTCCCATTTTATTGGTGACATTTCGAAATGCAGAGTGCTACGGAAATTGTACTAAACCCAGATTGAAGGTAATCCTACCTGAGAAAGTAAAAAGTTGAGATTCTTCGAAGAAAAAAAACTTCGGAATCAATTTTCTCAAGAAAGAAGTCCCAAATAAGAAAATTATACCAATTTTTTTCTTATTTTGTGTATACTATCATCCTTTTCCCGAGTGTACTGCAATTTCCTTCCTACCCTAGATTTAATGGTTTGCGTAGTTATACAACCATCAAAATCGATTTTCTCGGGAACGAAAGTCTCGGATAAGAGAATCTTATACCAAACTTTTTCCTACCTTTTACAGATCGAATAAACAAATTCGACGTCTATAAACAAGCAAACTACAGATTAATTATGTCAATTCAATGCCAATTTAAATTAGCAAGAAAATAGTTGTTTGATGTAACTTGTGTATCTAAGGTCAGATAAAATTTAACGAAAGTGTTATATTAATTTCTATATGGAAAACTCGTTTAGAAATACTGGTTACTATTATGTTATTGTATAGTGGTTATACGCTCGATAATATGCATTGCTCCATTGCTGTATTCATCGTGGCAAGAGAATAAATTTTCGGCGTGAGTACCAACCAACCATCCACGATCCGTGGTGCGAATGTGTTTGGTTTTCCGGAATTAGTATACTAGTATATCGTGCTGAAATTAGCGATTTGATTTTATCATTCGAGCGCACAAAACCGGTAGCACCATGCACGGCTTCCGTGTTTCGCTCTATTTACATACGTTTATCGGAAACGCGATCTCAAAATGTGGATCTGAACCATCTGGCTACGTTAAAATCATAGAAAGAATAGTATATTTTTTAGAGAGCTTTAAAAAACTTTTGTTAGAACAAAAATTGTACGAATTAAATCCATATATTGTATCGCATGTGTAATTTTCAACATTTTTTTTTTACAGTTGTGTATAAAAATTTAAATTAAAAAATGAAGGTTTCGATCTTGGTAGATTTTAAAAAGTTTTTCCCATTTATTGCAATGAGGATAACAGTTTTTAACGAAAACGGAAAACAAGAAAACTTGTGTCAGAGCATATTTCAGATCGCACGATATACACAACCTTTATTATTTGCGTGAAGGCAATAGAAGACAAAGTTAGTGGAAATAAAAGAATAAACTCTGGTCAGAACAACGGCATTGCTGGAAACGATCTTTCACATTCAAGTAGCACGTACTGTACGTCCCGGATAACAAATGGTCTTTCTCATGTATGTATTTCTCATGTTTGTAAGGTACTAGAAAGAAATGCCTGTTGTAGTTTCAGGATGTACATATATTATTTGAGACCTTCCGGAAATAATACTTTTACTTATAGCGTCAAGAAAATCAGGATCCTCTTTCTATTGTATATTATATTAATCAATTATTAACCGTTAACACTAAATGGCACTGAATGAATCACTAGTAAGAATCTTTCTACATACATATGCATAATTACCTTCTCAAATATTTTCAGGAATTTTTACCATGCGTCCAATTATGAAACAAATTTAATGAAATTTCAGAGCTTGATATAATTAACATTCCAGATTTTCAGGGCTTCAGAGCAAAGAAAATTATGAGGAAATCTTAACCGTATCAGATTCCTATTTTGCTCTTTGCGCATTACACTTACTATGTTAATTTCTTATTATGATTTATATATTAGGTTAATAAATGTCTGTGATTACAATTTTCGTAATCTTTTCATACTATTCCTTAAGGTATCCACCATTTTTATCATCCCACTTACCCTCCCATTATATTCTTAATAATGATTTTCCTAAATATTCGTTTATGCATTTTCAGTATTTTCAGTTTAAGAATAAGAACGATTATATTCGTTTCTGCTAGGATATGTAACTAGGACAGAAATATGAATGATGGTCACTCGTAGCCTACTTGAAATAGACTAGTTCATTTTAAATTGCCTTGATAATAATTATTATAATACTCTAACTGAAGCTTGCTACGTAAAATACGTAACGGAGGCCCGGTTTCTAATCTCCAGAAATTTAGTACCTATGTATGTACGCAGAGTACAGAGGACCCACGGAATATCGTAGACTTTTATGAAGAAGTGGTGCATACATACATAGTAATTTAGATGGGTTGAGTCTTCTATGAAACACCAAAGTGTTAAGGACTAGGACTCAGCGATTGCAGGTACGTACTTCAGATGCGTTAAAACAGGAATGAAGGCATTTCGTAAATTTGCAATCTTAAAACATTGATTAGCTAATAACATTATTTCAATTAGGAAATAAGAATTTATAAACTTTTTCTAATAATAAAATATTAGAAATCTAATTCTAATCTAAAAAAAATTCAACATAATACAAAAACCATTATTGTTGAAGAAATAATATATGAACATTTTCGACTGACTTTCCTGAGAACAGTCGCCAGTTATTTTTTTCTGGACTACTGCAATAACTTGAGCCTCGTTTCGTAGTATTTTTCATCCGCCTCCTTGGCCCTACCTGTCGGTCTGGCCGACACCCTGCCAGTGGCAATGCGAAGCCTGTGGCTGATTTCAAAATTTTACTTGTTAATTCGTATAGGACAAATTATCATTTCCATTTTCTCTTCCTCCTCTATAGCACACTAACCTTTTACTTCACCCTTCACTCTTACATGCTCCCCTTCCCTTTTCTTCCCTTTCCCTTAACCGTAGAGCATACCCTGCTAGTGCTCGTGTCTCTTTCTATCTCTTGCAATAAAGGAACTCGTGAGTAAAGTCGTGAACAAAATGTATGCGCATATATCCGCGCGGGTAAATATTTCGGGTACCTTTGCCCAAATGAATGTGTGGAATGACAAATGATTTTCACCTCGCCGAAATATACCACATTACTTTATAATATAAATATGAAGAGTAACTCATAAATGTGAATAGATACATTTGAAGGGAAATCATCCTTAAGGTAGATTCATTTTGTTTTTACTTTTCATTGAGTCTTTAAAATTAAGGATCAAGAGAAGATCCACATTTGGCCTTTCCTGGCAGACGGGTGTGCAACCACTTTAACCGCTGCTCTATCCGGATCCATCAACCAAACTATTCGCTAATGCCTAGTTTTGCTAATGAGATGGAGCGGTACTCGAAACTCACGATACTCTTTTTACCTAGAGCACCTAACTAAAGAATATTATATTTTTCTATTTAACCAAGAATAAACCGCTGATTTTGCTAATTATTTTTTTATTCAATACAGTTTTCTAACTACTTCAATTACTTCTAATCAAATGTCAATGATAGCCTTTTTTACGATTGTTTTTACTTGCGATCGCGTAATCCACGACAGCCATCTAAAATAAGAAAATTTCATGAAGAAGCAAGGAAAGCACTGAGTATAATATGCTGGTTGAAATAAAGAAATACAAATACGAAAAGTTATAATTCAGTTTGAGGAAACATTCGCATACAAATGGCGTAAAACGGCAGGAAAATGAAATAAGATAGATTGGCACTGGAAACGAATGGAGTGAAAGCGTGAAGCATGAGAGAGAGAGAGAGAGAGGGGGGGAAGGTGTCTGGGTAAACCACTGACGGGGCGAGAGAGCGTAGGATGTTATACATAGTGAGTACTGAGTGTAGTCAGGAGTCGATTTTGATTAACCGGAGGATAATTTATTAACCACTGTGACCACATATATACAAAACAGTGTATAAGAAATAGTACGCAAACACAGATTTCCCTTATTGACTCAATGTTCACATCTATTACTTAGAATCATTCCGTGGAAGGGGTACAAGCTTATCAAGTATTCCTCTTTCCCTGTGCCCTTCTAAGTGACAGCTTCTCAGACCTCAAAGACGCGTATCCTTGTAAAATTATTACCTCGAGTGACTGAGCTCATATCAAGCAAAACAAGAGAAAATAACGTAAAGCAACGTTAGTCAAAGCAACATATGATACGATACAGTATAGTAAAGTAAGGTAAGGTAAGGTAAGGCATGGTGAGAGAAAGTAAGGCAAGGTTGAGGTGGATGGGAGCAAGCAGATATAGGGCTGTGTTGGCAGGTGGATTGTAGAGCAAAGGGATGAACGGAAGGGCAAGAGGTACCGGGCGAACGAGAGCGTGCAAAGTGAGAAGTCGACGGGAAATAAACGAGGTGTGGTAAACTGGACCGAGGCTCTTGATCCCAGAATGCGCCACAATAGAACGCCGACAACGGTTTTGCATATGAAAGAGGGTTGAGAATGGGGGCCGGGAGAGATAGGTACACGTAGTCTGATATTATATCGACCTAGGATCCCCCAGCCCATCAGCTATTTTACCTCTTTCATCTTTTTCTCTCTTTCTCACAATTTCGACTTCGCTAAAACCCTTTTCTCACCCGCTCACCGGTTTGCCACTCACCATTCACCGTTCACCACTTGATATTCACCATTCGCTATACGGCATTCGCCAGTCGCCGCGTCTACTATCCGCTATTCGTGGCTCTTCTCTCTTTTTTCTCCCCCCCCCCCCCCCCCCCCCCCCGAAAGCTGTACCAACATGGGGGGCCATAAGTTCGGAGGGTTCAAGGAGAACCCTATTAGATGAAAACCACCGTGCACTCAAGATAAAGTGCCTCTGGTATAGCCCACTTTTTAAGTCGTTAATTTACTTCTACCCTCTTACGCACACTTTCGCACTATGTAGTCTCTTCCAATCTATGCATACGTCTGGGTCTGCATATCGCATTCTGAATTTGCATTCCTCCGTGGAATGCATCTGAGCCTTGATCTGCAGCATAGCCCAGTGTAACTCGCTTTATCCTGTATTTCATTCCCGACTTGCTCATCCCTGTAATTTTAGGATAATGGAATTGTTCCTTCTCCTTTTTGTATAGTCACGATACTCACTCATTTCTTTTTTTTTTTTTAGTACAGATTTGTCAATTCCGTTATTCTGTTATTTCACATAATAATACTTTTACTTACGTGAAATGTGCTTACTTAATTCCACTATTGAATACATGCACTTGCATCGGTTAGTTGGTAAAACCACAATGAATGGTATTGACTTCAAATAGACATTCCATGAGAGTGGCAATCACAAAAGCAAAGAATTTAAACTTCACGTAGCATACCCAATTAAATCTCCTCCCCGCGAATATTGAGTTTGGTGCCGTGCTGATCGGCATTTATTAGCGCCACGTCTCCGAAGTTATTGATTTTTAGAGACACTTGGCTCGCGAGAAATTTGTGCGTTGTACGATGTTACACGCCAAAGGGATTGAAAGGATTGAAAGGATAAAGCGTCCACGGCTTTAGAATCGGTTCTCCCTCTTCATGGAAAACACAGGTCGAACTATATTTTACTTGGATCAAGAAGTCTTTTTATAATGATCATTAAAGGTCCATTAATTTGTTATTTTACAAAAGTTTTTATTATCTAAACGTTTCTAATATTCAACTTTAAAACATTGGTGTTGCGTGACATTTTTCCATTACATGAAACTATGTCACGTTTGATAAATTAAGAAAGAAGCATTTTCCCAAAAACCAAAGATTCCGTTTTTAAGATCTTCGAAACATTAATCTTTAATAGAATTTGTAATTTGGTAGTAATATGCAAATCTTGAAACCTAGTATTATGCAATAAATTACCGTTTCTCATATAAGATATAACCATAATTTAAGTCGTTTGATTATTCGAAAATATCGATTATCCGATTTTTCTGTTCCCAATTAGTTCGGATAATTAAGGTCATACTGTACCTGAAATTATCGTAACTCTGCAGCCAGTTTTTCAATGGAATTATTGATAACACGTAACAAGACTGTTTATCATCATTTTTGCACGGATTCTATTGAGAAATTACAGGACTTTTTAACAATTACAATATACAAATCAGACGATTCTTTTTTAAATTAATTAAACTAATTACCTCTAATATCGTACAACACGTTACGTCAAATCGTCATTTAACATACTATGTTAACTCCATCCTTGATCAATATAAAGTTTCTTTGAAAGTTATTACTAGCTGTCTGCTCGTTACAGTCAATTACGGCTCAAAATGGCATCCCTCTTTCGCAAGATATTCCCCTACTGCTGTTTCAAACCCTCAGTATAGTATTGAAATGCTAAACCGTATCTTAACACTTTAAACGAGGGAGACCCTCTACTGATCCACCGCAAATAGGGAAAGACCGTGTGATATGGGAGACGGCCGAGAATAAGAGAGATAGAGTGCGTAGGACGAAAGAAAGAGACCGTTGCAGTATAATAGAATCAAACCCATAACGGATTGTATTGATTGCAACTGCAATACCGGCATACTTATCGGTTAAGTACTTACATCCGCTATTGATAGGTGTATTTTGTAAAAGGTTCTATATTCGTGTCTACTTTCGAATGGCAATACATTTGTATCACTGTTCCATCCCGATACTCTTTTCCTTATATACATAATAAAATTATTTTACTAGAAAAGTAAATACAAATAACACTATAAATATATTTCCAATTTGTTCAATGAAAAGTAATAAAACTCTCCTGAATAAGAATATTATTATTAGTAATAAAGTAAATTGCCGACAGTTTCTCAAGTAGATACAATAGACTGATGTTCGTTGAACTTTTCAGTCATCTCAGGAGCGTATTCCCGTGTCATAGTGACCGTATCTAACAGTAATAAAACTCAATATCAGTTGCCATTCCCCAGCAGACGTCGTAAACAGCTAATCTGTTTACTCGGAAAATCATAAAAAGCGTGTCAAAACCCGCTCTTTGGAGCTTACGAGGACAGAGAGTCAAACGTATTCTTGAAACCAGTGATGCAAACAATGGAAATACTGCTGCATTCGCTCGAAACACTGCACAGCATCTTTCACTTACACACTGACATTCGGTTTTCTTTACTCGCATATTTTAGGGAGCAAGTTTCGGTATTCTGCTTTGGATGTGGTGAACGTTTTCCAAAGATCAGTGGTATTTTAGTCGGGGATACGCTCCTGGAGTGACTGAAAGAGTTCAACGGATAACGATCTGTCATATCGACTATGGGAAAATACAATCAGCAATTTATCGGCAAAGATAAGGAAGATGCCTGAATTTTTATCCTCGTAGAATGAAACAAATACGTTTTATACGATTATTCGTATCGCGAACTGGGTTGTTTCTAATTGTAAGTTTATACTGCGACCAGTCACCTAGATGACGAAACCCTCTGAAATCTACTGAGAATATGATTGTACGTTTAAATGTCTGATCCTGTCAAAACCTGGTGTTTATAGTGAAGCGGCCTGAAATCCGTTCAGTAGGTCGAAATCGTTACGACCTGTCGCTGCCAATCATGTAGGTGACAGAGCGGTCCAAAATCCCACGATTGGTTTGAGAGCAGTAAAATCAATCAACAAGATACTGGGACCAGTTGCTACCAATTACCTAAGTAACGAAGCAGCCTGAAACCCTCTCATGGTTTCTTGTTTCTTCTGCTTATCTTCTGATATTGTATAAACTTACCTTGTTCAAAGTCACGAAGTAAATGATACATGATCTCTATTGATCTAATAAAGACCCAATAGTTGGAACAAGAGTAAGGGTCCAAAATATTTCGAAGAAAAACATTGTCGTTATATTCTAATACTAAGTTTCTTTGTATATCTACCTATCTTCAAGAATATTGTTGAGTGCTTAACTTGGTCAACTTTTATGATCGAGATTCTGAAGAATAGATTCTAAGCAGGTCACAAGCTTCAGATCACGATAAGTTACATACAACGGTCTCTTAACACAATGCATAGTACTGTAACTGGTGGAATGAAAATCCTAACCAGTGTTTCAACTATCTTTAGGTTTGAAACACACAGGCCGACTGTGATAGAGCGAAGCAATCTCAGAATCAATGATCATAGAGTATGCCCTGCTCGTAGTCCTTTGACGTCAATGTGCGTATACCTTTGAACTACCAGTTGCCGTGTATCGATCTATAACAGCTCACGTGTGTACCTGGAATTGGTAGCCACTATCTCTAAATGAGACGGCCTAGCGTAACACTTACTTTCGAAAAATGAATCAAATGAATTGTTTCTAATCGGATTATTTTTTGACGAAATCAAAATTGGCGATTCACGATTCAAATTAACGCGAATAATATGTATATGTTTTACTTTCTGTTTTATTGCCTTTACTAAACAATACGTATACAATGCACACGCGAATAAGGAGCATCCCCTGATGTAAGAGGCATGTTCACTTGCAGTCACCACTTGCTCTTCTGACACTTATTGCGCGGGTTACTGTCTAGTCCTATGTAAACACGTCTGAGGACATGTTGGCCAATCCAATAGCCCAGCTAAACCACCACCTTGGACACTTTAGCTTCTTGTGAGCATCCAGGTCTCGATTCGATAGGGGCATTCTTGTGTGTGTTTTTTTTGCCAGCAAATATTGCGGAATTATCGTGAGTGGACGAGGGTGAAAATTGTTTTCCGCAGCTTCGTCATTTTACCCGTAACTTATTTTTCAACTGTATAAACTTGTCGGTTTTCTGTTAAGTACTTCGGGCATTATTACATTCGGACATGTTCATACTATTTATTATTAATACAATACGCTTTTGGGTTATTGTATGTATAAATTAATTTAGATCCTGTATTACTTTTCAATTGTATTAACTTGAATGATACATTCACAGTGATTCGAAATCATAAAGTGAATACGCTATTCAAACTCAATCCTATTCTTGTTATTGGAGTTGGTAAACAAATAGAGCTGACATGCTCATTAACATATTTACACTCCATTGATACTAATTGTAAGCCGACTCTATATCGGAAACCATTCTGCATTAATGGTATTCCTGGTGATTGCAGATACTGTTTCACTATAACTATTTCTAGGTATCGGTTGAAACCTATAAAAATAGAAACTGTATAGATTTCCATTCCCGCAAGGATCACGTCGAGAAAGTAAGTAACTCCGAAACGACTGGACGATTAATTATACCGACGAACGACTGAGAGCAAGGGAACTGCATAAAAGAGAGGGAAGAGTAAGTGTGACCTAAGTGTTTTAAAGCAGCGAGCATTTTTCGGTACGCGACTTTTCGAGTGAACAGAACCCGAGTCCCAACACTGTACGGTGTGACTCGGCACAGAGCGACACGACGCGACACGGTGCGGCGTTGAACGCTACAGAGCTGTGCGTTGTGGTTCTTCAACCCCGTTGTGGAGGGGATGACTCGTTTTTAGGCTCGCGACAGAAGGCGAAGAGCGGCTAAAAGGAGAAAGGATGGGACTTTACCATCCCGTATAATGTATTATAAGTGGGGGCACTTACAAGCCCGTCGCTACCAAACACTCCACTACCCTTACTTCTCTAACCCACCCCGATTGCCCACTACCGTCGCCGTCATCGTCGCCGCTCCTACCTCACTACCGTCTCACTCCCTAGTACCTCATACCACTGACTCTTCAACCCTACTGTACCCCCTATCCCATCGTCATGCCTGTCGTCACCAACGCTCCTCAGCCTCGCTTTTGCCTCTTCCAACCCTTCTACCCTACGTCACTCAGCCACTACGGACCGATCGCTTGTTCATTCTCGTCTTTCACTTACTCTGTCGCTCTCCTTCCTTTCTTTCACTTCGTTTTCGCCCTCATCAACCCAACCACACAACTACTACCACCCTTCCCAACATCCAATGCCACGGTTACCGTACTATATAGACTCTACATCCTGGGCACGCTACATCGAAGCCTTCGATAAGGACGCTTGCCTCCTCTCTTACCTCTTTTATAGATAGCTTTTTTCGGAACGACATCGAGTCAAATAATCGGTAAGCCGAGATCTTCCCCCAATTACTATCAATAGCATACGTCAAAAATTCATAATCTAAGAACTCCTTACCATGCTACGTTCTATTGAATTTTTTGGCACGATCCAATGAGCCTTTAAGAGATTACATAAAAAGGAATCTATCGGCTACGATCGATACTGTCAAGTAGCCTTAGGGGTGAGATGCAAACTTTTTACACGCATCCTTTGGTGGCGATTATTAAAAAACTTTGTTCGGGAACTAAAGCTGCATCGATTGCCCCTGCCTATTCAGAATCGCTATCGATAATGTAAATGTAGAACAAACAAGTCCTTTTAGAATGACACGTAATCTACTACATGCATTGCCCGCGTACTATGCATCGTGTGCCAGTTTTTTGTGTATCTTGTGGCTGGAAATTCTGCATGGAAAAGAGCACTTCAAATGAGAACTCAAGCTTATCGAGAGCTGAAAAAGTGTGTCTTCGAATGTTTACGCGTGCACATTCTTCTCATTCCAATACAATTTAGCATTTACACTAATGAACTTTCAAAAGTTAGTTATTAGGATAGAAATATTCGAAACTGATTCTTCATACGTAACTATCCAAAAACAAAAACAATAATCGTCCGTATGTTACTAGATGAAATTTGAGAGAAGAGAACGATAAATTTGATTTATCCAAAATCTAAACCTTTCACCTAACAACATTAGAATGGGGTGTGCGGCCATGTGCCGAAAAAAAGACAGAGAGAAATTTCTGTAAGCGACACGCACGTCACCTTTGTCGCGACTCGTAACGTTGCACTGAAACTAACGAGTAGTCACTGAGACATGCATATGCCAGCCAATGCACAATTATTCGTTTGCATGCGAATCTGAAAATATCGCACTGTTGATGTACATGTATGCTTGTTTGTAAATTCACAATAACCATGAGTCATCGCACTTTTTCATATATTACAGCGAATAATTAGTATTGTTTTTTTTTTTGCTAACTACGGGTCACATCTAAACAATACGCGTAGATCGCGATCGATAATAGCGTGTCTATTAATCAATAAATTTTAGCAAAAACTATCGTTGTTTAAAAGTTTTCGACGCTCAAGAAATTAATATTCGTCTTAGAGATACTTAATTGAGATTGCTATTGTCATGTCAACAACATCGTATGAGACACATATGTTTCACGGTATCGGTTTAAGATTGGCTTGTGCTCTGCATCGATACACTTCGATACAGAATGATCGACGCGATATAGTTACGCGCGACCGAGAAATATTGGGAAAACGGGCTTGATATTTGTACGAAGCATCTGCGAGTCTGAAAATAACCCTGTATACTAAGAAATGGGTTTGTGAGATTAGGTGGCATGGATCAAGGCGGACACAAAAGCCATTCTCGCAATTCACGAGCACGTGATCACTAACAATGCACGGCTGTCAGTGACCCACAGTGACTACAATACATGGACGTTGAACATACGAGCAGTGCGACAAGAGGATCGTGGGGTTTACATGTGTCAAGTTAACACAGACCCTATGAAAAGTCAGGTAGGTAATTTTTATTTTATTTTTTCACATTTATATGCATAATTAACATATTCGAGTGTACCATAAATACTATTCTACTATTCTTACCTAGAATTACACAATAAATTATTATCATGCACAATTACTATATCACATTAGTCATGCTTCCCTGAATGTTCCTCAAGTAAGCTTTGCATGGTATGACTATATTCTTTACTTCTATCGAAAAGTTTTTCTGATCAGGAGAAAATACTATATTCGTAAGTTAAGGTTGCTGCGGTATGTGCACTGTAAAGCATCGAAATTCATTATTAAATTTACCTGAGATCGGATTTCAATTGTTCCACACTGAGGAATTTATTTTTAAATAATTTTGGGAAGTGTCAGCAAATTGGACAAAAATTTCTGTTCTTTATTATACGGGATATTATAATTACACAGGAAGATTTAAAACAAGCAAACACATATTCTTGTACTCAAATACTGTACTTATACAGGGTAGAAAGTAACAAACACGAGAAAATAAACGATGTGATTCTATAGTCATAGATAAAATTAAAATCAAAAATAGCAATTTGGCGATATCGGCTTTTTTAAAGAGTTATATTATATACAATATACATATTATGTATAGAAATTGTATGCATACATGTTGGTATGCGTATGTATTGCGTATGTTACAGAGTGCATTCCTCGATGTGGTGATACCACCGGATATTATCTTCGAGGAAACGTCAAATGACTTGATGGTACCTGAAGGTGGATCCGCGAAGTTGGTCTGCAAAGCACGTGGCTTGCCAAAGCCAGAAATTACGTGGAAACGGGAGGATGGCGCAGAAATTATCTCTCGCGATGTCCTTGCCGGCGGAAAAACAAAAAGTAAGATTTTATTCTTAGATTTAACTATACCTGACGTTTAATTAAATCTGTGTGCATTCTACTGTCTGTTCGGTTTTTATATTTCTACGTGACTACATACAAGAGTTCTACTTATGTTTGTTTGCACATAAACTAGTAAGCTTATTAGCAGTAAAATTACTCAAATTTTGTAAAATATGAACTCGATTCCAATGATGGTTTTTTACAATTGAAATTGATGAACTGAGATAGAGAGAAAAACTCACTAAATGTTTTCTTATTGTTCAAGAAGTTTGTTTCAAAGACGTAACAGATTTTATTAGAATGATCCTTTTTTATTTGCCCCTTCTCACACGGGTTTTCATCGCGTTCAGAATTTCCAATAAAAGTGATCGCGAGCATGAAGCAAACCGTGACCAAACGAAACTTTGTGAAAAATTGAATAGTAGAAGAGAAGCGGAAGGAGTAAGCTACCGATTGCTACTGTAGTTTCCAAGCACGTTTGGGCTAGGGACAAATTTCGAAGGAATCAGTAGTTCGAGAACTCAGATGAATTTTGTCATAAGATTGTTCTTCGCAATGTCAGCTTAGGAACTTATTTATTTGGCTCATATGAATACTTGTTGTTACCAAACTGTAATAGAGCTTGGGATTAAATAGATGATAAAAGTTCAGATAAACTGGTGTCCGAAAATGCTTTTAAAAATATTCATAATTTATTGTGGCAATAAATACAGTTTACCTAAATATAATAAGAACTGTCAAAAAAGATGAAGAATAGTAAAGCTTCTTGTTGTCACCGAAGCTGTATATGTATTAAAGTGATTTGACCATCGCTTTGGTATCAATGGAACGTTATTCCGTAAAGCACATTCCACAGGCATTGTACTCAAGGTCCAAGCTAGCAACTACAGTTCTGACCGGTCGTTAGTCGCTCACTGAGCCGAACATTTCAGAAATCACACTCACATACAATATCCATAACATCAGATATACACAAGTCGTGTGTAAAATTTTAATTTCACAGAGTATCTTTGTGATTGCAAAAAGTTGAAAAGTTTAATTACTTCTAAAAGGTTGCATACATATTTTTCAAGCATGCGGTTTACACAATTGTAAAGCTCCAAGCTTCCAGTTTAATTAAAACAACAATTAGGTTACCATAATTGTTTTCACACTGTTGCAACAATTTGGCTGACAAATAAGCTGCTGGTATTAAAATTTTAGCACTAGGGAAATATTAATAAAAAATAGTACTTTTCAATCTCTTTAACGTGATTGATATTTACATGAAAAATCTGTAGATAGAAAATTGTCTCTGACACAAGTTTTTTTTTCTGTATTACAGCTGCGAGTGTAGAAGGAGAAACGCTGACTCTGTCGAAAGTAACGAGAAGCGAGATGGGTAGTTACCTATGCATTGCTAGTAACGGAATACCACCATCAGTCAGCAAACGGATGATGCTGCATGTGCACTGTGAGTACTCCCAAATACCCTTTCCCTAAGTGCCTCCGGGGAACCTATCTACAGAAGATTATCTCCTCATTCGTGCACTACGTCCTGCTGATTCCATCTTCCGTGTCTTATAAATTTCTAGCCTTTCAAGAAGGTAATACATAAGGATTACTTATAGAATTATTTTTCTCAAGAATATTATCCATTTAAATTTAATATGTATTTTCTCAAATGATCAATTGAGGTATCATAATAATTCATCGTTTTGAGCATCTTCTACAGTTCGATCCCGAGCCCTTGTCGCCAATTTAAATTCTCAGGGTCACTATCGTGCTCTCGCTGACACATCGACGTTGGAGTATCACCCTACCCTTCTTCTTCGATTGGAATTTTACCATCTCGTTCTAATTAAGCGCCGGTGTCTAGTCTTTCGAACATCGGCATAGCTCGATCCGAATAGTTCTAGGGTCCGTGCAGAATCATTTATAGAATGTGTGAATTTAAAGCACATTCAATAAAATTTAATTATTCTACCAAATGTCCTTGTCCAAGGGGAGATACAAGATTCTCGGTATCCGCGTAAGTCAGCGTGGTACCCGTGCGAATTGTGAGCGAAAAAATGAAAGAATACTAATAAAATGGAACACTTAATTTAGATTATTCATTCGGATTATTATCTCCTTTACTTTTTACAAATAGGATACTACTCCGTTTCTTGAACATTTACATAAGTCGAGGGATAAATCATATCTCTAATTATTTATGTAGTATCTTAACGTATATTGTTTCTACAATTCGTCAATTATTTTATTTAAGTACTTTTAGCTGTAGTGAAAATTTTCATCGTTCCTCTCGCTGGAGACGACAGCATTCAACTCATACAGACCTATTCTAGCGTTACAGGTTCCCCTCTTGCAGCATGGTACTGAACATTGAGCGAATATATATCGTCTCGAGTGTAATTTTATTATCCTTTTTTTTTCTCCTGGTATCTTCTTTGCGCGAGGGTTGCGTCCACTTGCTCGCCTTAAGGTCGCTTAGTTTCAATGCGAAGCAGGCTTCCATACGCATAAATACACGCAAATGTATACCAATACAGCTACGCGTAGGATCTCCCTCTTGCTAGGGTTGTATTTTACTTACACTCTTCTTTCGTTCTCTTTATCGCTTTGCAGTCTTCTCACCAGCAAGCATCGTCTTCGTTCCGTTCATGAGCATGTTCATCCTTCAACCAGTCTCCCAGTTTCAACTACCACCGTTCTCAACTTCTCGCACCACCTTACCGCTGCCACGTGCATCTCATCCTTCCCTCTTCTCCCCGCTCCATTTCCAGAGCTACGTCGGCCTCCACCCACACCAGGCACCCTCGCGCTTCGGAACATTGCCGCTGCGTTCTTTCTCTTAGCGGCGAGCTTCTTTTCTCCTCTTTCCTAATGCGGAGCTGAGTTTCCTTTTATCACGGTGAAATTATGCAAAGTACGAGACGATGGCTATCTTCATAGCACGCCTTAGCCTGGCGCGGTTCGTGCTGTTGCTTTTGCATTCGTTATGCCCACGAAACTGTGTACATTCAATTAAAGCAGGACGTTTTTGAGAGTGCATCGCACGGACAGTACCGCGTTCGTGGTTTCCCTCACTCGTTTACATTCACGATACTAAGGAAAGAATGTTTTTTAAGTACATCCAACGAATATACCGTACAATCAAATGTTGCTTTTCGTAAAAATACAACGTGTAGAACGTCATTGAACAACGCAATATCAACTATATCACCTGTGTCTAGCATATAGATATGTTAAGAACTTCGTTAGATACAAATGAGAGATACAGATTGTATCTTCCTTTTTGCAATAATGCAATTGTAGTACATTCTAATGTATAGTTCTCATATATTTCAGTTCATCCTATGGTACAAGTGCCGAATCAACTCGTTGGTGCACCAGCAGGAACCAACGTAACTCTGGTTTGTCAAGTGGAAGCGTCACCAAGAGCTATTAATTACTGGACACGCGAATCAGGTAAAATTTTGCTAATTAGACAAACCTTGGTCTAGCCTTTCCTGTTACATTTTCCGCTTATCCATAATTTTATTACAACCTTATAACTATAGACTAGAGTTTTCATATTTGAATCTCGTGTAGGTTTCTTTCTTACCTTTATCGGTAACTTACCGACAGTTTCAATCGTATCCCATATGGTAAACCGTTTCAGTCAACTCAGGAGCGTATCATTGTGGCGTGCTAACAGTATCGAATGGCTACCAAAGTCTATATCAGTACAATGTAATTGTACTTCGGCAGACGTCGTACAACATCTAATCTGCTCACTCGCATAAATCCAAGAGAGTATGTCAAAATGCGAGGTTTAAAATTTGTGAGTAAAAATAATGTCTTCTTGAAGCGGACGATACACACAACTGAAATATTGCTGCACTCCCTCAAAGCACTATAACAGCACCTTTTACTTGCACGCTGCTCATTTAAAAATTACAAAGTACACGCTTACGCGTAAAACCGTATGCGCAACCAAATTAGCACGACTTATTTCATGCAACATTGCACTGATGAGTTACAATGTAATTTCCGGTCATCGAAAGAACGTAACTACAAAGAACAGAAATCTCTCTCGGGATTGGACAAACTCAATCGAGAGAAAAAGTTCAGCTTTGGATAGTGACGGGCTCTGTTTAGTAAGATTTAGCAACTTGAAACTGTGATGAACATTGGTCAAAGTGCAGCTCACTGAATTTTTCTTCTTAATTGGATTCTGCCAATCCTGAGAAAAGTTTCGAACTCTATGAAAGACTAGCGAGCTAGCAAAAGATGCTGAACAGTGCGATGAGCAAATACGGCAATGCTTCGGCTCGAAGAAAATACTCGACCCTTTTTACTCACAAATCTCAAAGGGCGAGTTTTGACACGCTCTTTTGGGTTTTGCGAGTGAACAGGTTAGATGTTGTACCACGTCTGCCGAAAAACTGCCACTAATATTGTCTTTGATAGTATCGAATACTGTCAGTATGACGTAGTGATACGCTCCTGGGCTGACCCAAAAAATTCAACAAACAACAGAATCTGTCGGTAATTTACCAACAAGGGTAAGAAAGGTACCTCAATATTTCTCCTGTTTTAAGCATTAGTATCGCGTAAAATATAAAATAAGGTAATACGAAATAAACATCATTTGGACTAAAACAGAATACAGCAAGTGCATTATGTATCTCATATACAGACATCGTGTATGAAAATTCAAAATAGGCTACTTGCCCAACAATCTTCGTGTCAAGGATAAGGCCATCCGTCGTTAATAATTTTGGCTCCCGCGCTCGATGGGGTCCAAGATCGGTTCTCGTTGTTCATGGGGCAGTCTATTCCACAATCAGCCATCGTACACTTCTCGATGGCTTGGTTGCTGCTTCTTGTGGCCCAAGACTCCCTCGATGGTCTTGTGTTAATGCTGTCTCTTTGCCCAGCTCGGTGTTCGGTGGCAACTTCCCTTCTCCTCCCTGGTTAAGCTGGGTCCTTCTGGCTCTGGTCTTCACTCCTGACTACCCGTCTGGATGATCAGTTCGGACGGACCTCCTGCTCGTCGTCGCGTACTCGTTTACTTTCGGTCGCCTTAAGCTTTCCCCTTTCCAACAGTTGTACAAAGTGGGAATGCTCACTATTAAAATACAAACAGAACATTCCAACAACTGAAACCCTATTAAGCTCAATGTGTCTATTTTTTTTTCTTCAAAGTGCATTTTTTTAATGGATATTTATGGCTTTATACGGTCCAGGATTTTATTGTTTGAACCTCCATTAGGCCATATTTGAATGCAAATATCTCGTTAACAAAGCCGCTGCCAGCAAATTGTTATACTTTATTTTAGTCTTCTCTGGGCCATAGAATTACCCCCTTGCGGGTTGCTAGTAGTAGCTTTCCATCCTTCGAAGCCCCTATCGATTGGTACCAACTACCAACTCTTGTTGCCTAAGTATATTTACAATTGTGTCGAACAAGTAGTTGTCGAACATAGTATTAAGCTGTGAACAAGATAACTAATATGTTGCTGTCGTTTAAGCTATAAAAATTGACATGCGACACGTTTTTTTCGTATAGTTAAAATGTTTCGGTATTTAAACTGGGCACCAGGTAGCATCATTTTCTTTAAATAGTGAGGTGACTTTATTGATACTTTGGTATTCCGTATTTTCCTCGTTTTCGTGATTATTCTTTGAGTTGACTCCGAGGTATATGTATACAGGGAAATATGTAGTACAACGAATACTTTTTAATTGATTTTCCTTTTCAGGGGACATGATTATTAGTAATAGTAAATACTCAATGTCAGAAGAAAAGGTGTCGGAATACAGCGTCCAAATGCGGTTGATTATAATGAATTTACAAAAGCAAGATCTCGGTGGCTACAAGTGCATTTCGAAGAATTCAATCGGCGACGCTGAGGGTAATATTCGTCTTTATGGTAAGTTTCAAATACGAATATATCGATCGATGGAACATATCCGATAGAATTGTACGGTTGTTGAAATATAAATTAATGGATTATAAGGGTCCATCTCATTATTTGAGCCAACAGTATATGCACAAACATCTATCAACAATTAATCTAACATAAATAGCCAATAAATATCAAGATCGTAAGTTCGTAGAGTATCTGTACGAAACGTTTTTCTGCTACCTTATGCATTCGAAGCAGGTTGGTACGAAGTTTGCTACAGGACAGGAAGACAAGGAGCCTGACCCTAAACTTGTACATAGTTCGGAGAGGAATGTGGAGACAATAGGGCAATATCTCAGAGAAAATGTAACAAAACCTGTTTAAAATGCCATAGTTAATTATGTTTTTTCTTGAACTTTCTAACTCATAAAAAGAGGACCCTTTCCATACCTTGATCCTCTTCAGCTTCAAATATAGGTTACCGATAAATACTTAGTCACAACTTTGCACATTGCTAAAGAAAAGTCATTTATACAGGGTGTTGTTTTGATATTGCGAATAATTTACTTGTTTCTGTCTTTAATGTAATGTTTTTTTTTTTTTAAGGTTGTATATGTTGTTTATGTTTTAATTCGATTTACAACATATATTAAAAAAAAGCGATTGTATATAAAATGATTGTAGGAAAGGATGAACTAGTAAATGGACAGGAGATGGGAGGACAGTGGCGAGATGTTGGCACATCACGTCAAGGGCTAAAAGCCCGTGAAACAATATCCAGCCAGGCTGTCTAACCACAATATCTCTCTTCCTTTCTCTGAATCCACCCTTTTTCCCGCTCACCCGCTCACCCGCTCACCCGCGCTTCCAAGCGGCCTGCCTGTCGTTTGCCGTGTCTGTGGCGAATCTCTCTTTTGACTTCTTCTGTTCCGTATTAGTTATCGTTTATCAGACTGGCCAGACAAAATGCGCCACAGGGAATTGGGTGAGCCATCTGTTGCCAGACATGATCGATAAAAGTCCGCCAAGTGCTATCAGTGCTAAACTGCTATTTCGACGAGCTGCCACACGTTCCAGCCGTTCTCTCTACCCTCCGTCGTTCTTCGTCGCCGTTCTGCTTATTTATCTTTTTCGCCGCGGCTCACTTTACTAGCTTCTTTTTCAACATGTTCGGCTTTTCGTTTCGCGAACCCACAACATCTGTTTCGCGGCAAACTACCTACTACGAACTCTAGTTTCTGCCTCCTCAAATTTTTTACCTCCTATTAATTTCGCTTTAGTGATTGCCATCTTACTCAGGTTCAATGTCAATCATGTACAATAGATTCGATTACACAATTATTGAAGGAATGATGTTTTTTTCTTTTACTTCTTACATTTGTTTCGATTATTGTACTGACAATTGAGGCGTACAATTGTACTGCGATTAATGCATCGTTGTTCCGTTGAGAGACTAAATCCGTGCCATTGGGCTTACAGATATGGAATTTCCAAAATATACAAAGAAGCCGGACGATCGAGGAAAGGATGAAGACATCCGTGAATCGTCGGTCAACGATCGTGATCATAGACTGAATCATGTCTATCAAGGGTCCCTGAGAGAAACAGGGTCTACTTTGGGACCAGTCCTCAATATTGACCGCGCAGCAGCATCAACATCCACCATACTTATAACTCCTATTATCGGGAGTATTCTATTATCAATTTACCACATTTTGCCACTTGTCAACATCTAATTCATCTGATCAACCTGATTTCGGGTGACTAGTCAATCTCCAACTTGTCCTGGTTAGAACAAATTATCATTATTATTATTAGCAAGTGTCTCGGCTTATACCGTGTAGTTTTCATATATTACTTGGGCTACAATACTCAATGTCTAAAATAATAATTCGGAAATGATGTTTACAAAATTCAATCAGACTTCGAGTATATTCGAATTCTATAAATGCTGATAATTTATCTGATGACTTATCAGAAATGAATTTTCTCGCAGAGAATATCTCTGACATGAAGATATACAATATACGTTCTCCGTCACACTTGTACAAATGTTTATCAGCTTGTGTGCTTTTTTAGAACGCTGATATAATGATAGATATTAGATATATAATATATATATATATATTATGAAGCGAATAATGCAATCGCTATGGTGTTCATCGTCTTTTAAAATAATCGGCGCGTTCGTTGGATTTCGAACATTTTACACTTGGAACAATTTATCCAAACACACTGCTTCTAATTGTTCAACGTAAAATTACCCTGCCTATCAACGAAGGATCCAAAGTCAACGAATAATAATCCTTTATTCGTAAGGTACAAACATCATTGGACTCCGAAAATATCATGTTTTCAGGAAATCAAAATACATAAACCTGGAATACTACTTTCTGGCATTACGAACTTTAAATTCTGTAGATCTGTTATTGATTTTTTCCATCGAGGTAAAGGATGCAATGCGGAATTTCGTTTAGATGTACACTGTTTCAACAAGGGGGATCGAATGAAACTCCGTAATTGGAGGAAGCAGTACTCGTATTGTATTTCCGTTAGATCGAGCCTAAAATTGAACTATTTTTATAAAAATTAATCCACGCTACCAGAAATTTGCACGCAATAATTGTTTTTGAACGTGTATCATTCAAAATTTTCTAAAATAACGTTCTTATGCGTAAACTGAATTTGAAAAATAATTGTTTTCAAAATTGAAGGAGGATACGAGATTATACAAGATAACAGTGTCAATTTCTTTCCTATAATGCTTTCCTAACATCTGTAATTGTCCTTTAAACACTAGCGCTTTGCACGAAGGAATATTAACAATATCCAACAGAGCAAGCAGTATCAATTAGCACATGTGTGTTACATTATAGCTAGACTTATCGAATTTGCTATAGAACAATGATAGTACCGCTCCTCATTAGTAGTGTAACATCGTCAGCCTAATTTTTTGTTAAACAGAACGCTTAACACGTGGGAAAATTCAAAACAAAGATTAACGCAGAATAGTATTTATCGTATTAACTGGCATTTTTTTTAATAAATTCAAGTAAGATTGCAATTATTATATTCAAACGCAAAATACATTTTTTACGTACATTTTCTTAACTGTTTTTAACTTTTATTCAAGATGAAATGTCGGAAATAAATTCTAATTATATTACGTAACGAAGGAGACATTTTTCTTAGAATTATTTTTGCTTGTACACAAGACATAAAATCGACGTACGGGGCTGCACAATAGATGAGATGAATAGCAGAAGATGCACTACGAGGTAGTTAGTATGTATGTACATCGCTAGAGTTATACCTCACCCATGTGCCTTTACATTGACAACCGACCCCTGCCGTATAGATTGCTTAGTTAATATGACGTTCGAATAATTAATAGGCTACGCAACCCTGAGTCATTCTATCAGGTAGATTAGATGCTATGCAAAATTAGAGAAGACCGTTAGTATTTAGTATACTAAGGTTGACAGAGTTAAACGTTATTTAAATGGTCCTATTGCATGCATGAGTTCTCTGTGTGATCTTCTAGAGAAAATTAATAGACATAGAATTTATCAAGAGAAATATCTTTCGCTCATATTTTCGTTGTCTTCTTCTTCGGATCCTAAACCCATCTCGAAAGAATTTAACGATAAAAATCAGATTTCAAATATTAATCGTACTTGCAACGTTACGATTATACTACAGTTCAATGTTATGATTATTGTACAATATAATCTTCCAAACCTGGTAAAGACTTGTTGAAGCCTATTAGAAATAGAGAACGTGTGAAACTAAATTACGAAAAAAATAGAATAATATTTCACAAGATTTTGCAAAAAACTTAGTTACCAGTCGTTATTGATGCGAGCAGCTATTCAACAATATTAATATTAAAGTATTCGGATTTATACGTGTAGCATTGTAAATATCAATGTGTATGTTCAACTTTGCAATTAATTTCTCCTATATGCATACTTTAATAAAATATAGGGAACTATTGTTCTTTTTCAAATAACATACGTAAGTAGACAGTTCCAGAGATAGAAATTAAAAGGGGTAAGTGGGGTAAATGTCTCAGGGCTCATCAGTATTCGTTACAAGCAAATACTTAACTTTACATTGAACATGCAGCTAACGTTCTTTGACACATTCCAGCTTGAGTGGGACTGAGTTGTAAATGAGAAAAAGTGAAAGTAAGCAAATAATTCATCCCAATTAAAAAAGAAGTGCCAAATTTAAGAATGTATTAATACCCATTAAGCGTTCGTTCCTTTTTAAACTGACAAACACATATAGCAAACTAGTTACTAGCAATTTTGATGTCTGCTACAGCGAATTGCAAAAAAAACAATAGATACTTATAGATAAACGGACTATTCAAAAGAAGTAAAAAACCGTGATTTCTTTTTGGAAGTCTATATTCCTGTTCTTTTAGTAACCATTATAAATATACATAGCATAAAAAAGATAGATGATTCCTTATATGCATCGTTAGCACTTTACTGATAATATTACTATCACCTCGAGTTAGTGCCTGAAACAGGTCCAAAGAAGGCCTTTCTTAATTTCCATGAAAGTGCGTTGTGCGGTGTAGATTTTCAAAACTTACATTACTATTATCAAATGGTAATGTGTGTGGAATCTTTAATCCGATTGACAGTCAATGTTACGTAGATTTATATCGATTACTGCTAGTAGAATAATTAATTGTGTTAACCCCACAGTACGTAAATTATTTACCAATTCAGCATATAAAAATACTATAATAACAATTTTTTACAGCTTAACTGAGAATTTTTCAATTTTTATGTAAGATCGCTATATAAAACGGAAACAGCCAAATACAAAACACCTACTTCGCACACGCAGGCACTCAAACACATAACATACATATCGGCATGTTGATATAGTAGTACATACATGTATAGATATGTGTACAGAATATATACAGGGTGTAAATTTACCTCAGATGTTTCTTTTGGGAGAAATTTACGCGGCAACAAAAACCTTAATCGCGTTAATAAAATCCTAAACGTAATATCTCTCCCCTCCCCCCCCCCCCTTGATTTTCTGTTTATTTTAAACTCTAGAATCCCACCTTTCTCCAAAAAATTACATGAGGCAGATTTACAACCGTAGGTACATATATACATAATACTAACATAATACTAACGCTAGTAAGAATAAGCGTGTGTATACAAAGAAGTGATCCGCAAATATTCTGATCTTGTAAAACTAATAGCTTGGCTGAAGAAATGTTGTGTTATTGTCTTGGAGATAAATTGACACTCCATTGGCACTTTAGCATAAAACATATCACTTATAAGCGGAATATCACTTATACGTGTACAATATTTAAAATGAGCCGTAAAAATATTACTAGGAATCTACATTTGATCTAGATTTGTTTAAAACGATTCCTTGTACCAATAGGGGTACCAGGTGTACAGATAACTGTACAGTTTATGATAACGATTTAAATAATTAAAATAGATTACACATAAGGTAGAATTACCTTATTAGTAATATCCATACATAAAGATTGAACTAAATCTATAAAAGGTCTGGTTGAAATTTGTAGTAAAATTTGTACTGTGACGAAACATTTCGAGTAAATAAATTCGTAAGAATTAATTAGAAATTCGAAAAGAATATATATGACGTTTGGTATTGTCCGATGCAAAATGTACATGTAGCTTATCAAAATTATCGTACAGCTATCAGTTATCATAGTAGAAGCTATCAAAATGTTAATCTTAGACCCTTGCAATTATGATATACGTATACATATATATATATGCATATTGTACATATTATGTGTATTATGTATGCCGCATCGTATAGAGTGTGAAAAGTTACAACTAGTTTAACTTTTAAGTACTAATTCTGTTGCTCAAAATGAGACGAAAATGAATTATAATATCTTTTGTTTTATCGATTATATTTCGACAACCAAAAAATCAATATGAACACACAGATTCCTGTTCAAGACGTGAACGATTTTAATTTCTTAAAGAACACTGATCCTCTTTACTCACAAAACTCAAAGGACAGGTTTTGTTGCACTATTTTTAATTTTGCGAGTAAGCAGGTCAGCTACTGTGTACCATTTGCCAACTGAAGAATATCTAACACTATCAAAAGCAGTGGTTGAAGATAATGTACTGAACAACAGTCAACGATTTATCGACATTCGCGAAAATCTGCCGACAAGTTACCTATGATGGTAAGAAAGAAAAACAAATCTAAAAACAAGTCTATTCAATCTATTTTCGTCTTATTTTTGAGCCAGAGATTTACCCTCTCGAATTTAAACGAGTTGTAACTTTTTACATTGTATACATATATAAACGAATAACAAAATTGATCAAAAAGTTAATTTAATGGAAGTTTCATCACATTAAAATTTATTACCAACAAAAGCTAGCTCTTTTATATCATGTAACTTTTGTTGAATAACGTTATCTTATAAACGTTATGATTGTAAAAACTTTCGGAGTGCTGTCCTAACTACGCTCCTACCCTAGGTCAATGATGTCAGATTACCTGAAAGCTTATGTAAAAATTCGTTGGATCCGGCTTATACTTTTTTAACGAAATATAATAAAAAATGCCTGATATTGTATAAAAAAATATTGTTCTTTATAAAACTTCACTTTCTTTCCATATTATCAAGAAGAGTTTCTTTATTTTATTTGAAAAGAATTCTAGATTACTAAATCCTTTTTTCGTACAGAATTCACCAATTCAAAAAACAAGTAAATTAACTTTATTTACTAGTTTTAAATTTTATCCGGTGATCGTTACGAAGGTGTACATCAGTTTGAAATAAAACAATTTCTCTCATATTGCAACTTTTCAACATGCAATGCACATATATAAACATTTCTAACTTTAAAAAGTTATGGTTGGTCGGAAAAATCATATCCTGAATTGAATATCGATTTCCCAATAATGTTTCCTATCCTCAATAAACTTTCTGCTCCCGACACAAAACTTTTACCTGAAAAATACGAATACGCCGGCATTCACTCCTAATTTTTTCTATTGTATTCTATTGATTTCTGAAATTGTACAATCCAAACGAGTCAATGGGAAAGTTGAAAATAAATATTTCGTTTTCAGAGTGTGAACGTCAATTCGCCTGACTGACGGGTATCATGCCAAAATCTGAGTTACTTTATAATGTCTTATGATGCATGATGCACCTCTTATATGATGCACTATGCGACATTACTAATGCAGCCTTAATGTCCCGCCACGGGCAGAATGGGAGAAGAAATGGATATGAGATTTAATTTTTCAACAAACCAATTCAGATAGGAGAAAACAGAAGCTGTCAAGGTGAACCAAGTCGCGTTGATCAACCTATTTCAAACGACTAGTACAATATTAATAGTATATATATATATATGTATATGTTATGTATAAATATATATAGATTATGTATAGCACTATGCATCTGCAGATTGGAGATATCTTTGTGCAGATTTGTATATCTATCTTGTATACGTGTTTGTGTATCTATTTAAATTTTATTTACAACTCTAGTGCGCAAGAAAAAGATAGAAAGATGGAATCTTTTTTTTATCGACAACTAGCTTGCTTAATAAAAAATCAATATAAGGCAATGGAAAACGTGTGTAAGTTCGAATTTACACGAACTCTTTGAAAATAAGTGCCATTTCATATAGTAGCAGTAGGGAAATACGTAGGAAAATTATGGAAAAACAATTTATCATTTTGTATGTTCTTAAAGCTGTCCCTTTGTATAATTCCAAAATATAAAACACAATAGTATATTCTTATCATTCTAATGGTAGAAATTTCAATCTTTATTAACTGTAGTACATCTTTTTATAAAACGCGTGCAATTTTCTAAATTATAACGTTAAAGAAGAGTCTACAGACAATGTGTGGTTGAAATATTTCTATCGTCGTCAACTGAAAGAAATACCGAGCGTAACAAAAATAACATCGCAATATTGCCCTCTTCAATTTTATATTATTTCTTTTATGCTCACATTGAAGATTTAAAGCAAAAGAAATAATGTGTTTTAATATAAACTTGGCATATCGTTAAAACATTTCAATTTTATCTTATCGTATGTTAAAGATTAACAAGATGATTCCAACAAGAATTTTGTATACGTATGTCCTTTGATTTGTAAGCCCAAGTCGAAAGGGTATCGATAAAGTATTATACATAGAATAGTTATATTATACAATAGATATGGTGCCGAAAATTCTTGTATATACTACTATTATTAACTTACAGTCGAGATGATAACACTTGTAGCAGCGACACAGAAGACATCAAATTGTTAGCCAGCTCCTGCTCACAACGTGTAGACAACCATATGTAAGTCATCATGTCAGTCAACATTATGTCTGTTCTTGTGTTATGTGGATCTTCAAATGTATTGCTGATATCCGATTATAAAATTAAACGTGAATGACCGCACATGATCTGACACTGCATGGGATCTGAATTGTTGCAGTTTTTTTTTTAGATCTACAGTACAACTCCTTGAGTATTAAACTTTGCATTTGTTTTTTTCTTGGACAGGTAATACGATTTTCGTGCAAACTAATACTTCCTTATAAAGTAGTTCATTACTATTCGATTAATTCGCAATGTCAATGCAGCATTAACGCATGGCTGCAATCATTCGGATCCATTCTAGTCAGAACAGTGATATTTAAATAAATATCGAAACATCTTTCGGTGAATTAAATAACATCAGGTTTAAAAATAATAAAAGAGAGGTTTAAGATGATTTCATTCTGTATAAAGTTGTCTGCATCTTATCTACAGCACATTAAAATGAAAGTGTCAACCAAGCTAGAAGAATTGTTATTATGAATGAATTTTCATTGGTCACATGTGCTAACTTTGGGGGTAGATACTTAAGGCTACTATTGTTGTAAATATGGTAACGTTTACAAAGAGAGCATAACAATTATTCATGTACTCGTGGTATGGTCACATTCTGTTTTCTAATTTATACATATACACATGTATTATCTATAAAATCTTAAGCTACAACAGAAATCCTCTTCTTACCGTGCTCGTAACTTTTGTTATATCCGACAAACCAACTGCGAGTGTTCGATGTAGATATTATATGATTTTGTACTGTAACGCTTTAGGTCAAAGTTAACAAAAATATTAAACATAAGAAAGTGTCCATAATACAATTATTTCTTAGATATTAATGTATGAAAACCGAGATAAGAACCCTTAGCCAGCGATATCTCAATAAACGCGAAAATATGAGATATGTGTACGTAAGTGCATACATGTACACAGCGTAATTTAAAAGTGGACAAAAGTAATAAAATGATCAAAAATTGTATTCGCAGGCCGATTTTTTGAGTTTCGTAATGCTCGAATACAAGGGCATTCTCATCTTTATCAACGTACATTTCTGTTATTTGTACTTTAAATAAATTATTTTTATTTCACTGATTCTATAATTCTTTCATCACATTATAGTTGACTAACCACAAGAAGTACGTGATTAAGGGTCAAACTTATATTCCGACGCATTGTAAGAAAACATAATTTAAGTCTCATATATTCTGATGAGACAAAAAATTGAATATTTTATAATAATATGTATATAACCATATGCACAATACAATTTAATACTCATAAAGTAGGTGAGGAAACTTTATATGTTTCGTAAGTATAAGAAATGTCACATTGGAAAATAAATTAATTCGCTTCGTTTCTGTACAGATAATATTGAAATGTAGGAAAATAAATTCTAGTATGCCTTAGTAGGCGAATATTTTCGTTATATACTATGCATATTACACTGTATTTTTAGCGAATGGCTCTGAAACACCTGTATTGCGCGTGTGTATTGTATTTTGAGTGTGGATTTGTGCATGTATGTTCTTAAATATTTTTCTGCCTGCATACTTGTATCTATACAATTTATATAATTACATGAATGTAATATATTCAAACTTATGTCCTTACACGAGTATATTCGGCACGTGTGAGTAAACGCAAGAGAAGACGAATATAGTAGTCATTATACAAATTACCGTACAGTGTCAGTTTCCTTGAAAATCACACTTCCGGGATATTTACTTAAGTAAACAAAGACGCATGAGATATAATAAAAAAATGCTTATAATAGAGTGTGTTCACTTAGTTCTACGATATTACCTATTCGCCTTAAAAGACGCTTAAATTAGGGGATATCGCGATTGAATATCGTTAAACAGTGACTTTAATTATGAGCAATCTCTTTTGGGCGATTATTGGAAGCGATCGCCAACCTCAAGATCGAACAACTCCCATTGGATAACGAATTACCTGCGATGGGGCCCTAGGTCCCAGGGCCTGGGACCTCGACAGATCATAACCGAAGAGTGGGGAGATCAGCTTAAGAAGGAGCGGGAAGGAAAGGGACAATCTTCTGCTATACGAGTAAGTCGATAAAATACACATATACAGGGTGAGTCAGTTTAATTAATGTTGACCCTTTTTGGATAATATTATAGTTTGGGACTAGTTTGGGATCTTTGAGAGACCGAACTACATACAACCAGGAATTCCGTAAATCGTCACGGATCAACAGAAACGTCAGGGTCTAATGAAGAAGACCCAAAGACAACAGGGGCATTATTTCTCTTTCGTATTCGATTCCTTGAGCAGAGCTCCAAACTTAGACTACTTTATTATACATATATTATTCACCACCGACGAAATGATAAACTGTATATTTCCTTTGTAACTTCTTTTATTAACAATAACATTAATAATAATAGAAAAGTGTGTCCCACATTTGACCAATCTTGTATGACAATAAATGTATACAAAAAATATTCAGAGTATAATAGGTTTTCATACAATCTAAATTATATTGATTTTTAACCCTTTCCAAAAGGTTTGAGATATTTTCTAAACGTTTCGGGACCGTTCCAATGACCTCTGCAATACGCGTATTCATATTAGTAATACTATTTTTAAAGGATAATATAGTTCAATGTTTCAATAAGTAATACAATATATTATACTTACTTCAACATAAGATTCCAATATAAAAATGGTAAAGCGTACTTCTTTAAGAAAAACATTGAATAATGTTCTCTTCCTTGATCTATTGGAAATGTTTCCAATGGTTGCAAAGTGTAATCAAACTCTGCTAAAATACATTTGTTACCGCCAGTCACTAATGGACATGAAGAATATCCATTGTACGTAGCATTTAACCGATTTCCATTCATATATTGGAGAATATTTGAATACAAGACACTCGATTGTGAAGCTAAAATTAATATGAATCTCTATAATCAATTACATTGGTCTAATACAGAGTTAACATTACCTATAGCTGCCATTGTTTTTGAATTTGGTGTATCAATACAGTCTCCAATTCCAAAAATATTTGGATATTTTGTATGTTGAAGCGTTCCCCGATCAACAGTTAGAAAGCCAGCTTCATTTGTTAATGTCGAATGTTCTTTTAGAACTTTAGGTGGACCCATAGGTGGAGATACATGAAGTAACGAATACTAAAAGTATTTTGTATATTAATATCCTAATCATTATTTCTAACAGGCTTTAATTCTTTTATACGTTCATGATTATTTATAGTATACTCTGTACCTTCTCCGTAAATCTCTTTTTTGATTCATCCAATTTTTGAAATGTAGCCTTTCTATTAACAGGATCTATTTCAATTAAATTAGTTTGGAGATTTACATTTATTCCCTTCTGCTTGCACACCTTCCACAAACTGTCAGCATATTTTTTAACTCCAAATATAACAGGCAACGCGGTATTGTAAACAACAGTCACATCATTACGAACTTTATGCTGTACAGCGAAGGTTATATTATAGTTATATTTATCTTAGGAATTTAATTGAAAATAATCTTCGTTCTTTCTTACTTTACGAAAATAGTCTTCTGCGAGATATGCAATCTTCTGAGGTGCGCCTGGACATTTTATTGGTGAATTAGGAAACGTAAATATAGCGGTACCACTTTTTGTCTGTACAATTGTATCAAAAACTTTTGTAACTGTTTCAGGGCTGTAAATAGAACAAACTCTTGCGTCAGGATTCTTAAGCCCTTCCTCCAACCCAGGAATCTATCAAAGAATTAGAAACGCCAAAATTTGCAATTAGTTGGCGGAACGTTTGGTTTAATAGTAATTGAACTAAAATTCTGTAAACTTGTATTACATTTTTCCAATAAATTTGTAGACCTATCGCGAGTATAAGAATATCATACTCCACTGTGTCTCCTTTACTCGTGATTACTTTATTGTGCTTCGGATCACAATGAGACATGCTATCCTGTAACCACTTGGCATGTTTCGGTAAAACTTCTTCCATTGGTTTTTTCGATGCCGGAAAGGATTTGAGACCACCACCAATTAAAGTGAACATTGGTTGATAGTAATGATCCTATATAAGACCAATAACGTTGCTGTATTTTTTCTATGCTTATTTTTTCAACTTACGTAATTGTATAGTTTCTTGTAAACAAAAAGTGTTACCTTAGCTGGCTCTAACACAATAACTTTATTTGCATCTTTATACTTATTAGCAAATTTTGCAGCCATCGAACAACCACCGGTACCTCCACCAACGACTAGTACTTTGCATCTGTAGTATTAATTCAACGATTACTAGATTGAAACACGTATCAGCGAACTATATGAACAACTAAATCAATGACATAGACACGTAAAGTAAATATACCATACATATGTATTTTGATAACACGATTTTTCTTATCCTCCTAAGTGTGTTATATATTAAATAAAGTAACTTACGAATGATGAATGCTTCTATGACTCTCACCGAGTATGTTTGCAGTCGTTTTTATTGATTTGAGCGTAAACAGGCGAAGCTGAACATTTTGTATATTACATAGGAGACCCATTGCTAAAATGAATTAATAATAAGCTACACTAATGTACGTCCATGCCTCTTTGTCACAGATTACGGATACAGTGTCTTATAAATTAACATATCATTTCATATAAAACTATTGTAGAATAGCTAAACAAGAAGTAGCTTTACTTAAAATAACAAATTATGTAACGATCTAGACAATTCAGTATGTTTATAACAAAATTATATACTATTTCTAACATTTGTGCAGGAAATAAACATTAATTATTAACATAAATATTTCAATGCATCAAATAGTTAAAGAGTAAATTATTGTCACATAAACAAATATTGAAACCTTTAATAGGGGGAAATCTTACTTCTCCTTACTTTGTATTAAAACTATAATGTGCCATATTCCATGTATCAAAAAAATTTATTATTAAAGAAAGTAATTAATTTAATACCTTCTGTTATAATTTTACATATGCCGGATCCTCGACGTTACACCTACGCCGTACAATATGACAACTTTGTAAATTGTATTGTAAAATAAGTATAATGAAATTGTTTCATTTGTCGTCTTTCAATAAAATCATGTTTCTCTTGCTTCTTAAAATGATATATTACGTTATTATCTGCAACTGTATATACATTCCCATATAATACACTCCAGTAAACCAAATCTGACACTGCCAGCTGTTTGACATGGTGCGATATATAGTATATTGCGTGTCAGAATTAGAGATGGCGTGCGAAATTACGAAGGATTTATTTTATCACAAAGATCAGGAAATTCTAATCACGGTAGCTTGCGGTTAAAATTCCAGCACGATAGTTACGATTGCGATTAATATTCTTTTACTTTGAATCGCAAAGACCACAACATGTTTGATTTCCTCGCCATTACTGGTTTTAAAAAATTCCAAGTTTTGTTAGAATTTGGTATCAGAGGTGTCACGAAAATAATACTAAAATGAATAATTGATAAATGAACTATTGTACAAATTGAAAAATTGAATGAAAATTGTCAGAAACCATTGCGACAGTGGCGGTAAATAATTACAGAAACGTATATAAACGATTGTAACTAAATATGGACAGCATCGGTAACGTAGTGCGAGGTTTGTGGGGTAGTTTTTGTCGTATTACCATGCCTCTAACGATAATACCATTTCTGACGGATAACTTGGACTGCAATATCGACGATTTTGTTGAAGAAGATAAATCTTCTTTACCGACCGGGCTGAAAGTAACTAACTGCCAATTCCGGTAACTTAGTCAACAAAAAACACCACAAATTTGCACTTTTGCAAACTTATATCTTTTTATTATGTAATTTCTGTTAGTTAATATGTCGATTTTCAGAGTCCGCGTGTCAAAATATATCGATCGGTCTAAAAATATGAGTAAAATTCGACGTGGCCAGTGCTAAAATTCGGTTGAATTATAAATTTCACAGGGAATGTTTATGGAAAGTTCGTCAAGTTGTCGATCCTGTAACCAAACAGGAATAGAGGCTGTTTCGGGATCAACATCTGTTCAGTCTTCAGTTACACACAGTGTTCAACACAGTTGACCATTATAGCATGCAATAGCATGGCTGCTTCCGCCGTGTAATCATGGATTTCGGAGAAGATATTATAATTTCGAGTAGAAAGCAGTTTTTTCCAAGGCGTTGACAAGTTTTCGGTGTCAGTGGGAATTCTGTAATCCATAGCCCTTTGGGCTAGTTGTAAGTAAGTCGATGAATTAAGCATGCATCATGCATTCTTGAGACACTAATGACACATCGATATCGGATAACAAGTCTAATAAAATAGACGTAGACGCATTATCAGGGAGATTTATGACAATTTTTCTCACTTTTGCATGGCGCACTGGGCTCTTGAGATATAAATCATGTTCTCAAGTTAAATTGCTTCCAACTTTACTATCGATTTTCGTAGTTATTTCCCAAAAACACCTTCCGTCGTTTCGCTTCACCAAGCGTTATAATGTGAAAGGCTGAACGGTGCACAGAGAGATTGGCATTACTATTTTGTGATTTATGTTTCAAGGGTACAGTAGTACAATTGGATATAGTCGAAAGATATTTTTTTATTATTTCAATTTATACGCTAGGTACATTATTGCGTACGCTCGGTAGCATCGTAACCCTATGAATCTTTTACCCAACAACCCACTTGCATCTCACGCTAAATTATTATTTATATCATAACTTTTCGTTCGCCAATTTTGTTCAGTGCTTCTCAACAATATTTTAATACTGTTTAAATAATATCGCTTGTTGTTATGGACATGTTGTATTCGTAATAATAGACGAAAGCACTATTAAGATTACAACTACTAATCAGTTATATGCTTGATTCGCCTAAAATTCGACGTATACGATTCGATGCTACCAATATAACTTATATAAATTTATGTGTTCATTTTTGCAATTAGATAATTATGAATTGCTTTATTCAGGTTTGCATATAAATCTATACACACTCGAAGGAATGCATTAATGGAAAGAAAAAAGCAATAAAGAAAAAAAATGGAGGGTTCCCTGCAAGTGAAAAATTCGACTGCGAATGCAGAAGAGCCAATCAAGTTAGAGGCACCGGTACAAAGTCCAGATAGTAGCGATCGTAGCGATGGAGCAGCATCTCCACCGCCGAATTGCAGTATTTGCCTTGGGAAGTTGGTTAATACTTCATTTACGGACAGCTGTCTTCATCAGTTTTGCTTTACGTGTTTACTGCAATGGTCCAAGATAAAAACAGAGTGTCCATTATGCAAGCAAACGTTTAAGTCCATAATTCACAATGTACGATCGGAGGAGGATTATGATCAGTATCATGTTCCAAGGGAGCTTGCGCCACAACCTCCTCAACCTCAAGTGATGACATCCTTTGAATTGAACTTGGAAGTAGATTTCCAAAGATTTGCTTACAGGTATGAAAATATTATAAGAAAATATTACATAAATATTATATAAGATCTTCCTAACATGTTTGCAATAGCCTTTCTTATGACGCGATTACAAAAGAAACATAATGACTGTATTTTTCCTGCGTTATAAATTTCATTGTTGCAATTCTTTAATAGAACCACTATGACCAGAAATCGAAGGTCAAATCATGGAACGCTTCTCAATCCAGAACAAGTCGCAAGAAGGGAACAATTACCTAGTAGAGCGCCTCAAGTATCGCGCGATGAGCGTCGTTGGAGACGCACAAATCCCACAGATTATCGACGCACAGTTTATAGACTTGGTTTTTGGTCAGCACCGCTTCCTGATATGTTTGGCAGGTTTCGAGATTGCAGTGCAGAATATTACCGGTTATTCTTGTTTTCTTTTAAAAAAATATACTTAATCGAATCTAGGAAAGATATCTAACTTCGTTGTGTATTATAGACGGGAGCCTAGAGAGTTGAATCGGCTTATACCCTGGTTAAACAGGGAATTGGAAGTATTACTTACTAACAGTGCCTCTCACATTGCTTACGTTATGAATCTTATACTAGAAGGATTAACGCAATACGATATAAGAAGTCCGGAATTTCGTGATATTGTACGCCCACATCTTGGCGTTTATACCGAACATTTCGCACACGAATTATATACGTATGCACGAACTAATTTTGATTTAGTTGGATATGATCATTCGGTCACTTACTTGCCACAAGGTTCGTATAATCCATAAAACAAGAATTAAAAATAATTTGTGTGATTTTCTTATTTAATTAATTGAATTGCAGGACTTTCGAACGAAATGGTGTCTTACGTCGCATCACCACCATCGAGCAGCAGCAGCAGCACTTCGGACGATTCGAGCATTCGTCTCTTATTAGATGACAGTACCGGTCATCACGTGAATTCGACAATACCCAGTGTCGGACCACACTCTATCAACATGCCTGGTAAGTTTTTCGAGATCAATGAGAAAAATCTAAAAAGAAGTACAATCATTCTACGTAACGTCTTACGAATTCCAGGACCCAGCACTATCGCACAAGCATTTTCATTGGATACTCCAGAAACCGCTCCAAACGTACTCACTATCTCGTCGAATTCGTCATCGTCTGACGATGAATGTGAAGTAATTGGCTATGTAAAGCCACGACATGAAAGAACTCCAGAAATAATTGAATTATCTTCATCCGATCCAGAAGAGATCAGTTCAATTCCGAAGGACAGTGCACCGTAAGTAAAGACACAAGGTAATTCTGTGTCTCGATGGGTCTTCGAAATAATGATTAATATTATGTATACTGTCATGTTTTATTTTATTGTTAGAGTATTGCCATCGTTTTACGGAGAACCCATTCAGCCCAGTACGTCACGTCCCACAAAAAGATCAGTGTATTCAGGAGAAAAAAGACCTCCATCCAGTACTGAATTGGATTCCGATTCCGACAGCCATTATTCGTACAGACGGAGCAAATGTAGGGGCTGTCACAAAGGTCCCGCGAGAAAATGTCCGAGGCGCAGTTCAAACCCTAAGAGGCACGAACGTTCGGGAGAAAAACGGAGTCACACCAGAGGATGCAAAAATCGATCGAGCTCCGATGAGAGTGAATCGAGGAAGAGAAAAAGCAGGAGAAGTAGTTTGCGCAGTGCGAACGTGAGAATGCCTCGTGGTAGTTATACATCATCACCGGAGCCAGAAGTGAAGAAAACTGGAGAGAAAAAATCGAGAAATACACGATATTCCATTCGAGGATCGGGACATGGTCGGCTTGTAATCAAACGGGAAAATATGTACGTAGGTGGCGATGATTCTTCGAGCAGTGACAGTAGCAGCGAAGATGAAAAAATTAAATCGAATGCTGTAAGAAAATCAAGGAGAGACTACATAAGTAGCTCGAGTGCAACGGATGTAGATGTACCTGACAGAGTGAAAAGACTAAAATCAATTGTGGACAGAGTAAAGGTAAGACAATCACGAGCGAGAAGTAGCAGTGAGTCGTCTTGTGGTTCGCCAGAGAAGCGAAGAAACACCAGTCGAAATCAAGAATCACAGCGATATGTGAATTATACCGCGGATGAAGGTAGAAGTTCTGTAAATAATGATTCGAGAAAAAGGCAAGAATCTAACTTAAAATCAAAGTTGGAAGCAGCGATTGACAGCAGTTCCAGCCCCGAGAAAGATCAATTCAGATCGAGTAGTCAATGTAGCAATTACTCGAGCGCTTCGTACGTTCATCGAAAACGTTCAAAGCACAGAGAGAGAGAGAAGCATAAAAGTAAAGATAGAAAACGGTCATCCACTAAAGCGTTACATTCATCCCAGCCGAAGTCAAGTATTGCGTCTACGAGTTCTATGTCTGTAAAACCTGACACTCACTCGACGACGAAACATTCCGATTCAGAAACTTCTAAGGGAAAACACAAGTCTTATAAAAGTTATAAGGAATTAAAATTGAGACGACGCGAGAGCGAGCTGGAATCAAAATCTAAACGTGAATCTCGAACGAGGAAACGGGAAAGATATTTGCGAATATTTTCCAGCTCAAATTCAGAATAAAATTGCTTAGTTCCGAGGGAACTGTTGGCAATTGACGATAAAATGATAAAAATGAAATGGGATAAAAAGGCCGTATTATTACTATTAACAGAGCAGGGTAATCTGCATTATTCTGCGCGATAGGGAAAATGAACCCGTGTTATTATTATTCGCGATTACAATATTAATATTTAGTGTTCTGAAGTTAATAGAATGCATCGGTTCGAAGGAATGCCACATAATTTTTAATGAGTAAAATCAACTTACATCATTCCTTTTCTTCCTATACAGAACACGCCTTCCGTACCGATTATACCTGGCATTTTTATTTGGGTTTAATTAAACTAGTTTTACGTTGAAACACACAAAACTAACGTAAACTCTCATCGCAGATGAAAATTTACTGAAAGTAGGAAAAGTAAATATCTACATATTGAAAGTTCTGTTCAGTCTTATTGTATTTTGCCATGACTCTACATCGAATTTGGCTATATATCATTGGTCATTGAAATTCCCAAAGAATGTTTGTAAATACAAATATGTATACTGTCAGCGAATAATTTAATTAAAGTTTTCACACAGAAGTTCTTGTAAACTAAATAGACCTAGAAGAATTATACATAATTATACATATATACTATAGTACACGTGTTATACATAATTATGAAATAATTGGTTTGTAAGGGATTTTTTACTTTTCATTTGTCATTATACAGTGTTCCAAAAATTGGCTCAAATATCCTGAATTGCATTTACATTCAGAGCGATACTTCGATAAATCTCTTCTGTAAATCTTTCGTAAAAATCTTTTAGTCCTACCTAAGACGTAAATAATAATATCCACGTCCATACAGCTGCTACGTAAAATGGATACCCTCTACGTTGAATGCATGTAAAAGGCTGCAAAAAATTGAATGAATTTTATAAACTTGATATAATTATACAGGCAATTTTTAAATGTAGTCAAAAATTTCGAATTCATCTCATTTAACATGGTCGAAAGTTGATGAAAGACTTTTACCTAATGAAATCATCAATATCCATAGTTCTTGCACGCATATTTTCAGCCTGCGCTTTTTGGAGAATGTTATTTACCATATCTTTGATAGACAAATTTTCTGGCACTGGCTACGTTAGGAAAAAAAAAATAATTGTTTAGGTATAGTCAATTATATTATAATGTAAATTGATTGATGCAACGAGGCGATTATACTGCGTACCTTATTGTTAAGACTGCAATGCAGCTTGTAGTTCTTTTCTAACATGGTTAAGACAGTTGTTTGTTTAAATGCAGCTGATAGAGTTTTATTCTTTCTAACAAATGCAATTCTCGTTAAGCCATCCCATTCTTGATAATTGATGGGAGGCGGAGGATTTCGTGGTTCTATCCTCACCACGTTCGATTCCACCTTTGGTGGAGGTCTGAAATTATTTTTCCCTACTTTCATAAGCATATCCACGCGTGCCAGAAGTTGGGTGTTGATACTTAATCTGCAAAATAACTTGTCACCTGGCTTTGCCACCAAGCGCTCCGCAAACTCTCTCTGGAACATGAGTACTGCGCACCTGCAGAAATCAATAAAAATCAGACACCTAAAGAAACCCAAAGGGCAGACATTAGTGGAAATATTTTTTAAAATTTGTATTCACCTAAAAAGTGGCCGGTGTAAAAGAAGTTTGAATATGAGTGGAGACGATATCTGATAAGGTACATTGGCTACGCATAAATCAAAGAAAGGCAAATCTGTCTTTAAAAAATCCCCTACTAGAATTTGTAATTTAGCCTGATAATGCGTTCCTTGGACACGCTTTTGCAATTCTGCCACCATTCTTGGATCCAGCTCGCACGCTATTACTTTCTTTGCTTTGTCCAAAAGTTTAACGGTCATGTTTCCAGTACCAGGTCCAATTTCCAACACAACGTCGGTTGGCCTTAGAGCAGCTTTTTCAACCATACTTTGTATTATAAGTGGGTTTTTAAGTATGTGCTGACCAATGTCGGTATTAAAAAGAATGCCTAGAATAAATTGTAAATATTCAATTGACAGTATAAAATTTGCTTTTAATACGTAATAATTGTTAATATTAAATTACCGTCAAAATCGACAAATAAATACCTTGTTTTGCTACCTCGTTGTGAACACGAGATGTGGGTTTTCGACGTACTTTCGGCATATTTATTTAATTTTTAATCTTTTTTAATCCAGTAGCGTTAACTAATATCTACATAAACAAATAGTAAACAATCTCCTTGTCACGTGTATATCTTGAAAAGCCTGAATCTGGCCTGAAACCTATGACGAAGGCACTTTAAGTTAGTTACTGCCAATACTTTTTAAGTGGCTTACGCTTACGCCGTCTAGCAGACAAGTATGTAGAATTACTGTAGGAATGCAAACGATCGGAAAATCGGTCTCTCGCAGTCTTCAGCAGTCTCCAATGGTCTCCAAACTCACCGGTCCCACTTTTCGTCATTGCATATGGAAAACATTACTATTGTGATGAGTATAGTAGCTCTAAAGGAGTCGCATCTGCCGTAAGCTGTAATCTTGCATCTTCTTGGTCGTTATATGAGTTTCATAGACACGGTCTCAGGTAAGTGCTATTACATAGCACTGTATAGGATATTTAATAAAAATACATCCTCGAAATTGATACAGCTTCAATTAGTAGTGTTTGTAACGCTTCACGCAAATTATTCCTTTTATACGGACATAGTATAAATTATTGACGTTCGCGGGTAGAACGCCTAAAACAAATTTGTGAATTACGTCTAAAATGTATTGCTCGGATAAACAAATTATTTGGCTAATAGGAGGGTAATATAATGTTGTATATTGTATTTGTGATGGAAATACGAAAAATAGTATACATGGTTAGTCCGCGACAGTCAATGATAAGAGCTTCTCAGCATTAATTATATGTCGATTCGATTGAAAATTACGCAGAGAGTGTATCAACTTATAGTTGAAAGACGATAATGGTTTAAAATATTTCAGGTGCACTAAATTGCCATGCAAAGGCTTGGTTTCGCGAGTGTAGATTTGTAACGTGATGGAGCTAAAAGTATGGGTGGAAGGTATACAACGAATTGTTTGTGGTGTGACAGAAACCACCACATGTCAGGTTGGTATTTATAATATTTGCTGATGAAATCTTTTTATTAATATTAAAGTTAAGAAATATACGTTTAACTGAAATTCACGTAACTTTCAGGATGTTGTATATGCTCTTGCACATGCTACAGCGCAAACCGGTAGATTTACTTTAGTAGAAAGATGGAGGACCAATGAACGACTCTTAGCACCATACGAAAATCCACTCAAAGTTGTATTTTAAATATTAGACAAGTTCCTAGATTATTATATAATTACTGTTCGTTAATAATATGTTCCTTAGATTCTTATGAAATGGGGAGAGTATTCGTCAGAGGTACAACTAATATTAAGACGCTCTTCGTCAGAGAATAATAAGGCTCAAACGTCATTGGGACCACGGATAGGGCATGTTACGAGGACTAATGGACTCGCGAATGCTGCTGTAGACCATGTTCCGTCGAGCAATAATATTCAAGACGAAGCTAAGGCTAGTTCGATAGCACAGAATCCAGAGCTAGATGACTTACAAGCTAGCTTGGATAGAAACCGTGATACAAGGAAGTCATTAACGTTTGGCAGCTTACACGGGGGTAGTATAGAAAGTAACACTGAGGTACGTATCAAACTAGGAAGAAATAAATTCTTTTGGTTAGCTTTCAAAAGTAACACGTTACTCTTATTAAAGGTACAAATGGAAAATGTTGCCATAGTTCAGCCTACACTGCATTTGAAAAATAAAGACTTAAACGTGAGAAAAAATGTACAAAAGCCTGCACAGTCTCCTACTCGTTCAAGTAGCGCAGAAAGTAAAAATCTTATCATTTTCTTGTGACCCAGAATTTTTATTTAGCATTTATTCTAACTCGATATCATTTTTAGGTGGTATGCACATTACGCAGAAGAAAATACGTGAAGTTCCGCCTTATAGAGATCCACCAGGACCAGCATCTCCACCTTTAAGAACTTTGCCTCCGTACAGAGATCCTCCTCCGCCTAATATTAGTAGTCCTGGTAGATCGCAGTATCAACCTACTACTAATAGTGGCAGTCCACAGATTCATAAAGATGACCAACCATCGTCGAGCAGCTCAGTAGTCAAATTAAAAAGAAATCTTATTCAGGTTAGTTAATCGCATTGATTTACTCTTTCCTGCAGATTTCTGTCTCCTCAATCTTTTTATAATTATCATTCGTGATTAGGAGTTTCAAGAGTTAAAGCCACAAACGCAGTCCGTAAATCAATTGTCTGGTCAGGCACAAAATATGGTAACGGTAGCGTATACCCAACGTTATGTTGAATTAATTAGACTAGTCAATAAGCAGCGAGATACTATCAATGCGCAGCAAGCAGATCTCACTAAGGTGACAATCGATCCATTTATTATCCTAATAAAGAGTACTAGACGAAAAAAGGAATACTATTTTCGGTTTTTAGTACGACGCTGAAATCTTATACTGGGAGACCAAAAATCGGGAACAAATGCATCAAATGGATTATATTTCTCAAGAAGTTAGTCGAATGGAGTCAACCGGTCGACTAATAGAAGAACAGGTATTATTCGATAAACGCGATATTATTATTATTATTATTAATTTGTCGTAATCCTAATAAATTATTTTCCTGACAAGTTAAAGGAATTAGCACACGTAGAAGAAGAGAGTGAAATAGTACGACAGCAAGAGAAAACTTTAAAATCAGAAATAACTCTACTCCGATCGAAACTTGCTAATTGCGAAACCGAATTATTACAATGCAAGAATAAAATTAGGTAAAGGAAGACTGAACCATTACTCTTTAATTGAAATTGTTATATGTATTGCAATATCATATATATATATTTTTTTTTTGTTCCAACAACAGATTAGTTATGGAAGAGCTTGCCAAAGAGCAGCATAATATATCTCGCGAAACTGACGAGAGGCAAATTATGGAGCGTAAAATGATAGGTGAAGTTGAGCATCTTCAAAATGAAGTAGAACAAGCAAAAAGATCAGCAGAATTAGCCTCCCAATGTGCAGAATCATTAAAGCTAGAAGTAGTGAGCCTAGAGTCTGCGATTGTCGAAAAAAAGCTACAAGTAGAGCGTTTAGTTGCTGATATGAAAGAGGCTAATTTACAAAGTCTTGCGGTTGCTTGCCAGGATGAACAAGTGAAATCTTTATTGGAAGGTATTTCGCTTCGATTTATCTACATTACTAGGTGTAGTCTATTTGTAAATCTAATAACATACAATAATAATTGCAAATTTATTTGAACTTATAATCAATTGAATAATTTAGGTGCCCATAAGCCTGGAAGCACACGTAAAATGATTGGATCTCCGAGACAATTGGAAACAGCTGTACCCACAAGTAAAAATCCTCACGGTGTTTGGGTATAAATGTTGACATTTATAAGTCAGAGGCGTGACGATTTCGTGTTGAAAGTTTTCTACATTTTATAATGAAATAGTACTTCGTTAACGTGATATATGATTTAATGAAGTAATATAAGAGATCTATACTTTCCCGCTGTTATCATATTACAAACGGTAGCCATAGTAATCGTAGTGAGTTACTGTTAATCAAAGCAATCGTTATATTCATATTTTCCAGTATGGTATGTATATAACTCGAAAAGGCCCAATGAATATATAGACACACACACACACACACATATATATATCAGAGATATTTAGGATATTCAGAAGTTGACCATGCATTATCCACAATCAAAATAATTTTACAAATCGCACGTGTTTCCGCAATGGTGCACTACACACGGTAAACACAAACGCGTAATAATATAGGATGATTTATAAGCATTTTGTAAATAGTCTCTAAAGACATGTGATAAGAAGTATGAAGAAGTTGAAAATATTTTTCATTCTATATAATTGCACATGTAGACAAATGAATTTCCATTCCGTAACGACAGTCGTTCATTTGCAACATTCGCAAAGAGCAATTACTGAACCATGATCTTACAACATGATGTTGAGCAATACATAGATACGTATATCTAGCTTAAATTGTTCATTTTTTCCAGTATTTGTTATTCATACATATACTTTACTCGTTAAATACACTGCCATCCTTAGAAAGTAAGTTTCATCTGGTAGCGATCTAATGTTCTTTCTATACTGTAGAATCTGTATTTCTTGATATATACCAATATACGCATTGGTCTATACCTAATGACAATTCATTGTAAATACCAAAGTGTGTTCGCACATTTACGTATAGCAACCGTTTAGAGTGTATTAACAAAAAACTAAATATATGAATACCTTACTCGATTGAACCTAGTGTATATTTATACATATATGTATGTATATGTATCGTATGTGCATACAATCAAGTGATTCATCTGATCGCGCAGCTTTCGCAGTTCCTGGTTCACAAAGAAGAGTGCGTTAGAGTATTCCCGCGCTTTTGGATCTACAAGACTTGTACAACAGTTCGTCGTATGCGCGTATTCGGAATGCATGTTGGATTAGCCAGAAGTAGCGATAATTAAGTTTAACTCAGTTTCGTCTAAAGTTTATTGGCATTGTAGAAACACAATATAGCACACTGTTGAATTTATACAATCTACTTTGAAGTACAACACATTGATTAATCTGTATCAATAGAAAAGCTTCCTCTGCCTTAGTCAGAGACTCTTTACTACGATATGAGTCTGTGGGCAGATAAATATCGTCCAACTTCTTTGGGCAAGTTGGATTATCATAGTGAACAAGCAGAATATTTGAAAAACATGGTAATTTTTTACTTTTTTTTTTAATATGACAGCACTCAGTAGGTTAAGTATCAATATGTAGACAGTCTTTTTGAAAAAAGATGACATTCTGCGCGGCTATTTAAAAAAGTAAAAATCAATCAGTAATGGGGCTAATACAATCAGTTTTATTATTTTTAAATCGAGATTTCTTACATCTAGGTTCAAAAAGGAGATTTCCCACACTTATTGGTTTATGGACCACCAGGATCTGGGAAGAAAACACGAATTATGTGCATTATACGGGAATTATATGGGAGTGGAGTGGATCGCGTACGAATGGAAACAATGCATTTCGAGGTCTGGCCGTACGTTGAATTTTTATATACAAACTTTTCATTATTCACACGATCATCGCGTTCGTTTTAGACTCCGTCAAAGAAAAAGTTGGAAATAACTACTATAAGTAGTAATTATCATATCGAAGTCAATCTTAGCGATATCGGTATTCATGACCGAGTAGTCGTAATGGATTTAGTAAAAACAACAGCTCAAACTCATCAAATAGATCCCAGTGGCCAGAGAGAATTTAAAGGTAATTTGAAAGTTGCTCGCAAAAACAAATATTTTTACTTACGTTATTGATGTAAAATCTTGCGAACAGTGATCCTATTAACTAATGTCGATCAACTAACGAAAGATGCGCAACATGCTCTCAGGAGAACAATGGAGAAGTATGTTGCAACTTGTCGCTTGATTTTATGTGCAAATTCAACTTCTCGAGTGTTACCAGCTATCAAATCGAGATGCTTAGGTATCAGAGTTCCAGCTCCAAAGTTAAATGAAATAAAGAATATTCTGCAGTTTATTTGTAAGAAAGAGGGATTGTTACTGCCCGATGAATTTGCTCTTAGAGTAGCGAAAACTAGTGGCAGAAATCTTAGAAGAGCAATCCTAATGCTCGAAGCAGCTAAAGTTCAGCAGTACGTACTTTAGAGATTTCTCCCATAACTGTGAATATAGTAAATTTGTCAAACATTCATTCCATTTTTACTGCTTTGTAATTTAGGTATCCTTTTACCGTGGATCAAGAAATAGGAGAACCAGATTGGGAGCTTTACATTAAAAATACAGTAAAAATTATGATGTCGGATCAGAGCCCAAAAATACTTTTGGATGTCAGAAACAGATTATACGAATTATTAACGCATGCTATTCCGTGTGAATTAATATTTAAAGGGATCATACAAGAATGCATACAAAACTGTGATCTCGAATTGAAGATGACAATTGTGAAGCATGCCGCAGAGTATGAACACCGAATGCAATATGGCTCGAAACCAATTATTCATTTGGAAGCCTTCATTGCATGCTTCATGTCAGATTACAAAGAGTTTGTTGATTCAACGTTTGGAGGTTGCATTTAATATGTTCGTGTACACTATGAATACCGATAATGATACGTGTAAAAAATTGTTTTTAATAAATTATTTTATTCTAAATTTCATATAATTCAAAGTATATAATACTCGATATACTGAGATCGTAGCACCCCAGACTTTTATTGTGAATTTAAGTATATCCTAACTTAACACTGAAGGTCCAATTCACATACCAGCCAAAATGACAGCACTAATAACGGACAAAGCAGCCACTGCATAACCGGTGCTATATACTTGCTTAATCGTCAAAAAATGACCCATGTCCCATGCCTGTGGAATATTATAATGTTAGCGAATGAGGAACTTAATTAGTTGTTCACATTTAATTTTGATCTTAGACTATCTTTACCAAATGTCGAAATCCGTTAAAAGTATGGAAAGTCACAGGAAGAGCGAGTAAAGTTTTGCCAACGAACAATAGACCGCCAGGTAAACCTAGACCTTGAATACTTTCTATTAAGCAAGGAATTCCACCCGGGATAAACAACGTTCCTGCGAATGTATTTTAAATTAGTAGCGCTACTTCCTTTCTATAGAGAATTTGATATTCTTATTATACCCTTACCCAGTCCGAGTATCATAGCATAGCTGGATAGTATTATGCCAGTTGTACGATGCGTTAACGAGAAGCCAGCGGTAAGTTGCACCTGATAAATAGTCAGATGAGGTGACATGGGTCTCTTAAGTCGCATATTTTTCTCATCGTGGTTTTCGCAAACAACATTTGCCATGCATGTCGGAGTTGTAGTAGCAGCATTTAATGGGCTGCAGGATCATTATCTTATGTTATTTTTTCTCTTAGTTCTGAGTTAGAGTATCAACATTCTAGAGAGTTGTTATAAGAGAAAAAAAGGGTTATGTATTATATAACATCTTACCAAGAAGTATAGAGGCCTCGAAAATTACGAAGATCAATGTTTCGGCGACAAAGTAGCCTAATAAAAATTAATTCAGAGTAAGTCATCAAAGTTGTCGGCAAATTGCTCAATGTTATCATTTTCGTACCTGGTATAGGACAGCGCCATGTTTTCCAAGTGTCCTGAAATTTTCCAGATGTAATAAATAAAACTTTCTACCAATGTATTAAACTACTAAAATGTTTTATCCTTAAAATGTTCTTCGTCTAAATTCTATTTTTTGGGTAGAGCTTACGTCACAGCCGGGTCGGATGCAGTCCTGCAGAATAAATACGATTGAGATAAGATAAATTTCAATCACACGGATATTTATCTGAAATAAAGCATACAAAGATACTAGGTAATATCGAGATAATTTTCAATTATGCAAACACGACTTTCTTATGTCAGGTGACACAGAAATGTGCTTTTCAAATTTTGCTCCTATTTTCTCGACCGTCCATAACTCGGCTCAGTTTTTTCAATGTCGATAATTCAAAAGTTCCAGAATTCATCCGTGGCTTGTCAATATCGGCGCTACCTGCTAAGCTAAATTTTCTATCCTGGAACTTTCCGTACTGTTCAATGTTCATACTCATTGCCTCACTTTTTGCGCAAGAATCGGACTCTGAAACTCTCTCTTCTCCACGCTGCCGGTTTACGACCATTTACGACGTTGAGAAGTTCATTGATTTAATTTGAGTGACACTCAGTTTTGAGTAGTACAATTGTTAGGAATGAAGGAAAATATGAACCGGTACGTAGAAGATGCGCTGAAGAATCCACGTGGACTTGGCAGGGGCCTTAAAATCGTTGCCGCATTAGGTGCCGTAGTTTACGGAGCAAACAAGTCTATGTACACAGGTTAATATTAATTGTATTATATTGTAGAAATAATTATTGCATATTCGAAATTACTCCATCGACTGATTTATAAACACATTAGTCAAAGTGTCATGCATGATTATTGTGGTAACCGAATTAGATGCAGCTTTATTGGTCGAACTTTTAGTCTTTTTTTTCATCATGAAATGCATGTACATTATTCTAATAGAAAATACATTCTTATTTGCAGTCGACGCTGGGCATAGAGCTATCATATTTAATCGCGTTGGAGGTATACAGAAAGATATTCTGGCAGAGGGTTTACATTTCCGTATTCCATGGTTTCAAAATCCTATTACTTACGACATAAGAAGCAGGCCAAGGAAAATCTCCTCTCCTACTGGTTCCAAAGATTTGCAAATGGTTAACATTTCCCTTCGTGTCCTGTCTCGACCGGATGCCCTCCAATTACCGGCTATGTATCGTCAACTTGGTCTTGACTATGATGAAAAGGTATGCATACGTGTATTTTTGCGATAAAAAGCATACTACAATTATTTTCATATATACAGGTGTTGCCCAGTATTTGTAACGAGGTACTGAAGTCAGTAGTAGCAAAGTTTAACGCATCTCAACTTATCACAATGAGACAACAAGTTTCTAACATGGTGAGGAAAGATCTCACGGAACGTGCTCGTGATTTCAACATCGTTTTGGATGACGTTTCCATCACGGAACTTAGTTTTGGAAAGGAATATACCGCCGCCGTAGAAGCTAAGCAAGTAGCACAACAGGAAGCACAGAGAGCAGCATTCGTAGTGGAAAAAGCGAAACAAGAGAAACAACAGAAAATTGTACAAGCTGAGGGAGAAGCGGAAGCAGCAAAAATGATATCCTTTTACAAATCACATAGATAACACATCTTCATAATAATTTACCAACGTACAAACATTTTCATTTCGCCATTGTTCGTTATCAAAGTTATTCCTTAACTCCGATGCACCTTGGATTAGCCGTTGGTGAGAATCCAGGATATCTGAAACTGAGGAAAATCAGAGCAGCCCAGAATATTTCTAAAACGGTATTCCTAATTATTTTCCACTGAATTAGTTCTCCATAGAGATACAGGGATCTGATTAAACATTTTTGTTTCAGATCGCGACTGCCCAGAACCGAGTGTACCTGAGTGGCAGCAGTTTGATGCTCAACATTCAAGACCCTGCTTTCGATACTGCCTCTGATAAATTAAAAAGTAAGAAGTAAAGGGAACGGCGGAGCATTTTTACTATTAATCATTTCCACTTTATTTAGTACCAATCATGCGTGCGACAGCACATGAAACAACATACCTTAATAATTTTCTGTATGGAGAAGAAAATACTGTTAATAAGAATTGTTAGATGTTTATAGGTATCACGCACTTACGTTGCATTCATGTTTTTTTTTTTTATCGTCAATTCTTACAATTCGCTTCTCTCCAATCTCCTCCTTTGCTACCACGATGCTCGCTCGCAAGTTTCGAGCTCCTATGTTTTGCAGGTGACGGAAGTATCGAGAGCAAAGACCTAGGAAATTTTACGGAAATTGCGATTAAATCCTTAGAACATAAATCGCAATCAACATTGCAGTCCAGTGACAAACCATCTATTACACCACCATCTCGCAACAATCGGAGTTCTCATGTCTTGGATACGGCTATCGAAGGGGCTAAAATGATACTTTATTAAAACAAAATTTAACTCTTATTGTAACATTAGAAATTTTGCGAGACGAGCATCCTGAGCACAATTATATCCTTATCCTTTGATCCTATCGATATTATTAAGTACAATTCTACTTTTCTACTAAGTATTTTTCTTCAACTATAGTAATGATAGGGCAGGGTATTGAATGAACAATAATGTAAAGTGTGTTAACATCATCGTAGACAATTAATCCGCGGTTTGATATAGTGGATTATAAAATATAGTCAAATATTGCTATAACAAGATATTTTCCGTTAATATCATTGTTAAAGTCATGTTTTTATTTATTCTTTTTATTCGATCTACTATTTGCATATAAGATGGGTTATAAAAGGTGCCATGCGCAATGTTTTACATGTAGTGGCGTATGACGTATGTTAGTATTGTAATTTATACAGTAGTGTACGTGTGCCGTGCGCGAATCTTTCTTGCACTTTCGGCGAATTTTGAAAGAATCTCGTTCAATCAGGTATTATCTAATATACGGTGTGTTGTCAGAAGACGATAAAGCATATGTTCGCTATATATAGATAACTTTTTTCCAGTATTCGAGTGAAGTTTCACGGAGCTGCTGGTAATCGGTATCACCTGATAAGGGATCGTGTCTTAACCTTCAAATTAAACAAGACCGTACGTACAAAGTTTTATAAGAAAATTCTTAATAATACAGCTAAACGATTATTTTACAAAAGTTAGACAACTTATTTTTTTTATACAATTCGGCATTTCATTTTCTGATGCAATCTTAACGTATTTTTCAGATGGTGGAAGATAAACCGGTAGAATCCAGCCCCGGAGGGTAAGCCTAGCAATATTATCAGTCGGCTTCGATACCACTTGACTTTTGTTAAACAGTAACATATTCGAAACTAAGAATTAACACCAGCAATACTAAAAATATAATTTGAGCTTCCGATGTTGTATGAATATTGTAAAATTAGGTTACGATACAATAAAAAGCGTAATACAACTTTTTGGGTGTTTAATTAAGGGGTGAAATGTCCAAGAAAGCTTTAAAGAAACAGCAAAAGGAAGCGGCGAAAGCAGCCATGAAAGCTGAAAAGCAAGCCCAAATTGTGAGTAACAGAATGTAGTTCATTCTTTTTGCCAGAAATAATTCGATTTTACTTTGTCTAACGAACGAGTAGAAAGATCAAGAAGAGGGAGAAGACGTTTCGATTGGAATGTATGGAGATTTGGGAATAGTTCAAAGTAAAGAGAAATATCCTGACAGAATTTTCACTAATGTGAAAGACGTGACGGTAAACTTAGAAAATCAAACCATATGGTTAAGAGGCAGATTGCATACGAGTCGTGCTAAAGGTAATTTCGTGAAAATTTACTTATTTAAAATGTGATACAGAAGAATAATATTTTATAGGAAAGCAATGTTTTATCGTATTGAGGCAACAATGCTATACCGTGCAAGGATTAGCAGCAGTAAACGAAAAAATCAGTAAACAGATGATCAAATTCATTTCAAAGTTAGTCTGCTTTTTTACTATGTCTAGAATTTCCGTTGTGCGCATTAGTAATCTTAGATTTATTCTGCTCGTAGTATTACTAAAGAATCCATAGTGGATGTCCAAGCAGTAGTCAAGAAAGTTCCTAACAAAGTTGAGTCGTGCACTCAAAAAGATGTGGAAGTTCATATAGAGAAGACTTTTGTGGTAAGCGCAGCGAAACCACAGCTTCCTTTGCAAATTGAAGATGCAGCCAGAGCCATCGGAGACACGGATGACACTGGCCTCAATATTAAAGTTAATCAAGATACCAGATTGGATAACAGAGTTCTCGACTTACGTACTCCTGCTAATCAAGCAATATTTCGAGTAGAAGCTGGAGTTTGTAAATTGTTTAGAGATATACTTACCAGTAAAGTGAGTTCTCGATAATAATTGCTTCTTACTTAACGTCATGATTGTTGTATAAAGATGCACATCGAATAGTATAATTAATTTGTAGGGCTTTGTTGAGATACATACACCAAAGATCATTTCTGCTGCTAGCGAAGGTGGTGCAAATGTGTTTACTGTATCGTATTTCAAGAGTAATGCATATCTCGCACAGTCCCCCCAATTGTACAAGCAAATGGCAATAGCTGCTGATTTTGATAAAGTTTTTACCGTTGGAGCAGGTAACTGTCAATATATTGTCTGAAATGTAATTTAGATACACAAAAAAACTATCCGATTTCATTAGTTTTCAGAGCTGAAGATTCTAATACGCACAGACATCTGACTGAATTCGTTGGTCTGGATCTGGAAATGGCATTTAAGTATCACTACCACGAAGTCGTTGACACCATTGGTGCACTTTTTACCGAAATGTTCAAGCGTCTTCAGAATGAGTAAGTGATTTTGTCAGCTTGATTTTCACTTCGCTTATTATAATCAGGAATGTATGATCTGAACAATTCGTTCTTTCTTACAGATATGCTGACGATATCGCAGCAGTACGTCAACAGTACGCTGTCGAACCTTTCAAGTTTCTTGATCCACCATTAAAATTGGAATTCCATGATGCTATCGAATTACTTGCGGAAGCTGGCGTAACACTGGGTGAAGAAGATGATTTGTCGACACCCGATGAAAAACTACTTGGCAAACTCGTCAAAGCAAAAGTAAAAATTATAATCTTAATTTTTTAACTTTCAATTATCAATAATTAAACTTTATTTCAATTTTATTCCAGTACGATACCGATTTTTATATTTTGGATAAGTATCCCCTTGCTGTAAGACCATTTTATACCATGCCGGATCCAAATAATCCGGTACGTATGAATAAGATTGTTTAATGCTTGCAATTACGTTTCTTACAATATCTAAAGCTAACTTATCATTAACAGAAAGCATCAAACTCGTACGATATGTTCATGCGTGGCGAAGAGATCATATCGGGTGCTCAACGAATTCACGATCCTGAGTTTCTTACTGAGCGTGCTAAACACCATGGAATTGGTAGGTTTCTGTATTCATGTACCATTAATAATTTATAGTGGCAATGAAGTGATTGACGCAACATTTCCGTAAAACGTGATATTTTAGATCTTGAGAAAATCAGGGCGTACATCGATGCGTTTAAATACGGCTGTCCACCTCATGCTGGTGGAGGTATTGGTATGGAACGTGTCGTTATGTTATACTTGGGCTTGGATAACATTAGGAAGGTTTCGATGTTCCCCCGTGATCCAAAACGCATCACACCTTGAATACTTCGAAATGTATATTTTTTAAATTTCAACATCTGCAAGAAATGTAGTTTGCATTATTCCAGCAATACTATTAACATGCCTTAACAAGTGTTCATTTTACAATGGATAAAATATAATAAAACAAATACATACTCGAATTATATTCTTCATTTTTTCATACCATTGCATTCATAAATATATAGTGGCTTGTTTGATTTAACTCGTTAATAATAGTAAATATTTAAAATTGAGAATTCGAATAGATATATGTATATGTACAACACACGTACATATCAGTTATTCACAGAGGGCAGTAGTAATGCATATCATTGAAACGGCGTCAAAAGTGGTGCAGTACGTACAGTGAAATAATAATTTCGGTTCAGTGTAAAAATAGTGAGAGGCAATTTATGATATTTGTTTCTTTTTAAACTAAAATATATTATCAAGAGCCAACAATGCCTACAGATAGATCAGTGATCACAAGCGGTTTTCGAGAGGACTGCCAAGCATTAGTTGATCGCTTCGAACAAGGAGACAGTATACGATTTGAAAGCTTTTGCGAAGTTTGGAAAAATATGAAATTTTCCTTAATTTTCACGTGAGTCTTTGATACAAGAGATCATATGATAAATATCACTTTATTGTTATAAATAATAATGCTTCCTGTTTCAGTGGCAGACGATCGTACGTTGAACTTTTGGAATTTTGCGAGGAGGCGTTAAATATATGCAAACAATTTCTTTTTTTATCGCCACGTTTTAAAGAAAGAATCGCTGGATTATATCTTGTATATGGTGTGTACTATAAAATGCCAGTAAATGAATTTAAGATAAAAGTTAAACTTCAAGAGTGGCAGACTTTAATGGATCTACATTCGGAGATAAAAACTGGAGAACACATGGATGCTAATTATATCCTTTGCAAGTTAATTGCGGATAATGCATTTCATTTTTCCCTTTTTGACAGAGAAGTACGATATATTTTTTACGACGCTACGTTCGAGAACTTACACAATTTATAATATTTCTATAATAATAATTCTAGATGCTATTGGAGAAGCACTTACGACAAAACGACAAGCAACAGGTCAATCCATATTCCTTACTTCCAAGTATAAAACATTTAGCCGATAAGAATGAAATATTGTCAAGATTGAACGAATTGAGTCAGCTATATACTGAAAAAAAGAATATTCTATCGGCCATATCGCAACCAAGTAGCAGCTTGAAATTATATAAAGATAACATTGCTGAAGACATGATTCGTGAGATTCATACGTTCGAAGATCAACGTAAAAATAGTCAATTAAGTAATACGAAGAACGTACAGAAGGAATCTTTGCCATCTACTTCACGAACAGAAAACAAGAATAGAGGACGACCGTGGGTATATAATACTATTGCCTTAGAGTAAACTTTTCGGTCATTAATCGAATATTATCTTCTTCCAGGCAATTTTTCAGACGACGTATGCAATGTGGAGAATTCGAAGCGAGCGACGTAGAATCTGAAAATGACACTCCTGACGAGGGACTGGATGACCCAGGCTTACCTATGACTTTTGATTAAAAAACATTGTAACAGTAAGTGTCTTCTTTTAGTATGCTACGTGCTTTCCTAAACGTGATCATGTATATAAATGTATAAAAAAATCAATACCATATTATACTTTTGATTATATTTTATTGAACGATTAAAGCATCAAGAAAACTTGAAGGTGCGATTCACAATTACACTTCTTTTGAAAATTAGCAGAATTTGAAAGTGTCATCGTAACTTTGGCATTCTCATTCAAATCGCAAAGTGCATACGTTCTTTCTGTAGCAATAGCGATAAGTAAATCTGTGCAAACTTTGAAACGATAGGTGGAAATTGAATTTCTCAATAAACTTTGAGTTGGTTATTGTCGTCAAATCCGGCACTGTGACCGGCATTCCGTACAATAAAGCTCGTTCCATCATAGTGCATACGTCGTTCTCCACGACGTACGAAAAGATGAGAAGTTTGTCCTAACGATGCGGTGCAATGTAAGAATGGTGTAGTCAATGATGCTGTTCCATTGCTCGGAGACGTGCGTAATTGATATTTGTTACTGTTTCGGGCAATTCTGTTCGAACAAATTATTCCTTATCGTACAGTTCAATATAAACACATTAAAAACAATGTATTGAAGTTTGTTAGTATATGTACCGAACAAGACCATCTGGTGTTTGGGAAACTCTAACATTGTTAATAATCCAATTTTCGACTCCTTCTTCGGTCAACCAATACTGAGCAGTATTCAATGCTGCTACTGCCTCTTGAAAACAAGATGGTCCATGGCGTGATCGCGAATAAAATACGCTTAATGAGAAATCCTAGAAATATTTCAAATTCAAATAATATATATCTTAATATTCTACTCAATTGAAAAATTCATTTTTTTCCTGTACCTGGCTCATATCTGAAAATGAGTCTGTCGTGGTTCTAGTTCCTGCAGTGTCTACCAAATAAACTACAGCACACTGTTCTAAAGTGAAACTCACACCTTTGTACCACATCTTAGCATATCTGACCATAATAAAAACAAAAGGTATTATATTAACATTCTTATCTTTTAAATTAACATTTCAGACATAACTAACTTATTATTGCCATGAGTATCATGGGCAAGAATTTCAACCCGCGATCCATATTGATATATTCTTCCATTGGGGTGTAATAGAGCCGCAGCCGCTCCAGAACCGCTCAACGAAAGGACAATGTTATTCTACGTGAATGAAGAATACCAAACACACGATATAATCTTGTAAGTAATACAATATTCTTATCTACTTGTAAAGATTATTTTAAAAGAAAGTAAATAGGACAGTACCTTAAAATTAATTACCCTGACCGCACGGTCAATCGTCATATCAACGCGAATTCTATTATGAAGTCGCAGAGAAATCGTCCCATGAGGAGTAGCCACAGCTCCTCCAAGTGCTGCATCAGTATCGTGTTCTCTCCAATTCTCAGTATAGATTCCTGTATCATCGTAATAAGGAATAACTGATTTGGGATTGCGCGGCTGCCTCCACAGAACCCCTGAGTTTGTATATCCTCCACTTCCTGGCATTCCAGCCCATTGTTCAGTGGGTGACGGTTCAAAGTACTTCGAGTATTCGTTGTACCGCTATAAGTAATTTTGTACACTATTATTGTTCGAAGCTCGAAAAATGTGTTAACATGTTAATTAGGGAAATTTTCTGAATGTTAACGCGTACTTGAAAATTTCCTTCATCTGTTTGTTGTGTGTGATAGCTATGTGCAGTGTAGAGAGATCTGGGTCGCATAGAACTCGTGGAAGTAGTCTGACTTTGAAGTCCAGACATAACACAATTTTGCATATTCGTAGCTTGTGCGTTCGATTGTGAACAAGACTTTTGTAGATCTTTTCGGTAATCGGTGCAAGAACTCGCCATTGTTTTTGTCTGGAATTTTCAATAATATTATTGTAATAAAAAGTTTACTTTTCAAAAGTAAGATTAAAAGATTGAGAGAAAGATTAGACTTTTGAGTAAGCGGTGTCGTCCTTCGTCTTCTTGCGACGAAATTTCCGGGGTTTTGACACCGCCGTTTGACCACCCGTATTTATGCGATCCACGGCTGAAGCGATATTGTTCTCTTTGTTTTTCTCACTTCTCCGCCTTGCGAACTTACTAATGGCTACTTTAGGATTAGCGTTTACCTGAATTCTTTTAGACTATTTATAATTGAACACGAACTGCGTATTTCTACTCTTGCAAGAAGTTAGATGCCCGACATTGCAATTCATTGGTACAGGAATGAAACAATGCACTGTTGCGATTTTCAGTTACCCTGGACATAACAATTGACGATTCATACCGCGACCATATTCAAATGAATGCATTATCGAATTACTAAATCGAATTACTCAAAGAGATTTTCAGGATAGTATAGTTATTTTTACTTCGATTGAATCTTTGGTATTTCTAATGATGAAATAAGGAAACTCAACAGGATAAATTATAAAGATTGTAGGAATCGTTTATGTAACTTGCGAAATTTATCCTGTTTACATTTAATCAACATCCTTGGGCTTTGTTTTTTATTAACAAATCATTTTATGCTCTAATTTTCGGAACTTGTTTCGTCCATTGCTAAAATTCTTGAAATTGATCAACGAAGCTTAAAAACACTAAAGAACTCTCCTGTACTTTTTTGCATATTTAACTGTAAACAGTATGAATTACACGATAAATATATCGGTGAAGCGTGTCAATTTCTTGGAACTTTCGTAAGCCAGAAGACTTATTAAAAAATCCTTCGCGTTTACTTTTTCTTACAGATTTCTATTCTTCATATAAAGCATGGCTAGTCCGATCGTTTCGAATTGAACTTTATTACATTTGACTAAGGCTTTGAAAACGTGACTTCGTATTGTGAAAACGTGAGACATTTTATCATACAGCATACATTAGATAACAAACTACGCTGTGTTCAAATGCGGCTTAGTAGTTGTCTTATCGTGTATAGTTTTTTATTGGTCTTGAACTAGTCATTTTAAATATTGGTGAACTTGACGCGTGGAGATCTCGTACACTAGAATTACGAAAAAATGATGTTATTTGTTTCTGCAGTGTCTAATGACAGACACAGTGTATACGTAGCTGTGACCTTGTCAGTTGTTGAGTTCTGACATTGCATTAGCTTTCAATTTTCCGATTCTACTCTTAGCATCCTATTCGCATGCTAAGAGCTAAGTCTCGAGTTGCTAACAATGTAATGATCCTTCTTTTGGTCACTTAAGTTTCTTAACAGGCTGAAACAGTGACGATTAGATTCTACGTGGACCTAATCGCTAAAATAAACAATACAGAAGCGAGCGAAAAATAAGAATAGCAAATTGAGGTCAACGTGCTTTCACTATACAAAATCCTGTGATAACGGTGGTAAAGTGACCCGCAAATTTGTCGCATTCGACAGATTTCGACTCGGTAGCAATTATTTATTACTTCGTTGCGCAATTCCTGATTACATATTAGAATGAGCTGTGAACCGCGAAATCGCGCGAAAACTGTACATTAATCTTTTCTTTTTTTACTGGTCTCATATTATCGTATAATATGTTACAAGATCGTTTCCAGTAATATTTTCTCATGTAATACCACATTTCGTATGGTGGGGACGTGTAAGTTATCTACTCGCACTTCTTAAAGCTCATCAGTAAGCGGCTGTTCTGCACGTGTAGTAGTCCTCCGCGAGTTTCCTAGCAAATGGAAGAAGACTTGCAAATTCGTTCGCTTTGACATTCGTTGGCAATGATTCCATCCAAATTACTTCTTCTCTTGGGTTTTGCAATTATCAAATTAGGTAAAATCAACTTTTCTTTTTCGCGTTCAATTTTTATTTCAATTTCAAAATTACTCATCTTTTAGAATTATTTAATAAACAGGATTTCTTCGCAATAAGAAAAGCTTATAATTTCTCTCCGAATTTTCAAGTTCAAGAAGCACATACTTTTTTTACATTTTCAGGATCATCATTGCCATTGAGTCATGAGGAAAAATCGAAGAAAGAAAGCGGTCAATCAACCAGAAACACCCTTCGGTTGTCGATAGTGGTGAGACAGCTAAAAATTGTTAATACCGACAGAGAAAATAATCTTTATCGCTGCTGTTATTCCAATTGTGTCAGATACTTTTTGATTACAATTCCTTTGAAACAGTTTGTATATACATGTGAAGCTTTGTCTGTTATCTTTACGACTACTTATCATCGTAAAAGCGTTACAATTCACAGCGGGAAATAATTTATTTCTTGATACAGGTAATGCGCCATGGAGAACGTGCACCGCAAGATACTTACCCAAATGATCCGTACATCAATGATACAATGGAACCATACGGATGGGGTCAGTTGACCAATGTAACGTATCACAACTCTATTATTCAATAAGTTTATCCTATCGAATTTTCTTCCTCGGTTCACACGATTCATTATTACATATGTTTAGCAAGGAAGAAGAAGCCAATACAATCAAGGATTGTTCTTACGGAATCGGTACGATCTCTTCTTAGGTCAAACCTATAGTCCTGATATTTTTTATTTACAATGTACCGCGGTAGATCGTACAAAAATGTCAGCAATGTTAGAAGCAGCTGCATTATGGAAACCAGACAAAAAGCAATCCTTTAAAGAAGATCTCGCATGGCAGCCAGCTACGTTATATTATCAACCCCGCGATGAAGACACTGTGCGTAACTGCAAATATCTGAATATAAACTTATCGTTCGCAAGCTTTGTTATATACGTATCAATACTTAATATGTCTGTTGCAGTTATTGCTTATTTGGAACACGTGCCCAAGATATACTAAATTACGGCGTATGGTAATGGGAATCGAGCAAGTTGAAAAAGTTCAAGAAGATAATGCATTGTTATACGAAAAATTAACAAATATAACTGGTATGCTAATCGCAAGTCCAGATGATGTCGGATCGCTATATAGCACGTTACGAGCCGAAGTATGTGTGTGTGTGTTTGAGAACGATATAAAATAATAGCATAATCATTATTTACTCATAGTTTCTAATTCATACTCTATACACTCACAGGAAGAAATGAACTTAACGTTACCAGAATGGACCAAAGATTACTATCCGGATAAGATGCTTCCACTAACTTTATATGAGTTTGAATTAAACGGATATAATAGGACGTTTAAACGATTAAAAGGAGGACCTTTATTGAAGAAAATAATTATGGATATGATAGCTAAGAGGGAAGGAACACTCGAACCAGAAACACGTAAAATGTTTATGTACGTTGGACACGATAGTACAATTGTGTCATTGCTAGACGCAATGCACTTATGGAATAAACAAGTACCCCACTATAATATGATGGTCATGATAGAATTGCATGAAGAGAATCATGCGTGGAACGTAGAAGTAAGAATTACTCGAATTTCTATTATAAGATTTTTTTCCCCCGTATCCTCATTACGATCGATTTCTAAACCATTTTTTTTCTAGATGTTTTTGAGAAACACTACGGATCATGAACCATATCCGTTAACGATACCTGGATGCGAAGTGAGTTGTTCGCTTAATAAATTTGTTGAACTTTTAAAGCCAATGATACCTGACGACTGGGCAGCAGAGTGCAAAGTTAGTGGAAATTATACACCACCACCTGCACCGCCACCCTGATATTTTTCTATGGACATTACGAAGCACTAAAAATGGTACAAATACCAGAAGTATAAGGCGCGTTGATGATTTGCCGACTTTATGTTCCAATTGTAACAATTGTATCCAACAATCGGGCCTGGTAGAGGAAATACGCGATAAAGTAATTACTTCCTCGTCGGTCTGAAGAGGATACTTAACAAATCAAACGACATACTGTGACCAATAACTTTATAATTTTCTTCGTAAAAATTATGAGTGATAACAAGAAAAAAAAGAAAAAACAAAATTGCCTATTATTTAACCAAAAAAGAAAACATATTTGTATATATTTATATTATTTAAATTTGAATTTTCCGAAATAAAAAGAGAAGAAATATTTTTAAATCACGCAAATGCAATGTATTTACATAAGCAATTGACACACATCCACACGATTCTGTTTTGTTGATTTTGTATAAAAACAAGATACATATGTCAAATTGAGAAGTTTTTAATTATTTCACTTGAGAAAGGAGATGATCGTAAGTTTTATGCAAATATTTTCTCCTCTCGACGTTTTTTCGTTACTACTGTGCCAGGCTTGTGTTGGGCATCCGGATGATTCAAAAGCTCTGGGGGACAGGTGGATATTGGACTTGCGAGAATCGTTTGTTTCAAATCGTAGAATAAGTGACTGTCATCTTTAGTGAGGAACGAAATAGCCAAACCAGCTTTTCCTGCACGACCTGTTCTACCAATACGATGAGTGTAATCTGAAAAAGAAAACAAAAACTTAATACTTGCTCAATACTACAAAATATCTATCATTATAAGATCCATATAATCAATTGCGAGCTTACCCTCAATAGTCTTAGCCATATCGTAGTTAATAACCATCGATACATCTTTAATGTCAATACCACGACCAGCAACGTCGGTAGCGACCAAAATATCCTTACTGCCACCTTTGAGTGAGGCAAGTGCGTATTCTCTCTGTTCCTGTCCTTTACCTCCGTGAAGTGTACACGCGTTATACTGTTGAAATATAATTGATAAATAAAATAGTTATTAATTTGATGATAACGATTTACGAGAAAAATGTTTAAGTAAAAAACGTACCCCAAGTTTCTCGAGGCCTCTTGCAAGTACATCCGCGCCCTTCTTTTGATTGACGAATATAATAACGGGTGGTTCAACTCCTCTACTGAGAATTTCCATGAGTTTCTTCCGCTTGTCAGCTTCACCCATAATATGGACAATTTGTTCTGTTCGTTCTGTTGGTTTACCAACGCTACCAATATATACGACAGCAGGCCGTCTCAGGTATGTTCTCGCTAATCTTTCGACTGCCGGTGGCATAGTAGCAGTGAACATCACAGTCTAAAAAGAAATGTTCATATTGGTAGGAAAAAATGATATTTCTAACTTAAACGTATCTTGCTTCTTCCATTCTCTCTACCTGTCTATATTTTTTCTTCGTATTATAATTAGCTAATAATTTCTCTTCATTTTCAGCATCTTCGTTATCGGGTTTCAAATTTGATACAGGCATATATTCTAAAATCTTCTGAACATCTGTAAATAAATTGAATTAATGAGATATGTCAGTGGTGATTAATTAAATATTAATAACGTACCAGGCTCGAAACCCATATCTATCATTCTGTCAGCTTCATCCAAAACGATGTATGTGCATTGATTCAACACTAAGTATCGATTTTCTAAGACATCAATTAAACGACCAGGTGTAGCAATTACAATCTAAAAGGAAAAGTGTCGTAATTAAAAAAACCAGTTAGCACTGTGCTACATTGATAGTGACGGTTAATGCATACTTCGCAACCCATTCGTAACCGGAAACCTTGTTCCTCTCTTGATAAACCACCAACGACTACGACAGTTCGAATACCTAATGGTTGACCAAACTTGTTAGTTTCCTCTTCTATTTGTTGTGCTAATTCTCTGCAAAACGTATGTACATTGTAAATCGTGTATATCATGTGTTGAGTCATTAGCAAATTAAATTCTTTCGAATAGAAACATACCGAGTCGGTGCTAATATTATACTGTACGGTCCTTGATCTGCTTCCTCTAATCGTTCAATTTTCGGTAGACTCGTAATCCATAATAATAATGGAATCAAAAAGGCAAGAGTCTTTCCTGAACCAGTTTCAGCAACGCCGATAATATCTCGGTTTTGTAATCCTATAGGTATTGCTTGTCGCTGAATGGGAGTGAGATCTTTGTATCCGACTTTATCGATAATATCAAGAATTTCCTTTGGAAATCCTGATTCTTTCCATGAACGAATTGGATCGGGAATACGTCCACCTTTTATCGTAATATTGTAATCCTCCCTAAATATACGCCAATCTCTTTCTGTCATTTCTTGAAGTGCCTTCTCGGACCAATGTCTATCGTCCCATTTTTGTTTTTCTTCTTTTCGCTTTACCTTCTTTAGTCTCATTCTAGAAATACAAAGAATTTAATTATAGAAAATTCACGAATCAATATTAACGCTATCAATTCGATAGAATGTGAATAGAACATACTTTTCTTGTTCCTTTTCTGCTTCTGTTCTTCTTTTTTCCAATAGCTCTCCATAGAACTTACTTTGATCTCGTTTTTGTGCTTTAATATCGATACCGGCAAGATTTCCTCTACCGAAGAATTGAACTTGATGTCTTTCTTTGTATATGCTATTGTAATCAACTGACGTATCTTCCGATGTATCCCAATCGAATACAAATTTCCTATCGTTTAGTCTTCTGACGCGTCGTTTCTTTTTAATCAATCCAAGATAACGTTCCTTTATGGCTTCTACTTCCTTTTCCTTGTCCTTATCTTTGATATCTTCTTCCCTTGACCTCTGGTTCTCGCGTCGCCTGTATGAAAAAATAATTTAATAATTTTCCACAAAACGAAGCAGCATTCTCGCATATTATTTAATACACGTACCTGTCTCGATCGTCCCATTCTCTATCCTTTCCTTCCGCATGGAAAAAAGCTTTACGTTCGTCTTCTTGCTGTTTTCTGATAGCATCCACCTCCTGTTGTCTTTTTTGTAAAGCCAAAGCTGCTCTTTCCTCCTTCGTTAAGAATTTGGGTTTAGCACGCGCATCTTCCTCAGCTTTTTTCTTTGCGAGCAGTTCTTCTAAACTGAGCGGTTCCTTTTTGGGAAATTGTTTTGACTTCTCGTCCCCTTCCTCGTCTTCCTTTTTTCCATCGGTCTTATTATCTTTTTTGTTTTCATCTTCTATAACAAATATGGGGCTAGGCTTATGCTTTTTGTCGTCTTTAGATTTATCTTTAGGATCTCTTCTTTCTCTGGACCTGTCAATGTCTTTCTCACGGGATCTATCTCTATCTCGAGACCTATCCCGTGATCTGTCTGGTGAACGTTCCCTGGATCTCGACCGCTTTCTATCCTTTTTCCTATCTTTAGACCGACTCCTGGAGCGTCTACGATCTCTTCTTTCTCGTTCTCTTTCACGGTCGCGATCTCTCTCCCTTGAACGACTGCGTTTCACAGTCTTCTTGTCGTGACCCATCCTCTGATGAGCAAGGGCAAGGTTTCAAGGATTACTCAGTCCTGCAAGAATCAACATACAAAAAACATATACAAACCAAAAGGTTAGGAGATTGATATAGCAATCATAGAAGAAACCACATTCAGACCTGTAATTACAGACCTGTTATCTAATCCAATAATATGCGTTAAAGTTAATAGAATTTAGAACAGAACCAATATAAACTTAATGATTGGAATTCTGAAAGCTTAATTGCATTGTAAAACTCTAACTTGATTTTAATGTATAGTAGGATTTTAACACTTGGTACACACCACACGCACTCGTCGAGAAATTCGTACAATTATACGATTTATACTGATTTATACTAATAAGATAATAACATTCGCATAATTAAAGTCGATCTATGGCTTGGCTAAATACAATTGCCATTAATATGAGTATCAGCATGCATTGACAATTATCTCAACTAATCTCAACATGGGCGACAAGCATTCGTGGGTATTAGGCTTAAACCTCGTAAGAACGTTTGTGACAATGTAATCAGTAATTAAAACTTAAATTTTGCACCAAGTGGGAAATAAAGAATCGATAAAAATAACGATAAAAAGATGTAAACATTATTGGAGCACAGGATTGCTAAATCACGATTAAAACTAGATCCACAGGTGCAAGGATAATACACTATGTCGGTAAGATCGGACAGAGCCAATGGAATTTAAGAGAAAACACAATTCAACCCAAGTCTTCTACAAATTACACGTTTTTTAAACTCTTGCACCTGAAGATTTACAGACAAAAGTCTATTGTAATATTTTATCGTAACTCAATACTTGATTATTATCGAATAGCGAATTTTTAAAGAATATTGTTACATTGTAACTTCTTGAGCTATAGTGAAGGTTAATATGCAAGAGTAAACTAGTCGCGAGTATTTTTAGTACTGTTATGAGCGAGAGAAAAAGTTGTAGAAAATTTGAGCAAAAAATTCTGCATTTAGGACACAGTCGATTCACATTGATTGGGCAGTTGCGCGTAAAACGCTAAGCCAATAAGATCGTAGTGCTAGGGGAGCCACAAGCACGCTCAATAAAGGGCGCTAGTGTTCGTTAAGTGTCACAGCCGTTGCCTGTCTCCTCAGTATTGTAACTTAAATCGGTGATTTAATTAGGAATAACGTATTTTTTTCTAGAATTTGTGAAACTTTAAGCAATAATGACCGACAAGAAAGGTAACTATACATCGTAATCGCGTAGTAAGACTAGATATTTGTGTTAAACACTTTAAGATATTCTCGTGTTTTCGAGTCGGGAGTTCCACTTGTCACTCATACGACGGAGAGTTTTTTTCGATACCACCGATGTTATCCGACACCTGTGAAAGATGGTGCACGTTTAAATTCTATCAAAGCTCGTATTTTCGCTATCCGATTAAGATTCCCTTATAGTAGAGCTAAAAAATACTTGCATTTCGGCCCAGTGACAGATAAATCAATACCGCATTCTGTGTGGGAAATACAAAATGGCCTCCGGACCTCGTCCTGGATAATTTTCGCAGTAACTTTTGTGCTGAAAGTCAAATTTTTCAAGGAAAATCTTCGTTCTGTTCTTAATAATGCGAGGATCTTCCATCGCTTATTATTATGGACTCCATAGTTTGTTCTCACCATCGGTTATCTGTCTTATGTACATGCGACGCATTATGCGTCTATTTACGAATTATACGTGCAACGCGCGTCTCTGGGAAAATGCTAGCTGGGTTAGCGTTCCCTATAGCGATTCTATGCCACTCGATAATACATAATTTCTAACTTATTTCGATGATATTTTTCTAGTAAAAATCAAATTCCAGTCATGAATTGTCTCGAAAATGTCGAATGTCTTCTAGAAATTTTTTCTCACATTACTTTTTTCTCCATTTATGTCAGACGTATTTTATCCGAGGGCAATGCACAATTTTGATGTACAATGAACGGATGTTGAAAAACTTCATTCAGAAAGCCAAATGATATTTTATATAGACTTTTTAAAATTGCATTATCATCCGAAATCCTCTTTGCATTTTAATATGAGCTTCTGGAGGTCATTATGGGTTTCATTATTACCTCATAATGCATATCTATGCAAAGTCTATTCTTTGCGCATAGTCTAATGCACAAATTTAACTTGGCCATACTTATTCGCTCATTGTCTTATTTATCGGACAATGCTTTTTCTGAGTTGAAGCGAAAAACTTATGGTAAACGTGTTAGCCAGTGCTCAAGCCAATTGTAAAATGTTTCGTATCCTATTAGAATTTGTTCGATAAGAAGTTTTTGCTGGTGTCATCATTATTCTTTTGAAAATATCGAACTTACTTTATCTTAACGAGTATGCGTCGTTTGTCTAATGAGCTTCACAGTGATTTACACGTGCACACGTAACGGTATTGAGCATTACTCCGTCAATATGTCAAATAACAGTTAAATGAGTGCTGATCTGCTCGGGAGGTATTTCCTAATGCAGCTTGCTCTATAGCTGAGCAGAAGTACGATTGCAGAGCATAGCATTTAAGGGAAACATAAAGTTTAGCCTGTAAGTAGATCGGTATACAGTCTTATTTTATTCATTGAGAGAGTGTTAAGAATTGCGAGTGAGTGTGAGAGAGAGAGTGAATGAGAGAGAGAGAGTGAGAGGGAAGATGTGAGGAGGAAGCTGGAAGCAAGAAAGAGGGAGAAAAAGAGTGAATATGTCAAAGCGAAAGAACGAGAGAAAGGGTGGGAGAGAAAGAGAGAGTGGAAGAGAGAGAAAAAGCAAGCGAGCGAAAGAAAGAGAGAGAGAGAGAGATTGATTGAGCGAAAGCGGGTGCAAGAGAGAGCGATTGAGAGGGAGAGATCGGCTGAAAGAAACATAACACGTATTTACAATAGAGGAATCGAGGATTATACTGGTGCGAATCTGCGAGCGTATTACCATGATGGTATAGCCGCTAAAAACCCGAAGGATAGCGCCTACAGTTGTGGCTGTCAATATGTTTGCAGCGGACCATTACAAAGACGATTTGATCCCAGTCAGTAGGTGGAGCTTCGGAGACCGGCGTTCGCGCAGCCTAAGCCACGTATCTAACCTCACCTTACTCTATATATTACCTTAACTCACTACGTGTTTATATACCAACATATATTACGTATACACACACATATATATATGCCACCAAATATATATATGAAGATATAGACGCACCAAGCGCCTCCCGATTCAAAAAGTGAGAGACCAAGAGATATATTATTTCGAAGCGTGCCCATGCCCGTGCCCGTCCCGGATCGAACGATCCATGGATCCATATGCGATTCTATATCGAACGCAGTAGGATGCGTTCCGTTTCCTTTATTACCCAGGTACCCGAAACCTCTGTATGACCGTTGCATTGGCAGATTGGGGCCGAATCTGGGCCATATGTATTATTTTGGATAACCAATTATCCGTTTCAGAATCTTATCTAAGTCGGGATACCTATTTTCCGGTTTTCCGCTCGGACAAGCGATCCGAAGCTAAATCAATTTTTCCTCGTTTTTGCAGGCCCACACGTTGGTTAAACTTTCACGATCTACAGGTCTAGCAAATTCCAAGTGATCGAGAAATAACGAAATCTCTCCTTTCAAATCTGCCACGGCGAACGAACAGCCATAAAACTCGGCTCTTTTAGAGTCGTAGTTCGAAATTGTTTGTATAGTTCTTCTGGCGTTTAGAGTCTTACTGCGGGCCTCTCGGGCAAAACAGGCTGGCAAAGACCGACTTTGTCGGCATTGAAAAAAAAAAAAACAAAAAAAAAATATGAGTAAAGCGCACTATTAGGTGCGCACAATGAACACGGTATTGTAAGTCCTTGCGAATGTGTTAAGTACGATCGACATATACTTTTTGAATTGGAGACGTCGGCTGCTATATATCCAAATCAATATGAACGTAAGATATTGATATGGGTGTACCAATATTTCGTACTGAAACTGTGGTATTGGCTGACTGCTTAATTTATTCTTTTTTTCACACCCAACGTCACTCGTGCGCCAAGTACCTTCTCAAGACGCACAAATTACCTCGAGCGAGATCCACTTCCGTACCATGAATTCGGACGTCCGGGAGACACGAGTTCCCAAAAATATCATGTTCAACGGATCCTTCTAATGAAGCTCGTAATAAAGCTCGTCTTAAGAAGCAAAATCGCACGGGGGAACGATGGGACAGCGGGGTGGACACGAATGCTGTATCTAAGCTCAGCGTATTTATGATACTTCTATTCAATAGAAACTTGGTAGCTCACTTTTAACAATAGTGCATGCCGCTTCAACGCGGGCCACAAGTTTCGAGGATATTATTATTCGCAATTAGTTTACGTATACAACAAGTATACCATAATATAGAATATAATATCACGTTGAATTCTACTTAATAAACACACATTCTAGCATTGAAACTTCTGGCCCCTTTTACACGTTTGTAGCTTGAAAACGAATAGCAATATTTCTTCCTTCGACGATAGTAGCGATTAGTAGCGAATTAGTTTTCCATTCGATTGATGAACAGTAGATGTTGATACACGTATATACTTACGTATATGTGTTCATACATATTTCTCGAAGTAGTCGCGCCAGCAATTTGATTTGAACCAAAATGAAAAACGTAATATCATGTGATCGTGATTTATTTTTGATACGTGAAAAAATCATGGTGAAAACTTTGAAAATCTTAAAATATCGCGGCGCTTAAATTAAAAATGCGCAATTGAAACATGCTTCGTTGACGAAGAAAAATTCCAACAACGATGGAGCGTGTTCTATGTGTGTTTGAGGGTGTGCCGTTAATACAGAAGTCGAACACCAAGTGAAATTACGTTTGCCTGCTGCTGATTGATTTGTGTGCAAATACAGCTTCAATCATTTTTATATATTGTATTTTAGTTTGCATGCTTGGAACGTCCTATTAGAAATGGGAATGAGGCAGGAGTACTCTCGAGAGATAATCTTAATACGAAAAAGTCGTATTCTTTTTATATGAATAATTACTATTCTTGATTCTCGATTATCAGCCGAAAATACTAGGTTTTCTCGATGGTGCTCCTGATTCGGTGTATACTATTAAATTAATGCATGCTTAATATTTGTTGTAACAGGCTGAACTTTCTATACTTTCTATCTTTATGTTTATTGCCTTCGTTTCCTTCTTAAATTGAGGGTACGGACCGATAACAGTGAGACGAAACTTTTCGTACCTAACGAAACACAAATACACCTGTGTTTCCTCTTTGACATATACACCCAGTGAGATTCGTACGAACTTAACGAAAATATTAGGAAAAGGTGAAATTATTAAGAAGGGATCGAAAAGAAACGTTTCGCCGTTATAATCACTATCGTATGAATAAATAGTTTTTGTAGTTCGTTTTCGGTATAAGTCTGAGACGTTCCTATTCCTCTTTTGATGCTTTTTTCAATTGAACATCGATACATTGCCGATCGAGGCGAGCGCGAGGAATCTCAGTATGTGGAGATTTTAGCAAGAGGAATGTAAAGAGAATAAGAGAAATTTAAAATCGTGGGACCATAGGAATCTCTCGTGCATTGTGATTTGCATGTGCATGTATAACAATACATATCATCTATACTGTTAATAGTGAGCTTAAATGAGATAGACTTTACGATATAACTACAATGATACCAAGTGCCTCCAATTTTTCGAAAGCCAGTGACAGAATACGTTTGTTATTTCCCGTGAGTTTTCGCGAACGAGTGATATTACTATATCAGAAAAGCAGTGCCCCGCTGGTTAGACCGTTACTGTCGACCGTTACATACAACATGTATACATATACTATATATATATATTGCATTCGTGCGCGTTATTGATTGGAGCCTCCGAAGTCCTCGCGAATTTCGAAATCAGTCGAAAGTTCCTCTGGGGATCTGCATCGGTAGAGGGTGAGTCTTTCGAATCCTCGACCTATAGCCTGAGGCGGCTCGGAGCCGACCGTCTTGAATGATCCATTCCTTTCGGTCAGTGGGTTCACATTTTGGAGGCACGCGAAATTGTTCCATCGAAGCATATTTCGACGGATAATCGCGTTAACGATACGAGAGAGCGTGCCGAAAGAGTCTCTTTCTTAATCGGCAATCAATCCAAGTCCACCGAGTACACGGTGATGGTGGACCCACCGAATACGAAGTTCCGTGGGGAAAAAAAGAAAGAAAAAAAAAACAGAAAAAAACAGTGAAAATTCGGAGAGGGACAACAAAGAGAGCACCCGTCGTTTCGCGATTGTGCGCGAACTAGGTCGAACATGCTCATTGGGACAAATTAGGCTTGAGCGAATAAGCGAGAAAAAAAAAACACACTTAAGTAAACGAGAAGTGAGCGAAACAAGGGAAGAAAAATAGGGAAGGAAGGAGACTTGAAAGGGAGAGAGAGAGAGAAAGAGAGAGAGAGCGAGCGAGCGAGAGAAAGAAAAACAGGAGGACGCAGAGACACTTTTCAAATGACCCAGTAAAGTCGTACTAGCATTTAATATTATAATGAATTGTTATTGGATTCGATGATTGTTTGCACCGTGGCACTGACACATAAATTTATCCCTCGATCGAAAGCTCGCTCGATCAGCGAGTAAAAGCGAGTGTAAAACGCGCGTAAGTGAGTTTCTCCTCGTATTTAATATCGGTGTATCATTTTCGCATAATTGGGGGGGAAGAAAAAAAGTAGCTTGAATCTCACGGTAACTAGACGTGGGAGGAGGATTGCCAGTAACGAGGCAAAATTGCGAGAGAACTCACTTCCCGCCGCTGATCGGGCAAGCACTGAATCGTCATGGACAATTTGGTGTGGGCTGACGTCTATGTTAGAGTACAACATGTCCATCCATTGCTGCTGAGCTTGAACTACTTATCATACGCAAGTTGAGAGCCTACGCCTAGCCGGACCGCGCGATCCTTAACGAATTTAACCGAGGTGAAAACCTATTGGAGAATGTCTATCAGGGGGCCTCATCGATAATAATCGGTATCCCGTGGCTGCACTTTGCGTATGCTAAAACTGCGATAGCGCAGAGCATAATTTAGACAACTAAAAAAGGAAATTGGGCGTTCTCTGAAGCGAGTTTGCGAGATCATTCAATGACGTAGTCATCCCGATACATGATTTTTTTTTTTTTTATGCCGTTTGCTCTTATGCCTGGGATGCGTGATCGTCGCTCGACCCACTCCAAGGAGCGCTCAGTTAATAACATATACTATGCAATTATAAAGAACTTTTAATCATGTTTGACCTTTATTTATGGATATTTGCAGAAATTTGTGGTTTGCTGAATCTTGTCACAACTTTTTGAATGTGTGGAACTTGATATATCCATATACATACATACGCATTTTTATATATATATATATATATATAAAATCAAAGATATATCTATATATATAGTGAGAAATTAGATATATATATATGTATATTTATATATTCATCGTACCACTGTACTCATTGTATAAATTACACATTCACCGCCCGAACATGACATTCTCAATTAACTTGTGGAAATTGAATTTAATTGGATTTATTTATTACGGCTCTCGAACGTTTCACCTAATCGAATCTTACTTTACTGGGCTTGTTTTAACATCACTTTTTGGAACAACCATTTGTCCCTTTCCTCGCCCCCCCCCCCCCTGGCTTTATTTTTAGCTCTGTTTTTTGTCATTTCTGTTATCCAACCGTGGCCGAACCTCAGAGTTTCGTGACTGTATGCTAGATATTTACGAAATGCAAATTGATCGTGAGGAAATGACGATAATTTTCTCGTTATCGTTCCTCGTATAGCCATGCGATCAATCAACGAAAGCAACGGTCAATGATTTTTGCTAAGGTTCGACAACTTGGACGAATGTATTTGGCTTTTACCTTGATTGCGTAACGCTATTTGCTTTGAGATCGGTTTCGTATTATATCTTAGTTTTAGAAGTAAAAAAAGGTAGGTCGATTAACGCGAGTTTTCATTTGAGAATAGTTTCTCGTTTTATTTCTCGACCTGATGACTGCCTGACGAATTCCTTTGACTGTCAGACATTACATATCACTCGTAGTGGCTGTATTGTTAGACTTGTTTGTAAAACATTTATGTGTATTACGTTCTCTTGATAAGGTGAAAAGAATTTGAGATTGTTTCGATGCGGGCATCTTCTGTTGTTTTTTTTTTCTTTTTTTTGAGACATTTCAGAAACCTTGGGTCTCTTTTTTCTTTTACACTAATCGCGTAAGGTGTTGTGTGAGATCGGAATAATGCAACGTGTTGGGATTGACAGACTTGCTCCCGTTGCGTTTTACATACCGACAAACTAGGACACCAGAAATCTGATTTACTGAGCTATTCTCAAGTGTCTCGCTTTCAAACTACGCTTCTATCGAGAATCCTCATAATCGCGAATCTTTAGTCTTATTTTTTCTTTAACGCTTCTCTCTCTTGGAAGAAGGTATCGTATATCGTGGTGTTGCGAGGGTTGTTACAATGACCTTCGTCAACTATGGATTTTCGACAGAGCCGTAAATGTTTTTTTTCTTCTTTTTTTCTCATTTTTTTAATTTTTTTCTTTACGATGATACCTGTCTTGTACCAAGAAAGTTTACGCGGGTGCTCAGTTTACGTCCTACGGCGAATACTGGATCATTTTGTGTCTCGGGTACAGTGGATGGACCGCTGAATAATTAAACTTCCGAGAAAAGTTTTCAGATGTCCGCGATAAGCTTGAAAGGTGACAAGAAGGGAGCGAAACCGTTTTTCGGTTATTTCTTTTCACCATTAATTAGTGACTAACATTGTTTGAGCTTTGAATAGTACCTTGATAAAAACGGTGTATGTCATGTGTAAGATATACTTGGGTGTGGGAGTACCACTTTGGAATCGAGTTGCGTTTGATCCTTCTCGGCAGGTCTTACACGCGTAATGAACGCAATTAGCGGGTTAGAGGGAGAGAGAAAAAGAAAGAAAGAAAACGAAAGATTATACGCGCGAAAAAACTCGTCGATGAGGATCAAAAGTGACTCGGTGCCGAGGGTACAACCGACACGGAAAAGGGGTAATAAGAGGCGAACGATGAAATATTGATTCATCACCTTTTTTAAGATTAGATCCGAGAAGAAAAACTGCTTAGGATTATTATCTATCATATTTCTCACAAGCTTCTTATTCCCTGGCCCGTGGAGTTGTACCGTCGCTTGTCCTTTTTGACAGTGGTACCACGTACCGTTGGCTTAGATCGAACCTGCGGCCAACAAAATGAACGGACCTGCATTTTGCATTGCATGTGTTACAGCCTACCCGGTGGCACCTCATCCACCAACAGGTTTTGTCCCTGCGCCGGCACAGCCTGCTACCTACGGTGGTACACGTAAGACAATATACATTACTTGCATTCCGCCTTAACACACGTAGAAAACATAAAAACTGTGAGTTTAACATGATATAGCGCTACTCGAGGTGTGTGCTTTGACGTGATTCAAACTCACTCGAGAAATGATACGTGTCATGTAAAACAGCAGAGTTGGGGTAGTTGGATTATAATAATCGTGAGCAAGACGTACAATACTCGCTGTCGTTTGATCGACGCCAACGTCGTTTCTCCTTCCTCGAATGTATTTTGTACAAAGTATAACCATAGACCATAGGGGCTTTTGCCATATTCAGGCATCGATAACACGGTCTGCGGTTGATCCAGGGTAGTATATTATATACATAATCCTTGAGCATTGGAGCATGGTTGTAACGTAGTGTGTTAGTTGATCGTTGATCTCCTCCAAAATAATTTTAGGGTCACTCTCAGGTTTGCCAGAAGATTCCGTAGGCATCTAGATACTTATTTTCAGTTGTACTTTGCTGCTTTCTCACAGAGTAATACATAAAACCAGTGTTCTTGAATTGAGCATACCACTGGACGACTTCTATGAACCGCTGTTCAGATTTTCCATTACATGGATCGCTTTCGATAGTTGCAGGTGCCGCGCCATATGGAGTGTTTCCTAACCAGCCACAACTCTATGCGACACAAGGACCACCTCCGCCAACGTATGATCAAACCCTTGGTCATCCGATGGTAAGAATACAATCGCATGTATATACATTGGTTCGACCTTGAGGCGACCTTGGAGAAATCTTGAAAGGGGTAGTAATACGAGAAATAAATGATTTCGTGATCCACAGATGTACCAGCCGATGTACGGTCAGGGATATCCCGGTGGATACTTGACGGGCTCGTGTTATCCTACTGCATATGGCCCATTGCAATATTATCCGCCATTAGCTGCTGCAGCATATTATCCAGCAGCTGCTATGCAGCCTGCTCCAGTCAGGCCCACGATTATGGTGCCTGTGAGTGTTTCACATTATTCGCCTTCTCTCCCCATTTAAATTCCATTCTCATTTTGTTCCTGTGAAACGGATAATTTTTTGATCGATTTCTAGAATGGATTCGACGGGACTCGGTTCGATGGGATCTCACAACCTGTCTTGCCACCACCCCCGCCGGGAGTAGCAGCAAATGCTGCACAATTAGCTGCAATGGCAGGCCACAGCGTGGCCTTATCACAAAAGAAAGGCTCGTTCCTAGGAGGAGGAACAGAGGGCGGTTACACCTTTTGGTAAACCACTATACCTTTTGTGAAACACTAAGTCTATCAAAGGCATTGTTGTCGAGATGATCCATGTAGGCAAATCTGATTTGTGTTAGAGCTCTAGTATTTTCATATTGGGAGCAGCTACGTAGTAGAATGTTAGATGTATCGATCGACCGCGAGTGACCGTCCTTGTATGGAAAAAAAGAAAAACTGTCGATATCTTCTTGCATAAGGTTCGATGTTATGCAGAGAGACGCGGGGTGATTTATCAGTCCTTGCGAAGGGTGATATCTGGGTAGCTTGCAACGGTCATTCGACACATTTAATCTTCTACGAGTTAAAAAAACAAAATATTAAAAAAAAACAAGCATTAAGATGGAAACACTCGTGCGACACTTGCCATACATTTTTCGACCCATCTAAATTAACTTGCGTGAGGAATTGGGATTACATTTTATAAATGAAGAACACGCGAACAAATTTTCTAAATTCCCGCGAATCCTAAAATCACAGCTCACCTGTGAGAAGCATCAATTATTTTTGACGGCGATATCGTAAGAATGATCGAGCGTCTTAGTACATTGTAAAAATTCAAATTTGAAGATGTTTTCGAAAAAATTGATTCCCATAACTTTAAATGATTGGCAAATCTCAAAAAATCGATAAGAAATTTCGACAGAAATTGTTTCGTCAAATAAAAATGTGTGTCTATGGAGTACGCAACGTTATGCGTGTTCGATCGTTCTGCATTTATTCGCGAACAATTCCGCAACGCACGAGGTATTCCAAATTTAATTTAAATAAAGAAAAAGGGTTGAACGCGAGCGAGAGTAGGGAACACGGTATTCTTCTTTTTAGAGTTAGCGGGTGAATACGTGCACCAGTGGACGCGAGTTGTGTCTCATTCGCCTACAGGGATCGATATTCAAAGTGTGTTCTAAGCCTTTTTTATGCGCGACTTGGTTTTCTGCAAGGCAAGCTGGAGAGCAAAAGGGCTGCTCGCATTATTTCCGTTATATTTCCACGACTGTTTATTTTTTTTTTTTTTTCCTTTTATTTGATATTGTTTCTCCTGGTGTTTCGGGCGCTCCAGTGAGGCCTCAATTATTTTCCAAAGTAAGTTACTTACTTTGCGAAAGCTCGTTTTGAGTAGCCCTAACGTTTAGAAGAAAAATACCTACGTGATAGGAGCCTGAGGAATGCGTGAGAGTCATTCGTGGTTGTGACATTTATCGTGCTTTCTTATACTTCTGAATTAACGAATATATCGTAAAGTACATCCGACTAAACACCAGATGATCTGCGGAACTATCCGAACGAATGCGAATCGTACAACGTCTATTACAAATAAGAAGGTTGTACCCTTCATCGAGTAACACCCGTTTAGTAACGTTAGTAAGGGGAAATATATAGAAAACCCTTGGAAAGGGTGTCTTTCTTGGTTGTTAGTATATCTAAATGCATATTACTATACGGGAATCGTGTTTGCAATTATAAGATTCTGTGACTTAAAAAAGTGACGTCGAAGTCGAAGGCTCGAGTGCCAAAACAATTCAAATTATATCGAAGATTCTCACGTATTCGATGACTTCGAAGATACTTACTACTCTACATAAAAAATACGCACTCTCTTCTTTGAAATCAGTAGTCTTTCCTTCTAGTTGTTTTGATGTTTCTTTTTTAAACGCAGATTAGCTAGGTCGGCTAACAAAGTTATTATTTAATTGAAATTAAAAGGCTCGTCCACGACGCCCGAGTTTCTTTCAACAGATCGAACCGTAGCTTTCGTCGAAACGAGTACCGCGCGGGCCCGGAATAAGATGAAACGAGATCAAATGAGACCAACTTTTGATCGAATGAAATCAGATGATATTACGAAGATCCCCATTGCATTGCGTTGTGTTAATTTTCGCGCGAGTCGCAGAGTCGTTGAGTCGTTGTGATTCGTAAGAAGGAAAAAGGTAAACCGTCTAGCCAATACAAAGAACCTGTCAAAATTCTTGTCTACCGATCTGTGAGTGAAGGGTACATGCCCCATGGTCGTTTCGATGGGAGCCAACGAAGGAAATAAATAGCTGTCTCAATCTCAAAGTACAAATCGAATACCCACGTTAAGTAGAGGAGAAACTTGCATCGACGCGGACGAGCCTTGGACGCCAGCCATATTAGGCGAGTTGCAATGATGATACGGCAAGCAACGCAGCGAGTTCGTAACGCCTACATGTAAAAACAGTGCAGAATCGTTGACAATGACTAGACCGTGTACTATTTTCCGAGAGCTTGATCTATGAAGAAATGTGAATCTGGAAAGAGACGAACTCTGGTGATCGTGATATAGATGCACAGCTACGAAACGACTGTTTTGCTCCGCGATCATAGCGTATAGTATCGTGGATCTGCCGATATCGAAGACTTTTTTGTCGTCCAATCCGCAGGCCCACGGTTAAACACGATATTAATTAAGCAATGGAGATCGAAGAAACTAATTTACAATCGGTGATAGCTTAGGATAGGACCAAGAGACGCAGTTCTATTTAGAAATTTTTCAAATGGGTGTTCCATCAAACTTGACCAGTACTCTTATGTATGTTTCGCATCACATTCGATCTTGTGGCGGGGGATCGAACCGAATCGAACCCGCCGTTCTGCGCGATCTCTGCTCCTCGATTCGTAGGACGATTCAGACGATGATATAAAATCTAAATTAATGAATTTCAATTATAGTCAAACATCGTGATCTTTTTTTACTTTGTTCAGCCACGTTGAATTGTCACGGGGCAATCTTTCTATCTTCTATTGTAGAATTGAATTCTCGTTTTGTTGAGTCCTCTAAGGGTAGTACTGAATTTTGGTACTTCCCGTGATATTTATTCTATTTGTGTCGTGTTACGGAAAAAAAGCATTTAATTCGGTAGAGAACGAGCTACTACTCTATTGGTACTGACTACTGAAATACACACCCTGTATGAGTCTTATAATACGTATGTATCGCGAAACGCACGACTCTGGCCAAATTTGTGTTGCGGCACCGCAATTACATTCACTTCGTACCTTAAATTCATTTTCTACCAGACATACACCTACAGCTACTCACGTATGACCAGCGTTTGAATAAAGAAACGCGCGTAATCTCAATCCTATTGAAAAATCTAGTCCGAAGAGTCTGACTGATTGGGATACAAAATGTTACGTAGATCTTTCTTTCTCAATCCGTGTAACGCCAGGTGCGAACTACAATATTGCAGCATTCGCTTATACTTCCTCGAAGTTGTATCTCTGAGAATCAACAGTTTCCCGTAACTCATGCCATTCCACTGACAATGAGACATTGAGCACCGGTTGACAAGACAAAATTGTCACATTTAGGAACTTGAGACACGCGTTTGAAGCAACGGGAAACTTAACATTTCTCCCGTTGCTCGTAAATGTGGAAACACTCTCGTCGAACTTAACGAGTTTGCATATCAGCGAAGTGGACGACAAGTTATCCCTAGCCCCTTCGCTTAGAGACTACATTGCGCAATAAAATGAAATCACTGACAATGAGACCACTTTAATTGTCGTGCCAGTTAAGGAGAAGGAACATGTAAATCGTATTGCGAAATTATTAGTGCATCCTCATTTCAGGAAAGAAAAGATTAAAACAAAAAAAAAACAAAAAAAAAACAAAATTAGAATGACGAAGCCCAATGTCAACTTTCGTAGAACCTCTTACACACGTAACAAAGCCAGCAAAATGTATTGCGTCGATATTTATTTTTAAATTATTATTATTTAAAAACGATTTATTTCCAGATTTCTACGATTTAGATCAGAATTTACGCAACAGATTTTGACCGATTATTTGTATCGAGCGAGAGTGATGGAAAGGTTTTATATCATGGAAAAGTGTGCAATAAGCGTAATGTCTATTGTAACAATAAAGAAATGATATTAATTGCAATTGTGAATTTGTTATTACGTTGAGGAAAAAAAAAGGGAAGCAAGAATGTATCACTGCAATGATCAAGTGTACCGGTTAATAAAAACGATGACCATGTATTCATGATGATCGCTGATTGTTGCCTTTTTATACTCCCGAACTTCAGCTTAGTCCAGTTATTCATTGTAACTAACTATACAAATTTATTATTTTTATTAGTGCACGTGTTTACAGGATTACAAGATCGCTTTGAATATAAATGTTAAATTACAATTTTTACATTTATATATACAATTCGGATAAAGAACAGTATAAACTTTGAGATCTTAGTTTCTTGTCTGTAAAATAATTGCAAGAGCACATGTCTGTATAAATATAATAAAAAATGAATGGATCACGTACACAGAAAAATTCAAATAGTTCTTTGCTAATTACTCTTAACGTATATATATATTTACACCATTTCCCATATTCCGTTTAAGAATTTCATAAGTCGGCAGTTGAAATCAATGTTTGGATTTACTAACTAAAATACCTTTTTCCACTGTACATTATCCTAGTGGAAACTATTAATCAAACTTCCTGCTAGATAAGATCTTTTTCATTGTTTTTTCCAAACTCGGTAGCAAGTCACAGTACGTATCGACGCATTTTGTTGCGCATTGTTCAAACTCTTCGCTGTATTTATTTGCCTCGCTCTGGGTTGGACTCGGACCCATTTTGTCTCTTATTTTGTCATTACAGTCCATTACGCATCTTTGCAATCGGTGCTGGAGAATAGGAAGGAAAACCAATTATACTTGTGCAATTATGAAAAATACATAATTTTGAGTATTCAAAATGACTAATTATATACTTGAACTCTTTCGATCTCATCCTGGATGTAGTGTTGGGCCTTTTGCAACGAAACACTGCAATCATCTATGCATTGATGTACTCTTTGCATACTGTAAGATTCATTATCGCAGCAAGCTGCAGCACATCTGTGCATGTCACCCTAGGGATACAATAATATTCATGTCTTTCGACAGCAATAATACCTATGTCCCTGTCAGTTTTTAAAAATCTTAAGTCGATCAGATGCCCGGCTACAATAATCATTAACCTAAATGATGCAACAGAAAAACAAAATGTACCTGCATTTTTCTCAGGTACGTTTTATCAAGCCCCTCGACCATCCTTGTCATCTGGTCCTCTATTCGCTTTTTCTGTTCCTCAACCATTTTTTATGTTATTGTCTCAGTACGTTAATAATCAACTTTTGTACAGATCAGCGTGCGATTCGCCTAGTTTGCAGTTACACAGAGAAGACCATGTGCAACTTCGACGACGATGATATACACAGTGGTGGTATACACTAATACTGACTAATACACACATACAGATATACTCTATAATGCAATATACATCTATTATTATATATATGTTGACTCCGGTTATGCTATAGTTTCGATCATTGCTTATTATATATCTATATATACAGTTACGTAATAATTGATATATCTGTGTTGGAAAGGACCATACAGTGGCTCACTGCCAATAGGCTTTATCGATTGAAAACGCCCTACCAATGGGATGGCGTTCGAGGGGAAAGGCTGAAATTTCTGTAAGAACCTAACCTAACATTGCCAGTAAGATCCAATGATGAGAGAGTGCGTACTCGTGGTTGCGCTGTGAATTTCGCACACGGTGCGCACTCGCGGTACGCGCAAGATACGGTCTGCAAGATTCGAGACCCATTCCGGTCGCCTTTCTTCACTTGACCGGCCATGATGTTGAGCGCCGTAACGAGGGCAGCCGCTGGGGCCCTAAGGGCCGTCAAACCTACTCTTCTTCAGAATGAAGTCTCCAAGATATCCGGTGCACTGTCCGTAAGCAGTGAGTATCGTAAAAATGCAAGTTTTCATTGTTGTACTCGTTCGTTTCTTTTCTGGCTTTTCAACTGTGCTTCTGTACTTCCTCGTTGCATCCTGCAGAAAACTTTTAGTACTTTGTACAATTCGGAGTAACCCTATCGTTCTTGTTCTAATGCCTTATCGAAAGATTGTTCTTTTTAATTTGACATATGAATCTGTGAAAAAAATCAGCTTTTATATTGATTATATAATCCGTATTATTTGACCGGACCAGTTGGGATAGCACTGTGCCAACATGGCGACATTAAGGTCACACAGCATAATTTTTCGCTGGAATAAGAAAATGAACTAATAGCAATACAATTTGATGCTTACAACCTTTTTTATGAATGAATCTTAGCTTATTTTTTAATTTTTAATTGGACTGTCATGCGTCAAATTTTTATTATACCCGGGGACCATCGAAGCGCACCCGTTGTCCCTTGAATAATCGATTGCTCCGGCTATTGCGTACTTCGCTTTTGATTCACGCGTCTTCTATCATTTCACACTTATTTCAAATAGATATTAAATTACTTCGTTTCATGTATTGTTCGGAACGATTCATTGTATCATTTATAAATGAAAAGAACGCATGCAATTTCTATTATGTAACTCGTAATCATTATCTAATGTTCTGCCAAACCCACATCAATAATCATACTTTCCATTGCTTTTACTTCTCGTTCAATGGTTTTGTGTATTGAAAATTTAGAATACATTTACAAATACATTCTATGAGTATCGACATACCTCGTATCACTATAGAACGAATATAAAGAATTTTATTATGCTATTAGTCTTTTTTTTCTAATTCAATATTAGACAGGGATTATGCCAAAGCTGCCGCAGCTGGGAAAGGTGGTTCGCAAGGCAAGGTTGTGGCTGTCATTGGTGCCGTCGTAGACGTACAGTTCGATGGCGATCTTCCACCCATTCTTAATGCCTTGGAGGTACAGAACCGTACTCCCAGGCTGGTCCTTGAAGTAGCTCAACATTTGGGAGAAAGTACAGTACGCACGATCGCTATGGACGGTAAGGTCAAATTTCTCGTAGAACTAATCACAGGTAGATTCGTTTTATACACGTTTCATTCGTGTTTTCAGGTACCGAAGGTCTCGTCCGTGGTCAAACTGTGTTGGATTCTGGATACCCAATTCGTATTCCTGTAGGTGCCGAAACTTTGGGCCGTATTATCAATGTCATTGGTGAACCGATCGACGAACGTGGACCTATCCCTACTGACAAGCTTGCCCCTATCCACGCCGATGCTCCAGAATTTGTGGAGATGTCCGTCGAACAAGAAATTCTAGTAACCGGTATTAAAGTAGTCGATCTCCTTGCTCCCTATGCCAAGGGAGGTAAAATTGGTAAGATATTCTTTTAAATAAAACTATATAGTCCCTTTTCACTACCTTTCCAGATACTCTATAATGATACACGATTTCGTGAACAGGTCTCTTCGGTGGTGCCGGTGTCGGCAAGACTGTATTAATTATGGAGCTTATTAACAACGTTGCCAAAGCTCACGGTGGTTACTCCGTCTTCGCTGGTGTAGGAGAACGAACCCGAGAGGGTAACGATTTGTATCATGAAATGATTGAATCCGGCGTCATCTCACTGAAGGACAAGACCTCAAAAGTAGCGCTGGTATACGGACAAATGAACGAACCCCCTGGCGCTCGTGCTCGTGTCGCCTTGACTGGATTAACCGTAGCCGAATATTTCCGTGATCAGGAAGGACAGGATGTACTGCTGTTTATCGATAACATTTTCAGGTTTACTCAAGCTGGTTCGGAGGTTCGTCTTATATAATAATCGATAAATAACTTAAAACTGTAAATGTTTCTTTGTAAAAGAATATGTCTTGCAATAATTTACGTTATGGACAGGTATCGGCCTTGCTGGGTCGTATCCCATCCGCCGTAGGTTACCAACCAACCCTGGCCACTGACATGGGTAGCATGCAGGAACGTATCACTACCACCAAGAAGGGATCTATCACCTCTGTGCAGGCTATTTACGTACCTGCCGATGATTTGACTGATCCTGCTCCAGCTACAACCTTTGCTCACTTGGACGCGACAACTGTGTTGTCTCGTGCCATTGCTGAACTTGGTATTTATTTTTTTTTACCTAAAAGTCTTTATCGATATCTCATGTTTAAATCGCAGAATAATGATTACTAATCATTAATGAAACTGCTAGGTATCTATCCAGCTGTCGATCCTCTCGATTCTACATCCCGTATTATGGACCCCAATATCATCGGTGGTGAACATTACAATATTGCTCGTGGTGTTCAGAAAATCTTACAAGATTATAAGTCGCTCCAAGATATCATTGCTATCTTGGGTATGGACGAGTTGTCTGAGGAAGACAAACTTACTGTAGCACGTGCGCGTAAAATTCAGAGGTTCTTGTCTCAACCATTCCAGGTAAGTTTTGTTTTTTTTTGTCTTAATATTTTTCTTTTGAGCGACCCGTTTGAATATATATTAATGATAACAATAATTAAACTCTTTTTAGGTTGCTGAAGTATTCACTGGCCATGCCGGTAAGTTAGTACCACTACAAGAGACCATTAAGGGATTCCAAAAAATCTTGAGTGGAGAATACGACCATCTGCCAGAAGTCGCCTTCTACATGGTTGGTCCAATTGAAGAAGTAGTAGCAAAGGCTGATCAATTGGCCAAACAATAAGTCAAAAGTCACAGTCATCGTAACCATGTCATTAAAGAATAATTAAAACAATCTTCTAATTATAGAAGCCTGTTTGTGTTTTATTTATATCGTAATACATATGGTATTCGACTTTGAAATTGGTAATTCACAGAAAGGATCTCTATAAAAAAGTATAATGTTAGAAGATTGTTTTTACTATCTGGAAACTCATAATACGCTAAATTACGAAGAATATCGTGAACAAGGTCGAGCAGGAATTTTTTCCTCATTTTGCTAGATGTTGTTTAGGATGTTCTTTTTACAATAGGTCGAGCTATTAACTATGTTGTTAATCGCTAGCATCTACTGCCAAGTCGCGGTAAATGTTAGAAACATTAATAAAAATTTTACAAAAGAATATCTTGCAGTTTAACATATATAATACCATGATTTATCGTAAAAAATAATCATTTTATTATGTTTCGTACAAAATTAATGCTATCGATAAAGGTACTTTCGTGTTTTTGCCACAGTTTCAAATTTTAGCTCTCACCAAAATTTAACATTGGTTTTTTAATATTATACGCTTTTACGAGTGTCTGCAAAAATCAGGAGATAAAAGTGAATTAAGATAAAATTAGAATAAGATTGTATAATAAAAAAAATATTCTTACTTTCCACTGGTGCATCTTTAAATTCACAATATTTTGAATGTTCAATTTACTACGAGCTTTCATCTCAGCTGACAGGTTCTTCGTTTTAGGTCGAAGAAGGAGAGTTCCTTTTGAATCTATCGATAACTTGTAATCAATATCCAAAAATTGAATTTAAATAATATTTACAATATTTGTAATTTTACCTTGCGTTATTATCAGATTTCCATCTTTCGCGATGAATGCCACGTGTAAAATATTCTCGATAGTTTTCCCAAAGTCGGTTGGATGTAATACCAAGTGGAAAAAATTAAGAGGTTTACCATCGGCTTGTACGTGTTTAGTAATAAATTCTTTAACTCGCACGGTATGCTGCAAGCTGTTAGCCTCTTTGTTAGTAACTACAACATTTTCAGGCCTCGCCACTGGCGCTTGGGTTTCTCTTACTACCCTTTTTCTGACAACTTCTTTTCTTTCCGAAGGAGTCAAGGTACCTGATGTTTACAACGATCATCTATATTTGCAATTGTATATTTTAACAAATTAATACTTAATAAATAATTCTTACCTAAGAGGGTACTGTAGTGAGGCGTTACCGTAAAACACTTTGTAATTTCGGACTCTAATAGAGACCAGTCTGGGATATCTGTCGCAGTGTCAGGAAGTTGACATACGTATTCCTTCTGTACATAATTAGAAAGATCTAAAGTTACTAGTTATAAAGCCATCGCAACAGAATTTTCAATGCTTACAAGTTTCTGTGCAAATTCAGAATAGTTATAAGAACAGATGCTTTTTGTTAAATTTCTGGTACATTTCCTGAGGATGTCAGAAGATACGTTCATCATCTTAGAATCTAATAAGATCTCCTCTTGATTGTTTACTGTAAAAAATTCTTTCTTGCATTATCAATTATAATTATGCAAAATAAACGCATAAATAGGGGATTTGGTCATACATTTTTCTTCTATGTCAGTCTCTAAGGTAATATTGTCAGCTTCTTTTATACATTCTTCTAAGGCATTTATAGTACTATCGTCAACACTTTCTTCGGCTAAAAATTTTGGAAATCAAGTATTATTATACACGTTACATTCAAAATACCGTGAGCATCAGATTCACTTACAAAGCGATTGGGCTCGCGTCAAAACTTTGCGTAAATCTCGCGTCCTCATCTTTGGCGATCTAATTTCGGATCGTCTGCCTCCCGAAGCATTAGTGTCGTTACCGTTCATTTCGTTTTTCAGTTGTTTCTTGTCAATATTTTTCGATTGTCGTTTAAATGTCCCAAACAGTATCGAACAGTATCGAACCTGGTCGAACCAAAGTATTGTACAACATGCAACACTATATCCAGCTGATTTTGTTACGATTCTTGTAACACTGCGCATTTAATTTATTATCCAAACATATCGTCCTTATAATAATAATTATAAGCCGTTGATTTTAACTGTCGATATCAAGGTTTTAGACGTTTTACTGAAAATGATTACGGTTAGTCATGAGTGACTTGATTGGTATTGAATTGTTTTTGTATTCTCATAAACACGCATGGTCAAATCAGCAACTGTCAGCAACAACCTCACAGTGTTGGTTGAATAGCTGGATTGCTTCAGTGTTTCAGTGTACACAGTATAATGTGTCATTCCAATTTCTGACAGCTTTAATTCTTTATCGATATTCACGAGATAGTATAATAATTTAAATAAACCTATCCCCACGATGTCGTATATCTGTTGCTTTCCAATATTTCCCCTGGTGCATTAAAATTTTCTCTCAATTATATATACCGAATAACAAATGTCAGTTTTTTATCAGTGATTTTTGTAGCCTGCTGTACACTTATTTTGTTTGCGAAAGGTTTTAGGGGAAATCTGTCCATATTATGATAACAGTCATACCTAGTATTAACTGGGCCGACATTAACCTTTATTTGGAAGAAAAAGAGACTGAAAGAGACTTGCGTTAATATTTACGAGGATGGTGAATGTTGGGGCGCAAGCATGCCCGAGTGCATGCAGGGTGATTCATTAATGAAGCTGCCTTTAAATTTGAGGAAGCAACACATTGTCACGTAGATTAGCTCAAATCGTGGGTCAAGGATCGAAAGGCGTGAGCCTGAAAGACCGAGTACGGTCAACCTGAGGCTTTTAAAGTGACCACTATACTTTTGACAGTTTCAATCTTTGTTACACTTTTTTACAAACTATTCCCTCTGTCACGACGGGCCAACTACGAGCAACTGTAACGCGGGCATGGAAAACTCCTTGGACAAAGTACACTTCGTGTGTTTTCTCTTTTCTTCTATTTCATCCGTGCAACGAGAATCAAAGGATCTTAGGTTCGAAATTTGATTTTAGGACGAACAAAACAGTCAAGATGACTCGGATTCTGAGGTAGACGAGGTCGAGCCCAGGCTCAAGTACGTTCGGATGAGAAACGACTTGGAACGTATTCTACAGAACGATGCAGCAAGTTGTATCGCTGTGCATCCTAAGGTGTGTTTTGTGTTGTGTTTCATGTAATCTACTAATTTTTCGTTTGTCGGTTAACGCGCAATCTTCCTTGAGCAAATTAGCATTCTATGATGCCAATTCTGACGTTAGTTTCATTTTTCCTTAAGTTCCTGTGCCTGGGCTCTCATTGGGGTATGATACACCTTTTGGATCATCAAGGCAATAATATACAATCCAAGACTCTGCAAGCACACACTGTGGCTGTTAATCAGATTTCTATAGATCATAACGGTGATTTTATTGCTTCCTGCAGCGACGATGGGAAGGTTTTTATATACGGTCTTTATAGTATCGAGAATAATCACAATATGAGCCTGGGAAGACTAGTGAAAAGCATAGCCATTGATCCTAATTATTATAAGAGCGGTAGCGGAAGAAGATTTATTACAGGTACTCGTAATAGTGCAATTGCTAATTCGATAAACTAACAGCAAGAGTATTTCTCTCGTTCATGGAAAGATTAATATTTTTAGGAGACGATAAGCTGGTTTTATACGAGAAGACATTTTTATCCAGAATGAAATCAACGGTACTGTGTGATGCCGAAGGTGGCGTCAGATCCATCGCGTGGATCGCTAACTTTGTGGCATGGGCATCGGATACAGGAGTCAGAGTGTACGATTTAAATGCAAGATGCTCTCTAGGACTTATTAAATGGACAAGGTCCGCAGAGTAAGTGCATTTCAGATATACGATGTACGTATTATTAGTGTTTATTTAAAAATTTCCTACAACGATACTATACTGTTTCATAGCGCATCACCAGAGCATTACAGATGTAATCTTCGGTGGTCGGACGATAGGACATTGTTAATTGGATGGGTGGACATTGTACGTATTTACCAAATTAGAAAAAGGTCAATTCAAGAGATGGTTAACAGAGATTTGCCAGAATACGTAGTGGATCCTGGTAAGTTTTCAACGTTCTAGAATATTATTCGGATAGACGTACGTGTGTAGAAAAAATAAAGCGTAACCATTTTTTGTGATTTTAGTGTCAACCTTTAAAGTAGACTTCTACATATCTGGAATTGCTCCATTAGAAAATCAATTAGTAATACTAGGATGTCTAAAAGAATTGGACGAAGATGGAAAAAGTCAACGTCCAATGCTTCACGTTGTAGAGCCAATGTTCCAGGACTTTACGATTATCTGTGCAAATACTTTAACACTCCGTGGATACAAGGAGTATAGTTGTAACGATTATCATTTAGATTGCTTGAAAGAAGAAAATAGGTAAATATTAAGAGATTTCTGTGAAAGAAGGCTACGATCAATACGATTTATCAACTATTCAAATTATAGGTTTTTCATTGTCAGTCCTAAGGATATCGTGGTCGCGAGTTTATACGATGCTGACGATAGAATAGAATGGTTACTGAGTCATAGGAAATTCGAGCAAGCATTGGAAGCGGTGACAACGAAGAATGGCAAGGATTCGAAAAGGCATACTTTAGTAAATGTTGGTCGTGTATATTTGGATCACTTACTCGCTTGCGAAAAGTACGATGAGGCAGGAAAGTTGTGTTTGAAAGTTTTGGGTAAAGATAAAAAATTATGGGAAGAGGAGGTACGAATATTATTTATCATTTGGATTATTTCACGTAGAGCAGTTTATTAAATAAACAACTTTTTGCAGGTGTATAAGTTTGCAAGGGTACACCAATTGCGATCGATTTCTTCATACCTTCCTCGTGGAGATGTTACTTTGGATCCATTGATTTATGAAATGGTTCTTTACGAGTACTTAAAAGTCGATCCAGATGGATTTCTTCACCTAGTCAAAGAATGGTCTCCAAAATTGTATACAGTTACTGCAGTAGTTAATGGTGTTTTGGAACATCTCTTACGTCATAATCAGAGACAGAATGTCTTATTAGAAGCATTAGCAATACTTTACATCCATGATGGAAAATATGATAAAGCGCTAATCATGTATTTGAAATTGAGGCATAAAGACGTATTTCAGCTTATTAAACAATATCAATTATTCAACTCGGTGTACGATATGATCGAAGGATTAATGGATCTCGACGCGGAACGTGCTATTCAATTTTTTCTAGAGAAGGACAGAGTACCAGCTGATATTGTTGTACAGAAATTACAGCACAATCATCGATATCTGTACTTGGTATGTTCACGGTCAATTGCATAGTTTATCGAAAATATACAGTGATTCATAATATGCGTATGTATTTCAGTATTTAGATGCTTTAGACAAAAAGGATACTAAAGATTCCAAGGGGAAATACCATGGTTTATTAGTCCAATTGTACGCAGATTACGCTAGGGATAAATTATTGCCTCTTTTACGGCGTTCGGATAACTATCCAATACAACAAGCTTTAGACATCTGTAGCCAGCGTAAGTTTTATCCAGAAATGGTATATTTATTGGGCAGAATTGGAAATACATCCGAAGCCTTGGCTCTTATGACAAAGGAATTAAACGATATGGAAAATGCTATTGCATTCTGTCAAGAGCACGATGACGACGAATTGTGGAACGATCTTATTGATTATTCTCTCGGAAAATCACGTATGTATTTTAAAAATTGTTAATCAAGCAATTTTTCAGAATAATATAGTTTCAATTATTAATTTCTCATTATAGAGGCGATTACATACCTCTTGCAAAAAATTGGCACGTACGTTGATCCCCGATTACTCGTCCAAAGGATAGAACCAGGATTGGAAATCCCTGGATTGAAACACGCTTTAGTAAAAATGATGTGTGATTATAATCTCCAAGTTTCGGTTCAAGAGGGTTGTAAAAAGATTTTGTCGAACGATTATTTTAATCTTCACGAAAGACTGGTTCGGTGTCATCAGAAAGGAATATTCATAGATGGTAAGTAATTTCGAGAAGGTAAAAGATTCTATGCCACAATATCTTTCTAATAAAATTCTTTTTATCTTTGTCAGATGATCAAGTGTGTGGAGCTTGCCATAGAAAGATCATTTTAAGAGGTATGCTTAAAACTATTATACTTATCAATTTTAAGCTTATATCTGTCCAATTTCACCCTTTACTTATTTTCTCTCCTTTTTTTACAGAACCAAGGAACTTAGTTGTATTTTATTGCAAGCATTCATTTCACGAAGAATGTCTGCCGAATTTTAAAGTCGTGGTACGTGCTAATATGTGCCAAAATTTATATTCATGGAATATACTTTAATTTATTATTTACGATTCAATCTTCGTTTCAGGAAAATTGTGTAATATGTAATTCTCAGAAGGATATGTCTCCCGGAAGAAAATGATACAGGTAATATAGTTGTAAATACTTTTATTTCTTTCGTATGCACGTCTTTTGTGATGTAATCTGAAAACTGTAAATTCCATTCGATGATTGTACAATAACAACCTTATTTATTATACATACATGGATATGACGTTTGTTTGTTCTTTGCTGTCAAATTCTTCGTTAGGTTTGTCTGATTCAGAAGTATCCTGAATTTCTGAACAACAAGTCCTCCGTCCATTCAAACTATTTTCATCATCTTTCTTCTTAAGTGATTCCATCTCGGCCTGATTATCATCTTTCTTCACGGAAAACATGGAATTATCGAGATTCTGAGGAAAAGTGACGCTTAATTATTAATCGTCAATTTTCTTTTACCATTCGCGATTACGTACAACTGTATCTTGCTCGTGACTTATATTGGATTCCTCAACAGGACTATCGAGTGCTGTAGAATCAACATAAAAGCCGCATACGTTGCAAGTGCTACCACTAGATTTCTTTCGCGCAAGCTGTAGATTTAACATTTCATCATACATTTTGTCTAATTCCGTCGCTTCCCAGATTTTAGGATCTTTTGAAAATGCTTTGAAGTGGTCAATTGTAAAATCTACGACGTTCTCAGGCTTTACTGCGAAAGTCGGATCGGTAAAAAAGTAATATAATTGTTAAACTAGAAAATTGAATATTCCATATATGACCTGTTTAAATAATATTGGTACAAGATGTACGCCCTCGTAAAGTTGATTACCAACAAGCAAAGTTTGAACATAATCCGCAATTAGACTCTTTAACTCTGGATGGTCCTTTAAGTAGTTCGTATACTGCGCAGCTGTCTTAGACTAAAGATAAAAATCAGTAAATCATGAAAAATAATTCTCACTTTCCCAATGGTCACCTTTTTATCCAAGTATTTCGATAGCATTTCAATATCTTCCGGCCAGTGTTCTCTTAGCGGAATGTTTATATTTTTCTTCGAATCCGTAACATTTGGATCCGAAAGAGGATTAATCTTGAGCATATAAGGTTTATCCAGCCAATCATACCGAATCATTTTTCCTACCGGTGAGAAATATATCTTACTAGTCTGCAGAGTTCCATTATCCTCAAGTATATTCCGTTCGATTGTGTATATATCCAAGTAGCGATTATCGATTTCTATTCTTTTAGCAGCTCTGCAATTCTATTTTTAAATACATTCGTATGTACTATTTGAGGTAATAAGTCTCTAGGATTGCGATACTGATATACTATTCTGATTTGTCACTTACATATGTTGACGTGACTATATCTCCGTCAATAGTAATTGACTCCGTCGAGAATGATCCCTCGTAATTAGTAATTGCCAAGTATCGCATAAGCAAAATATTTCCACCTTCGCTTAGAAATCCTCCTTGACCACAAAAATTCACGTCTCTACTTCGTGTAATTTTGTTGCACGGACAACTTTCCGTTATTTCAACGTGGTAGGTATCATCTTGAATACCCATTATAATCGTTTTTTCATAAAGCCCATTATTTTTGTGCGCGAATCTACAATAAATTATTCAACATACAGAGATATTTGAGTTTGAAAAGTTTTCATATATCACGCACTCGGTTCTTTTTTCTTCCAGACAGTGGAATTTCTCCGTCGAAGAATTGATCATTTTTGAACCACCAAAGTGACCGTCGATAGTCATCGATGATTGAATGTGTATTTGAAATTGGCGGGTATGGGGTCCCATGGAATCAACCAGAATGCAATATCCACCTAAAGGTTTTTTATTCGCCTGACCAATCTTTAATTCGATAATTAAAGTGTCTCGAAAGCAAAGAGCTTCTCTTTTTTCATTATCTGAAGGAACAAAACGATAGATTTTTATCTTGGCGAGAATAAGATGCCAATGTACTGTCAGAGACATGAGAAATGATTGCATTCCATGTATAGTCAATTTCTCGTGCGACGTAATCGATTAATCTATACTATATTTCATACGATTTTATATTGCTCCGTTTTCCTTGAAAATTAAACCCTTTTGAAATCGTAATCGCATATATTCGTTACTAGAGAAATTGATTGGTACACGCTGACTAAGAGATGACTCTTCGCAACACTCTGAATAAGTTTGTACTCGAACAATAGAAGAATTCCAGAACAGATGCACAGTACAATTAATCGAATCCTTTTTAATTGCTATAAAAACAACGTCAAAGTTAAACTGTGAAAGAATTGTATTGTTTCTCTGTAACATGAAATTTTCTTTTCGTAGCTTTCTAACAGAAATTTATTATAGTACGTTTAAGAGTACTAGATTTCATCAGTAGGTCTCGCAGCAACATTCTACCAACGCCATCGTATGTACCTGGAACGCTTTGCCCAGGTTCTCTATGTAAATATGATTTCCGCAGTTTAGCGTAAAATAATAATATAAATGAATTGTAATTAATATATTAATTTTTCACGCCGCTTGTGAAGCCATTTATTAAATATCTCGCAAAACGCTTCCCCATTGGCGACTTTTGTAATTAAAATATGTCGCATTTTTCTCATGGTAATAATTATTTTGATATCCTTATTATTCCAATGAAAAATTAGAAAAATAATATTAACAACGATTTGAAATCATATATTACCTATTTTGAAATTGGGAATCCACTTTTGAGGATCAAAGAATCTACAACAAATTTCTTTTTCGTCTTCTGACATTTTGATGGTTGCAAACTATACTGTAACTGTCGAAAAATTGCAATATTGATCAAAAGGACAGTGAAAGTAGCAAACTTTCCAAGAATAATTGTTTTTAATTTCTATTCCACATCATTTGATATATTCAAGTGACGTAAAATCAGTGTATGCTAAAAGATCGAATTAAATCGAATTAAATCGCAATCACAGAAAAACTCAACAGTAACCAGAAATTATGTTGATAAAGCATAATACAATTGACTGTTGATAAAGTTGGTCTTAATGAAGTATATATGTAACACGACAGAACCGCCTTCTGGTAAAGAAATATACATGTGTACACAGTACTGTCAGTGTGTCAGCTGCTGTTAGAATGACAGCCATGACGTTTGCTCGCGCACCTGAATCGGAGTGGTAGCACGGTTACTAGTATACATAATCCGTTTCTGTGTCGAGAACGAAACACGAGAGCTTTTGGATCCCTTTAATTTTGGTGGTTAAATCAATGGTGGGTTCTTATGGGTTCAATGAACCCTTAATGTCTCATTTGCCTTAATTTCTCTTGCCTTTGAATCTAGGAAAGTGAATAATCTATTTTGTGTTCGACAAAGGTGGCATATATCGCTAGTGCATTACAGTATAATGGAATTATCTCATTTCAGAAATCAATTTACTGTGATTGGGGGATCTGCAATCCATGGGAATATTGCTGTGGGCGTAATGAATGCTGTCATGAGAGCGACCTGAATCTTTTGATTTTAGTGTAAGTTACATATTGAGATCTAGCTATGACTCACTGTTTACGTTTCTCATGACATACAGTTCGAACGACTACGTAAAGAAGAATATAACTTTCGATTATCATCTTTTTACGTATTTTTTTTTGTTTTTTTTTACAGAGCAGGGGTCCTGGGGACAGTGCTGATGGTAGCATTATGTTGTTGCTGTCTCTATTACAAATCTCGGCATGTCAGGGCCCACATCACTCTATTAAGCAAATACATGGGTATCAACTATGTCAGGATGTCTATAGATCCTGCACCTAAGACAATTGCCTCCGCGGATGGCGAGGCAACTGGTAGTACCGTCTGCATAGTACAGATGGACAAAAATAAGCTGATCTTATGAATCTTTTGGTCAAAGTCTAATGGACTATAATATAAATTCATACGAATCTACGCGATTCAATGGCCTACATTATAGTCATTTCTAACGTCAATTTGTCAAACATATTTTCTGCCGATGCTTTGTACTTTCGACATTCCATACTCTGACTTAACGTTAAGTTCTCAGAGGACAATGTATTTTTTACAGTATTTGTATAATATGTAAATAAGTTATTTCTGACGAGTGTAATAAAGAAATATTTAAATAAAGGTTAAAAATCCCACAGTATATAGTATAGTTATGTAACACACGTATAGTTTGAAGTTAGTAGAGACCTGTGTTCTCAGTTGGAAATGTCTTCTTCGTGTTTCTTATATTTCGACGATAGAGGTAGCGAGCGTCGCCCGATGACGTCATGGTGGTTCCGAAATTGAAATCAATAAATGGTGTGCAATGTTGTGTGCACATGACAGTCGAAGTGGAGTGGCGATTATGTGGAAATATTCTCATAGGTCGTGTCGCATTTAATCCCGCGAGTTGACGGCGTGTGCTTCCTTCCAAGAAAATGGCACGAAACACGAAGAAAAAACTCGCGATATTCGCGGGGACCTCCAAGTGTTTGGTCTACGTAAGCGTTTCTTCCTGCGTCTCTTCAACTAGCACTAATTTCCTTTTAACATTCTTATCGAGATACTCTTGGGCATTGAAATTCCTCATTAAATTTCTATTGACTATCGAATATTCTTCAAAGTACTGAATATAGTGAATTGATTGTGTTTCCGTTAAAAATAAAGCACCCACTCGTAATCGTGAAAAAATCGTTTTCGAAGTGATATAAATGATGCGTACAATAATTCACACAAGATATTTCTTTTAGGCAGAAGCAAAATACTGTGCCTCTGAAATGCCTGGAGAAATAAAATATTATGAGTAAGTGTTGTAACATACTGTAAACGCAATCGTATCTTTTGTCCTATTGTTTCCTTTTCTCTTCGATATTGAATCACTTATTTCCATTGCATTATTACTGAGGCATATAAAAATATATAAATCTACGATTCTCTCAGGTGTTCAAGAAGTGAATATTGTTGTGCATTTGGGTGCTGTGTATCGCCTGGATTACACTTTCATCATCTCTGGTATTACTGGTAGGTTTCATGTTTCGGAATGTAAATGAATCTACGTCGATGAAACTTTTACGTTAAATTTCTTCGATTGTATTTCGCAGGATACTGGTTATAATAATGTTCCTGGTGTGTTCCGGTGGCGGTTGGTGGTATCGATACTGGTTACAGGGGCGATATAGAGCAGCCGCATCGGCGATTCCAAACAGGTCTTCCAGTTCCAGAGCACAGAATGCCCTTCGCGGACCAACGTGTCAAGCACAGAGAGCACGAATTTCGTACAATGCCGCAAGGAACACCGTTTTATTACATCGTATGTGGAAAGGCTAGTATGCCTTTGATAACATAACATTCTATAACAACCAATCAAATTCGTATTTCTGTTACTCGAGAAACTTTCTATTCGACAGGTCCGCAAAGAAACGGTGCAGCACCAGCTTACAATGGGAATGCAACAACGTCGACGCACTATCAACACATGAACGTCGTCTTGAACGACGCGAATTGTCCTTATTATCAATTATATGGTCCACCGCCCAGTTACGAAACTGTGATAGCTCAGTCTCGCGGAAAACTGTCGAATCCAGGCTCACCGGAATCATCGGGTAGCCGTTCGAATCTTCAACCAACTCCAAATATCATAACGAATCCTAGTGTGGCTCCGTGTTTCTCGTACGCTTGCAGTCCTTCTCTTCGAATCGACAGTGTTCCAGAACCAGCCCCACAGTATCAAAGCGAACCTCCTCGCGAGCTCGATGGTCACGAGTCTCTACCTTACTATACGCAATATTGCGGTATAAACGCAGTTGGACCAAAAGTTTGCGTCCCATACGAGTATCAAGAACAAAGTCTTTTGCCTCCCGAGGCGTATTCCTGCCAAGGTACGTCCAGGACTTATCTTCCTTGTCCCGTGGAGAAGTTGTCCGATACTTCTGATTTAGAAAGCTACGAAGCTTCGTGCACCGAGAGGTACGCGATGCTCAATATCGACCAGGGTCCAAGTGGTAGTGGAGAACCTCCTCATTGGCGATCGGGAGATGACACAATTTCGAGGGTGCATCGAAGCAGTGGTTTGCCCGTTGCTGGAACGAGCGAAGCAGCTCGAAAGGAAGAAGAAAATGAGGATATTGCTGATACACCGATCAACGTGGATAAGAAACAACGGAATAAAGATGATGCTTTATCAAGAATATTGCACGCTGAGTTCAAGTCACAAGGAAGTTTTGCTAACCAGGAGGAATTCTTGATAGAACGGAGAACGTATGGGGGTTCGTTAAAGCTAGATGGTAGACACACAGGTAAAATAAAAAGTCAGGGTCGTTCCGTCGATGGTGTCTCTTTGGCAAATGTTCCACGTTCTTGCGATGGAATCGCTACATACGAGGAATCGAGTATTATTTCCTCGAACACGTCCAACAATAACGATCCGAATATGGTCGTTAACGCCATCGGAAGTCCTTATGAATCAAATCCATCCAGTAATGTGATATTAGAATCTTGCGTTCCCGACGATCCATCGGTTTCGAGTAATCAAGCCGATGATTCCCGTTCTACGAGTGCCAGTACAAATTCTAATCATGAAAGTAAAACTAGATTAGACAGATCCAAGTCCTTAGACTGAGCACTGGGCAATCTTGGCGTCATTTCACAGTGCTTATTCTTGTACATTCACTTATTCGCACGTTGTATCGTGTGATTATGCGAAGCTGATTGTTCGCGCTGGAGTAAGAGAGAGAACGAAAGAGAGAAAGAGAAAGAGATAGGGAGATATTGTCGTTAATCTTCGAGTTTCCCTTATCGGTGTACCAAAATTGAATGCAGTATTATTTTTTTATTCGCTCTACGCGGTCGATGAGGTTCGATCCTCGAAGTGATCGGGAACTTAACGTTACGGATGCTTCTTAATCCTGCCTACTTATCGATGTATCAATCGGTTGCGATGCACAATTTTTTGCATCATTTGCTTCCCTGATGGAGACAGACGTTAAAAGTTCCAATGTTCTCTCTCTCTCTCTCTGTTCGTCTATATGTATTTACACGCCCTACTCCACTTCTGGTTCACAATCGGAGCCCTCTGATTAGCGCTCGATTTCTTATGAGTTCTCGTAGTCCTTACGGGATTAACGCGATGACGCGTCGACTTTTACGCGTCTTATATTGTTGTAAGAATTTTCTAACACCACATATCACGATATCTGTACATTCTTTCAGTCTTTTGAAAGTGACAGAGACTTACTTTAGTTAGATGACTACGAACAAGAGGAATATTGTATACATATACATATACATATTGTATATATATATATACATATATATTTTTCTGAGTGGTCTCAACTATTTCCAATTGCGCACAATGAAAAAGGGAGAAAAGATTTCTCTCGGCACCGTGTTTCATCCTCCCATGTTTAAAGACCACTGCGAGAAGGATTCTCTGATTCTCACACGCCTTTTTCTAATCTTCGCACGTCGCCGCACTTTACGTATCATAGGACTTTTTAATGAAAAACAATTTTTAGCCTTGATAGAGGCTAACTTCGTTGGTCGTCTTGGCTATATTTTCTATAAATACGCGAGTATCGCAGTGGACTCCGATGGTGCTGAGACAGTCTATCGCCAACTGTGCTTCCGTTTTGTTAGGTATGCCACATACACAGATATACACACACATACACAAATATAGACACATGCCATAAATTTCCGCTCGCTTTCGAGGTAAAGTTTCACTGGGACAGAATAAATAATCATGCCGCGTAAGTGTTTAGATCGATGAAAAGACTCTAGTTTCGTTATAAGGTTAGCAGAGGTACGACAACAACAATATTCACGGGAATGTCCCAAGTCGAAATGAAAGAGAGTGGTAGAGAAAAAAATAAAAAAAAGCGTGGAGAATTTGTGTATCGCTCGCAGTATAGTTTACAGATGCGATCTGTTTCATTCAGGAAGCATATACGTTCGCACGAATACTCAGTGTTTCCAAATCGTATCTATTTTATTAGGATTGTTCCAAGCTACTGTGATCTCTAAGTCGATGCGAATATTTCAAGTCTGTCCTGGCAGATTCGGAGTAAATCGGATATATATTGTTCGTCTCGCGAACTGCTATCGGAAGATCGGTATGACGTCTACTGTCTAAGCATTCGACTTCTATACTTCTCTTAAGTTCTTATATGTAATAGCGGTCCAAAGAAGCAGCACATGTGCCAATAACAGGGAGTCCGTTAGTTAAGATACGCGTCAAGCTATCCAAGTAAGTTGTATACTTGGCGCTTATAAGAGGTCTTACCATTAAAAAAAAAGAAAAGAGGAATACTATGATCCTATGTAATACACCATTAAACACACAGGAATACAGGATTACACGCGTTACATATACATCAATGTGACACACGCAACACTTCTATGTATATATACATACATACATAATTATTTTTTGTAACCGATTCTAATTCGATCGGGCGACCGATCAAAACGCAAAGAGTAATATCGTGCAATGTGTAACGCCTGGAAGAAGTACACACGAAACTGGACTCTCATAGATAATCAGGAATCCACTATATTTTGTGTGCGTGCGTAGTTTACGTGTTGTATCGCTTTAAACGAGCTCTAGTTTGAATGATCCTCACCACCGTAACGTGCAATCGTACTTGTAACAGGACACTATAAAGTACTGTATCGAAGGCGGAGAGATGTCTTTTCGAAATAAAGACACGATATTTATTCAATAACATTCTTGGATTCTTCTTCCTCGAGAAACTAGTCCCTATTATTAGGTGCAACTCGCTCGTCGTTACCATCGGGGTCCCTGGAATGTATAAATGGACGGTAACGTTACCGATCGAACGATACTTCCATCACTTTCAAGATTCATCCCCATAGGAATATTTCATTAATTATTTAAAAGAGACAGATTTCGTCCTTGGGAAAAAGGATTATGGACGAAGAAAAAGCGAAAGATTCAGGATATCACGGAGAAAAATTCAGTTTCGGTAGCACGAGTATACGGTTAGAGATGGCAGGTGCAACTGAACTTGGAGGAAATCAATATGAAGTGGATTGGTAGAGGGGTCAAGGGGCGGCAAAGCATCCCCATGACAGACACACAGCCGCGGAAAACTGGAAGCTCCGATTTCAGTGGCCAGCTTGGTGACGACGGAGAAAATGTTACGTTTCTGCTTTAAATAGTCGCGAGTGGTGTATCGTCCTCTTTTAAGGATTTTCGTCAACCCTTTTTCCTCTTAATTGCCCAAACGCCCTGGATACGAAAGAGCTTGTTAGCTCTCGATGGTGACCCGATAATTACAGTGACAGTGCAGTGATAGCGCAACCGTGGCGGGTAGCAAGATGTCGGTGAAGGTGAGTCCTTGTTGATGCTTTTATCTCAGGACTCTATTAACAAAAGAGGTACGTTTAAGTTGACAGGATTAAACCACCTATTTCACTCTCGTTTTGTCTCTGGTTGATTCAGAGATTGTTCGGACGTCTCAACTCTTTTGCCGTTCTCGAAAATCAATGTATTTGTTATGTAAGGGAAAATTGAAGGTGTTCGGTTTCATCCTATTTGCGCATTTGGTAAGCGGGGTAGTCTTGCATTTCAGTTACATCTGCTTCCAATTGAGTCAGATCTGCGTAGTTTCTGCATATATTGCAATTTACGCTCGGGTAAAGCTTGTCGAGCTTTACAGTGTGTACACATCTGTTTTCTCGTTAGATGGAAATTAAGGTCCCTGGTATGTAACGTGAGTGGATAGAGAATGCGGGTGATTGTACTACGCAATTCCTCTATTTACGTATATATAGTTGTCTATAGCTGTAGCTTCCTATACCCTCAGCTACAACACAATGTGATGATTCTACCACGTTTACGTTCCTGAGTTCCAGGGATAGTTCTTTACGAATCGAATCGATCACCTTCTCTCGTTTACATTTTGAAGAATAATTTTTGTTTCTCCAGGAATATATTGCTCCCGTTACGAATATGTAAGAATGGCGCAAGTAGCTCATACCGAAAGCATAATCAGAGCAGAGGGCACATGAGAATGCGTGAATGACCTTTACTACGTACAGAGGCCAGGGAAACACAGTAATTGCATTAACAGAGCCACAAGTGTCAGTTTCCTGCTGAAACGACCACTTGGCCACGTCCACCGAGGAAACGAAAGAAATGGCACGGTGGGACGGGATGGCCCGTGCTCTGCACGCGTGTAAGCGTGCGCGCTTACCAACATACACATCATTAATTTTTCGTGACTCGTGAGTCGTGAGTCGTCGAGTCCCGCGGTTTGGAGCGTGTTTTGCGCGTGCGCTATCTTGCGTGAGCACGCGTGCAGCCGTGCAAGCTTGCGGGGTATACGAGTCATAGAGTTAGAGTTAGTGGAACCAAGAGTTCCACTGCCAGTTCAAAGCGGAGCTTCGGACTTCGGTGCGCGGCTCCGGCAGGAAACTGCTGACCGCGTTAATATCTCGATCTTCGTTCAGTGTTTTCTCACCGGTTCCAGGATAAATAAACAAGGAACTATTCCAGAAGACAGTTCCGTTTCGGATTTTCTGCACTTGGCACAGAATATTCTGCGACCTTGACTCGTTCAACTATCGACGTATAATTTTGAACTTTATGGATTCGCAGGAGGAAATTTTCGCGTTAACAAGACCGACAGATATTTTCCGATGAACTAGTGAAATTTATCGAAATTTGTAAGTGAATCCGTATAGTATCGTCGGTATTCTTCAGTGCTTTGGAGTTTCGAGGCGGCTCTCTGATAAAGAGCAGAGGAGTGGCAAACTTGATAAGAGTTCCCGCGAACTGTACATTGGTTTGAGGCAGTGACGAACAGCTGACTGATCACGACGAATCTTTCTTACTAGACCTTACTCCTATCTTGATCCACTCGACTAAATATACTCAAAGTGGTCTGTGATTCTCTCAATTTCAATTGGCTCTATTCAAACGTCCAGAGGGAAGTACCAAGGAAATCGAAAGAGTAGCTCTGCATGCGTGTTTATGCTAGACTGTGTGTTAGCACAAACACCCTGCTTCGGGGCCACGTATTTTTAGTTTGGTCTAAAAACGTAGCGTCGCCAATTTCACCGGTGAATTTTGTGTTTTCACCAATCTATCGAGATTCTCCACATTCTAAATCAAGATTTACCGAAAGCGAAACTTACCACGTATGATACTTTTGGTTTCTTTCTCTTTTTGAATCTCACGATGATATTCACGAGTCAATCAGTCATTTCATTACCTTTCCGTGAATCGTTTTATTACGGATACTAAAGCAGTTTGATTCCAGAGATCGTAATCAAACTTGGCTTTCATCCATCACTCCTTTACTCTTATAATGTCTACATTCCTCATTAGTGATCTACGGATCTTGATTCACAGTGATTTAGTTTCGCGATACACGCACATTCTCTTCTGTACAGTTAAATAGAGGAGCAACGATAAATTGTGCTTGACAAATCGCTGTGCATGTGCCAAGCTATTTGATCTTTAATGAATTTGGATCACTGATGGCAACGGATTGGTATCGTTGAATTTCAACGCCGATTCTCATACCTAATCGTATTTATGGCTCAAAACAATATAATCCGGGTTTGGTGGAAGCCTCGGCGTAACCTCGGCTACGTTATCATGCAGATAACTCCTGGAGACGAGACACACACAGTTATTGTGACTCTGCACGCGGGAGATTTATGATTAACTAATTGCATTATCGCTGCCACTAGCAATTGCGTAGTGACGCTATTTCCCCTCTACTAGTCTGGGTGGGGTTGAATTCAAAACATTTGATTCCAAGATTCTTTCTTTAGATTCTTCGAAGAATTTGTGAAAACGTTCTTCCGAGATTGTTTCTCGGTCGTTTTCTCAAGGCATTTAAAAGTGTTCTTTACTTGCAACCACATCGGGTTTTTCTTTGCCACTCTGTCTCGTGCTCGTGCATAATTTATTTTGAGAGTTAAGTGCGTTACATCGATAAACCAATAGTCGTGTTGAGGGCGTTGGAAAAGAAAATCAAGTCTATAAGCTCGGTGAAACGTGCTTAGTAAGCACAGATCAAAGAGTGAATTTCATTCGAGTTAGCTGCGACTGGTCGCTTCGTTTCAATTTCATTCTGGCTGATATTTTCCACACGTAAATCCTCGATTTAATAAAGTGCACGATTTATGTCTGTGTCTAGTGCTTTTTTACTGAATACTTTCGGCTTGGATGAGAAAGATTGGCTTCTCGTAGATAATCGAGAAGGATAATATTGCACGGTGTCGTTTTGCAGATGATGAGGTATACCCAGGCGGAGTTCGACGACGAGGACGGCAGCAGCATCGGCTCCGTTGTATTAAACAGCGAGGGTATCAGTACATCTGCGACACACATAAGATACCGCTCAGTAAGTTTGTACACCGCGTGCAATATGCACATTGAATATAATTGAATTGGCCCTAACGATGCTCATTGTCCACACGCATTACACATCTGCGTCTCAATCATTTTTCTCGCGAACGACCCCGATATATCCGTGAAAGGAGGGAGAAAAGAAAAAAAAAAAAAAAAATATGCGTTTCAACGAGTCGAGAGAAATTGATTTGTTCCCGTGCTCTCATTGTACACTCGAGAGAATCGCAGCCCTCGTTGCGTTTCCCCCAGTTTTGCAAATGGATCATCAAAGAGTCTCGTAACATTGCGATATTGCTACGCGGACGGTTTCGCGAGTACAATTGGAATTATTGGATCTAACTCTCTCTCTCTCTCTCTCTCTCTCTCTCTCGTACTGATATCACTCCTTGAGCGAACAGTCGTGATTTTCTAACGTTCTTAAACGGCCAAGTTAAAGCGGAGCACGCATGATGCGTTCTAAATTTCTAATTTGAACAGGGAACGACACTTTGGAGATCGAGAAGCGTCCTAGAACGATGTCTTCTAGTTATATGCTCCGGACTGTTGCTCATGGTCCTCATCCTATCAATGGCCTTTAGCATCAAAACCGGCCTGGAGGAGGCACATATCCTTCACGTTACCTCGCATGGCGAAGGTATATACGCGCGATACTTTCTCCCTTTCCAATTCACACGATTCTCCTGATACCATAAAAAAATCATCGGTCAACACTTTACAGATGGTACGCACTGCCTGACAGAACACTGTGTCACGGTAGCAGCTTCGATAATAAATAGTTTGGATCACTCGGTTGATCCCTGTGACGACTTCTACGACTATGCCTGTGGTGGTTGGATCAGAAAAAATCCTATACCAGATGGGAAGAGCATGTGGGGAACATTTGGCAAACTCGAGCAGGACAATCAGTTGGTTGTCAAGAATGTTCTTGGTAAATATATCTCTCGTTCGTTTTCTTCACGACTGAAATACGATCGATTAGTTTTCCACGAAGAAAAGAACGGTAAAGATACGCGTGGTTTCTTTCATGCAGAGAAGTCGCTTAGTGAGATGAAGTCAAAGGCTGAGAAGAAGGCAAAGTATTACTACTCATCCTGCATGGATGCTAACGATACCATCGAGGCGCTCGGTGCCAAGCCTATGTTGGATCTTCTTGACACAGTCGGCGGTTGGAATATATCCGGAAAGTTTAACGTTACTTCGTGGTCTCTGCAAACTACTATGCATGTTTTGCAAAATGTCTACAATATGGGTGGCTTGTTCTCCTGGGTGGTCAATGAGGACGATCGCAACAGCAGTAGGAATATTATTCAAGTAAGATAACTCTGTATAGTATATGATAGTTAAAATTGTGGATTGTTCGAATTAGGGACGTAGTTTTCAATACTGAAATCGAATGTATCGTTTCAAGATCGATCAAGGTGGTTTGACGCTGCCAACCGCCGATAACTACCTCAACGTAACCGCTCATGGCAAGGTCCTTGCAGCCTATTTGGAGTACATGACGAAGGTACACGATCAGTTTATAGTTACTTTATTAATTGATAGGTAGAAACTCGAATATACATATGCATAATATGTGTTCTCTAGATTGGAGTACTACTCGGTGGAGAAGAAAACTCAACGAGAAGACAGATGAAGGATGTGATCGAATTCGAGACGAAATTAGCAGTGATTACGACACCTCCCGAAGATCGAAGGGACGAGGAGAAACTATACAATTTGATGTCTCTGAACGATCTTCAACGTAAAGCACCTTTCGTAAGTTCCAATAATAAAATCCTCGAAACAGTTGAATTTATCCGTTAATATCGTCCGAAATGTTATTTTAACACAGATGTCCTGGGTCGACTACTTCCAAAACGCGACGAAAATTGTCTTGAAGAAAGTCAATGGGAAAACGATGATTGTGAACTTTGCGCCAGAGTACTTCACGAAACTATCGAACCTCGTGCAGGACTACAACAACAGGACCGAGGGCAAAATGTAAGCGCGAACCTCGAGAGATATGATACCGTTCTGCCGATGATATTAGGTTCGACGTATAAAACGTTACTTCGGTGATGCCGATTATTATTTTTCTTTTATACGAAATTTCTCTTGCGGTCGTTATATACACGTACTTTTCTACTGATTCCAGCGTATTGAATAACTATCTAGTCTGGCAGACAGTGAGATCCTTGACAGCCTGTCTTTCCAAACCTTTTCGAGACGCTTACAAGGGTCTAAGAAAGGCTCTTATCGGTTCCGAAGGTCACGAAGAACAGTGGCGTTACTGTGTAAGCGATGCGAATAACGTAATGGGTTTCGCGATCGGTGCTATGTTCGTACGAGAAGTCTTCCATGGGAAGAGCAAACCCATGGTGAGTCAACAATGAGAAAACAATTGCATGTAGACTCTTATAAATTGTTGTTTCCGTTGTAATCGTGGAATAATTTTAGGCAGAAGAGATGATAGATCAAATAAGAAGAGCCTTCACGAAGAATCTTAAGAACCTTGATTGGATGGATGCTGAGACGAGAAAAGCTGCCGAGGAAAAGGCAAATGCTATTACCGATATGATTGGTTTTCCAAATTTTATTCTGAACCCAAGTGAACTCGACGAACGATACCGTGATTTGATCATCAAACCGAACGAATACTTTATGAATAATATACGAGTAAATAAATACAATTTACGGAAGAATTTGGAGAAGTTGGATCAACCGGTTAATAAAACCAGTTGGATCATGACACCACCAACCGTGAATGCATACTATACTCCAACGAAAAATCAAATTGTCTTTCCCGCTGGAATTCTTCAAAGTCCTTTCTACGATATGGAGAATCCGAATAGCTTAAACTTTGGGGGTATGGGAGTAGTTATGGGACACGAACTAACTCATGCATTCGATGACCAAGGTATTAAGATCGAGATAACTACCCAAATTTCTTCTTCAATCGTATTGATTATTTCTCATAGATATTGATTATTTCGCCAATTTTAAGGTCGAGAATATGATCTACATGGGAACTTGAATCAATGGTGGAACAATGCGACGATAGATCGGTTTAAAAATAGAACTGAATGTTTTGTGGAGCAGTATGGTGCGTATGAAGTACAGGGTCGTCACGTGAATGGTCGGCAGACTTTAGGTAATCACGAAATATTATAAATATATCAGATCTTTATCAATGTAGTTTAAAGATAATTCTTGGAGAAGAAAAGCTGGAACGAGTTAATGTTAATTCACAGGTGAAAATATCGCGGATAACGGAGGCCTGAAAGCTGCATACCACGCGTACCTAACAATGCCTAAGAGTTACAAGGATCAGTTACCTTTACCTGGTCTGAATTTGACACACCGTCAATTGTTTTTCGTCAATTTTGCACAGGTTCTGATTTCTCTTTCGCTCACTCAAAGTATCTATCAAAACGCTAGAAAATAACTAAATGGAAATTTCTTTATTCAAACAGGTTTGGTGCTCAGCAGTGACATCAGAAGCGATAGCCCTCCAGATCGAGAAAGATTCGCACTCTCCGCCAAAGTATAGAGTAGTAGGTCCGCTGTCAAATATGCCAGAATTTGCGACAGAGTTTAAATGTCCGAAAGGCTCACGGATGAATCCAGTCCATAAGTGTGAGGTCTGGTAATTCTAGAATCAGCTAGGTGCCAGAGCAGTTTTTATTTCAACAGTATGGTTTACGGTATCGTGAATAAGTCGTCGTAGCTTTTACGGTGCTTCAACATATCCGGGCTAGTTACTCTCGTTTTCGACAAGCACTGATTTAATTCACCAGCGTCTCGGGAATTTTCTTTTTGGAAATGAGTCGAATTGAGTTAACCAGTCGGATGGAAATCTTTCTAACTGTTCGAAGCTAATTGTCAGTTCCGACGACTTGTCATCTTCGCGACACTTTTGACCGGGTGATCGGTCATCTCGCGGACCTCAAAATCCAAGTGAAATCCAATTGCGAGCTAAAGATTCCTGTATGAGTATATATATCTATATACTCCGAAAGGTTACAGTAGGATGCCCAGTAACATCGTTTTCTCTATTAACCAGTTTCTACCGAGACGCGACTAGCGTTTACATACTTCTATTTGTTGATTCCATTTATGAGAACCATTCGCGAGAATCATTCGTTCATCAGCGGAAACCATCTTTGCAAAATGCCGAACGCGTATCTTTTATAGCGGATTGGATCCCGGTAACGGTGTGGACGATATTGTATCTTGGAAACTAATGCCTATCGCCTGTCTCAAGGTACTAGGACTAGAATTTCTGTATAGAAGTTTCCCGCCCCTCGAAGTGGTGCCCCGTCGGGACGCGTCCGGCACAGATAGACTGCAAGTCAGTTTTTCACTTTTATACTCGGACTTTAGACGCAGTTAGGGGGATTAGTACCATCCGAATTGAAGAGGCTTTACGGTGAACTCTTAAAACACGCATTCCAATACTCCTGGTGGGGCGAGGTAAACAGGGTGTGTGCACCGTTGTTTCTGCAGGCAGGATTTAATAACTTTGAAGATTCTTTTCACGGGATCATGGAATCACGGGTTTCCCGTGGATAATCGCACTTTATTCATTTCCTCATTCTCATTGTTACCTGTATTCTACATGCTTAAGCTCGTATGCTTGTCATTTCGCAGTCTCGTGATTAACCAGTTAGCTAATCGATCAAATGGAACATTGGATTTTGCGTTTATTTCGGCTATTTCCGCGATAACGTAACGATGGGAATTTCTACTGTGGGTAGCGGAGAGAGAGAGAGAGAGAGAAAGAGAGACTCGTTCTCTAATGAATGTGACTCTTCGCGCGAGGCATGCTTCGAGTGTCGAGACTCTAGTCGAATGGAAAACAAAGCCGGGTGTCGCGCTAACGCGAGTGGTAGTGGAGTAAGTACATAGATTCTATAATACGCACAAACCGGTGCGTGCGTGTGCGAATGGTTCCTTTATCTTTGGTTTTTGGCCAGAAGCCCAAATTAATACGATAGCTGTTTCTTATTCGCGTATCACCTACATACATACTTGCATGGAGAGGAGGATAATAAGGAGCGCTACTAGCCATCGAGTAAAGTAAACCATGGAGAGAGAGAGAGAGAGAACGAAGGAGTGAAAGACAGAATGAGAGAAAGGAAATAAGAGAGAATGAGGAAGAGAGTGAGAATGCGAGAGGATCGATAAGAGTATATGGATGCGTCAAGCAGATAGCAGTTAGGAACCGAGAATTACTACAATTGCGCCAATAATATATAACACTATTCGAGATACTTACTAAGGTCGCAAGTGTAAATGAAATAAAGGAAAAAGTCTTGAATACTTTGCAGACATTACCGTATTCATAAGAGAAACGCGAGAGGAATCGCACATTGACGATTCTATGCTTATCCTTATCGCAGTCCCCAGGGGATGATTCCATGCGCATTTTAAGGACCGAAAGAAATTGAGAAACAATTTGGGGACCTGTCGCGTTTTTTACTTTCAGCCTTTTCTTTTTTTCTTTTTAAAGAAAAAAAAAAAGAGTTCGTTTGACTCTGTTCCGGTTATCGAAGAGAACGCTCAAACGAAAGGAACTGAATTTTACTAGTCGTGTCGTAAGTTCCGTGTAGGCCTTACCTCGAAGGCGAGGCGTGATGCTTTTGTAAATGTTCGTTGTTTCTAGACGCCGTCGCGGAATTAAGATTGGCAGTGTTACATCTTGCCTGTATATCGTTGCGTGTTATACTTGAAAGTATTATTCATCTATGGTTTTAAATATACTACGAAGATTATATACCCACCCAACAGCGAAGGGTAGGTTTGCGATTATTTTTCTGTATTATTCTTGTATATTATGTATTATCATGCTTCTTATTAAAGTAAAATCGAGGAATCGTTAGATTTTCTTAATCAAGAAAACTTTAACCCCTACATAATTCCTGGTCTCATCAGTGTCCTTTGCTTCTTATCATAGTATTCAGAATCTGACGGTTCAAAGTAACATTCTGACGTCGACAAGATTTCTTCTTACAACGCACATTTCGCGATTTTATCCTACTTCCAATACTCCTTTTGGATTGCTCATCGAAATACGAAGATTCAATTTTGCATCGTTGATGCAATTCGTAGGAAATATTCTCGAGAACACAAATGATAACACTGATCATCATCATAAAGAGAAGTCCACAAGTTGCTATGTGAATGTGAGCATATTCAACAGGCTGTAAAGCGTTCCATTGATAATAATCCGAGGAATGCACTTGAATGTTGATCCACTTTCTTTCGAGATACTTCAACAATCCAGCCGAACGAAGACGCATAAGACTGAAATGATTTATTATTTAAGATCCTTTAACAAATCAATTATCCGTGTCGAGGAAAAATTGATCTTACTAGAGATCTAATATGCCTTTGTATCTGGATGTCCTGGCATGCAGGAAAGCTAGTCTGAGGCTCCAATATGCAGATGGGGTCTTGACGATGCGGCACTCATGCTGGACTTGACGATAAATCGGTAGAAATACATCCGGTGCTTCCAAGTAAACATAATTAGGCTGACAGAGTTTCGACCCAAGAGTACTACTGTCCTTCATATCCGGGCATCCCTTATTCACCAGATCCTTCCATTCTGGCTTGAGATCGTCGTAAGGTGATCCATTCTATACAGACGAAAGTGGCAAATCGTACAATTCCGATTCGTTAACATGGCACAGCGTATGATATCGCTCGATATGCAATTCTTACAATTGTAAAGTGAATGTAAGCACTGCTATCATTTCTGACGCAGAGAGAATGCGTTCGTTTCTGTACCACTTCTTCCAAGCTGGACAATGGTAGCGAAGTACCGCGAATCGCTAAGTAAGAAGTTAAAGTACTGCTGAATCCACAAGATAATAGCATACCCATGATCAAACAGGTCAGAACTATCAAACGCAAAGACCAACTGAATGGCAGCTTTTGGAACCCTATTAATAAAGATTTTAAATAGTTTGTAATAGAGGATCCAATCTTCCAATATTGTGTCTCACCTTGTCCAGTGATACCACCGAACACAAAAAGTAGATTAAAGGTGATTGACGACATTTCACCATCGCATTCTATATAATTCGTATAAACAAGTCGTTTAACGTAGTACGTGATCATAACGATACCGGTGATCGAGAGAAGAAAAATAAAGGCTGTGAACCATAATCCACGGCTGAAGATTTTCGCATACCACCAGGTAGAAATGATCGTACCTTCGGACTGGACGAACAGGGAATACCTGGAAATCGAAAGTGTCGATGGTGCATTCTTCGAAATAGAAATAATCAGAATAGTAACTTACGAGTTAGTAGTGATCGGAGTGCTGTAAGTGTAATAACCGGAGGTGTAGGAATAAATCGCCGTGACTGCTAGTAGTGCGTGAGCTTCTCCATTCATCAGAGTCTGCTTCACCGTCGGCCCTGGTCTTCGGTAAATCGTCCTGCATTTTCGACGAACGAAACGCCTTTATTACGCTGCACGCACTCTTCCACTATTTTATCTTCTTCTTTTATTCTCCTGCCAACGTCGACGCCCTCGTTCACCCCCATTCCTCCTCTCCCTCCCTCCCCCCCTCTCTCCCCCACACACCCTTTCTCTTTGTGCGATGCTATACTTATAGCTGTCTAGACGAACGAATCATGCGAGTATTTCGGCTCGGCCCGGCCCGGCAAGGCCCGGCTCGGACTAAGAGCGTGTGGGTGGGTGGTTACGCGGAAAATTGGTCAGGTTCCACGTAACCCTTTTAATCAAGGCCGTCTTGGCGGGTTTGAGCGAAATTCGTGTGAATGAACCGATGTAACAGGTGCGGAGGAGCTCGTGGTATAAGCTATGTGTATCTGTCTGTGTTCTCGAAAGTGATATGTATCTCTATGACATGCAGCGAGAGAATAAATTTGCTTGCAGCAAAGCATTTGCATACTTGAATTTTAATGTGTCCTGTAAAATGTTCCATGCGTCCCCTATGAATCCGGTCACGCCAATGCCATTCTTGTTCTTCATGACGTATGGGTTCATCTGTGAGGCATTCGATCGGATTAAATCTCATTCGTTTAATAAGAGAAAAAAAATAGAGAAGAGGGAAGAATACTTACGAAATCGGTAGCAGCTATGAGAATCCTTCCGCGCAGATTGGTAATGGACGATACACTGCAGAGTGCTGTGTCGTTCATGGTGAGAGCTTCGAGTTCTTCGAATATTTGATTTCTGCTGTTCCAAAGCCATAGGCGACCTGGGATTCTCTGGGTTGCTCTTGTTTCTTCGTCGTTCACTAAGAGGCGAATGCAGATTTCGGCCGAACATCTCACCAAGCTTACCTGTATATACACGAATTCGATACTTGAATTTCGTAAAAAGATAAACTACAAATTCGAAAGATTTATGCTGCTGACCCACAAAACTAGAACTCGCACGCTGTCCATTTCGCTTTTGGATACAATCTGAGAATCGAGGAACCTCGACTGGGACAGATTTCGAACGACGGTATGACTCGGCAGAAAATCGACTACCCCTGAATCGTAGTAATTGACAGGTTTGTTGGAAGAAGTCGGGGGAGCGATTGTTTGCCACATTGTTATCCCGTTGAGTAGAGGATATGGACGACAATTCGTCAGGATTCTTATTAGTCGGTAATAGGGTCATATTGAATAATGAAGAAGGTAGTTTAGTTAGAATTACGACTTGACAAAAATTCAAAACGTGTTTTACATCATCAGGAATAATTGAAATGTTAATACCATAAGAGAACTGCTCCCGTTCTCATACGGGTACTCCATACTGTAGTTACTGAAGATTTCAACGCTCGACACGCGGCAGCGAGCGCAGCTTCCAGGATACTCATCCGTAAAATTCGCTCCAAATACGCATACGTACGGTGCATTAAAGAAATTCAATAGATTCATTCGGTGCATTGTTCCAAGCTACATATTATTTGACAAGTGAATTTTGCAATAGGAAATGATCGGTAATACGAGAGCATCGATGACCGATGAGCACTCGCGATGACAGGTCCAATGGAAAAAGGGATCAAGGGAGGCAAAGGTTTGGAGCTCGTTAGCGTTAGCGGAGTGGTCATGGATTGGAAAAAAAGAGAGTGCGGCCCGATCGAGAATTCTTTTCTCTCTCGAGAGAGAGAGGCACCTGCTGGTGGGTGCCGAGGGTCCACCGTGTACGATGCGCTTCTGTCAGTGGAAGCGGTACAGCAATGCCACCGGCAGCGCTCGATTGGTCCTCGCGATGACAGACAGCAGCGACGTGTGGGGCAACAGGAAACATGTGGACGACCCGACGGTTCCACGCACTCGCATGGCCCGATTAACCGATTTCTACCCTCACCAGATATATACAGGATCCTGCGCGACCAAGTCTCCTTGTTCTCCTTGGTATTAGCCGATCAAACTCCTCGCTCTTGTATTAATATTTATGGCTCTGCGAGAATTTTATGCTCGACATGCCGGTATTATCGAGGAATATTATGCGGAATTTTTGCGGGTTCGCCTCGAATCGGGTTTTAGAATCTCTGGGGCACGCTCTCTCTCTCTCTCTCTCTCTCTTTCTCTTCTCTACTTGGCTATACCGAAGCTCGCTTTGCTTGGTTCCGTTGCCGCCACGCAGGCGAGGATAATACTTGACCAAGATTGGGGGATAATTTTTCTTTCTTTCTCTTTCTCTTTTCCTCGCCGATATTTCAATGTATTTTTTGTTCTGCTCCAAGTCCTCTCGTAGAAGGGAAGCTTCGGATCTCCATTCGGTGAGGACAATTAATGTAACTGGTTCCTGAAAGATACCTCGAGTCAAAGAGAAAGAGAGAGAGAGAGAGAGAGAGAGAGAGAGAGTGAGCGAGTAAGGGGTAGAGGGGTAAATCAAGGAGACGACAAGCAACGCGATCACGATGAAGAAAAGAGGAAATTGATGTTGCTCGATCGGGCTATTAAATTTTATTAATGGACGTGATACATTCTCGATGCATCACGAGGATGAAACTTTTCACGGAATAAGTGGAGATTCAGCGTTGTTGGTAGCGTAGTGTGGTGGTGGTAACTGGGAAGCTAGTGAACACAACCACGAGGGAATAACTTTTCAGAAGATATCGCCGTTTTCGAAGCCAATCATTATCAACAGTTATAATGTTGTTCCAGCGCCAAGATTCGCGAAACGGCAGCGGTGGCACGATACACGCGGCCGATTTACGAAAATTTGCGGCTTTTGACGATTCTGAACGAAGCGGCGTAGCGGCACCGTGCTCTCGCTGCGTGCCACTTTTCTATGTTATTAAGATAATTCGTCCGATTATTCGGCCGACTACTATTCGGCCCGGTAGCAGCACGATCGATCTCGAGTCGCTTGCGCGTCGAACCGAACCGAACCGCACTGGATTAGAGATCCCGGGCCGAGTGATTTCTCCTCGGGTAGTTTACTCGCGGCGAGGGACAAGTTTGATGCAAAGATCATCTGGCGATCTCACTGCTTTGCAATGCGTCAAGCTAGTGCATCTTTTGGCGAGTAACGCTAACGCACCCTTGTTCGATTCTTTGCTGGGATTTGAATCGAGTTAGCAAGTTCGCAAGAAAATTTGGATTTCAAATGTCGAAGACAGGAAAGGAAGTGTCGATGGACTATCTCTCGTTCCACTCTCCCTCCTCTCTTTCCTCTCGGGGGCTATCCTCGTATCTGCTCGATCGCAGCAAGGCGACGCGACGCGGCGGAACGATGCGGGGCGGTGCGGTGCTCCTTTCCAGCGTGCCCTCGATTCGAAGAGCGCATAAAAATTCGATCGATCTTCGCGCTTCGCGAGCGTGCACAAATTGCACGCACGCCAGACGCTGCATGCGCGCTGTTGAATTTTACATTTCGTTGACTATGCTAAATTTGGCGCGTGTCAAGATCGGTCCCGGCTCCAGCCTTGGCCCCCATGTCCCTTGTATCTTCTTGTCGTCGATGATTTTTTTCCTTTTTGGGCTACGAGAGAATCTTTCAACGCGAAGCTTCCAACCGTTCACAAATTTTCATTCAGTTCGATGTGTAATTTATTGATAAACGTTCGTGCCATCGATCTTTCCATTGATTTGGCAGCATCGGTTGAAACAGTTCGTTTCGTGGTAGTGGTAACGAGTAACAGCCGCGTGGAGCCCCTTGGCCAAACGTTTCGTCGATATATTCGCGAGGCAAACGAACCCGCTCGTGATTTGAAGGGAATCGCAGGGAGCAGCCCGCTACATGGGCGGTCTTCACGAAGTTCTGGGTAGAAAACGGGATGGCAGGTCGCATCGTGGTCTCGTCTGTCCCACGGTGGTCCACGTCCGGCTGAGTTCGCGCAAGCCGATCACGCTGGTGGGCCTTTGCTCCGGATTGGCCCATCTTTGAGTTTTTGAATTTGCAAAGCATGCACCACAAAGAGGCCTCTAATCGGCATTAGGAGTGAACCCGTATCGCTCGCGGGAGAAAGGAGCCTGGTGCCGGCGATTATAGCTGAGTGGAGCACCCGAAGAGAAGAAGAAGACGAAGAAGAAGAAGAAGATAGAGGTAAAGGGACGAGAAGAAGGATGCGAAACGCGAGGATGCGAAAAGGGAGAAAAGAGAAAAGAAATGAAAAAAAGAGAGCCGTGGGGGGTCTGCTTCGCGAGCTCTACGCGAGTCCTCTCTGGCACGATGTGGTTGCTTGCGGTTGCGGCGGTGGCGTCAGAGGTTGCGGTGGTTGCGGTGCGGCGGTGGCGATGACGGGAGGCAGTTAGGTAGAACGAGGAGGGTGAATGGGCGCGAGAGGGGCACGCTGGAGAAAGAGGTAACCGTGGAAGTGAAGAAAGAGCGGCTGAGTTCGCGAAAAGGAGAGTAAACCGAGAGAGAAAGACAAGAGAGAAAAGAGAGCAAATGAGAGAAATAGAGGGAAGCAAGAAGAGAGACGGAGAGTCAGAGCGACAGAGAGGGCGAGGGGGAGAGAGGGATCGGAGGAAAACGGTGGGAGCAGGCAGTGGGAGGCCGGAGTCGGGTGGCGGTGGTGGCGCGGTGACGACGGTGGCGGTGGCGGTGACGACGGTGGTGGCGGTGGCGGTGACGGTGGCGATGGTGGCGGCGGTGGTGGCGGTGGGTTCAGCCGGGTGTAGGTATACGTTCGGCTCCTACACGCGAATGCGTAAGATAGTACCCGAGAGAAGAGACGGAGAAAGACGCCACGCGTCCAGGAGGTAAAGAGAGACGGAGACCGAGCGAAGGATAGAGGGAGAGAAGAAGAAAGAAGAAGAAGAAGAGGAGGAGGCCTCCGCCTCGACATATATGCGGTGAGAACGCGCGCCTCCTGACTCAGTGCTTGACAAGCAAGCGAGCTCTTAGGATCCAGCGGGTTCTACCGGCGCGGCACGCTTAACCGGGCTTCCTTTGAGTCGCGGCACGCGAGTACCCTTTCTCGCCTTCATTTCACCATCGTTCTCTCGCACTCTCACTCTCTCCTTTTTCCCCTCCCTCATCCTCTCTCACACTCTCTCTCTCTCTCTCTCCTCCCCTCATTCTGCCACTCTCTCCTTCTCCGTTTCCCGTATCGCTCACTCACCCGTTCATTCGTTATCTTCCACTCTCTCGCACGTTCTCCCGTTCGCCCGCCCGCCCGATCCGTTTCTTCCCTCGAGCACTAGAGAGACCACCGAGCATTTCGCGCCCTCCTCTTCGCGACCTTCACAGCCCTTCTCGATGATCGGTAGATCCTGTTAACCGGATGGTTCGATCGTTCTTGGATCGCTCTTAATTCTTCTCCGGTGAGTGGTGGTGCTTGAGGAAGATTTTCGCGGACCCACGAAGCAAATCCTACCGAGTATTTCGACTCAAGAGGGAGCAGATCTATCCAGGAATTTGGCAAGGAGCACCGGAAGCAAAACAGTCACCCGCTGGAGAGAGGAAATCGTGGAAGCGAAGCAACGGCAGTATCATCGTCGTCCTCGACAGTAGTAGTGCCAGAAAAGACAGACGAACCAGGTGAAGGAAGAAGTTGAAGTATAAGTAGAAGGGACAGAGGGGGAAGTGACGGTGGAGGAGGAAGTGGTGACTGAAGCAGCAGCAGCAGCAGCAGCAGCAGTAGCAGCAGTAGCAAGAGAAGAAAGACGAGTGAAGTATCAACAAGAACTGAGAAGAAGATTCAAGAGGAGGAGGTAGTGTAAAAAGGGGAAGAAGAAGAGGAGAAGGAGGAGGAGGTGGGGGTGGTAGCAGCAGTGGCGGAGGTGGATCTGGAGGAGGAAAAAGAAGAAGACGTGGAGGAGGAGGAGGAGGAGGAAGAGGAGGAGGAGGAGGTGGTGGAAAAAGTTGCGGCACGATCGGGTGCAATCGGGTGCGATGGCTCCGAAGATAGGTCGTGAAAGATGCACGGTGCACCGGTAAAGAGTGTCCCGCGACCGCGCGCGCGTCCAGACGAGGAGCCCGCGCTCGAGCCGAAGGTCACGAGGGTTCAGCGGACCGTTCGCCTCTATTTATTTTGACTGCCCGCGCATTAAAGCCACGCGCCTGCCTCCGCGACGGCGGAGTGCTGCCAGTTCAAGTTTCTCGCCTCCTTGAGATCCGCGAGAACAGTGCGGGCGAAGCGCGGCCGCGCGCGGTCATCGCGTTCCTTCGATTCGACCCGAATCATCGAGATTCATCGATGATCCTCAGGTGCGGCGGAGGGACCGTCGCGAATGAAAGAACTCTGGGGATCAGGGATCCCCGTTCTACCAGTGAATTCTACTTCTAGATTGACATTTGGACTACTGATTCGTATTCGCAAGCACATCTTTTTTTCCCAAGCCTCGCATCGTGCTTTGCCGTGACGAGATTAGTGGAGCGCCACGAGGCCCGATAAGCTCTTCCTCGACTCCGAGGACTCGGACGCGACTCGTGTCGTAGGTCGAGATCTCGGCCCGCGATCAAGTCGGAGAGTGCGCCGGTTCAGTGGGTCCCCGCGTCAAAGTCACTTCCGCAGCTATCCGGACTCGTGGCGGCCACGCTGCGACCGACCTGCGACACCCTCGATCAGTTCGGTCACCGAAGTTGGAACATTCTCGAAGGTGAGAGTGACAAGTAACGTCCGTAACCGAGAGGAGAGAGAGAGGAAGAAACCGAAAGTGCGAGAGATTCTTGTTCGTCGAGGAGGACAGTGGAAAGAAGAGCTAGGAGTGTAGGTGTAGGCATGAGGTGGATCATTTGATCGCTCCCTCCTCGAGGAAAGCCGATCGTCGTTGATCCCTGCAAGGGTGACCTTGGGCAAGATGGTCAGGAGGACGCTCGTACTGCTCTCGCTGGTCCTCATCGGTGCCTTCGACGCTCCCGGCATCGAGAGAACCCACTTGAGATACCTGGCGATGGCTGGGAACGCGTGCAACGCATGCAGGATGCACGAAGAGATTCGAGCCCTCAGCCTTGAAGCCATCAAGGAACAAATCTTGAACAAGCTGGGCCTGAAACAAGCGCCCAACATGACAGGCCGAGCACGCCCGAGGATTCCACCGATCTCGAAGCTTATGGACATGTACGGCATGCAAGCGGATCAACCGCAACCCCTGGAACCAGGGATCACGCATCACGAAGAGATCGACGAGTACGCTGCCAAGACCGAGAGTGTTTTCGCTTTAGCGCAACCACGTAAGTTTGCAAAAGATTCGAACCACTCTGGTTCTCATTTACTCATTCGCATTGGACCACAAGACTTTTTTTTGATGATATTGGCTGATTCGATCGAGACCCTTGTTTATTGTATATCAGTGAGGGGGTATCGTTAATCGGAAGGGGAACTTTGCGTCCGTGTCCGTATTCGCGATTAAGAAGAGGAAACCCGAGGCAATTGACGATGCGAGTAGCTGGGGGTCAAAGGCAAGAGTAGCCGTCTTTTCCTGGGCAATATCAACCAAATTAACCCCGGCAACCCGCTAAACTATCCATTACCGAGAACTCGTGGCCCGCGCGCTCTGATCCGCAACATTGTGCAGTTTCAATTGAAACGCGTACGCTCGCGTTCGGTATCTACTTAATTACGGTGCAACGAGAATTATATAACGGACGTTTAACTTCGTTGGCTAACGGTATCAATTTACAGCGGCGAGAAGGAAGGCTCGTAACATAAAAGAGGATTACGAGTGAAAAGTAGGAAGAAGAGAGAAGAGACAAACTGCATTGGTCCTCAATACCATCTCCGTCAAGCCCTCTCGAACTAGAATTTGAAATTTCTGCGATCGAAGCCTGCTGCAATCGACGCAGAAAAATATTCCTGGCTTCCTCTTGCTCCTGGCTCGTTCGTTCGTGTGGGTTCCAGCCTTGGCATCGATTTGAAATTCGATCTTGCCCGAAGGCTTCGAGGGCTAGTGCAAGACGATAATGGGCCTTATCGAGCCCCCTTGGCCTTCTGGGCAAAAGCGCTCTTCGAATCTTCTCTCTCTCTCTCTTTCTCCCTCTCTCTCTTCTCCTGACACGTATATCATAATTTACTCGTTGCAGCACCCTTCGGCCCCTCTTTCCATTTTCCGTTTCTCTCCCTGTTTTATTCGCGTCGGCGAAAAATACGAAATAGATCTTTTCCATACGGTTGCAAGCGAATTCATACGCATAGAAGATGCATCGGCGATCGCTCGTGGCGCCAAGAGAAAAAAGTTGAGCCGCGAGGCAAGGAGCGTAAAGAGCGTAAAATCCTTTAAGGGAAATTGTCTTCGAGCCTCTGGAAGTTAACCACGTAATAGCACCGCCAGTCGCGCTGCGACTGTAACCTGTGATTAAGCTGGTCTACTCGGTGCGGAGGATCGTGCGGAAGATCGTGTAGAGGAGCGTGCGGAGAACCACGCAAAGGAACGCGCTGTCAGCCCCGCGGGCCGATCGGCGAAACCCGGTTTCGTGGTGAATTTGAATTTTACGAGCTCATCCAATTTTCGCGAATTCCGTTGACGGACACGCGCACTTGGGACATCGTATGAGATTGTTCTGCGGTTCTTGATTATGTGCGGTTAACAAGTCCCAAGAATCTTGTTCATATCGCAAAATTATAGGGCCGCTACAATTTGCCGAAGGGAACCTATTATGAAAACCGCCACCATCGTTCTCATTTAATAATTATCTCGTACTCGCGTAACCTTCGTGGTACATGCTGGGAATTGGGGTCGGTCCAATGATTCCATAATACCCAAGATACAAGAGATAGAACGATACATATATGTAATCGCTTGTATTCTGCTTTTCCGGTGTCCTTGCCTGCTTTCTCTAGCTTCTTTCTTACGAACGTTCCATGTCATGTGTATTTATGCATTTCGTGGGGCCTGATACAGCGGCTAAAAGTGCTTGAAATGTCGAAAGTTGCCACTGCAAGCTGGCTATCGGTGCGATTAGCTGGCGGAACGATCGAATTGAAATAAATAAGCGATAATGACGGATGCGTTCGGCGTCCGACGCTCGACGGCCCGAGGGCCCCGAAGCGTGTGTCACAGGAAAAAATCGCGGGGGCAATGAATGCAGTTGCTACTGCACTCTACTATTGTAAGTAAGAAGGTCCACGACGAGAGCGGCGAACCTAAAACCGTCTCCGGCGGCGACTGGAGGAGAAGATAGTATCGGGGGAACAGGACGATGGCGAACCAGTATCAAATTCACGGAGGGTTATCGCTTCGGACGACCTATATCGCTCTCTTCGAACGCCTCAAAGCCGTTGCAGGGACGATCTCTGGAATTCGCTCGTTTCCTTTTTTTTTCCTCTCTTTCTCGCTTCGCTTTTTATTTTTCTCCTTTCGTTTGCTCTCTCGTCGAGGAGCATCCTCTTTCGTAGCACGGTCCACCACCGCCGCTTCCCATTCCTATCTTTCTGCACTCTCTGCAGTCGGCTTGCTCACGAGTCGTTTCAACTTAACTTTGCCCTCTCTGTCGGTTTGTATCGGTTGCTTTGTGTCCTCCGCAACTTTCTACTACCTCTCTCGATGACGAATCTCTGCCTATCTTTTTCGGCTGCACTCTTCTTCTCACCGATCGGAATTCCCGTTCCTGGGAGTAGCGCGCCCCTTGTTCCTTTGCGATTGCTGCTCCTCGGTTCGACTCGATATTTTTTCTGGGCCCTATTCTCTCGGCGCTCTCGTGAGATGGAAGAAGGCCCCTTCTTTTCTCGAATTCTTCAAGAGACCTCCCTTGGTCTACAGTGTGCACTCTGCACCGTGTCTCTGTGCCTCCTCTCTCGTTCTCCTCTCGCTCCCATCGCCCGTCGATATCTCCTTCGGTGAAACGAGCCTCGGGCTTTTTTGTCAAGCGACCTCGAGAAATCGATCGATCTTGGCCGGTCGGTTGTTGCAGCGTGATCGGTTCGCTTCGTGCACGGTGCTATGTGCTCTGTTCCACGCACCATACGTGCACCATACGTACGTTATACGTATACTATATCTATACCAGGCGTGTACCATACGTGACCATATACTTCAACTGTGTGTTCAAATATCCTCGAGTCGAGTTCGAATCGGTTTTACCCTTTTCCAAAGATTTCAACCATTCTATTCATTGAGATACGCCCGCCGTATGCATTTCCGGTCAAGTCACGGTTTCTCTTCTTCCGCGATTCAGACGATCGGAATCGCTGCGAGCGAAATATATTCATGAAGGAAACGTACCGTGCTCGTTGCGCAGATAGCAAGTGGATAAACCAGCGATCAGCCGGCTCTTAAATGTTTTTCTGCAGTATATATCACAGAGTGCGGTCTTTTTCTCCGCGAACCGGAATGATACGATAACGCGAGCTAATTGCCCTGGCAATACCGTCAAATAACAAACGTTCGCGAGAAGTCAATATCCATAGAGTTGAATTTAGCCGGAAATTGGATAAACCCGAATGCTTAGCTAATCCCCAAGCGAACCTTTGCCTCGAAACGCATCGTACGTATCCCTTTCGCCGAAGAGTGCACACGTAAATAATACATAGATATACATGTACGTAGTATACGTAAATACTATATACTATTGGTGTGCGGAGGAGTCAAGGAAACGCAGAGTCGAATCGAGCCGAGGCAAGTGCACATCTGTACGGATGGAGAAAAAGAGGCAATCGAGATGTAGGGGAACGAGAGAGAGAGAGAGAAAGGAAAAGAGGGAAAGAAAAAGAGTGCTAGGGGCGAGGTTCCACGAAACATACGAGCGGACACGAATTTCCAAGCACGAACGACGAACCGGCCTCGATCCGCGACGAAGGTCACGGCCGGTGCAGAGCCTAGGTCAGGCCCATCGCTCATTACCGCGTTAAAGCCGTCGCGTCGGTAGGTGACAGGTCGCTGTTAGAACTCTCGTATTTTGAGACATTGCCCAAAAGTGACACATGCCGAGTCACCATTCGATCCTTTCCAAAGTCTTGGACAACTGGCCTCTTTATCTATCAAACTGGTCTGTCTGCCGTATTTATCTGCTTGTCTGACAATCAGTCGCACCTAGCACCGTGCCATTTGGCGTTTCACTCCGAAATACAATACTGCTGACTGTGTCTGTTCGCTGCTGTGCTGGGTCCGAACAACAGGGAGACGGATCTGTCACTCTCGGGTCGCTATATGTAGTTCAATGGTCAATGATAGACTGGGCAAGCTCGCTATGCTCGGTTTCGTCAGACGGTCAGCTCGAGGCGGCGATATCGCCTCTATTTTTCGATTTGCGAGGACTAGCGCGATAATATGCGCATTTGGTCTGGTCTTCGTTCGCCAAGGCGTCGGACGGACGGTGATGGGTTGACGTTGATATATACACATGTATAGCACACACAAGTACGTACCAACATTGGGACCTCGTTGCGTGCGCGTCGGCGAAAAACGCACGATAATCTCGAAATAATTGTGGCCCCGAGTTGTAAGTTAATTTGGCTGCTCGTTATATGACATCTTAAGTGCACCCTGAGCCGCAATATCGCCGCAATACCTGCCGCATTACCGCCGTGAGCTACTCGCACCGCTTTGCTCGGCTTTATGTATTTTCTTCCGTGATTACCATCCGATTCCGTTTGGCTCGCCTCCTCCTCGCTAAGCGACACGGCGAGCTTTTTCCAGTAGTCTTAAATCCACCTGCGCCGCAACGAAATTGATAAATCTCAAATGAATATATAAGTCGGTGAATAATGACAGTCCAGATAGTAGCACTGCGGTCAGCATACTCGCAGACAGGCGCCGCACTATCAGTGGTTCTCATTCCGCGAGTGCGACTACGCGATGAGTTATACTCGGACCTCGTTTTAACGAATAGACCCTTTTCACGATGTCCTTTCACAAACTTTGCGTTCGAAGGGTATCGCGAAGAAAATTATTGAAGGTTCAAGGGCTCGGGGGGAACGTTAATAGCGTGAATCGTTGAAGCGTGGATTTACGAACTTTCAGGTGAAAACGCAGAGAGTTTGAGAGAATGAGTTTGCGAGACCCGGAGCGGAGAGACGAGAACCAAGAGAAGCGGAGGGAAGCAAAGGGCGTTGGGAGGATAGGGAAGATCGAAGAGATTCGATCGGATCTCGCGATAGATCGGCACGTAGCGCAGTTCGGCGTGTCCCGATCGATCGAGCAGTAGTAGCGCCGATCCAGAAAACCAGTTTATCGTGTTTCTGGCTCTCTTGGAGGTATTAGCAACCAAGCGAATATCGCCGGCGTTGCAGCGTGAATACATTTAAGGACTACTAGGATTACATAACAATTCGATGTGTATTATCGCGCACCGTAGTCGTGTACTTACAATATTAGATCAGCCGCGCGCGCCCCGGCTCCGGCTCCGACTCTCCCGCTATCGGCTTACCGTCACCTATGCGGATTTACATTTCATCGGGATACGGGAATATTTTTCTCCCCGTTCACTGACATTACCGAAACCATTCAGGCGCCACTGACTTTATACATATGTATTAGGTTTGATCGGTTTCGGCTAGAAATTTGCGGTCCTCCCGCGATTCTCCTAATTGCAGGAGTGAGCGAGCTTTCCGTAAGACGAAAGACGGCTTGGGTTCTGGAAGCGCCAGGGCGAGGTCTCGAGGTGCACGCGATGTCAGCCAGGAAGCCGCGTACCTACTCGGACCCTTTCCTGCCGAGAAGAAGGGAAGAAAGCGTCGAGAACACTGGGGATACGTGAGAGAGAGAGAGAGAGGAAGGAAGGGGGGCCGAGAGCCAACGCGTGACCCAAATGCGAATTTTATCGAGTTACGCTTAGGCCGTACTGTCGAAGTGCAGTCGCAATTGCAGGCCGCCGCGTCGTGCCGTGCCGCTTCGTCACGCGATGCAAATTGCTCGGGGGCGGCAGTTTTTACGTCCGGTCTTGCACTGGCGGACCCTTCTTTCCTGATCCTCGGCCCCTCAGTTCCTCGCCCCCTTGCTCCCTCGCTCCCTCGCTCCATCGTTCCCTCGCTCCCTCGGTCCTTCGCTCCCTCAGTCCCTCGCGTACCGTGCCACCGGAAATACGATAACTACTTGTAGATACATCAGCCACACCGGCAATGTTCCTCGTTCTTTCTTCCACGCGTCGAAAATTAAAATCAGCATCGATCCAGATGTGCGCGAGATTATCGGCTACCTTGCTCAGGCACGAAACCGAGCAACTTGCTCTAAACGTTTCTCTTCCTTCTTCTCGTCCTCTTCGAGAATGAACCATACGACAATCTCTTTCTCTCGGTCCTCCGAATTCTTGGTGACTTTGCATTGGTTCCATTGATTATGAGAGATCCTGGGGCAATCTTTTAATCGAGAGGAGCGGAATGTTCGGGGAGAGAGACGGAGAAACGGATAAACGGCTGTCGAGGCGAAAGAGAAATTTGCGATCGGTCGTTCACCCTTTGCCAGATATCGAGAAGTCGAAAGATCGTTGGCGCAATTATGTATTCTCAGTAGTCGAAGTCAGGGGTAGGTTATCGAGCGGGTTTCGGCGGCGCGGCCGAGGGTGGGACGAATCAGCCGGGACGGGCAGTGCATTATAACATTAATTTCGGGGTTCAACGATCCTTGGTAGATAGGTAGGTGTAGCTACAGTTAGACTCACGCAAACTTCTACCCACCTCGTACCTCTTTTTCATTCTCTTCTCTCTAATTCGTCTTCCACTAGTACAATTATCTACTATTCGCGTTCGATCTTAATTTTGATCTTCATTCCCATCATCCTGATTGCGATTTTATTGCTTCGTGATTTTTTCGACTATAATCAAACTGCATCTGGTGATAGATTTTCTTCGATAGGAAAGCCACGTGTTCGGTACTTATGGCACTATCTCCGCTCTATTGCATTATCCACCCCTTAATGTCGATTATCGTGAAACACTCCTTATCTCGGCGCCTCGAATTCTCGAATTCTCATTCACGGTCGAATCTCGAAACCATTCGAATTATAATCTTATGCATGCAGCCCTCTCCCCGTTGCAAGCGGGCTTCGTCTTCGGACGATTTGTCGCGCGCGCGCGCGGTATTTTTAAATGACTTCGCCCTTAGAACCCCTTTCCATGGTGGTGCGGTGTAGTGGAGCCAAGGGGATTGGGTCTGAGTCGGGGGGGGGGGGGGCGAGAGCGTGGTGGGCGTCGAGGAGCGAAAGAACCAAACGATAGCGGTGAAAAGTGCATCGAGCATACATGTATGTACATACATACATAGAAGGGAGAACAGGAGGTCGTTCCGTATCAATTATTTCTTCGTTTATTTATAGGCAGGGCCACGACTCCAACGTATCACCGTTGTTTTCCATGCTTTCCACTTGTGCGGACAATCTGCCTCTGGGTTTCCCTCGTGTAACTCGCTGCTCTCTTTTTCTTACACATAATCCACATCTACGAATTGCATTCGGATGCGGTGCGATGCTTATAGGACCAATTGACCGAGGTGTTAGTCAGCTCTCGCGATATTATCGTTGCTACGCAGAATTCGTATGGTGCGCGAATCTTTATTTTTCTCTCATTCGATCAAAGGTGAACCGAATCCATTGGCTCTTACTTGGCTATCGCGAATTCATCGTTCGAGTTCAGGGTCAAATCGGCGATAGCAGCTCGGTCGGACCGTGAATCTTTCGGTCTTTGATTTTTGATTTTCGATCTTTCGGTGAGATTAAGTGCGAGCAAACGTCCACCTGGTCGAACGAGGAAGCCTCTGGCACGGCAGGGCGAGAAAATCGCGCGGCTCGCAGTCAGAAAAGGTTTCGCGCGAGGATGCTAGCACAAGCGATGCGAGTGACCTCCGTTCGCTAAAACTATATTTATCCCAACGCGCCGAAGAGCGCGATGTACTTAGTGTGTCTTTAGCTTTATCGTCTCTCTCCTCTGTCCTCCGGCTCCTTTTTTTTTCGCTTAGCCCCAGACACGTCGTCGGTCTCTTCCTCGGTGGATCTTTTTTTCTTTCTTTCTTTCTTTCTCTCGTGTTCTCGTGTGTGCTTATTTACGTCCCTTGGTCTTTAAATTCGCGGTCCATTCGCCTCCACCACTGCCACGTGTTCGTGAGTGCCCTCCGAAATGCGCCGCGCGCGCTCGAGTTCCGCGAAGAGGACAGGCCACCGGCCAAGAGAAAAGATCAGAAGAGATAAGACGAGATGAGAAGACAATTCGTCCGTGGGAAGAAGCGGCACCCGTCGGCATCGGTGGCGATGGCGAGTGGCTCGAACGCTCTTCGGACGTCGGTGCAGTAGCGAACCAATTGACCTTGCGATACCACCGTCGAGATCACCGAGTTCATTATCAGTAAATCACGCGCGTCCGCGTCCGCGTTCGCAAGCACATTGCTCCTTTTTAATCATTGACAAAAGCATATTCGTCCCTTTTTCTTCCCTTCGACCTTAAGTCGTCGCTTCGTCCCGAAAGTAGTCGAGCCAGACACGCAGTAGCCGCGTCTGGACGAAAATAAGTCGGATCTTTCCCTTCACGATTCCGTGGAGTGTCTTCGTCGTCGGCTGGCGAATTACCAGAGAACCAGTAAGAACAACGAGAAGGGAAAAAGGAAGCTTGCGGAGTATGTAGTGCGCTAAATGCGACCGCGCTCCTTTATGACTGTGTCCGTAAGACGGCTCGTAAAGTATTATCTAGTTCAGTATCGGTAGAAGTATCAGTACAGTATCTCTCTATTGGTAGGACTTGCAAGGGAAGGACCGAACATGTGGGTCACCGATTTAGATCGAATCGTGCACCGAGTCCTTTACAACTGACTGACATCGGTTATTTAACAATCCACATTTTCCCAACAATTCCGACGCTCTTCTGTTCGTAAAACATTCTAGATTAAAAGCCAAAGGTTTTTGAACTTTACGTATCCGAAGCGCGTAATTACCGAAACTATCGCGAGTTTGGCTAATTATCTACCAAAGTCGCGGAAGTCAGTTGAACTGGCAGCATGCCGAAGTCTTCGTCTGTGTAACTACTAATAATTGAACAGCACACTGTTCGAGACGCAGATGTACCGACATCTCACCCCATAAGATCCTCTCTTTCCCCAATTCTCTTGTATCTACCGCGGAATCGCAGAGAATCTAATGTAATTAGCGTTACCAGCGAGGTAACGCTCAGTCTGAGAAATTGCTCCGAGACGTTGGACGTCGTCGTGACGCTGCCGCGCCGCTCTCGCCGCGGATCCGAGGCCGACAGGCTGACAGTCCGCGATGCATAATTCACGGGCAGCCGCGAACTCCGGACGTATAGAGGCTTCCATTCCGCGCGTTGGATACTCGGGATGATGATCAGTACGCGAAACGGAGACAAGAAAGGCAGGTCAGGCAGAAGAAGGATAAAATCGCAAGAGCGCAGCTTCCTCGCCACACCGAGTATGTGTACCGTGAATGGTACTGCGCGGTCTTCGAAGAAATCCAACGTCAAGTCGAATACCGGGACGCGACTGACTGTTTAGAAGATGCGACAAACTCCTTGTGGTAACGATACGCGGAGGCTGATTGATCGGCGGCCGAAAGAAAAACGGTTGTCCGCGTAACGGTACGATTTCAGGTACGACGGTTACCCTTCATGGAAGCGGTCTCTGCGAACGATGCCCCCGATAGCGACAGGGCTACCGATCCAATGCCAGTGCTAAGCCTCTACACAAATCTGGCTCCATTGCCGCTCATTTCTACATTTTCCCGCGACACGCCGCTTTTTCTCCCTTGCCGTTGATCTTCGTGACTCTCCGCGTTCCGATTATCGGTCAACGTAGCTCGCCTTGCCTTGACTGGTCGTAGTTCGACTCGTCTCGGGCCAGTTCGGTTTGGTTTCCTGGTTTTGAACGTATGTACCAGGTAGAGCGCACTACTTAGGTGGTAATGCCCCGTTGTTCGTTCGTGAATCAGCCAGTGATAAGCTCCCTGATAATTTTCAATTTAAACCGATTTGGAATCGATGCCGCAAGATCGTAGCGCGTTGTTAGAAGGGAGATCATTCTGCTTGCAGATCAGAGGCTAAGGCATTCAAAAGGGAGTCTGGACGTGCTGTACTTCAAGTTCTCGGATAAAGTGGTGCAACACCGCGTTACTAGGGCAGAGCTCTCCCTCTGGATCTGGGGTACCGGGGAGGAGGAAAGCGAACTCGAAGAGGCAGGAGACTTGGAGGCCATGGAGGCCATGGAGGCCATGGAGAGTCATGAAGACGGGCCAGTGACTATCACGCTCCAAAGGATTCTACGAGGTGCTACCGAGTCGGGTGGGCCACTTCTAGGACCACCTCTCACCACGAAACATCCAAGACCAATCGGCAGACGAGGCAATTGGGTCACGATCGAGCTCAGGAGGATGGTAGCCGAATGGTTTAAACACCCCCGCGACAATTTAGGGGTGGCTCTTAAAATCTCTGGCCCCGGTGGCGGCCATCGTAGAAATTCAAGGCTCGTCGAGACGAATCCTGGCGCGGAATACGCGCCGTATCTCGAGGTGCAGACGCAGGAGCTTGACTCCAGGAGAGGCACCAGGATCAAGAGGCACGTAGGACTGAATTGTGACGAGGCTAGCCAAGAAACCAGGTGCTGTCGATACAAGCTTACCGTCGACTTCGAGAAGTTTGGCTGGGATTGGATAATCGCGCCCAAGAAGTAAGTACACCAAACTCATTCACTCTCGAACATGTGATTACCGAGGTAGTCTCTTGCGAGTTCTGATTCGCGGATTCTTGCTTGAACACGTTCACCCATGATTAGCACGACTCTTAGAGCCGTGAAGCGTGAGATAAGCTTTCTTCACTCGAACGACCACTCGATAAGACCTAACTAGCGATCAGTCGGTTTAACCTCCTCAAAGAGTATACATATGAACGTTCATCCAACTTACGACAAATTTATTTCACTCCAACATATACCATCTTGGCCACGGGCATCGTCGAGTCCTTTTTTCATAAGACCCCATCATCCTACAATTTGACTAAAGATGCTAATAAACTGTTCGTTTACTTTTTTTGTCGCAGGTACGATGCAAACTACTGCTCGGGTGATTGTCCTATGGCCTTTTTGCCGGCATATCCAAACACCCACATCGTTAGCCTAGCAGAGCCACCGAACAATACTGGTCCCTGTTGTGCGCCGCGCAGGCTCTCCGAGATCACGATGCTCTATTTCGACAATGAGTATCAGATCGTGTTCTCGCGGTTACCCGGCATGGTCGTAGAAAGGTGCGGATGCTCATAGTGCACCATATCCAGCCCGGCGGCCAAGTCGGCTCGACGACCCCTTACTACTCGATAGACTGAAAGTGCCTTGTTTCGGGTGTTTTCTACGGCGATTCTCCTTGGCGGTCACTTCTCCGCGGTGGAGATTCTTGCGGGGGGCCACAAGGGCGACTGCGCGAGGACGAAGGAAGCGGCGGAGGACGAACCACGACTGGAAATCTAGACGAAGAGGATGATGAAATTCGGGATGAAGGATGTGGAGGAGGATGGTGTCGGAATGGTAAGGAGAATCGGTGAGGCTCGATCGACAGACGGGCGCACCGCGCGCGATCACGGTGAACCCAGTGGCGATTCACGGTCCACGGCAAGGCGGATAGTTCCTAGAGCGATGGTATTATTTTTAAGGTGTCGATGCGTTTACACCTGATCCAAGAGAACGACCTCGAAATAATTATTTTTTATATGTAAGCTTACATTCTATCCTTTGATACGATTTTTTGATAACCCGACTTTCTTACGATTAGATTTTTTACGATTCGCGAAAGGGTAATCTCTCTCTCTCTCTCTTTTTCTCTTTCACTTTCTCTTTCTCTTTCTCTCTCTCTCTATCTCTATCCCTCCTTTTTCTCTCTCGACGATTACTGTTTACCCTGAAAAACGAAAATTAAGAGTCTCAATATTGGCCCATGCTTGACTGCATTACGACCACCTCACCTAGTCTCCCAATTTCCCTTCTGTCCTCACAGCTGACTTTTTCCTCGTCCAGAAAAAAAAAAGAAAAAAGAAATTCCACAAAAATGGGCCTGGAATTCGTTTCAGGTAGAGTCGTCGTTGATCGGTGAAAACGTGTTGGCCGAAAGATCTCGGTGTACAGTGAAATCGTTGATTTTCAACCTACTGTCCTCTTCATTTCGCGTCATACTACGGTAACATATGCATGCATAATACATGCGTACATGCGACACGCATACATCTACAAGCGTTTAACACACCGGCTGGATGGCACATTCGAGCATACGTAGGTATTCATTCATCTGGGTGATATAGCTAATCCAGTGTCATCCGAGTACCGTTGGATCAAGACTCTGGATGGCTCGGATCCGTGAGCGCGTGTACGTACGTAGTACATACTTACATATACATATACATACATACATGCATGCATGCATGCATATAGATACACATAATGTACATACAAAACATGCGTACATAGTACATACATACTTCAGTACCCGGTGAGAATTCCTTCATCCTCTCTCCTCTCTCGTTTTTTCTTTTTCTTTTTCTTTAATTCGTCCTTTTTTCTCTCTTTCTTTCTTTCTTACGTTTCTTTTCCTTCCGTTCTTTTTTAGCGAAGCGTGTGAATGCGCCTGCGAGAATGCATGTCAGATCGTGTAAATAAGTCGTTCGTACCCTACCACATAGGCAGAGAGAGTCATTTTGGTGTCGCTTTCCTGAGTAAAAGGAGAAAAATGTGGCGATCAAGCCGGATGAGCGCGAAGAAGGTTACTTATAGGCAGGCCCTTTACCGCGCCAAATTCGACGCAAGCACAGCCCTGTCGATAGGAAAATTGTAGATACGAACCGCGAACGAGCGACACCGTGGATAATGCGCGTGAGTGTTCCAGGATCACAAGAGACGTCCTGGTGTTTGAAAAGGATCTTGGAGTATCGCCGCGCTCCATTAGTTCGTAGGTACAATTATCATTCGAATCGTGGCATGACGTCTCTGCCACGGCCTCGACAACCCGGAGGTAATCGCATTGCCGGTCGATCCTGGCTAAGCGTTTCTCCTCTGACTGCCCCGGTCAATTCTTACAGTAGTATCCTTTGTGATATCTAGTTGCTTGGCTGCCCGCGAAACGCTCCGCGAGCATTTTTTTTTTAGACTTATTCATTGAATATCTCTGAAACTTTCGTAATCCTTATGGATAAGACGTTTCCTGTGATTTTTTTTAAATTTTAGAATAAACGTAGAGTTCTTACGGCATTAGGATTCCTCGTAAGCTTTGGACCTTAGAGTCGAGTGCACCGTAGCTCCCTTAAAATATTATATAATACACACGCGAGTACACATCGACAAATACCCCGAACATACATATACACACACACACACACACACACACATATATTGCCTTGCGTACCGTTCCTTCGTTTCATGTGATTGCGCAAGCGAGTATACAAAAAACGAGACATTTGACGATTTTTATAAAGTGATGACTAGATTTAAGAATCCTGTCCCTTTCGAATCTGAAATCTCTGTCCAAGTATGCTCCCTACCTCTCTTCCTACCTTCCTTTCTCCACTTTTCCTTCTCCTCCTCATCCATCTCACTCTCCCTCTCTTTCACGATCTGTCTCTCTTTAATCTCCTTCTCAGTTCGGCCATTCGTTTGACAATTTTTCGTTCGTTTCTCTCAGTGTACCTATCAGTAAAAGACTATAAAAAAAAAAAGGTAAAATAATGGAATTGCGTATTCTATCCGATACTCAGTATGCAAGCAACAGATGGAGAAAGAACTACAAATACTTATATATACATATAAATATATATAAAATGTGTACTTCCTAGGTAGAGAGGTTAGATAGAAGAATATTTATTCGATTAAATAAATGGTTTTTCGACGAAACACGAGCGTTTTATTGACTCTCCCTAAGATCCTATCTGTTCTTTGATCCAGTTACTGACTGTCCTATTCTACTGTCAGGTTGTCATTCCTTTAGACGCATACTACTCAACTTGGCGTTACAAAAGGAGCGGCCTGTCTTGCCTGTGTCTTACTCTACTGAAACTCTCCACATGTCTTATCTTCGGGCGAATTGCCTGGAGATTGAAAGCACGGCTCTCCCGTTGTGCATTTTATCGTGCGGCCGACTTTGCTGGTTCGGTGTCACCAATCGATGCAAGATTCATGGTGACGTGGCGCGATAAACTTTCGGCCCACAACCACCAGGAGATTATTATTGTTCTGCTGTTACTTCTTTCGCTCGTCAATGGGTCATAAGAACCAAGCGTAAAAGGTAGAAAATTTGAGAAGAGGAAGATACAGCGAAATTCAAAAACGTCGAAAGCTGTACGATTATCTTTTTCCACGGTCACGGGAAACGCCCGGTGCGATATTAGTATTTTTAATTTTTATCGCGGGTCAAAGTTAACGCAAATGTAATATCGTTCATTCGGCCAGGCTTTATTGACCGTGCACAGTCTTCGGGGGCCCGACGAGGCGACGATACTATTAATTATAAACAACTGTGGGTGATAATCGTTGAGGACTACGAGACACAGGCTTCTATGGATATACATGTATATAGAGTCGTTATCGTTTTAGAAGAAAGAACGAATCAATGAGTGAGCGAGCAAGCGCCAAAACTGTTTTCGCCATGCTGCACCTAACTAACCGGCGCGCGCGGCGCGACGACTATACGCTAGCTACTGGTTATCTCAGGGCTTATTAGCGGCGTTACATACGCGCGAGATGCATGGCCACTTGTTTGTCCGGCGCGTTTGACCAAGAACTATTGCCCCGTAATTGCCCCCTTGCATGCGCGTCTCGCGCATTTGTCAATTTATCTACAATGTACGGCTTCGTTTTAACGAGTCATTAATCGGAGTGCAGGGCTCGATTACCAAGCTGCGCACGGAGCTACTTCTCTCGTTTGCATCGACGATTATTCCTCCTCTTCCGCACCTCTTTCCGTGACATCACCTTCGTTCGTTCGTTCGCTTGCTCTTTGAATGCTTCTTCCTTCTCGTTGGATTTGCCGCGTGTGCGCGACTTTCCTTCCTCTTGTCACTTCCTCCTACCGTCTTATTAACTCCGAACGATAATCATGCAATTTTTTCGCTCAAGTTCGAAACAAGTGCTCCGAGGAAGCGAGCCAGTATAGAGTCAACGAGAGAGGCCAGGATATCGATACGTTCGAAAACGGATTTCCGAGGAAATTGAATGAGTAATGTGCTAATCAATGAAACAGGCCATAATACCACTATTCTATGTACAATACACATTCATCCACTACCCTTCGAATCTGCACGTTTACTTCGCATTTGCGTAAATCATTAATTGACGCTAGTTGTATCTGTTATTTTGGTGATCCACTTAGGAGCTCGATGCTCTAACATTAGCCAAGTATGTTTTGAACTTGTCGCGCAATGTTTTTTACTTTATCGTTCCTACTGCGTTGCGTTGAGTTTCGTTGTGTCGGATCACTTGTCTCGTTTGCTCGATTCTCGCATCCTTTGACGTTAAACAACACTGACACGACACGTTTCGCCCGATGAAAGATATTTTCGTTCTTATTGAATGTCTTCTATTGAATAATGCATACGTCAATGCATCTTACATTAATGTCAAGTGGCACGTTAAAAAACTATCCCGTATAACACGTTGCCCGCGCGCCGCGGATCGATAGATCAAGTGCACGATCTAGAAGCCGACACAATGTTGCGAATCGTTCTGAAGCAGTGTCGCGGTCTAGGATGGCCTGCTGTTCCACATACATAGATATACTTATTAGATATACACGTAGGTAGATATAAATAAGTGAGTAAAGCAAGTAAGTACATAAGTAAGTAAGTAAGTAAGTAAGTACGGAAATAAGTGCATAAGTAAGTAAGGTCGAGGATATCGAAGCAAAGATCGCATCGTGCAAATGGACCAGGCCACAGAGCCAAGAGAGAAATTAAACTTGCCAACTGATGTATTTATACATATGGTATGTGTATGTACAAACTCCAAACGCTCAAGCGTGGAACGTTATTACGCGGAATCGGAAAGGTCGCAAGCGCCTTATTTGCAAGCGCTCCCGCGATCGAAAGGGTGCCAAGGAAAAATTTATTTGTACGATTGGCGCCACCGCATCGATACTCGGTGCGTCTCATCGGGAGCACCAGCGACAATGAAACAATAAATCGGCCATAAATCTTTCACGAGCGATTGCTTCCGCGATGAAAGAAGGCCGGGGAACACGCTCCTCTCCACCGCTCGACTTTCAGCTCATTTTTATTATCGTTACCCGCTCGATGACCTAATAAACCGGAGAAGTCTCTGCTCTCCTCATTTCTCTACTCTATTCTTCGTTCTTCTTTCCTCGTGTGATCCACGAGTGATTGAGCGAATGAGAATTCAAGATTCCAAGCTTCATTAGTGTTTCTTATCCCTCGTTTTCTTACCTTCGAAGTCCGTCAAGTCCTTTTTCCATTTCCTGGGAAATTATTCCCGGACAGCAGCACCCTTCTCGGAAAGCCGCATGTCAGAGATGACTGTGAAACATCTTTCGGCTAGTCTTACCGAATACAGAGGGTAATTGATGTTACCGATATCACTCCAAGTTGCTATTATCGAAGGGAACGGAGAAGCATCGAATTACGGATAAAAACAGCAATAGTAATTTTGCGTCATAAGAGTAGGTGCGTTTCGTTGGCGTGGGCGAGAGTGTGCGGAATATTTTAGTGAGCGCCTTGTCTTTCTCCTTCTCTCCGATATTCTTTTTCTTTATCTCCCTAGACTCTCTAGAGTACGGGGGCTGCGCGGCGAAAATCTGTCGGCTAAAGCAATCGTAGATGCACGCCTGAACAAGACAGCCAGTTGACTTTACGGCAGTCAACTCTTTCGCCAGACGTGCCAATTCTCCTTTTATTGTTTTTCTTCGTCGGCGCCGTCACTGCCGCCGCTGTTACCGCCGCCGCCACAGCCAACACAGACGACTCTACCGGAGCGAATGCTCGTCCTTGCCACCATGAGTGGGTTACTGCTCCCCTTTCGCTTAAACGGAAACGCAAATGTTAACCTCCTCTTAATTCGAATCCTACCGGCATCGTATCTTTTCTTTTTTGCCACTGTTTCTCCCTTTCTACGGTGGCCCCTTATCCCGTTTACGAGTCATTTTCGGGATAAAAAGAAATCGAAGGATTCTATTATAATAATTGGTGCATTAAATTTTCTCTAAACAGGATTCGGGGTCTCTGGCTTGAGTTGTTGTCGTAGAGTAAGTTTAAAAGATGCTACGCAAGAGTTTGGTGTCCTCGCCGGCCTCGGTCAATCCTGCCTACGCATCACTGCAGCGTATTGTGTTCAATTTCGTGGCGAACATTCCTCGTAGCGAGAGAGCAGCCCAAGTCTGGCGAGATTCAGCGAAGAGAGGTGGCCCGCGGCGCTTTGTGTTTTGGCAGTGCAGCATAGCAAGGAGCTTCTGATTCCGTTTGGTCGGTCGTCGCTCGTCGCGCCGTCGGCGTCGTCGAGCCAGAGCGAAGGCGTATTGCCACGCAGAGTATCGTCGCGGTGGCAATGAGCTCTCGATGCCACTGGCCTGAGGCTCAATCTGCGTAAACGGCATGTACTCACCGACGAGACTGTGTCTTAATAACCTTGCACTCTTCTTCGCAGGCAGGGCCACGCATCGGCACCGTGTCATTGGATCGGTATTTAAATTGGAAGATACCGAGATTCTCGCTCGCTTCCACCCTTACCAGTCCTTCTCTACATCGTTCTCGCTAGCAAATTAATGCGCGAACCTACGGATCAATCAGAGATCAGAATCACCGTCTCAGTTTTTCGTAACGAACCGAAGTGAGATCCGAGAATTGAACGAAAGCATAGAAATTAGGGGATGGTTTTTCTACGAAGAGGAAACTCTAACGTTTTCCCAAAGCCCTATTGGCTTTGACATAATTATCATGATGGTGGCGATGGTGGTCTTTCTAGCTGCGCTTTACGATCCATTCAACGAGACGGCTTAAAGCAGCCGAGCATGGCCATTACCCGGATTTGCATTTTACGAGTGAGCAGTCAGAGCCCGGCCGAATGATAGAGAGCGGAGCGAACGTAAGAAAGAAGAGACGAGAGGCGCGGTCGAGGTACGGCACCGCAGTGTCCGGCAAACGTGCCTTGGAGAATTGTGTACTTGGAATATACTTGGAACGAGATTCATCCTCGAATATCTATTGGAAATGTTGCGTGAGACGCGTGCTCACTCGTGACTTTAAACGGCTAGCAGGAGTTCTTAAGGAAATTGACGATGAGCGGTACAATGCTGGTGAGCCCGATGAGAGCTCATGCTTGTTCGAGGCTTGCGAATCGAGTGGTGCAGCTTGCTTCCCCCGTAGGGTACATCAGCCTCTCCAGGTGATGCGCTTGTGCATGTGTATGTATCTATGCTTTTGCTTCTGCCTCTAAGAAGGTTCGAAGCGTTGAAGGTGAAAGCCGCGGAGGGTAGTTTCGCGGAGAGGGATGCCACTTCTTTTTTCGCTTCTACTTCCTTTGCTTCTTACTTCTTTTTCTTTTGCTCGTGCTTCGGGCCGATATAGCGCGGATGCCTCGAATCCGGGCAAATGCCTCGAATCCCGCTCTTTAGCTCCCTTCAATTTCTTTCCCTTTCAACGCCACCCTCTTCAAGAGTACTCGAGCCGAGGAGTTTGTTCGGAAGCAGGATGAAACCAGGTGTAAACGACACTAGGTGTTAACTAGCTTTATTGAGAACCCGTGCTGGCGCCTGGAATTTTCTTTCTCGCACATAAACCTCCTTAGAAATTTTGCATGAGCTTCGCGGATACGGCTCGAAGAAACTTGCGATCTTCCGCCGTTTCGTTAGAGCAAGCGAGTGGGACGAAGCGATGCGTATGCGCCGACAGCGAAGGCGATGTACTTGAATTAACTTACGGTGTATTTCTAGCGTTCTGCGTTTAGCTCCGCGGTGTACGGTATACATATGTACACCAAGAGTCCGCGGCGTCCACCGGCCATCGTTAATGGACCATGTAGCCTGTACCATTCGTCACTGGCATTGATAGCCGATATTCAGTCGTTTCGGGAAGAAAAGCAGGAACGCACAAAGCTAGCGATCGAGAAAGACATACAGGAGGATCGGTAGGGCTCATCCGAACGGCGTCCGTTCTTCGGATCGATCTTCGCGACAGGGAGGGATAAAATCGAGCAGCGAACAAAGGCGAAAGGTGTAGAAGCGAAACGCGAGAAACCGAGGTGAAGGAAGCGAATTAGAAAGGAAGAGTGCGCCAAAGGTGAGAGGAAGTCAAGTGGAATCGACCTCGGGGTAAGGAAGAGGAAATGGAATGAAGAAGGGAAGAGCGGTTGCTCGTGAAACGAGGAAGCAAGTATTGTGCAAGTAGAAGCGAGGATGCAAGCAAGCAAGCAAGCATTCGGGTTTCGGTCGTTTGGGTGGCTGCCTGCCCGTGTTACCCGATGCCCCCTTCACCTTCACTGCACATATAAGGGCTGCGACCCCCGCGCACGCACCAGCGAAAAAACTGCATACGCATACGATAACGGGGGTGCGTGCCTGAGGGCTATCCTTATGGGGCTTGGGGAGGCCATACAACACTTTAGTAACCCCGTAATACCTCCCCTTTCAGGCAGGTAGGTAGCCTCCGAGTATAAAGTAGCCAGCCCCCACCCTTTCTCCTCCTCTCACTCTTTCTCTCTCTCTCTCTCTCTCTACCTCTCCCTTTCTCTTTCTCTACTCCCACGTACACCGAGATTAAAGGGCTGCTGAGGGACGGGCTCGAAAGGGATGAAGGTATCTCCTGGATATGTGACGATTTATCGAGTACTACTTGGAGGACGTCCCCATTGTCTTTTCGCGAATGACGTTGGAATTCTGATACTGCCACGCGGGAGTCGAGGGCCATTCTCGCTCTTGCTTCTCGTAGAAGCGGTGAGGAGCCAGGCAGAAGGTGTACCAAGAACGTCACTAAGGTCCACCAAGGATTCAACGATATCTTTTCTCGCTCGCGCAAAACCATTTCAACCATTTCAACTTGACTGTGCACGAGTGCTGGCTAATCAGACATCTTAGCTGAACCGCGAATTCGGGTTCGAGAATTACGGTTGGTTCTCCTGTGCGGCAGGGGCAATCCGAGATACCGATCGCACCTGGGCTCGGCTATCCCGGCTATTAAAACGACAACGCGGCTTTCGTGCCGTTCAGAATTTCGTTTACTCCCTCCTGGGCGGTAAAGACGGAAACAGGGGCAAGCACAGACTGCATAAATCGCGGGGCTGCCGAATACGGTTTGCGGTCAGTCGCCTCGCGTTTCGCATTTCGTATTTCGCATTTCGCGTTTTGGCTGCGTGGCGCGCGTCGTAGCAGACCGCACCACGCGCGACGGCCTTCCTATTTATACTGCGAAATTCCCGGAAGTTGAAGGCAGATAACATCGAACTGACTACATACGAAGGAGGACTACCCATAATTTTCCCCCGATTCGTGGCGGGCCGAGCACCGCTACCGCCACTGCACGCACATTCGCATTCGATCAAACCGGCTCCAACTTTCTTCCTCACCTCTTTTTCTCCACTTCCTGTCTCTTCTCTGTCGGCCCCTCCCCCTAGGCTCACCCCCTCTACCTGTCATGTCCAATTTGCGTAGTGCACAATCGATGCAAAAAAAGAGATCCTAAGGATTTCTTTGAAAATCGTGCTCGAAGCGCAGGATCGTGAAAAGGGTTGCAACAGGGTGAGCCAGATGTAGATCATCGCAGTAAGGCGCTTGCCGAAATACGAACGGTGACATCGCGTCGATTCCAGGAAGATAATATTTGCCTCGGTTGCAATCACTGGTCGAGACGGCAGCCAGACAAGACAATGATAGATCAATCTAATTCGCATGTTCAGATGCACGTCACGCGCGAGCTAGCCCCTGTCCCCCCTCCCCCCTTCCCCACCCCCGTTCTCCGCCGCCGCCGTAAGGGGCCCTGCTTCCAGTTCCAGCCGATTCATCCAGCGACTCGGCTTACATGCTCAAGGCAGCTGCTGCTACTCGAAACGACAACGAAAACGCTCCCCGCCAACGCGAATAACGATCTTGTTTTCGCCAGTGAGGTAATCGTATCTTCTCGGACAGTCGACCCAATCAGCGGAGAGGTCGACGGTAGCCGGAGGTGAATGCAGATGTAAACACAGGAAGTACTCTCGGGGGTCGATTCCATCATCGCTCCAAATTCTCCAGTCGAAGAGTAACCTCTGACCTCTGCGACCCGCGTCAGAGGTCGACTCGTATCGCTGGGACCACCACTCTTCGTACTGGTGCATGTCGCGGTGAATCGCGACTTTATCGAGAGCCGCTGCGCTCCCTAGGTTTGCAACGTCCAACAAGGTAGAAACTACCACCACTCGCTACTGGTAAATCAGTCTAGAAACTTAGTGGATTTTTCGAATGATCGTCATAGATTTTTGCGAAATAGATCTTTCACTAGTTGCTAATTTTCTAATTCATTTTCATTTTCGAGGAATACAGATGCGATCGATTAATCATGAATAAGATCTGAGTTTTTGAGACTAATTCAATCTGACATTCAGAAACTCAGCAATTTCATAATTCAGAGATTTTCTTTTCTTGCATCATCTTTATTGGAAGTAGAAATTGTTCCGATTCTGAGAGAAAGTCGGTCGCGACAATCCTTTAGGGTGCGATCGCAGGTCTGGAAGAAATCGTTGGTATTATCCACTCCCGGTACTAAAGGTGCTCTTTGACACTGGCGAGGGTGAAGGTTGCCCGTGGCGGGCTGTCGTGCTCACAGGCTGATTTACCACCTTGAGTATGCTCGGCTAAGGGTGAAAATAGCTCTCATCTTTATCGACGAGTAAGCCGGGGAGTGTAAGGGGTGTGAGGAGTGAGAGGAATTGATAGGAAGCGAGAGAAGAAAGAGGAGTGTGGGAAATGCGAGAAGCGTAAAGGGACAAGCAAAAGGATAACGGCGACTGATGGGAGGATTGGAACGGTGCCGCACGGTACGGTGCCGTGGGGCCGTAAGAACTTACTTAGTTGAGGAACCGGTAGCCACCCAAGAAGGCGGCTCCCTTTCTCTCTCGACTCGGACGTTTAACGTGCGCTCCTTATATCCTTTTTTCTCGATCTTCCTTTTTGTCGAAGGTTGCTTGCAGGCGCATCGAACGTTGGTGGAACGAGGACCGCGATAAGGCGGCCTTTTGCACCTCGGCGACGCGGGTGAGCTTGTTAACCTGACGTCTCAATTTAAGCGCACTCTTGCTCGCGCAGCAGGGTCGGCTGCTGCGTATCCACGCCCGCCATCGGCGATCCATGGATCCTTGCGACGACTCAGTCCACAGACGTGAGATCCAGATAGCAAAGCTAACAATTCGGACAACCGTCCCGTTACATTGAAACCGTGGCTTTTTACAAGGGGGAGGAAACGTCGTTTGATTCTTCGAAAGATGATTACAGCTGCTTCCAGATGACACGAGTCAAGAAAATAGAATAAGGAAGAACAACAAAGCGATGGCTAGGGAAGGTGGATAGTTGAATAGCAATAGGAAAATGGGTAAAAGAAGGAAGGGATGGGGTGGGGAGAAAGGGCGGCAAGGTTTCTTAAGACAACGACAACGACAACAACGACAACCGAGGAGAAGGAAAGATCTGAAGGAAAGTAAGAGAGAAAGATGGGAGTCTTGGCTCATAATAGGAGAAGAGACCGACGCCTCTCGCAGCATCACCACGTGGCATGCGGCCAACTACAGTCTCCTGATCAATATGCTTACAGCTAGCTTGCCTCTCCTTCTATCTCTTTATTCCTCTCTTCTTTGCTGCTTTTCTACGACGAACCTTGCAAACCGCAAGGATTACTGACTATGTCGAAGCCTCGAAGCCATTACGCGCTTCCGGCGTTCTCCTGTTGGAGAACGCGCCGATTCTCCGTTGCTAGCATTCTACGGCTCAAATATGTGCCTTGTTCTCTCGCATCTAACCGTTAGCTTCACTTCCCAGGACAATGAACGCCTTGGGAAGCCTTTCGAAGCTTTGCCACTTACAGATCCTTTTTGTCGAGGATCTGCATCGTATCGGAGGCACGTCTCATTAGGAAGGCATCTAAAACGAGCGCGACAAATAGTCGGCAAAGGAGTCAAGGATACCAAGGTGGTATATCAATGAGGAATACATATTGGGCTCGAGACTTGTATGTGTGTGTGTGTGCTTGAGAAAAGTCCTGGTACCACGCGTCATCCACGTGGATACTTGCGGTACCCCGAAGGCTCGCATTCTCCATGCTTTCTATAGTTGCCTTGCCCTCCCTTGTTCTCCGCCGAACGCGATCCACCCTCCGGAGGAGGCAGCGGAAGGGTAGCTCGCGAACAACGTTCGCGATCGCGTTCGCGTGGGCGCGCGCGCGCTCGAACTCTGGCGCGGATGCGAGCACCCACCGACGACGAAGAAGCCGAGGAAAGTCATCCCCCTCGGGTTCTGTCCCTGTGCATTCCCTCTGTTCGACATCCTTGACTCGAGTCAATTCGACTAGATTTGATTCGACTCAACTTGACTGGTTCTCGCGTTCTCCAAATCGTGGTCCGGCCCTGGAACGCTTGCGCGTTCGTGCGCGCTAACAACGTTGTACGTTTGCGTGAAAATTTATAAAGTCGCCAAAAGGGTCCGCGCGCGAGATCGCTCTCGGTGGTATCGTATCATGAGGGATCCTCTCTATACTCCGTAGACGGTGTAGACTGTAGAAACTTGTCAGAGGGAGTCGAGCCGCTGGCTGGTTGCAGCCAGTCTATATTGCGCCGGGTGGGTGGATGGTTTGTCCACCGGCGTGAGCAGTTGCTCGGTAGTGGTAGTGGTGGTGGTGGTGGTGGTGGTGGTTCGCGGCAGTGATAGTAGTAGCCGCGTGTGGCCGTCGTGTTGGTGGTAGCGAGTAACGTAAACGAAGGTGGTGGTGGCGGTGGTGGCGACGACGACGGCGGCGGCGGCGGCGGCAACGGAGACGACGACGACGACGGCGTGCTCCGTGGTGGTGGTCGTGTGGTGGTGGTTCTACCGCTACTGCTGGTGGTGCTGCTACTGCTACTGCTGGTGCTGGTGCTGGTGCTGGTGCTGCTACTGCTGCTGGTGCTGCTGGTGCTGGTGCTGCTGGTGCTGCTGCTGCTGCTGCTAGTGGTGATGGTACGGCGGTGGTGGTATCGGTATTGGTAGTGGTGGTGGTGGATGCCCCTCAGTGTCCGGCGCGCCTCCGACAAGCGTGCTTCGGTCGTTACGGAGATCCCTTGGCGTTTCGTCGTTATCGGGAATGATATCGGTGACTTGAACGAGAACGAGAAGAGACAAGCACCGAGGAGCGAGGATACCACGGAAGAGATTTCATCGAGCGGAATACCGATCAAGCGAACCGGCCTCTGATAAATTCGCGACAAATTTCTCTATCTTTTTCTCTCTCTATCTATCTTTCTCTATCTTTTGCTCTCTTCCTTTCTCTCTCCCCCCTCTCGTCACTCTCTCTCTCTTTCTCTCACTCACTCACACGCTCTCTCCCTCTCTCGCTCTGTCAATCGCTCTCTCCCCCCCTCTCTCTTTTTCTTTTTCACGATTTTTTCTTTTCCCCTTCTCTCTCTTTCTCTCTATCCGTTTCTCTCCTACAATTCGGAGTTTGGCCGAACGAGAATGCTAGTGAGATCCACGACAGCAAGAAGAACAGTGGATATTTGGGCGATCGCAGTAAAAGTGGAGTTAACTTGTCAGGGACGATAGGAGAGTGGCATCTCGACCGATCGTCATCGGGTTGCGGGCGTGTGCGGTGACTTCACGCGAAAGGGATCCTCCTCAGAAACTGTGCGCCGGGTCGGATGCCCGTCGTTGCGTGTCCGGCCGAGCTAGACTTTTAAATGGTGCATCATTCCGCAGATCTTAGCCGTAGTGAAACGTTAGGTACGCATAGGAAGTGTCCCCGGAAATCGAGAAGACCTTAGTCGTCGGTCGAAGATCGCTCGTACGCGAGCCTGGAAGGAAGAAACTATCACGATCGCAAACCAAGGAATTAGGGTCAACAACCTCGTGTACTCCCTCGAGGAACCCGGCTTCAAGGACGAGCCGTGCGAGGAACCCGATCGCAATCCTATTGGAATATCGGCCGTTCTTCGCGAAGCGAAACTTGCCGGCTGGACCAACCGATCGGCCCGGCTCCGTCAACTAGAGATAGACGCCACGAGATTTAGCTTGCGGACCGTTAGCGTAGAAATTCGAACAATCAGAAGAAGAAGTAGAAAAGAAGAGACGAAAGGAAAGGAAAAAAAGGAAAGTAGGAAGAGAGGAAGCAAAGAATCAAGAAAGGAAGGAAGGAAGGAAGGAAAGTCAAAGCGGTTACCAAAAGACAAGGAACTAAGAGGAAAAAAGAAAGATTCGAGTGAGAAGTAAAGTGCAAAGGTGCAGGGGGCCAAAAGGAAGCAAAAAAGAATCGCGAATGGCCGAAAACACGAGCAGGGTGTACCCGATCACGGCGGTCCATCTTGCGGGTGAGATCGATCCTCAAACAGCGGCACCGGCTAGTTGGTAATGGGGGGTTTAGGCGAGGATGCCTTCTCCCTGTCGCCGTCATCGTCATCACCGTTGTCATCGCTCTACGCCGCAACCGTCACCTTCACGTCAGGCCCGCGCCGTCCGTGCGCCCGTCGACGTCGTCGTCGCATTCGTACCCCATCGGCGTGTCGCCGGTCCCAACAGTTCCAGCAATTCCAACAGTTTCAACAGTTCGAACAATTCCAACAGTCCCGACAGCCGAGAACGATTCTTCCGCAAGAGTGTTCCTTTCCTAAGGACCTCGGCCTCGCAGGCCTGCTCCTGTTGTTCGCCGGGACCGCCCGCTTCGAGGGTATTGCCGCCGCGAAGTCTACCACCGCCGGAGACGATACCACCGCCGAAAGAAGGAACAATCGCCGTCGTCGTCGCCGTCACCGGGAACCGCCGAGAAATCACTGTCGACCGGAGGAGGATCCTGCTCGCGAGAGCAAGAGCAAGACCGATAGCGAGAGCGAAAGCGAGAGCGAGAGAGAGAGCAGGACGCGAACGAGGAGGAGGGGGTGGTGGGGGCGGAGGAGGAGGTGACTGGCCGGCGAGATGCACCAGGTGTCGTACGGAGCGGAACTCGGCTCGAACGCAGCTCGGTACGAGAGCCTCCAGCAACGGGACAAGCGTAGCTCCTCGTGCCGGTGTCGGCAAGACCGACCGTGTGCCGCCGTCGTCGTCACCGCCGGAGCTACATCCACAGCGACAACTACAATCACAGCCAGAGCCACAGACACAGCCACAGCCACAACCACCGCCACATCCACAATCACAACCACAACCACAACAACAGCGACAGCGACAGCTACAACCACAACTACAACCACAACCACATCTAGAACTACAACAACAGATACAACCGCAGTCACGACTGTCGGTCCTCACGGCCCGTCTTGCGCTGGTGAGTCCGGCTGTCAATCGGCCCAACAACTCCACCATCCGCGGCCACCTCCACTCGGTTGCCGAGAGAGTCCTGCCGGTCCCATTGAACGACCCCACCTGGCATCGACGAGCCACGTGCTCACCAGGTACCGCAGCGGACCGCTGTTGCCCTCGAACTTGATCCTGATCGGGCTGGCGCTTTGCTGCCTGACGCTCTCCCCGGTGCAACCGCGGCAGAGTCACCATCAGACCTGCCCCGGTTGCCCGCACCAGCAGCAACAGCATCAGCACGGGCACGAGGCGCACAGGAACGGCCACGGGCCAGGCTTCAAGGACTCCGCGCCAAGTCCAGACGATCTCAGGTTGGAGGCGATCAAACATCAGATTCTCACAAAGCTCGGCTTGCGAGCGCGGCCCGACGTCAATCGGACGTTGGCCGCGGTACCCCGACATCTCGCACTCGAAACTCTTTACCGTGCGGAGGCCCAATCCACTCGGTACTCTGATGAAAGATCGGATCACGAGTCTGAATATCCCACGGACATTCTTTACGGGGGAGAAAAATACACCTATAGGAACCTGGACCAGCGATCCGAGAGCTCCACCGAGGGTAATTCCCGGCTTGGGGGTACTTCGTATCAGACTTACGGGGGACACTCGGCACAAGAACCCGAGGAGGAGATGGACGATTTCTACGCGAGGACTTCCGAGATTATTACCTTTGCCGAACCCGGTGAGTTATTCTTCATCATCCTCAAGAGATGGATTGCTTTGCATCAGAAAATTTCCGAAATCATTTTCCAATGTCTTTCGACGACGCAAGATTGCGTGGCGCGCACCCGATTGGCAGAGCATATCGATAAAACGTAAAACGCGTGCCAAGCACCAGTGATACAAGCGCAATATCGCGTAAAGTCGAGGCCCGGAGTTGCCCGATGAGATCGGGGTGGCGTGCAACGCTATTAATGCATGCATTCTTTTGAAATTTGCTTCTCCTAGCCAAGAGTAAATCTGGGTTGTAGCAGGAAAAGAGCTCAGGCCCTGTACAAGACCGATATCAAATCTGCCTTAATTCTCGAAAAAAAAACGCAAAGATCAATTTTACGCGCTGCTACAAAGAATAATATAAATACAAGAGAAACAGGACCATCGATCGATTAATTCGCATCTGTACGATCGGTTTCGCAAGCCAGAAAACTAGTTACTTATCGTCCAGCATATAATAGTATGTAATCTCCAGGCGAACTCAATCGTACGGCCGCAGACCTTAGGCCGCGTGTTCTTCAAGTTCAGGTTCTGTTCGCCAATTTTTTCGCCCATAACATCACTGAGGCGTTTGCAATTAGCTGGACTTCCCGCGACTGACAATGAGATACGTTTTCGCCTTCGATCGAAATCTACCTACCAGCGCAGCGTACAGCTACGGCTGTGCCGGAATGAATCGACGCGAATACTTCACGAGTCAATCGTAGGTGGTACCTGTGAGAAAGGAGCGTCTTGTCACCAGCCAATTCAAATGTCAATGCTCCGATACGCGATGAAAGTCTCGCTGCACCAAAGAATCTCACGAAACAAAGATGAAACGCAGAGTTAAAGGGAAACGGAGAGGGAGAAAGAATAATAATAATAAGATAAGTATAGGAAGAAGGAAAAAAACGTAACTTGACGGTATTTTGTTTTAGTACAGATTTAGAGGGCTATTGGCGTTTCCTTTTTCGGCTTAATATCAGTCAGACGAAGGTAAATCAAACGCGGCGAATCGAGTGATTCGCAGTCGGTCCGTATCAGCAAGAAGAGAAAGAACATTCGGGCGAAAGTTTTGTCAAAACTTTGCCGAGACTTCGTGACCGATCCGGGTCGATAGGATTTCTCGAGGACATCGCATCGATTCGGATAGAATGTTTAGCGAAAACTTTCATCGATTGATCGAGTAATACTAGATGCGGTCGTTATCATCATTATTGTCGCCCATGGTAGTCTTTGGTCTTTGTTGTTGTTACCCTAGTCGAGATCAGGAATTTTGACTTTGTTCTCGAAACGAAAGGATGTATTGAGTGAACGAACAAGTATCGGAGCATCGGCCCTGTAAAAATCTTTCTCTCTCGCTGGCTCTCAGGCTGCAGAGAATTTGCCTCGCATGTTCGACCGCTCGACTGTGCGGTCGTTACCGACGTAATATAATAACTACCGTCTGCAATCCAATTTCGGTTTAACCTACTCGCCCGTATTACGGCATGGCTTACAACCTTTCTTGATTTCTCGATAGCGGCGCACGCGGAAGATACACGTGGCTTCTTCTTCTCCTAGCTCTCCCTCTCTAGCTCTCTCTCTCTCACTCTCTCCCTCTTTCGGATTCTCTCGGTCTCTCTCTTTCTCGTTCTCCATCTCCCTCTCCTTTCCTCTCACTCCCTCTTGCACCCTCGCTGACCACCCCGCCGCCCTGATCGCGCTCGCGCCGAGCCCAGGTGAATCCCGACGACGGCGGCCGCTCAAAAACCCACGAGAACCCTACCCGCTGGAAAGCCCCGACCATAAAAAAGGTCACGGAAACGCTCACCTCGACGTTTCTCTCTATCAAACCAGTGGAATGCATCCATCCGTAAGCTCTGGAAGTTTAACGGAACTCACCGCTGAGAACGCAAATAGACGGCTTGATGATTGTTTATCCGAAGTCATTCCCCTTGGGCCAACTCGACATTGGCTTGTCCGTTGAATGTAGTGAGGTACATAGATGGGAAGGGTAGAAATGCTCCGGACGACAGCTCGGTGTTTGGCGTTTGGCGTTCGGCGTTTTGTGTGCTCGCGTGCATGCCTCTGCGTGGCCACAGGCCTCGGGCCACGTGGCCCGCACTCATGGGTGTCGCGCCACGGCAGTGACTATAGTTCCTTCTGTAGTTCAGTAACTCTAAGTTTAACAATAAGGGTAATAGAACCCGGGGTAAAAACGATAATGTTACCGAGTGCCTACGGCCGATCCGGCAGCCGGACACTCGCCACGCTCAAGTTAACGAGTCCCCCCCTCCCTGTTTTCTCGACTTCCTTTATTTGTATCGCCGTGAATACACCACTTTGATTGTCTCATTTCTGTTACTGCTAGATTACCACCAGTTAGGCTTTTTCTTTCTTTAGTTCGGTGACTACTTTCGTTGGGATCTCAAAGACCGCATAATTTCGAGCGATGCGAACTCTTTTCCGCAGACTTTTCGACAGGCTGTCGGGATTCGAGAGGAAAAAAAAATTGAAAAAGATCAGGTGGGCATGAGGGAAAGAGAGGGAGGTAAAAAAAAAAAAAAACTACCGTAAAAATCAAAGTGGAGCTGAGCTCTCGCGACACCGCCATGCACACGAATCAATTCCGATAGGAGGGTGGTCGGTCGCGCCTAGTCGATTGCGGTTAAGTGTTGCCGGGAGTCATTCCACTGCGCGATAGCAATTGGCACCCCCTCGAACCACTCGGTCGACTCCTCGATGAAAAGCCCGAGGTGACGAGTCGCGAGTCGGTCGTGACTGTTGGAGCGTGAAGGCGCGAGAGGAGCCTCTCAGCACGAGATCCGGGACTAAATTAGTCGATTAAAGGAGTTATACGCGTCGAGGGAGCAGTGAGAGCGACGAGAAGCGACGAGAAACGACGGAAACAACGCGACGCGTCAACGAATTCGTGGTCGTCGGCCTGAGCATTACTTTGCGTTATGTGTGTGTATCACAATGCGACTGGTGCGTGCATGTCCCTCTCTCTCTTACTTTCTACGTGTGTAACACTTTAACGTTAATGTCGCCGTCACTATAGACAGCCGGGTGAACACGTCATTCTTTTTGAAGAAACTAAAGAAACTATAAACCGGCATCGTCCTCACTCCCAAGCCACCCACCTTGCCGCCTTCCCTTCTCCTCCGCGCTTCTCGTGTTCAGTGGCTGTTGAGCCCACCCCCTTGGTAGCATCGATCGTAAAGTTGCGGATACGAGGGGGGAAAGAGAAGAGTAGTTTTTTCCGAGGGCGAATTTTTGCGGGCACGAGGTTACAAAAATTCCGCGAGTCAGCCGGCAAATCGGTCCGATCGGGACGACCCGACCCAGCGAGGGGTAGATAGTGCACGGTGTGTCCGTAATAGACGCAGAGCGATCGCACCGCGGATATCGCCCCAAGGAATCGATAGCGCTCGCGGCCGAACGAGAGAGCGATTGCCCTTGCTGGCCAGTCAATCAAAGCCACCTTTGCCGTTTACGATTCGCGATCAGTCGGCGACCGCGCGCGAGCAGTGGGAAGCGGTGGGCGCTGGGGTAGAGGGGGAATTGCGAAGGGTGCGGAGGGAATTGAGAGAGAAAGAGAGAGAGAGAGAGAGAGAGAGAGAGAGAGCGAGCAGAATTATCCGCTCGTAAAAGCACAATAACCGGGAGAGGCGACCCTCTCGGAGGCCTTTTCCGGGGGAGAAGGGTGCCACTCAGTGAAACAGGCCGATATTAAACCGACGAGCCCGCCACGACGGACTCTATCCTCTTCTCGCGGGGTGTGTCTGATCGCGCGCAGACAGAAGAAGTGGCTGTTCGACGGGACGACTAGTCTGACGTGCTTGCGTCGTCACCTGGCTTTATTGCCGTGCTCGATATCGAGGGGGCCGGTAGAAGAGGTGGAGAATAGAAGTAGAAGAGGGAAAGAGATGCGGTGAGCTCTGCCGTCCCGCGGATGAACCTACTAACGAGCGCCCCGCGACGAACTGCCGTTAAAAAGATTTTTATTGCCCGGCTCGAGAGCACCGCACCGCACCGCGCCGCCGGATCTCCGTAATAAGGGTGCGTCTGGGATTTCCCGCTAAGCCGTATCTTTGTTTCTGGCGATAGGAGGATCCGCCCTCGTTATCGTATCGAGCGGCAAGCGCACACGTTGAGCCGGTTAACGCTCGCGTTCTAAGCCGCTTCGATTAACGTCGTATACGCGTGCAATTAGTCGCGTTGATCTCGTTGCAATTACCGGATCAGCGCTCCCCTTCTCACTGCCCCGGCACTGCGAGAGATCGTCTCGTGTTTCCAGACCCCGGGAGCTTCGAGGGGCTCGAGCGATTCGCGGGACTAATCAAATTAACTCACCTCTACCCCGATTCTTCACGGGGACGACCCGAGAAAGGAGTCCGCTCTTTTCTCTCCCTTTTTTTTCTTTTTTTTCTCTCTCTTTCTCTTCCGCGCTTGCCCATTCGTCCGCTTGTCCTCTCTCGCCGAAGGGAGACTTTGCTTCGCGACACTCGTATTCCTTGGGCTCTCTCCTCTTCCGCCTTGTCGTCCCATTCCCCGGTCGTCAGCGAGCTACTTTAACCCCTGTTCGGAAGGGTGCCACGAGACGGAGAGACCAACTTCTACGGAATCTCGAAGAGCACCGGGAGGGCTTGTAGTCTTCTCTTGCTACAAGATGATTATTGGCCCGAGCGAAGAGGACGAACACCTCACCTTCGTAAATCCGCGCGCTTCGACAACCCGAGATTTCGAAAGGGGTTGAAACGAATCGCATCATGCCGCACCATGCCGCACCATGCCGCACCACGTCGAGACGTGGGTGCTACCGCCGCCGCCGCCGCCACGGCGTGTTTAAAGGGGACGAAGAGGTCTGGTTTAAGGTGCACCGCGGGACCTCTGTGGGTAGTGCTCCAAGCTAAACCACTTGTAAGTGGCATTTAAAAAGTTACCTGAAGAGCCACCGGTACCACATCGACGAGTACTCGCAATCGATACGCAGCGTCGCGTTTCCGTACGAGCGGTAGGTCCGAAGGTGCGCTGAGCCTCGACCTAGAAGTCGAGAACAGCACGGAAGCAACCCCGAAAAGAAAGGGTGTCGCTGTCACAATGTTACATTAGAGATATCTCTTTTTTTCCCCACCCTGAGAAAAACAAACGTAGAAGCGAACGAGCCGTGAACCGAGGCAAAAGGGGCGGTTTTGCGTAGACATTCCACACTGGTATTCCGACCATAAGACACCATAACAATTTATCCGTCTCAACAGCCCTTCCGTCGCGCGATAGCGACCAGTCGTCTTGGTCTTCCTAGCGATTCGAGTCGGGACCAAATGCGGAATCTTTGTACCAACATAGCAATAACCGCAACGACTATGATCACCATCGTAGCGATGACGACGTCGAGATTTCGATGATCCCCTTCGACGACCTTAGATTTCTGAATAATTATCGACTGGTTTCCCAAGGAAAGATGATTCAAGATGATTCGCGACAACATAGTGCAGGGTAGTCTGTTGAGGTCGAGGGGAACGAAAGTTCCCCGTGGATTTCTCAAACAGTCTTGGCAACCGCGACGGGCTTAAAAAGGGGTGAATCGTCAAAGGAAGAAAACGGTAGTATCCGGCAGAAACGGAAAGGCCTGCAGTCGCGGATGTCTCGCGGATAGCGCGCGGATGGCTCGCTGCAGCAACGGTGACAGAGGTGGTAGCGTGCGTCGTTATGTGTCGCGCTTTCTCCAGGCCCGCTTCCGCCTCTTTTTTCCTCGTCCCCCAACCGCTCAACCCCTGAATTCCTCACCCTCGCGAGTGCCGAGTGGCTTTCCCTTGGGCCATTCCATCGGCACTGCCGAACGATGCCGCTCTGCCGCTCTGCCGTAAGCCTGCAGTCATAATTTTGGCGGTTTATTGTGCCTTGAGTTTTTCATGTTCAAGAGGAAACCATTACTCCTGACAGGGAATTGCACAAAGTGTATTACCAGTCGCGCCCGGAGACAGACGACTAGCTCCGCTCGTCCGCATGGCTGGCGGCCCCTACGCTCTCGCCCACCCCCGACCCAAAACCTCCTCATCTCTCCTTTCTCTCTTCTCTCGCACTCCTACCCAATTCCGTACACGCAATCCTCTGGCCACTGTATCCACCTTCCACCCTCATCCAACCTTTTCCTCTTTCTCTTCGTCTGCTTCGGAATAAGCTGTGCTTGTTCGCTTAATTAGCCTCATCCACTTTGCATGCTCTCTCTTCTCAATGTGTCCTATAATCGACGCGAGCTGGTTCCAATTGGAATCGGGCCGTACAAAGCCACCCAGGAGATAGATTCGCTCTTGAAGCAAAGCAAAGACCCAGTGACTCAACACCCGGCGCTTATTATCCGTCCCAAGTGAGAGAAGATCGAAGAAGAGGAAAAAAGAACGAGAAACGTGCAACCGAGCGAAAAAAAGGTATCTTCAGCGGATGAACGTGAATTACCGCGAATTAATGCGAAGTAACGCGAATGGGAACTCGGAGCTCGTACGAGAGAAGAGAGAAGAGAAAAGTGGAATGATTATGGGCCGGGGGTGAAAAATAGAAGATGGGACCGAGGGAAGAGAGGGGAAAGAGGGGAAAGAGGAAAAGTGGAAAAGGTGCGGAGACATCGCGCCGTGCGTGTATCGCAAATGGATCAGTGCACGCTCGCGCACGCGGCGGGACACACAATGCGGTAATGCGGGGAATCGTCGCGACGGGCGAGCGATGCTCGTCGCGCTATTTGTTAGAATCTTCGTCATTGTCGGACGAGATCTCCTCGTAGACGAGAGACTCCTGTCGTAGAGGCCGGCCATTATACGCGCTCGACGGTTGTTCTCTTTTAAAAGGACTTGGCGGCGGCTCTCCTCAACGCGATTCTTTATGAAAGCTCGAGCGCCCGTGGCTCGTAACTCGCGGCTCGCGGCTTGCGACTCACGCGGCTCACGGCTCACGGCTCATGGCTCACGACTCACAGCTCACGGCTCACGGCACACGGCTCACGGCACACGGCTCATGGCTCACAGCTCACGGTAGTCGTGGCAAACAGAACGCGAGCCTCTTTCTCTCCCTTTTTCACCCTTTCTCTCCCTGTCTATCTCACTTTCCCCTCTATCCACCCTCTTCCTCATGAGAGCAACCCTCTTTTCGTTGCGCGTGTGGCTCGCACCTCAGCTCCTGAGCCAGCGCACTTGAAAATGCTTGAATTATTTTTTGGAGCGATACCGGCTCGCCTGGGCCTTTCTCATCTCCTATCTCGTTCCGTCGCCATCGCGCCTTGCTCGTGTGGAAACACGACCACCCTTTGCTATTCTAAAGAGCATGCGATTCTCGCGCGGCTTATCCACGATTCACCGCGGTTAGAGGATCGCGGAAGCCTCTCGTTTTTTCGCAGTTACGCCGCCTGCTTGTTTTTCCTCGCGAAGGCAATGTAAATCCGGGGACAACGACGATTTCGTAACGAGCAACCTTCGTCGCTAGAATCTCGCAGTTTCGCAGTCTTCCAGTCTCGCAGTCTAGGAGATCCGGAGACGTAACCGCAGAGTGGCTACTCGTCACCCGAGTTAAGTGAGAGACCCTCTTTCGCGAGCTCCTTATTCCCAATGCACGCTTTTAGCGTTAATAAGATGGTATTCAAGGTCGGCTCTTGGGAGCCACTATCGGATGAAAGCACCGACTCTGGAAATCTTCTGGACCTTGAGCCCCGTCGAAAGGACGATATCGTTCTAGAGAGTAGAGGGAGCCAGAGAAACTTTCAGAAGAAATGGAATCACGGCAATCAGCCATTCGCAGAACGTTCCCATCGCGTCACATAATTGAGCTTCGCGAAGCAAAAAACCTACGAGAGATTTATGGGAGAAATTAAGTCGCAAAACTGAAGAAAGCAAAGCAAAGAAATGAAGATTTAGATGGAGATGTAGATGGAGAAAGAGAAAGGAAAAGAGAAAGAGGCGCTTATCGGGATCGGACAAGTCCACGTGCTGGGTCTGGTAGAGGTAGACTGGCGAGGGTGCTCGAAAGTCTTGGAAGGTCACGACATCGGGGCTGACGAACCGGGCCGAGATGAACTAGTTGGAGATAGTTTGCCCCGGGACAGGGTCGACCGCCCACGCCGCGGACGGTCGAGAAATTTGATTGAATCGATCAAGCATCCTCCGAAAGATAATTCAAGGAGGAGTAGTAACAGCGACGGCAGCAGCGTCGTCGACGCCACCTACGTTGCTTATCAAACAGGTTCTCCTCGAATGATCCCAATCCCTATCGAGGATATTCTCCTTTTCTCATCCTCTTCTTCTCGGAATATCGATCTTTCGAGCCGTTTCCCCGTCTCGATTCACTCCCGCGAAAATGTGTTAATATTTTCGGGCTATAACCAAAGCGAAAATTTGTGCTGGTCCAGCGAGTCCTTTATCGGTCGAATCCTAATGGGAGTGAGGGTGCGAAGAAAACGCGGGGGTAACCGAGGGCTGTACAATCGGAACCCTATCGTTGACGCGCCGAGCGCGCTAAGAATGAATTGCAGTCGCGTATTAAGATCACTAGTCGAGGTGAACCAGGGTGAATCCTAAACAGCAGGGTAACAACAACGCTTTCTCCCTCATTTTTCGGATGCTGGATAATGGCTAGAATGACGAGGCGTCGGGACATCTCGGATCGAGGCGTCGTTAATCATAGCCGCCATCCGTTGAACGGCAAAGAACCACCACCCACCCCCATCTTCAACGATGGAATCCGGTCTCTGTCTTTGCCGCATAATATGCCGGGCTCATGTAATCTACGCAGCATTCAAAACCCATCGTAGGTGACCGCCGAGAAGACGAGACCAACGTGGCGCGGCGTGGCGCGGCGTGGCGCGACGCGGTGCGCCGTCGAGTGTGATACTCTCTCTCGCCCTAGTGTAAAGTCGCGGATGAGGGGGAGTTCGTTCAACCTGGGGGAATCCCAGGGGCGAGCCGTCGACAGCTGGTGGGCGCAAGGGTTGAGACCCGACCTTCCAGTCGGTGGCAGGCTTCATATCTCCTCTCCTCGCTTTGGACATCAGGTAAAACGAGGATTGATGGATAGTCCGAGACTGGTTCTAGCCTCACGGATCCAAGTCGTCCGTTTGTCCATCATGGTCCTAAAGGGAAGTTAAGGGATATGCCCTCTGCCCCGCAGCCGAAAATAGGCAAGAGATTCGAACGAAAGTAGCAGGGTTGCATCGAAGGGGCGCAGAGGGAGATGGATATAAGGAGATGATCCAAGGAGAAAAGAAGCGCGTAGAGAAGAGAAGGTAGGACGAAACGACGAAATAGCCAAGGAATGGGAGTGAGTGAGCGCAGAGAACGCGCGCGCGGCGTGGCATAGCGCCGCGCGAGCGGTTTCAGATACGTTGGAGTGGGACAGGGTCGAACTCATGGACGAACGAGCCGACGGATAGGACGGCTGGCGCCTCTACTCAGATCGATGCACGTGGCTCCAGCTGGGCGCCGCTCTTCGTACATCTCCTACACCCCCTTTATTCCCTCTTGACTCGCCTCATCCTGCAGCTACACTCTCTGCTCTAGGATAGAAATCGAGGGTGCCTCTCTCCCTCTCTCCCTCTCTACTTTTCTGGCTCGAGGCTCAGTCTCTCCTTGTCTCGCTCCATACCGTTCCATGCCACCCCATACCGCTACTACCGTGGCCGCTGCCCATTTCTGTTACCACTTCTCTTACTATTTTTCTAGCCCTCCTATTCTCTCTCTCTTTCTCCTTGCTTCTTCTGCTTCCAGTATTCTCTTCTCAGTTCTTTTCTCTTGCTCCATCGTTACCTATTATGTATTCTCATCCTTCGTTTCCTCCCTCCCGTACCTTTCGTTCCTTCGGCTCTATCTGTTTCTGTCGCGCCGCGTTCGTCCTTTGGCGACTTTATCTCTCTGTGAGGTCAGAGTCGCGTTGGATTCTCTCGGTGAACCGCCCTTTTCCTAGTGTTGTCGTGCGCTCACATTGCTCTCCGGCTGATATCGTTCGCCCCTTCTTTTGCTGCACGCTCCGCCGAATTCCATCGGAGTTTCCTCGAGCGAACTACTTCTCGAGGGAGATGACTCTTGTGTCAGGCTCCGCGGTTTTGGTTGCGGCCTTCGACCGGCCGAATACAACCACGGTAACCAAGGAAGGCTGGTAGTCGGGACGATCGGCCCCGGCCAGCCGGTTTCCGTCACCGTCATCGTCACTGATAAGCGCACGCGGTAGGGAAACCCCCGCGAGGAATCCCCACCCGCGGCAATCGGCCGTACACTCTCGCGAAATCCTACGACCGGCAAATTACGGTGGATCCGTTTTTTCCGCAGCACGTGATGCGGCCTAGCATCGATCCGATAGGCGTAATTCCGTATTAAAAGCGTCTCACGATTAGTCGACAGTGTTGGTGGGCCTTCCTCTTGCGGCTGGGGCTTGCTAGGTTGTTAGTCGGACTGCTAGTCAATGCGAGGGCAGGGTTTAGATCTTGTTCGGCGATTTCAAGGGGATGAATCGACAGGGTCGTCCGCAACCTCGCTAAAGGTTGCCTTCTTAGAAAAGGTAACACACGATTATCGTGCACCGTCGACATACATATCTTGCAGCCTAGCGTATCTTTGACAGATCTTTAATGCAAGAGTCACGATATCCGAGCCTGGGCTGACTGATGCGGTCCGACCAATTCGCGCAACAACGGCTCGAGTACCCTCTGACCTTCCACCAGTCGCGAGGGCCTCGAGGGTGAAGAGAGAAGGTGGTCGAGAAGGCAGTGGCAACTGCAGCAACGACAGTAGTGGTGCTCGCCGTGTGCGCGGGGAAACTTTATGGATACAAATCGATGACCCCTGCGACCGATGTAAATATGCGGGAGAGAGAATCGAGGCCAGCCGGATTCGCAATTAACTCTCGACTGCCGTACTCGCGATTCTTGACACCGTTGCCAAAACCGAGGGAGAATTTCAAAGCGGACTGGTGGTTCTCTCTATTGGTTTCTCTCTCTCTCTCTCTCTTTCTGCCGGTGACAGGGGCGGTGTGGGCGCACGACACGTGCTCGCGCTCAGTGGTGTCGCTCGGAAGTGATACGTACACGCTCTCTAGGTGGTACGTGGCGCGGTCACCACGTGGCGATAGATCTGGATCAGGGTTAGCGGCAGACCGGGCTATATCTGACCCTCTTATTTGACTGACCGTATTACGGTCAATCGCCTCGGCCCTATAAGATGCAATATATCGCGTCGCGGCACGCGTATCTACGTATTTACCTATCTACGTGCTACTACGTCTGGAACACGTCAGTGACGTGTCGCGCGCCGTAATTAGATTCCCTCTGAGGTCGGGGAGGTTCGACTCTCGACGGATGTCGCGCTGTCCAGTAGTATTGACTTTAAGTGGTTTTATCGACGGATTCCTGTCATTTTTTCACCCTCTTTGTCCATCATCCGCAACGATGCGAGCTATTATCGCTCTAGAGCGATTCTTGCAATATTTTCCTTGATTGCTAGCATCGTTGTCCTCGTTATCGTTGGCATCGTTCTTGCCAACATCAACGTTGTCATCGTTGTCATCGTTGCCGACAAGCGCAACGTCGTCATTCTCATCATTATTACCCTCTCGACTGGCGAGTTTGAGCGTCGTTCTCGCGCCAGCAAAAGTCCCATCCTCTCTTCCCCGCGAGCGGGTTTCACCAGACGACGTCTCTGCTGCTAGCAATGCTGTCATTCCTGTCATTGCTGTCATTGCTGCCACTGGTACTTGCGGCAGAAGCATTTTTTTCCCAGGCGACGTTAATTGGAGCGAATCTCCGAGAGGGTGGCTCGAGCATCAGACTCGCGCAAGTGGCTCGCCTCTCGTGACGGCGGGTGTCAAAATGTTTCGCGTAACACCTTTCCAGGGTCTCTAGACGAGTGATTAAGCGAGGAGAAGGGTCGGCTCTAGCAAGAGGGCCCGAGACGAGAGGCCAAGCGCGCGCTCCAGACACGGGATATGCAATGCCACCAAAGCCCAAGAGAGGAGATTCCACCGAGAGAGCCGCAGAGAGCCCCCAATTCCCTTTAATGCGAGAGAGATTTAACCCTTACCGTGCAAGGATATTTTATCTTGGACATAGGTATAACAAAAGAAATAAAGAGAAAGAAAAATGAGAGCACAGCCGGACAATTGTTGTTTAAGAGGCCAAGAGAAGAATAGGACTTCTAGATGACTCGGGCAATCATCCCTATAAGATTCTTTTGTCTTGCCACCACTCGTCGCTTCGCCTCTTCGCACATAGACCAGAGAACGAGCGATGACTTCTCTTTCAATGAAAGAAAAAACGGTTTTCTTATTCCGACGTGTCTCCCCCAAGAGTGTCGGACGTGGGAGTGAGAGTGGGAGCGGATGCAGGAGCGGGCACGATCTCCGTACGTTGCTGTGACATTGTAGGTGGCTCATACGAAATTCATGCGGCTTCGTGGCTTTGCTCTATCGTTCGTCTTTTCGTTGGTAGGTCCGTTCATAGAGGGATAAAAATACGTGGGAAAGTCGAGGTCATCGTCTCCTTCTCGATCCTGTGGTGATCTCTATTTGCCTCTCGAGTTGTGTCTCGCAGTGGTTCTCTCCTTTTCCCTCAGTCTCTTCTACACACGGTATAGACTCACCCGATGAAACGACCGAGTAGAATTCCATACTCGTTCGGCGGTTCTTCGTTTATTCATCCGGGCGACCACTCGATAACCATTCGTCGAAAGCTTCGAAACCTCACTTACTCTTTTCTCTTTCAGCTTCTCTCCTTCTCGCGGTATCTCTCGAAGGTCTACCAAATTGTCCTAGAAATGCCTGCTTTTTCCATCCAACTTCTTTTTGCCCCCAAATAGAATCCTGTCTACGTCGTCTTAATTCGCCTCACTGGGAGTCACAGCTTCCCCACAGACGCGCCCGGTGCTCCGACCAACCCCCTCCTAGCATCCCAAGGACAGCCGCCTCACCCCAAAGTTCCCTTTATCGAGCGATCTATCGGATCTCTCTTCCTCCGCTCGTCCTCCTCAGATAAAAAACCATTCGCCAAGGCAGCTTTGCGAGTAAATAAGTAGAATCCTGTTTTGAACCAATTTGCGACCTCCACAAGGAGAGTAGATTCTAGGGGTACGAAAAGACTCTCGGTATGCTGAGATGAAAGGAGGATCGCAAGGAGGATTACGGAGTGTGTTAGTGAACATGAGTTGCACGAGGACGTGCAAGGGTTAATGGATTTCCTGTTGGTTCGCCAATCGGGTCTCTTGTTTTATTTCAATCAGGCTCGGCCACACCACACTGAAGGAGGTTGGGGTCGGTGGTTGGATACGTGGCTAGTGGCGGACGGGCTTGCTTGCTTGCTTGCTTGCTTGCTCGCTTACCCGCTCTCTCGGCGTGCTCTCAGTAGCACCGCTTTCTTTTTCGCGACAGCTTCTTGGCCACCGCGGATCACTATCTCTGGAAGCGTTTGCTCCCCTTTTCCGTGCCGCTCCTACCTCGCTCCGTCTCCCTCCGGCCAGCCGGTTATTCCCTCTTTCGCCATCCGCCGCGACCCTCTTCCACCTCCTCCACCTCCATCTCCTTTTCCTCTTCCACCGAGCTAGCGCACTGCTTGCCCCCTCGGCGATGAGCATGTCCGTCGCCTTTTCCTCGTTCCTCGTTTCTCGGTTCTCCTTTCTCGGTCCACGTTTCTCGTTTCTCGTTTCTCGTTTCTCGTTTCTCGCCATCGCTATACATACTGCGCCATGTCTTAAATGGACGACTTGGCGACGAGGAGACCCCTCTCTCTTTTCCTGGGTGACGTGCTCCCGCGTGAAATTTACGGGCACGCTCCGCCGTGATCGCGCTAACCCCGATTACGAGGAGCCGAGCGCGAGCCACCCCACCACCGTTCTCCACCCGCTTAACCAATATTTCCTGATCCCGGAGAATCCTGTCTCCCTTCCTTTCCATTCCGTTCTCTCCCTCTCTTTCTTTTTGTTGGAATTATTCGCCCGACCAAAACTACCACTGGATGCTTCGCCGAAGCATATAGGAGTCACAAGGTGACCGTGCACCGCGAATTCGCCAGATATAGCCTCATACTCCCTTTGGGTCGAGGCTGTCCCAAATTTTGATTGATTTTCACTTAGTCTAGAAATGAACAGACTTCTGAGTGACAAATACAGAGAGACCGACAGATAGTGGCAGCGGACTGGCTATGTTAGAGGGTCCTCGAAACGCTCGTGCTCGTACAATATGATCAGCGAGGGTGGCACCGCTAATAGGACGCCGCGCCGTCTGGAAGCACTTAACGAAGGGGTAACGACGCGACTTTGCAAGGACGTTGCTGGTGCTGTGACTGCTACTGCTGCTTCTCAGTCGACGAGACTACCAACTACCAACTACCGACTCACGAGGATCGACTATTCACGAGGGTGACACTGGGAGACGGATCCGTCAAGCTCGACGAAGGCCTCCCAATTATTACTGGCCGCTGACCAGGACAGTGGAGGAAGGTGTCATTGCCAAAATGAGAAAATCACTTGGTGTCTCGTATGCCTCGAGAGAGAAATAGAAGGGGGTGGGAGCGAGACAGGGAGGGAGCATCGAGGGTAAAATGAAAGAAGAGCGATAGTAGAATGATGGACGAGAGTACGGGCTAGGGTAGAGTGGCAGCGAGGGACGGGATGACAGTTTCGTCGAATTTGGCACGCCTCTCGTACTTTCGGAAAAAGAAGAGAGTCCGAGCAAACGGGAAAAGCTTTTACTTCCTCGGGTACCGACGTAGCGTTTGGGAAATACGAATCGAAAATGAAATAAAGCATGCTGTAATACTGGGAAGAGAGAGACCAATGACAAAGGAGGTCATGCGTTTGGTATCCGTTTCTAATTCGTCTTTGAGACGAGATGCGTTCGTAGGAAAAAGGGGCGGAAAGGAGACTGAGGCGAAAGAGAATTAATATAAAATTATCAGTGGTCGTCGTTGAAGAGGAAAAACTCATGTACCAAAGATCCAGCCACTCACTTTATACTTCGGTCTATTCTTCGAGCGTAGCTCTTCTTTTCGTACTCCTTTCCTCTTTTCCTTCTCTATTCCTCCTCTTTTCTCCTTTTCCGAATGCCGCGCTAGAAAATTTGACGTTATTATGATTTAGAATACGCCATTCCGTGTCCATGTAATACAAGCCAAGTTTCTTTAGTACGGCGAACGGCGCGTAAATCTTGACCCTCCGACAATCTAACGATCCACGAATCGTTCTAAAGTATACGCGACCGCGGAAATACTCGTTTCGTCGTTTAATTTCGGTTGTAAAGATCCGGATCTTCCGGCAAAGATATCGGGGATTGTCGCTCAAGAGTTGAGATGCCGTGCAAGGGAGCACAGATTCCTTAATTACTCTTGGCGATTCAATTAGTCGTCGCCACACCACCAACATCGGCATTGTCATCGTCGTTGTTAGAGACTGTTGCGAGCACTTCTCATACCAATCCACCTGACGCTACTCGGCGTGCGGTTGCCAATTAATCGAATCGATCCTATCACTTTCCTTCCATTAGCTCTTGCCAGCATCCACCATGTCGCGTGTACCCCGATACACCCAATTTCTAAGGTAAATCGAAGGTGAGCCTCTTCGCCGTCTGAATCATCTTCAGGTGAAGGAGGTTGTACTGGAATTTAAGCACCGGCGCGACGCTGGTGGCGCGACGCTGGTGGCGCGATGCTCTATGCTTACGGGAATAAGAGGTTCGCGAGAAGAATACCGGCGGGATTTCTTCTTAAAGGGAAGTGGATGGCGCCATTAATCATCGGAGCGGTTGGCACAGGCCGCGAGCTTCGCTCTCTCCGGCGGCGGCGCGCGTAATACTTCGGAAGGTGTATAGGCGTTATATCGAGTTACAAGCCCCTGCCAACTCCGTTAACTCGCTGGTTCGTAACGATAAGAAGTTATTACGAGCCGGCTCGACTTCCATCTCTTTCGTTACGCTCTGACTCGCGATCGCGTTTCGCGTTTCGCGAAGAGGCCGGCCACCACGCGACACTCTGCGTACCACCCCCTTAACGATTGCGGAGACAACATGTATTTCTGAACGTCTCTACTCTTGACCAATCGATCCCCTTGTACTATCATTCATTTATCTTTGCCGTTGTTTATTCGATGGATCGATAAACGAGTATGATTGTTGGATTTTCGATCGATATTTCCTGGCGGTTGGAGATACTGCGATATATTTGGATACCGAAGATGCAAATCGCGCTCGACGCCTATAACGTTGGAACCTTGGCCATGCTAATCGTTCGCATCGTTCGATACCCCTTTCAGCACGTGGATGATGATATACGCGCCGCTATAGTCGATTGGTAAGGGTACATCTATCACCGTGGTAAACTGCTCTACAATCCTGTGAACTCGTTCTCACTTACTAGCTAGCTAGTTAACCAGCCAGCCAGAACTATGTTGTGGCTAACTGGTGCACGAGCTAACGCACAAGATAGCGCACGAGCTAGCAAGCGAGATCTGCTCGTTTTGAATAAAAAGGTAGAGGCTGCCACGGACCGTACGACGCCAGTGAAAAATCAATGCGCCAAACGCACGATGCTCCGGAAGAGCGTTTCGTCCGATCGCAAGACTGCCAGTGGTACCCACCCTTTCGCCAACCGGCAAGCGTTCTCGCTCTTTCCCAAGAGTGCGCCCCTTCTCCCTCGATCCCCGTCACCCCCTCGCCCCCTATTCCTCGTCCTAATTGTCGAGACCTCCGCCGTCAACTCGCGAGGAGTACTGTCGAACCACCAATCATAAATTCCTAGCTGGCACGCTCTTCGCGGACTTAGCCAGTGCTCGGTTGAGTAGCGAGAAAGAGAGGAAGGGGGGAGGGGGAGAGGAGACGTCGCGGAAGCACGAAGACGAGTGGGCCTAGTTTATGCGTACTCGCGGGATCTGCGTGCGCTCGCTTCAGAGCCTTCTCAAAAAATCGATCCTTCGGGAAAATGCTCGACCGCCCGAGGAAACGGGGCTGTAGAACCGGCGGTGGTGTCGCATTGCGGCGCCGAGGGCAAAAGTACCCGATGTACCGACCTCGAAAAGTGCGACACCCGACGCACTCGAAACTCGAGCGAGGCCGCCCTCGCTGCCGCCCTCGCTGTCGCCGTCGTTGTCGCCGCCATCGACACCGACACACAGACGCTCGACAAAGTCGCGAGCGATGCCCCGTCTCGCGAGGATCAGAAATTCTCTCGTGATACCCTATCTCGCGCGGTACCCGAATCCGGATTACTTGTCGCTTAATCCAGCTGGTTCCAGACCGAATGGCCAACCCTTCGAACGGTCCAATTATTATTTGCCATCCTGGAATCTAGAGGCGCCAAAAACGAATAGCTTTGCGGAACCAGGGTACGCATCGCCGTCCCCCTTTCACGGACACGCGGCGTGCATACGTATCGCGATCCTCCGAGCAATAAGTAAAGCGTACGATCATGCCAAACGACGTTTTCGTTTGCGAACATTAACTGGGACTTTGTTCTCATTCTCGGCCAAGGAGTCGCTCATCCATGGCGAACACAATCTCGATCGGCGACGGAGAAGGCGGGTGGTGTACCGGTCGGTCGGAGGAAGATTGCCACGCAATCTTTACACCACTCGAGAAACATCCAGACGGAGCATGATTAAAGAAGTGCCTCTAGTAGCTTCAACGAGTTCTTCGCGTGCCAATACGCAGCGCGACACCACTCGACACACACCTCGTTCGCTATTCTATGATCCCGGTGGCTGGCGCTGGTACTTTACCTCGCGTCGGAATAATTCGGTATTTCGCTCCTTTTTTCCCACTTTTACGCTCTACCGAGACATCGGAAGCATAACAACTTTACCCCTTGTAGGATATTTCGATTAGGGTATTTAGGTTCGTCCGTCGGTCGTGGACCACGGTGCTCGTCATGTTGCAACGAGTGAGAATGAGGCATGTAGCCGAAAGACTGAAAGGAATCTCCGCGAATCTCCTTCTATCTCTAGCTATGGTTGGATGTCACGTACGGCACGGCGCAGGGTTCTACGGTTGCGTTACTCTTTCGCCCGGTTTGGTATAAATTTCCCGGGCTTTCCGCCACGCCGAAGAGTTCTCTTTCGTTCTTCTAGGGGCATGGGATGCAGCAACCGGGAGAATACCTAAGTGGTGTGTCGCAAATTTATACGTGGTACGTGTATCCTTAAATCGCCACTACCCTCTCAAGAAGTACCACCGAGAATGAGTAAAAAGGACAGGGTTAGAATTAAAGGAAAAGAAAGGAAAGAACGAGAGAGAGAGAGAGAGGAAAAGAACAAAAGCAGGATAGACGGGAGAACGAGGGATATTTCGTAGGGACCCCTGAGAGAAATGCTTCCTCAATGCTCACATTGGAATTTGGAAGAAACCTCTGCCTGGGCAGAATTCGCGTACTACCGTCAGCCATGGGTCAGCAAAAAACCAATGCCGGAAACGCGTGTACGGTAGTATCTGGAATTGCGAGCTTTTCGACCCCTTCTCAAGCTAGAAATCTCTTCTCTCTTTGCCCTCCACGACATCTTTGCCTCCTTTCCCCTCTTCGCTCCGCGATCTCCCTTCCACACCGTCCCTGGCTCCTTCTCTCCGTTTAGTTTCTATCTTGGTTCTATCTCCTTCCGCATCTATCTGTCCGTTTCTATCGTCGGCGGGATCTCCGGACTTCGTTTCACTTCCCGGTCGCTTCTTTCCCTTCGCGGGCCATATCTTTCCGCCCTTCGCGGAGAGCAAGTAAGCGGGCCTGCGAGCAAGTGACCAAGTGGGCAAGTCAGCGGACACTCCTCTTCCAAAAGAATCCACTCGTCACTCTTACGATTGAAAATCCTATTTTCGCCGATCGATCGCCTACGCACTGGCCTCGAAGTGAAACAACTCTCTTTCTTTCTCTCTACTGCCAATATCTTCCGTATTCTATCGTTTCGGCAGTGTTCACTGTAGAACCTAGGGATTTGGTCGGTTCGCCACGTGCGGCTTCGTTCGGCAGCCGCCTCTTCGTGTCGCTCTTCCATAGTTTTATCGAGGCGGGGCGGGGTGAACTTTTCAACGAGCGGAAACTCTCGCGGAAACTGGCTCGCCAAGATTCATCGTATGGAAAAATCGATCGGACGATAAGATCGTTCGCTTGGCGAGCGACAGTTTTCTCTAATCAAGGAGAACAATGCCATGAGTATCAAGAGAATCCCTAGCTTGAAGTAAAAGACGAAGAGTGCTTTTTCCTTTCTTTCTTACTGTCTCTCTCTCTCTTCCTCTATCGGCACTCTCATCTCGAGTGACCAAGGCTCACGCGGTAAATCCGCGGGCGCGCGAACTCGCAATAGCAGCAGCAGCAGCAGCACCAATAGGAGACCGCAGGGGTGCGGGGTACCTCGCGAGTGTGTGTACATCCATCGCTGAGTGGCGCACTTAAAAGGTTAAGCGCGTTGTCGGGAGGCCTGCAGGTTGAATATCTCTGGCACGGCTGGCGTCGCGCGCGGCGGCGGTGCTCCGCGGAGTGCGAGAAGGGTCTGTGTCGCGTTGGCTCGCGGGGGGTGCGCTCGCTCAAGGGGTGCACGCGACAGGGTGGGAGAACGCATGCTGCCGATAGGCGAGTACACAGCTCTCTCTCCTTCTCGCGTTCTCTCTTTTTCTCTCGCACTTTTGGCTTGACGGCCTCGAAGGGTGCATGCGAGTGCGAGTGCGAGTGCGAGTGCGAGTGCGAATGAGAGTGCGAGGGTGAGGCTGAGGGCTAGATAGAGCGAGGGCGTAAGGGTAAGGGTGCGCTTGCGACTGTGCCGGTGAAGTCGCCGGCTCCGTAGTGCTAGTGGAAATACTACGGCGGTTGGTGGGTGGTTGGTTGGTTGGTTGGTTGGTTGGTTGGTTGGTTGGCGGGTGGTGGTCGGGAGGATTGGGGATGCGCGAGGGAAGGGTGGATGCGCGGGTGGCTCGCGGGATCGCATAGATCGCATGCCGTCGGGGGAGGCAGGGGTGGAAGGCGGAAGGCAGACGGGCGGCAGACACCCCATGCTTATCCCCGCCCCCTCCACCGACTCTCCCGGTCCGTGACTCACCAAACCGTTAAGGGATGAAGCCGCCCTGCTTTCACTCGACACGTACGGAGTCTAGTAAGCGCGAGCGAGCGCCAGCGCGGCGCATACACCCCCTCCATGTCACACCGCACCGCACCGGACCGCACCGCACCGCACCTCACCGCGCCAGGCCGCGCATCGACGCATACCACCGTGTACCAACGCGTATCAACGCGTACCAACGCACGTCGCACTGCGTCGCGACACAAGGCGACGCATGCGACCCCCCGCACACCGATACGTGCCCGGTTTAGCCCGGACTAGCCGACACATCTCTAGTTACGCTTCTCTCAGCCAAGAACACGCGGAAAGAGCGCGTTGTGTTCCATCGTAAAACCACTACTACTACCACCATCGCTATCACTACCACTACTAACTATCACTAGCGTTGCTCCGACTGATCGCTATGTTACACCTTATCGGGCGAACCGTACTATGCTTTAACAGGATGCCTCCACAGCCCTCGTCTTCATGGGTCTTTTGCCAGGCTCCGGATCGCGAGCGGTATAGGAACTATAGAAACTGTAGGAGATGACGGGACGCTCTCAACTATTTCCAATTAACGATTTTAAGAAAGACGAAACCCATTGACCCATGTTCGATCGTGGCATCGCTAATGCAATGCATTTTTACCCTGCAGGTCGCACTCTAAATGGGCAGCCGTTGCTAGAATTCCCCATGTCCAGCGGAGAACCGGCGCTGGAGCCCCTCCGGATCAAGAGAGCGACACTTTGGGCAAGAGTAGAACTTAGGCACGCCCATCACTATCAACATCATCGTCAGGGTCAAACAAACCAAAGAAACATTACTCTCTGGGTATTCAGGGTACGCTGCGGTAACACGACGCACCTACGTGGAAAGGTAATTTTTTTGCCCCCATCTCCCTTCTCAATTCTGTATCCTCTTTATTTCACTCCCCCTTACCGTCCACGAACCACTTCTCTGCGGAGAGGGACTCTTGCATTTTCATCCGATTTATATGAATTTAATCGCATTAAAACGTGCCGCGATCTTAAGCCGTCTTACCAACAATTTGTTCAATATTACTGGCAACGCTTGTCGGGTTTCGCTCGATCGGCTACTACCGCGAACAGTACCGCTCGAAGAGAAAGTAGTAATATAATATTACGATCCCCCGGCAATAATGCTAAGTAAATCCCATAATAAGAAACTCAATAAAAGAGGACTAATCTTTTGACGAACGCCACCACCATCCATAGGAGCTGGGTCATCATCTGGAATTGGTCACGTCGTTGAGTGTGAGCCTCGGTCAATTGGGCTGGCAAAAATTCGACGTGACGAGAGTCGTTGCCAGCTGGTACACGTCGAATTCGCACTCCAAGGACCGGCTGACCTTACTGGTTGACTGTACGGGATGTGGATCACACGTCTACGTTTCGACGTTTAACGGCCACTCCCCGCACGTGATAGAATCCTCCGTGAATTCAAAAGGTAGAGTAGAGCAAACTCTTCCTCGCAGTAGTAAAGGAGCGCGTGTAGTCAGACGTCCGCGCGAAAAGTCGAAAAGCCCCTTCGTAAAGACACTTTGGCTACGAAGCAGAGAAGCTGCGTCCAACAACGTTTAACAGGGTATATCGATTGTTTCAGGAGCTCAAGATCCCGACAGACCATTCTTGGTAGTTCGTACGGATCCGGCAGCCGTGAAGCGGGTAAGGAGACGAGCGGTCGAGTGCAATAGCGCGATAAAAGGCCAGTGCTGCAAACAGAGGTTTTACGTCAACTTCTCGCAGCTGGGTTGGGACGATTGGATCATCGCTCCACAAGGGTAAGACACGACACCACGACAGACGACAGTGATCTATGCTGGAATCTCGAAAACCTTCAATACCATTACCAGCGCTCTACCTCAATCTTCCAATCCCGATCTTCCAGTCCCGCACCTGTAACGCTTTAGGTTGATCGGCTTTTGCGTAACACCGGTCGTGTTATTAATCCGCAACTAATAGAATTATAATTATTATAATCAGATGAATCCAAGCGCTGGCGGCGCGTGTTATTTCCCTGGTAATGCAATAGTATCGGTCGATAGTTCGGAGCCCGTAATCGACGGGAGAAATATTATCCAGGTATCGGGCGGCCAAGTAGGAAGTCGGCCGCTGTTCGTTCTCGCACGACAATACTTTCCCTGCGGGGGTACACCCGCGTTGGTATCTTCTCTGGTCACTCGTATGGTATCCCGTGAAACCAGAGTGTTGCCTACAAGTGCAACGGCCCTAAGCCCTTGACTTACAAGCAATTATGGCAAACAGAATCATCCAGGGCTTAGCCCGCGACGACGAACCGCGCCGGCTATCGGCGAGTACCGACTGCCTCAAGACGATTTGACTCGTCTGCTTACAATTAGTTACACCGGTACTCGTGTACAAATCTACATACGCATACACCAGCGCGCGCGCGCGCGTGCTCTTTCTTTATTTTTCCCAATCTTAGAGTAATAACCAAAGAAATGTGTCTTTCTTGCCGCAGGTACTACGCGAACTACTGCAGGGGAGATTGCGCCGCGGGTCACCGGACACCGGATACCTTCCTTAACTATTACACTCACGTGATCGAGGAGTACCGAAAGATGGACCGGCTAGCAGGCATGCAACCGTGCTGCGCGCCCCTCAAGTTCTCCCCAATGTCGCTCATCTACTACGGACCCGATTCGAACATCATCAAGAGGGACCTACCCAAGATGGTGGTCGACGAGTGCGGCTGCCCTTAAGTCGCGCCTCGGGGGAAGGCGTGCTTCCATCCACTCGGATTCCACACGCTTATCGCGCGCGCTTATCACGCGCTTTCCACTCGGCCCTCTCTGCTCCGAGGTTGTTGTCGCCGTCGCCAAAATTGTCTCGTCCGAAACAGGAAGTCGGGCCCCCTTTTTACAGGTTCTCGTTGCTCCGCCACTCGTAATTTTCCCTTGCGATTATCCTGTGGCCGTGGACACCACTCGCAACTCGCACTGTCAGACAGTGACCGAGGACAGTGGTGATTCCGAGGGATCAGGGAACGCAGGTGATTCTTTGACGACGATCGAGGTCTCGAAAAGGCACACACACATGCACGCATACCTGCATATACACACGTTTGAACGTTGACACGTTCGCAGAAAAACACACACGCGCGCGCGCGCGCGCGCACGCGAGTGTTAACGCGGATGTTGGCATGAGGTAGCATCAGTATTGAGGGTCTCTTCGCGATCAGATTGCGAGAGGCGCGCGAGCGCGAGTGGACAACCAAGGGTAAAGAACCGCGTGGTGTCAGTGGCGAACCTTTTGGGCCTGACAGACGCGGCATGCCGAACGAAAGAGAAGAGAGAGCACGCGACCGACAACGCAACCGAACAGATGAGAAATGCCATCCAACTGCCAGGAGAGCGTTTCCGGCGAGGTTTCTAGCTAGTATTTTAAAATTGAACTACTTAAGTACTAACGATACGCAGTCGAACGAAGCTCAGCGAGACTCGCATACATACACAGAGCAATGAGGGATGGGCAGAGCGCTTGTGGGAGAAAGAGAACAAGAGCGAGAGCGTGCGAAAGTGGACGATAGAAATAGGAATCTCTAGAAAGAGAGAGAGAGAGAGAGAGAGAGAGAGAGAGAGAACGAGAGCGAATGTGTGGGGTTGAATGCGATGCAAGCAAAGTGTGGCAAGAATAAAAGCTAGCAAGCGGAGTGTTGTTGTTGATGTAGCCGAGCGCAAGGAAATGTGGGTGGGAATGTCGGAAATGCGCGGAATGCGGGTGCAGAAAAAAAGAAACGAGAAACAGTAAGAGAGAGAGGAAAAGAGAGAGGGAGAGACAGCGTTAGAGTTAGCGAAGGTACCGGATACCAGAGAACAAGAGAGAGGGAACGCGATAAAGAGAGTCAGGGTGGCGTGAGAGGAAGCGAGAACAAGTGAGGAAGCGAATGCGAGGGAGAACGATATTCGGAGGGAAACCTCGTTCGGTCTTGGAACAAGCACCATTTACGAGATATTATACACTATAAATATCTATCTACACAGTTCGATTCTACGCGATTATAATGAACGGGGGCGGAAAGAAACGCGGGACAACCAAATCGAGATTCTTACTGAGAGCTTAGTCTTTTTTCATTAGTTGCGTGACAAAGGTAACAGAATAAAAAAAAACACACTAAAGAACGTAAAAATGGACGTGATTTCACGATATATAATGTATATATATATATGTTATATATACACTTACACACGTATACATATAAATATGCATATACATATACATATACATAAAATATACATATACATATAGATAAACATATGCATATACACACACACATATACAGATACAGATGCATGCGCACGAAAACACACACACACATACACACACACAATAAGCCACTAACAGAAACACTTATACTCGCACACGAAAGAGACCCACACGCATGCATGCACGCACGCACCCACGGTGACCAACACGCGTACACAGACATAAAGACACACTGAAACACACATTCTACACGAACCCCCCACACACCGACACGCGAGGTGATTCAGCCGAGTATAAATACTTAAATACGGAACGTAAGGTTTAAGTGTAAACGATAAGAACTCAATCTAATTGCCTTGTTTTTTATGCGAAACGTATGAAAGTATCGAGTACCGATTTAACAAAATAAAAACAACTATTAAAAATCTCTATATATATATATACATATTATAAATACTATATATATATATATATATATATATAAATATAAATACAAATATAAATATAAAAAAATTCGCGCGCGCGCGAAAGAGTTATTAAAACTCAGCGTGTCAGGGGTTTTCGGGGGACCGGGGCGTGGGAGGGTAGGGACGGGGGGGTTACCTTCGGGCAGTAAATTCCGGGGAAGTGGGGTGGGCCGGGGCTTGTATTTAAGAGTTCAAAAGAAGGTTAAGAGAAAAAAAAAATTATTATTATGATTATGATTAATTGTATTATTAATTGTAAGGGCCGATGGGACGGGGAGGTTAGAGAGAGAGAGAGGGGGGGGGGGGAGGGAAGTAAGGAGGTCGCATGCTCATACGGCAATTCATTTCGAGGATTCGACGATGGGGCGTCCTTCCCTCAAAGGGCGAAAAAACGAACAAGTCGAACGAAGAAATAGAGGAAAAAAGAACGAGAAAAACAAAGAGAAAGAGAAAGAAAACGAGAACGGGAAAGAGAGCACCGTGCGCGTGGCACGCGAACGGAATCGGAGAACACACGAGGGTGGAAGGAACACGGTAGATGGGGTGGTATTTCGGTGTACGTAGCTCGAGAATGAGGGTGCAAGAGACACGCATACAGCTAGATCGAGAAAGAAAGAAAGGAAGAGGGATAGATAGAAGCGACAGAACGTAGAGGAGAACGCGCCTATGACCACGGAAGCGTCAGGTGCTGCACGCGCGCTCGCGATCAGTCTGTACTATACCAAGCTAGGGGCATTCGGTAAGTTACTTAACTTAACTAAACGCGATTTCGAGAGCGTGCGCGCGCGCGTGCGAGCGCACGCGAGGGAGCCATAGCGGATACTGTTAGAGAACAAGGGAACGGGTTAGCCAGGTGGACAAACGGGGGTGCACCGGGTGCATCGAGGTCAGAAAGGACAGAATGAAAGGAGGGAAACAAAAGAACGAACGTATAAGGGAAACATTGTAAGCGGGCACGATGAGAGAAATAAGAGCTACGTTGAGGACAGGGGGGTGTAGAGCATGGTGGTAAAGAGTCCCTCGCGAGACGGAAGAAAGCGATCCACGTGGTTTGATCGAATTCTCGAAAGTAGGAAAGCCTATTTGGATTGCGCGTTCGGTTCGCGATGCTAGGGATATTTTCTCTCGAAATTCGAACCTTGGAGGGGAGGGAGGGCGTTCGGGGATTTTGAGGTTTGCGACTTGAGGGTTGGGAGGCGAAAGAGCTGTGGTACACACGAGGCACGAGGACGTAAGTTGCAATTCATGAACAATAACGTGACAATAAAAGACGATCGAAGGTCTCGGGCGCGGGCGGGCCCTACTCGCGGGAGGGGGCCGACAGTTTTTAAAAGACAGTGGCACGCGTTTTGCCCCCAAGGACTACTTCATTAAACGCCTCACACGCAACAAACACTTACACCTACTACTCACACACACAACGCAACCCACTATGTAAAAGTACTTAACACGAAGATGAGATTGAGACACGCGCACGTACGAACGCACGCAGGCACGCAAGCACGCAGGCACGCAGGCACGCAGGCTGGCTGGCACGCAAGCACGCACGAAAGCACGAACGCACGACACGACACAACCGAGACACCCGGGGACTCGTGTTTTTCGATGACGGCACGCGACTCGACGCCACACTTGAGACGGCGCGACTCGACTTCCGGAGGATCCCGACGAGGCAGACGCGACACGACGAGACTAGACCCGACTAAACGCAACTAGACGCGCGAGCAGATGCGACCTAGACGCCACGCCACCAGATACAGTCATTTTTAACGTGAGAAAAAAAAGTATATTGAATTTCTGTGGGATAGTTCGTTCACCCACGCAGCCTTACTGGGCCTTATTAAAGTATTATCGCATTACTACTAAATTAACTATTAAAGTAACGATAAAGCTTAAGTAAAACGAGAGAAAAAAAAAGAGAAGCAATTAATGCCAAAAAGAACAAAAAAAAATAATTAAGCGACGGCGGGAGGAAGAGGGAAGGACACGGAAAGGAGGCAAGAGCAGAGACTTCTTCGACGATATTTATGCAATTTGATCCGATTTTTGCACGAATTTCGTGAGCATGAGAGAAAGTGAATCTGAGAGAACGAGTGAGAGTGCAAGAGAATGAGAGAGCGAGCTACAGTGTGAGAAAGCGTGAGAATAGTCATTGCCAAATGTCGAAGGCAATGAGCAATACGGATGAACATACCCCGTTGTACAGAGAGACAAAAGAATCGAAGCAGAAAAAGAAAGGGAGAGGAGGGAACCGACGATGGTACATAACAATTATCGGTTTCCTCGGTGCAATTCCGATTGATTTGTCATTGCGAGCAAAGCGCTCTTCTCTCACAACAAAGGGGTTGGAAGAGTGGTGGAAAGTGTTTACCGGATTATCGCCGCATAAAAGCAGCCGCGCACTTGGTGACGCTGCATTTGCAGCACCGCTGTTTACCCTGGCCCGTACAAACCGAGCGGGCCAAGGGCAAACACGGAGAAAGAGTTTCGTTCGCGGTGAGTCGACTGTGCGCTTACGGAATGCGCTCGCGGTGTCTGCTGGCAGCGGCCGACGAGAGGGTCAGAGAGCTAGAGGGCGAGAATGAGAGCTTGTTGCGTAAACACGGACGTTTCGTGTACCTGGAGAACCGCATCAAGGTAGAGAGACACACACACAAATACACACACAAGCACAGAGAGACAGTATGTACGGAAGCAAAAAAAAAAAAAAAGAAAACGTCAGAGAGAAAATGTGTGCGCGAAAGGGAGAGAGCGAAATTGAGCGTGGGAGGAAGAACGACTGAGCGCAGCCGAGAGCGAGAGCGAGAGAGAGAGAGAGAGAGAGAGAGAGAGAGAGAGAGAGAGAGAGAGAGAGAGAGAGAGAGAGAGAGAGAGAGGAGTGAGAGCTTGTATGAAGTGTGTACGGATGAAGCGAAAAGCGAGATTTTCAACGTTTCGCCGTTCACCTAGCCAAAAAACTAATTGCGTCCAAAGTAAAGTTAAAAGCGACTTAAACGAAGAGCGTACTTGTAGTATTGTTAAGGGACTTTCATGTTTCTTCTTCTTCTTCTTCAACTACTATTATTATTACTACTATTACTACTACTACCACTACTACAACTACAACTACTATTACTACTACTATTACTACTACTATTACTACAACTACTATTACTACTACTACCACTACTACCCCTATTACTACTATTACTACCACTACTACCACTACTACTATTACTACTATTACTACTACTATTACTACTACTACTACTACGATTACTACTACAACGACTGCTACTACTGCTACCTCTTCTTCTTCTCCCAAGTCTTCTTCCCCCGCCCCCCCACCCCCGATTCACCGTAAACCCTCCCAGCCACCCTCCCCCCACCCTTCAACTTCTTCCTCTTCTTCTTCTTCTTCTTCTTCATCATCATCATCATCATCTTCGTCTTCTTTATCGCAATCGTTCATCCCGCCACCATCACCTTCTTCTACTTCTTCTCGTTGTTCGTTCGACTACTAAAGCGCTATTACCGTAACGAGTTTCTTTTTCTAAATGAATGAAATTTTTTTTGGAGGAGAAGCCAGGAGAGCACGTACGGGTCTCCGCAAAAAAAGCCTTTAACGAGCTCAAGGACTGTGTTTACGAGTACCACCCACTTTACTGTATAAAAAGGAATAACAATAATAATAACGATAATAATAATAACAATTATAGTAATAATACAGTAAATGCGTAAGTGGCAGAAGACGAGTGAGCGGAGTATGTCGGCAGGGAAATCAAGGCCGAGAAAAAAATTACGTCTACCCTTCCTATATACTTTTTAAGGTCTCCGGAATTAAGAAAGCGTTAGAAAGAACCTAACGAGAGAAGCGAAAATGAGGCATCGCCGCTTCTGTTACAATTTCCTCGAGAGTTTACCGAGAGCTTTTTCACTCGGCATGTCGTCATCTCAGTCAGTGACCTTGTATCCTCGCTAATTATTCTAAACGACGAAGAAAAGAAAAAAAACATCCACATAATACCTCTAATATTATCGTTCCTGTTTATATAGACTGCTTGTGTACATTAATACGTGAGAAAGAAAACCGCATTCGCGAGCGATATCTACTTCGACGACATACATACGTATTATAAAAGCGAGTTTTTTTATCTCTCTCTCTCTCTCACACATACACACACACACACACACACACACACACACACACACACACTCTTTCTTTTTCTCTCCGCCACCCTCTCTCTCTCTCTCTCTCTCTCCCCTCTCTCATACACACTCACACAAAAACACAGCCACACACAATTGCTCTCTCCTTCAACAAAGAGAAGAAAAAAACAAAAGATACCAGATTCAATTCCGGAGGTACGGGGTTCGCTAATTTAGGTGACGATGTTCAAAATGAAAGCGATGATGCATGCGAGAGTGAAACTACTTATCCTAGAGCCGCTAGAGAACGACAGTCAGTAGATTGAGCCCGTAGACCCGTCAGAGGTAGGACACATCACTAGTGACGAGCGAGTAGCGATAGAGCAGAACAGAGCGAGAAGCAATCGAACCGACAGGTCAAATTGACTGAAAACATTATATGCAGGACACAGAGAAGACACGTCAAGATACTTTGGGAAAAAGAGGAAGGAAATCCCGAAGGGATGTGAGTGCGTAGTTTATACAAGTAGACGAATCCTGAAAGTATTTAGAAATAGAAAGAATCCTTAGAGCGAGCCAAAGGAACGATCGAGCGCAAGAACGAACGTGATCGAGCGAACGTGAGAGCAAAAGTACGAACGAGCGAACGAACGACCGTGTTTCTAGTTGATTTATTGTAACGCGAGCAGCTTTTCGGCGAGTACGACGAATACACAACTGTTTAGAATTCGAAGAACGATTGACGCGCTACCGCGAGGTTCGATCCGATCGACGCGTGGAGGTGCGATTTCGCGGGGATGCGCATATTAGTTGTTCTTTTTCGTGGCTGATCTCATTGAGTCAAGCCAATTTTCATTGGTCGTGATATCGCTTGTTAGTTGGCACATGCGAATCCCGCGGACATAGATTCTTTTCGGGCGCGTATAAAGTACGTGATCACCCTGTGATCGACTTGAATCATACTACATAGACACGTTACACTTACTTACGTACTCACAATCAGTATATATGCATGGACAATGACCTACGTGTACTGATCTAGGGCGACACAACCAGACCGGCACAAAGACGGACGACGAATGGAAAGACCACGTATACACACAACACAAAGGACACAGAGACGACTCGCGATCGAGCCGACCGATCGATTCTATATATTTGCAATGCAGATTCAAAGTGCCTTATAACAGTTTACACGAGCTGCAAAGCAATGCCGGGCCACGATCCTTTACCCGAAGGCATCGACTGACAACATTGCCGGCTTACAATAAACACGAGAAGCGTTCTTCTCCGAGTGAAATCGGTACCCGGGGGCAGGGGCGTGATGCAGGGCCGTTCGTAAACTATGTACTGCGAAAGGGAGCAAAGAGAAGTAGAGGGTACGGGTTAGAGGGAGGGAGGAACGAACGACGATTTCCGAAAGAGACGCGCGACGATGAGAGAGGACTGTGGCGTTTCGTACGAGTGTTGTTGCATTCGAGAGAAAGAGAGAGAGAGAGAGAGGGTGAGAGCGAGAGAGAGAGAGAGAACGAGAGAAAGGGAGAGAAAGAAAGAGAGAGGAAAAGAAATCGAAAGCGAAGACGAGAGGGAAAGTTGTTTAGGCTTTAGACACTCTTTAAAGTGGCAAGGGGTCACGGAACGCGACGCGAGAGGGAAGGAACGACAAGAAAGAAAGAAGGATAGATAGCGAGAAGGAAAAGCAAGATTAGGCAAGAATGTAACGGGGGGTGAAATCAAGGCGGCAAAAGGCAAAAAGAAAGCTAGGAAAACTAAAGGGACGATGGAGGAAAGCAAAGAAGCAAGCGAAGCAAGTAAGCGGACCGACAAGGAAGGCTGACGAGAAAGTATAGTATATCTCGACGAAGAGAAGCAGAAAAACGGCCGACAATACAAAGAATCATGTTCCTCGAGAACCCCGAGTCCTCAACCGTTCGCCATTAATTTCTTCTTTAATTTCCGGCTCGTTAAGTAACCGAGAAGGAAAGCGCGCTGGCCGGTTTTTCACGGTCGGCGATCTCTTTATTCCTCCTGTCGCGTTAGCCGCCGGGATCAATTTATCCTCTGCGGAATATTAATTATATTTCAAGGATGAATGCAATTCCGAAATAAAAACACCCTAAAAAAGTATTGCATCTGCATGCCTTTATCCGAAACCATCCCTCCCCTCCCCCCACTAAGCCCTATCGACAAAGCACACCCTCGAGTGACAAGCACACACCCCCACATCCCGCAACCGCACCAACCATCGACGCGTCGATGTTCTTCTTCCGTACGTATCTCTTCCTCTTGCGTTGCACTCTTCGATCGATCATCCCTAAGTAGGTATACCACTTACAATGCGCTTCAGGATTCTTGCCAATCATGAAAAGCCAGTCAGTTTAGTTACTCTCCTTGTATATCCTACTCCTTGCGGAATTTCGAGCCTTCGCCGCGACCCCGATTGATCCGATCGCTGCGCTGCCGTACCCGCTGCCGGCCCATTAACGATACTGCAACAGCACACGACGCATTTGCATAACAGAGTAGGCACATCGTAGTGTGTTTCTTCTAGGTACGACACCCTCAGCTCTGGTGATTTGCATGACAGAGCGCGTGCATCGTATGCCGTTTCTTCTCGCCACGTGATGAGTCGCCCGGGAATGTTAATCAATCGCTTCTACGTACATACGATGTTGGCGAAGGCACGATCGACAATTCGCTCCTCTTATTCCCTTCTGCTTATTCCGTCTTTCTCTCTCACTCTTAGTATTCCTCATCCTCCTTTCCCTGTGTTCTCGCCCCCTTTACTCTCGCCTACTCTCTCCCTCTCTCTCATTCCCTCTCTTTGTCTTTCTCTTTCTCTGTCTCTTTCGCCCACACCGAACTTTGGAGATTGGGAAAACAACAAAAGCGATGAAGCGGCCCGGCCGTACTTCCCCAGGGTTAGTAACCTCCCTTGATAAACTCTGTCCAGGCTATACCCCCACAGAGGAATATCGATTTAGCCGTCCTTTGGGATAAAGCACCGAAAGTAACGGCCTGCACACGCTAATCTCTGTCTCTTCCTATCTCCCTCCAACCCTCTATCTCTCTCTTTCTGTCTCTTTTTCTCTCTCTCTCTCTCTCTCTCTCTCTCTCTCTCTCTCTCTCTCTGTCTCTCTCGACTTCTAGTACGATGGGAATGAAGCTCAACTTTCTCGTGCGTGTTTAGAGAATCATCCCCAATGGCAAAGTTAAGAGCGAGTATTATTATTTGTGAACAACTATGCTTGAACGACTACTATACGCTAAAGGATTTGGCAGGGTTGTTTTATTTGATAAAGAATATCGCTGATCCTTAGATCCCGAGATCGGATCGATATTTTGCGTGGTCCCCTGGACCTGTAAGAAATCCTGGTGAGTATTAGAACCGGTACAGGTAAGAATGAACCGTAGGCAATTGCCGTCTCGTCGGTAGAATTGCTGTCGGGGCCATTCGCCGTGGCCAATCTTCCCACCGAGAGGGAAGAAGAACCGACGAGCGAAGGGTGCTCTGCGATATCGGCTGACTCGCAACCCCTTGGCAGTCGGGTATGAAGCAAAGGGAAGGAGAGTGGAAGAAGTTATTAGGAGGTTCCACGCTAAACCAGCAGAAGGGTTGCGAGCGACGCGTATCCCTGGTCGAGGGACATACACGCTTGCCAGTCGATAAACCAACGAAGAATAACAGTAACCCCCCGATGGGCCTCTGATTATTTCCTTAAGACAAAACAAACAAGTACCGATATGGATTTTTCAAATTATTATTGTACATCGTCGATTAAAATTATGGTATTCCTTAGTAAATTATATTTTATCACCTATTCTACCTACTCGACCTACGATCTTATCGAAGGTAAGATCGAAGGGCTACACCGGAAATTTTGTAGCAAGCTGCTAAAAGTCGAAAGACATCAGTTGGATCGAACGAATGAAGTAAAAAGAATTCCGAACTGTTCCTTATCGATCCACAGTCGGAAAATCAATTCTTTTCCTCTTGCCAGTGAATTTCGAGTGCGCGGCATCTTTGCACATGAGAGTGGGCAAGCCACCACCCTTAGACCGCTCCGAGCCAAGGAGGTTCCTGTACTCGAGTCGCCGAATGTAGGTCGTGTTTGGTACCACGGATACACGACCAAAGTAACAAACTTCTCTAGGACGACTGATTTGCGAGGGTGACGCTTGTTTCTGCAATCTAAGACTCTCCTCGGTCTCCGTTGACTCCGATTCCGTCTTGTCCTGTGCGTTCCTGGCATCCTTGTGAATCGTCATGTGCCACCTTTGAAATAAAAAATTCCGCCGTAGCGATATGTCCAATGACAATGAGGCTCGGAGGATTTTAAGCTGACAAGGGAAATTCGTTAGCGATAACATAAGTACGAAGAAAATTACCTGCCAGTGGTGCTTCTAACGACTCTGGCATCCGAATCGCCAGACAATAGTCGCATGGCTCGTTCTTCCGGTTTCTTGATAGCAAACGCATTAAGCAGACACTCCTTCGCCACCCACTTTTGCAGTTCCGGCAGAAACCTCTCAGCGAATCCATCCTGTCTGAACAGTGGATGCTGTAGTAGACTGGAGCACTTGGGTCTTAATTCAGGGTCCATACGAAGGCACTGTGCCAAGAAATCTATCTGCGCGCTACTCCATGAGGGAAAGTGGCCTCGGAGAGCTGATATCCCGGACCTCGGTGGTCCGATCACTTCGTCGGTGCTCGAATGTCTCAACAATCGCACCTGTCCACTTCGTCCTACCATAGTCTGGTGTTTTGGGCATAAACCACCTGAAATTCGTATTATTTACGATATTCTACTTTAGATATATATATATATCAGTGCAATGCAATCACGCAGCTCTAGCCGATGTAAGCTATAGTGCGCAGGTGCATACTGGAGAAAGAGAAATCGGGTGTAGAACAGGTCGAGACTGATTGGCTGATCGGCTGATCCACTGATCGGCTTACCGAGGAGTTTCGTTATCCGATAGAGCTGATCGACGTCGCTGTCACCCGGAAAAAGAGGATCACCGGTGATCATCTCGGCATAGAGACAACCTGCCGCCCACACGTCAACTGGCCGACCGTATCGTACATCTCCTATGAGCAATTCTGGAGCACGGTACCACCTGGTGGCTACGTAATCGGTGCACGATTCATTTGGCCCGCTGATGAATCGAGCGAACCCAAAATCGCAGAGTTTTATCACTCCGTGGGGTGACACTAACACGTTCTCCGGTTTCACGTCACGGTGCATTATCTGTGTACAAGAGGAACTCATTGTCAGTAAAAAAGAAATTGCTTTTGGATATTGAAAGAAATTCTCTATTTATCGAATAATTTCTTTTATCGTAACCGTCGTCCTTCTCGATTGTAAAAATGTACAAGGTAAAAAAAGAATTTCAAACCCACCGACGCCGTCCGAAGGGCTATATTTATCTGGCGGGTCTAAATTCATCATTGTCGTGCCGATCGTTCGGAGTAGTACCACCAGGATCGTTAATATTGTACTTGGGTCACGCGACTGCACGATGAGCAGCATAGCATGTCAGTGCACCGAACGGTCTTTAAAAACACACAACTTTGCGTCTACCATAAATTGCTTGCTTCTTCGCTTATTCATGTACACGATCGAGCTTGAGAAGTGCCTCTTATACGTGCCTTAATACATATAGTGGCTTCGTTCATTGGCAGCCCAGAATGGAAATAGATTCGCGGTGGGTGACGGGGCTTATGCTCGTGATAGCCTTCGATCTTGAATATACCGCGGACATACCACGTGTACGGGCACTTACAATGATGCTTTTGTAAACCATATCGTGGAAATAGTGTTACTTTTATAATCCGTAAGACTTTGTTCACTTTCGAAATGTTGTTATTTGTTTTAACGAATACAAAGCGTAGAATGCTTTAAAGAAATCCTTTAAAAATTACTGATTCGCGAATCCCGATGTACAACTCGTGTACTCACGTGATTACTGTGGCAAAAGTTAAGGCCACGGAGAACTTGAAAAATGTGACGCCTCGAGGCCTCTGATCCAAGACCATTGCCACTACGTTCCAGTTCGTCGAGTAAAGTGTGATCCAAATATTCAAAGACTAGATAGAATCTTTTTCGACGCCGGAAGACCTCGATCATGCTGACCAAATTCTCGTGACGCAATTTCTGCGGAATAGTGTTTTCCAAATAGACACGCTTCTCATTATTACTGGAATTCTTTCGCGATCTTATTTATTTACCTTTAGCATACGAATCTCCCGAAATGCCATTTTTCGCACTTGAACATCCTCCTCGGTCTCCAGGAACTTTTTAATCGCCACTATTTGACCAGTTTCGCGATGTCGGCACTTCATCACAACCCCATAGCTGCCTTCCCCCACAACTTCGATACTTTCGTACTTGTCCATGTCTCTCTTTTTTGGACCTCGACTTTTTCAGGCTATTGGTTCAACCCTCTAACCTTTGTGTCCTCGAAATCAGAGCTATCGAAAGCTCTAAAAAATTCGTCTTCTTCAGGATCGTCAGTGAAATTCGCCTTCGTCGTCGTCTTCTTCTTCGCTGCCTGGCTCCACGAATCAAAATTCTAGAGCGCAAAGTGTGCGAGCGCGCGATCAACATTGGTAAGGCGCGAGGACTTACGATCGTCCACCGAGGGTATTTGCTTCCGATGCTTTTTTTTTCTACGGTGAGAAGTTCGCAGCGAAAAAAAGCTGGATGTCGCGACGAGGTCACCGTCGATGAGAAGGCTGCACAGTGAGTTTCGATCGAAATAATTCAATGTTCTTGTCATAATCGAAATACCTCGCGCGTCTCGTCACCCCCAAAGGTCAACGGAAGGTGGATTCCATAAATAAATAATTCCTCCCGTTACTCTTTCCGACGTCGAGTGATCAAAATGGAATACTGTTCGCTCGAATTGACCAATGAAGATAATTAGGATGATTGATCATTTCAAATGGCAAAAGTATATTTATCTTCGTGAATAAGAGATTTCTTCGAGCGGACGTAAGTCGAAGAGACTGGAGAATAGAGAGAATAGAGAGGATATAGAGAGAAGAACCACCTTTCCTCGAAATTGACTCGAGCGGCTCCGAGCACTGACTGAGTTGAAGCACGCCGCGTTTAACCATTATTGCTCTCTCTCCCTTTTTCCTTCTCGGCTCTCTTCCATTCCCCTGCCCCTCATCGATGCCTATCGATCAACCGGTTATTATACGGGGGTAAGTCCTGGTAGGCAACGCACAGGTGGTGAACCGAGTGGTTCAACGATGGTAACCAACCCACCACCAACACTATTCGAACTACGCGAGGGGGTGACTGCCCATTGTCCACCCTTCCAGAAACCCATTGCCATCATATCTTCACGCTCAACTACCCTTTTCATCCGGGACACCCTTAAACTTCTGCGCTTTATTCAACGTTTCTCTTCGACACTCAGTGCCCGAGAATTTCTCAAAAGAATCACCGATTTTCATCCCCACTGAAAGATCAAAAGAGGATGAGAAAGTACTTACTCTACTAAAATAAGCGCGAGATTTTTGCGTCGCGTGATTACCGTGGTAGAGTAGAAAATCGTGGGCGGCAGCTAATTGTTACGCATAGTCATATGTACTGGAATGGTACAACAGCGAGCGAAGCTTAAAAGAAGAATTTCACGAAAGGTGAGAGGGAACTTGTTGGAGCGAAATTATCTCCGAGTGAACTTTGCGTGCCGCGGAACCACCAGTGGAGTTTCACGTTGGAAAGAGAGGGATGCTAATCGAGGAAAGGTCAACACGGCCGAACTTGCGGATGCCAGGAACTTTCGAAGGTCTTTTGGTACGGCGAGAGCGTAAAGCGTACCTAATTCTGACGTGGACCGCATAAATACCGTCCTTCGTCTTCGTCAATGCGGAAAGAGACTAGTTGAAAATACATGTACATACTCTAAACATTCCGTGACACACGCGGCTCACCTCATTCCACCCACTTGTTATTGCCGATTATGAAAGTTTTCACCTTAATAAGAGAGGACCCAGTTTAATTAAGCATGCAAATTCCAATCTGGTCTACGTGTTTATCGTAGTTTCGTACCTTACGGTACCGCGCATTTTTTGCAATGACGACTCAATTTGGAATAAACAGTCACCGTTAATTACTTCGACAGTCTAACTTTGAGTGGCATTCCGTAAATAGGGGCAATTGATAAATTTTTCTATCTTCGAGAAAAAAGATAGAAATTGATTAATTACAGGTGCTCGGTATGAACGAGACTGGGTCAAGACCAGACATTTTCCATGCGAAGTTTGGTTTTTGCCAATTTGCGTTATCGGTACCTAATTTTGCCTATTACGATGTGTAAGTCATTTTTCACTCCTATGTATGTATATTTAACTCATATCCTAATGTTGGATTTTCGTGACTAGGCGAAACGAGACCTCGGCGCTTCGATTTTACTTGTTATCGTAGGAATCAAGAAAACACAGCTTTTGCTACATACTAGTTTCGGGAAGACCAAATCCTATAGGCATCGCGCTTGCGATCAATAATCACGAACGATTCTTATTTATAGCATAAAGTTCGCTGACTTTTCCATCACGATCGTTCCCCAGAAAGAAGCCGAATTGAGTCACAAGCGTTCAATTACCCTGAGGCAAAAAGCACGGCCGACCGCAAATTCTTGCTGAAGATGCGACGTAAGACGGGATCGAACGGCCCCCGCGGCTCGTCACGATGGCACGGTACATCGCGTCGCATAGGGTAACGTTACGACGACTGGAGGATCCGATCGATCCTCGGCCTTGGACGCGTGCAACATTTATGCATCGGAATGGTTTGTTCGTCGCGAATATAGCGCGAGAGTTTTCTATCTCTTTCGAAGGCTTCGGAAAGCGAGGTCGCGAGCGAACAGCTCGCATCGCGAAGCGTCTGTCGACTGTCAACGTAGACCACGTGGTCGGAGCTTAAAAGCGAGCAAGAGAAGAGCTCCAGTCGAGAGAAGAAGAAGAAAAAGAAACCGATGACGAAGATGAAGAAACCGCTAATTGTAAGCTAGATTCGAATTGAGAGCGCGAGGCGAATCCGAGGCGCACTTGAGCAGGCTCTGATCCCTCGCAGACGCTGGATAGCAGGCACTAAAATAGCCCCGCCACATGGCAGGGCAGGGGTCTTTAACGCGTTGCGGCTATGTCTCCGCGCGTATTTACGTATCCGCGTTCGTAAAGATCGCTGGCTCAAGAGAGAAAACGCACCATCCACGGATATAAACGTTTTGTCGTGGTGAACGGGTAACTGACTCACTTGTCCCGGTGAAATCCTTCGCTTCTACTCTAGTGTTCCCAGTTTCCGTCAGCAAGTTATGCCGTAAAAGTGATCACATGGTTTTAAAGAAAAGTTGCAACAATGTGTTGGCTCATTTCGAGTCCAAACTCGCGTGATAAACTCCAAGCTCGAACTGACTGTGAGTAAGATTGCGATCGACATCCGGGTCGAGTCTACGAATCCAAAGGTGATAATAAGGTACCAGAAAAGAATAGAACCAACCACCCGGTAGAGGGGTGTCAGAGGAACGCGGTAAGGAGGAGATCAAGGTGGCTAAGAACTTGTAAATCAACATCAAAGTAGAGCACCAAGGAAAATCTTCGAGGGCAGTCAGGCAAACTGGCGCGAGAACAGAGCCGAGTCTGTGGGAGTCGTAAGCGCGTTGCGCGTACAAGAATATACATCGTGCGGCACCGCTGCGACCAGAAAATGAATGCACACGGACGAATGCCGTGTTCGGATGTGTGCGAGATCGCGTAAAAGCGTTTATGCTCGCTTTTCGCTTCTCTCTCCCTCTCTGGCTGTCTGCAATTCCGAGCAGAAGGCGGCCGCCGCCGCGAGCACTCGGCCAGACGGAAATTCCATCTGCGGATTCAACACTGACACCAAAGGATCTATCCGGATCCAAAAACGTGATCGCCTTTTTCGCTGCCCTGCAACCTCGCGCGTTCATCTTCCTCGTGGCATTCCAGCAGTTGGACCAACCATCCGATGACCATCCGCGGCACCGTGTCAAGTGAAGTGCTGAAAAGAGAAGTCACGCAGAGTAAAGCACCCGAGCACTAACTAGAGAGACCACCGGGCGAAAGTAGACTAAGGGTGCTTGAAAGCTTCAAGTGGATGTTCCAGCAGGTGTGTGAGAGGATAATTAACGTCCGCTCAAGGGTCAGCAAAGATGCGGCCGCGTCTTAGATGGTTCAAGGTCCACGACGAAGACCGTCGGTAGTAAAAGGTCGAAAAGAAACTACTGGCCGGGTGGTTGATAATCTTTTGGTAGCGCTCAACATGGCCGCATGCCACCCTAGACCAGCGATGCAACAGCTGCAGTTGCAACTGCACGAACAACAGCCACGGATCGGCCTTGGCTCTATCAACGGTATGGGAAACCAAGGTCAGAAGTCTCTTCCACACCATCAGCAACAGCAGCAACAACAGCCACCGCCCCCACAGCAGCAACCACCACCGCCTTACCCTGCTCACTTGCTCAATTGGGTCTACCTCACGATTGCCGACCAAAATTCAGCCCAACCACCGGATCAGGTATAGGAATTAAAAGTTATCTCGGGCTAGGTCAATCTCTCGAAAGACCAATGAATCATCTATCCTCACAACTGATCTATCCAGAGCAAGTATCTCCCAGCGATATGGAGCAACTTTCCGACCGCCCCTTCGCAGAGCTTCTTGCATCGTGGCCAGCTCAGTCCATCCGGCACGATAGGCGCCAATCTGGCCGATAGCATCGGCGACTTGGCCGAACATTTCACCGAACTAGGCTTGCTCGACCGGAAGCCCACCAAGAGACCACCACCAAGTTACCTCTGTCACCTCTGCTTCAAGAAAGGCCATTATATCAAAGACTGTCCCCAGGTATGCGAGTGCACCACTCTCTATATACTCCGGTACTATCCAATGTTCCCTCGGTGCTTCTCACAGTAAACGATGTGCGTGCGTGCGTGCGTACGCCTGGTCGATGTAACAACGCGATACGTTACTCAATTGGACACTAATTGACCCAACAAACAGCAGCTCTGGCGCGAAATGACGTCAGACAGCCGTATTCGCTCCAGCTGAGGCTGTCTTGACGATCATGACGATCTTACGGAAGATCGCAAAGTATTTTCCAATTTCATTCCAATTTCATTCCAATTTCCAGTTCCCATAAAAGTCCGGCGTGGCTGTGAGGAGCCATTCGAATACATTGGAGTAAGATACAGTTGGATTCCAGGCGCGTCCAAAGGGTGAGGGTCTTACGCCGTATCAAGGGAAGAAACGCTGCTTCGGAGAATACAAGTGTCCCAAGTGCAAGCGCAAGTGGATGTCGGGCAACAGCTGGGCCAACATGGGCCAAGAATGTATCAAGTGCCACATAAATGTCTATCCTCACAAGCAGGTGAGCCCGGCGTCGCATTGATCTGCCTTATGTAGATCTCTGCCTCTTTCTCTGGGTTTCTCGCCTTACGTAAGCTTTATCTCACACGTTTTAGTCTCATCCCTTCTTCAGAGAATTTATCGTCCTCCCCTAATAGAGGGGAAGACGTGATTCTCGATAAAATTCGGTCAATTCGCTCGACAAAATTCTCCTATACGCCAGACACCGCGGCTCACATATGCATACTATTCGTCGTAAACGAGCAACAGCTAATTATAGTCGCATAAAATCGTGGCTCGTGCTCTCTTTTGCCCAGACACGTCAGCAAATGAATCCCGGTGATCTTCCGCGAGCTTAACAATTCCCCACGTTACAGCCACACGCTTCTCGAGTGAACCACTTTCCCGAGCAATCGGTCCGCAATTTGGCGGTTCTCTAGGAATTATGTAATGCGTGTACCGAATAATCTTATTTCCGAAGGCCAACGTGAAATCTTCAACTATAAATATCTTCATTTTCGATGCAACTTTTTTGAATTATTTTCTGTAAGGCTCACAATTCGGTTCTTCCTAAAGCCTTTTTTTCTCTGGAATTTCAGAGACCTTTGGAAAAGCCAGATGGCCTGGATGTATCGGATCAGAGCAAAGTACACCCTCAACATCTCTGCGAGAAGTGCAAGACTCTTGGGTACTACTGCAGAAGAGATCAATAACGTCAAAATTAATCGATATACTTGATCGCTCAATTTTATAAGCTCGAGTGTCATTCGAGTGAACGAACAGTCCTGGGTGTCTCGTACTTATATTCAAAAAAGAATTCCACGGGAAGTACGACACGAAAGAATGTGACCTTCATCGATGCATCGTACAGTTTTGTGCAATTGTTGTTCGAGTGGCTCGTGTAGTAGTGCTACTAATTGTAAGATTCCTGTCGTGCCGACGGTCTAAATTTTCGTCTATATACCCTTCGACACTTGCACTCGTCTTTACCCTTCCAATTCAACATACAGTAAACATCGTTGTACTCAGGGACGTACGAAAATGATTGCAGCTCTACGAGCCATTTATAGTGACTCTACGTTCAGGGAAACATGGGAACTTGTGTCGGCTGTTTGATTAAGTGTATGTGTGCGTGATTGTGCGGAAGAAGAACTGGGGGTGAAGGGAGCTCCGTGGAACTGTGTGTATTTACCTTCGTTAATTCTGCTTTCACGCGGTTTCCCGCGCTATTACAAGATACAGATTGTTGGGTCAAGGTGGATTTTATCGAATCAGTGTAATTTTCAATCATTTCCACCCCAAATGGTTTCCAACGTTTGTAATGACTGGCTAACTACTGTATATAGTCAAAGATTGTTATCCTGTTCTTTTGATAAATTGTTGAAAATAATTGAAAGTCGCGTGAAAAGTCTGCTAGTTCTGCCAAATCGGAAGATTATAATTATCGGGTGCTCCCATACGCAAAGTGGTAGAAACCAAACCAAGGGAAAAGTGGTTAAGAAATTTGCCACATTTTTCGGAGGATTCTCCTTCTATGATGTTATTTCTCACTCGCAACGTGCCTTTCGTGTCTCTCCTTTTGAAGCACGGATTTTTCTACGGAAGCGTACTAAGTACGCGCCTACCCCGCGACCGATATAATCTGTATAAAGTGGGCACTGGTTCGCGGGAGATCGAGAATATATAAATGCATTGTCTTTTCATATATTTTTTGCGTATGTACAGGGGGATGACGACTTCCGTAAAGGGAAGCCGTGATATCGCAGAGGCGGCGCGAAACACAGAAGGAAGAATTGGATTAGCAGTAGGTTCGGTGGTACGCGTTAATAATAATTAACAGACCGTTCACGTTTCTACGGTGCCTACACTCACAATTCACAATGTACATAAAGCATCGTGTAACGTACCAATAGGATGGGGATCCTTGGAATCTTGAAGGGAGCGATCGTTCTTCGATCGAGCGATCTGCCGCTTGCCTAGGAACAATCTGCAAAACGCGTCGACCGATACTGCGTATCGTAAACGACATTACTCTTATTAGCATTATCATTAGCATATATTAATAATAATAAGAATCGCGCGTATTATTATTAATATATATATATCATCATGCCAAATATACAAGCCGAGAAGAGTCTACCGTCAATCTCCCTCTCTCTCTTTCTACTGATTCCATTTTCCTTCCCACTATCTAATTTTCTGCACTCAGGAATTTCTCGTCCGCTGCGCCGGATTTTTTTGTTTTCTTTTTCATAGAAACAATTATATCATACAATATACATAATAAATGTACAATGGTCAAGGATTAGTGACGGCGAACAGCCGATCCGCGGCAGGATCTTCGCTAAAGTATGCCGCAGAATTAAACATCGTCGCAGCCGTAGAATCTACTGTTGCCGTCTGCAAAGAAAATATGTAGTCGATTATTATGAACTGGTCTACGATTGATGGAGCTGCCATTCGAATTATGAAATAGAATGAGATACAGGGTGTCTCATTGATTCCAGTTCTTCATCTATGTGTCGTATACTATAGATATTGCAGTTCAACTCAAGTTCCATACTGTTCAAAAATACCGACTCAGCAAGAAAATCATCGTCAATCAATGCTGCCAGAATCAATTGACAACCCGGATGATTCGGTCCTGCTAGGATACATGACAATAATTCACCTCGGAGGTACTCGTGTGATGCGGAGAACCCGCTTCCTCCAGTTGTTCGGGTTCTTGTTGATATTGCGGATATTGGATTGAATTCTGTTGTTGTTGTTGCTGTTGTTGCTCCTGCTCCGGCATCTGTTCCCGTAACGTCAAGTCCTCATGCTGTTGCAATTGTGACGGCGGCTGCTGTTGCTGCTCCGAAAGCATTTGTTGCTGTTGCTGTTGTTGTTGTTGCTTCCATTCTTCGTATCTCGCCAATGCAATATTCTGCTGTTGATTGCTCTGCATCATTTTTTGTAAACGATCCTGATCGATCTGTTGCTGTTGTTGTTGGGACGACAAAGAACACTGCCACTGTTCGGCAGAATTGGATGGTACGATACAATTGCCGGAATGGCAAATATCGAATACTTGTTGAGCGGCCGGTTGCACAGCGACCGGGCTCGATACACTTGGTGGCGGCTGACTTACTAGCGTGATCATATGCTGCGTCTCTTTACTCTCAAAGGTCAAGGGTACCGTAACTAGAGGTACCGTAACCGGAATTGCATTTATGACATTGCTGTTCGCTTGTGTTTCTTGGCTTGATTGCTGCTCATGCCGTACAATCGTGGTAGTTTCCGTCAGTGGAGCCACTGCTCCTGTAAAAGCAGATTGTTGCTGTTCTACCAAGCTGATAACTATTGGCGACTGTTGTTGAACTTGAGTTGGCGATGACGATTGCACAGACGATGGAGTCGGTGAAGACGATTGGACAGGTGGCGATGGCGGTGGTGGCGGTGGCGGCGGTGGTTCGGGAAAGAGCTCGGCTCTTAAATTCGGCAGGAATGCATCTATAGTTCTCCACGTTGGAGCCCAGAGATTTGACGTTGGGGCCAATACATTAGCGGACGACATAACCAGTAGCATGTTTTTCAAGGACTCGGGTATAGCTTCGAAAAGGAGTTCGCTGTTATCAGCATGCATGTAGGCACGCAACAGATCGAGGACGGTTAACCAGAGAGGAAGAAATCCAGGGAGACTCAAGAGAGGAGTTAAATGATGTAGGAAAACTTTGGAAAGTAACATCGCGGCTCTAACTCTAGTCTCTTCGACCCCAATAGGATCATTCGCTGCGATCGGACTGAGTAACTGTGCCAATAAAGGAAAGAGCACTTGCTCGAGACATTGCGACCATTCGACAGCCGATAGCTGAGCCAAGTCATGAGCCAAAAGGGTACTCTGTAGATAAGTAATAGCTGCAGTGCGAACTGGCCGGCGTGCATCGCAGCACAATCTTGCGATTCCTTGAAGAAGAGGTCTCCAAGCTTGAGCCCATAGAGAAACACCTTCGGTCGGGGAACCTTCCTCTGCCCACCATCGAAATACCTGCGCGGTTCTCGTGTGCAAGGTATGCATTAATTCCAGTAACTGAATCGGACTCTGTTGATAACCAGCAGGCTCTTCGGTTGTATTGCACACTCGGCTCCTTTTCCCAGTACACTGCAAAACTGCTTCGGCAAAGGTTCGAACACATCGTACACACGATTCGAAATTGAAAGGCGTGACGTGTGCCACATCTCTGACTAGAAAGGTCAAACTTTCGCAGCACTTGACGAACGCGGCAGGATCATGCGGTTGTAAATCGCGATCTAAAACGATCGTATCAGCGGCTACCGGAAGTGGTGCTTCCGTACCAGTTGGCGATACCAATACCCATTCAGGAACTGGGCTAATAGGTCTCGGATCCAAGACGGATGTTCTTGAATTCGATGCCTCGTCGAGGACGGTATTCGATTGCTTTGGTGATAAAGCACCCGAACCAGCGCATTCTAATAAACTGAATACAACCTTCCAATCTTCTGTTGTATGAATATTCGCGGCACCAGTCTTGAGCAATTCAAATAGACCGTAAGCGATCTGTCGTGCCAATGGTGCGGTTGTAGCGGAAGGTAAATGTGTCAAAGGTAACAATGGAGGTAGAACGGTCCAAGCGAATTCCTCGCCTCGAAGGAGTCTGATCGCGAGCCTCAGCATACCGACGGCAACGCGTTCCAATAGATAAGGATGATTCTCTCGTGCAGCCGCCGTTAGTAGACCATCGAGATGTGCTTGGACAATTGGCCAAATACACATCACTCTGTCACGATTTTGGATAGTTACTTCTAACAACAATTCTAACAAGAAGACCGACACGTCTTCATCGTGGGGATTGACAGACACTAGAGCACCAACTAGAGAGCGAAGAGACTCGACCTGCGTAAATAACAAAAAACAATCAATCTTGATGTTCAGTGTTAAACAAAAGACAGAACAATTTTATTCAACGAATCAATTACCTGCAAGAACTTGCTTTCTTCCATAATTTGCTTCAAGTAACAATTGGTAACAAATTCGATAGCCCTCTTACGAGCGGTCGCCTCTGCTGGATGAGGCATTCGCGAAGTGTCCAATGCGATGTACGAATACAAGCTAGAGAGAATACCCTGATCAACATGAGCTGGTTTTGGAGTAGTCGATTCTCGAATCAATGATATCTTTCCAGATGGATCGATGAAATCTTCGCCTTCCGTCAAACATTTTGGTAGCAATTTCGCTTTGTAAAGTGATTGTAAACTGTCAACAATATTTTTCCAAGAGGCTCTCAATGCATCTCCATGAAGATGCGTAATCTTGAAAAGTGTACGAGCTGCTAATTGGCATTTTCCACTACCACCAAGATGCAACACCACTTGTTCCGGTTCGGCTCCCGTTGCCAAACCCGTAAATTTACATAAGCTCACCATTAACGTATCTAAATCGCTGCTCATATTATAATGAGCACTAACCGAAGCACAGCTGAAAAAAAAATATTAATACAATTACAATGAATAATCTCTTTCTTGCAGCAGTGTTATAATTATAATAACCATGTAAAACAACATTTAAATCATCTGAAACAAACCTAAGGAATGTTTGAGCAACCCTCCGCTGCAAAGAACGATCCGGAGCTTTATCGTAAGCTCTGCAGAGAGCACTAATAATAGGTGCCCAAGCCTGTTCCGCTAATTCTCTATCAATAAATTCACTCGCGTTGCCGACTTTCAAATAGGTACTCTCAGGTCCGGATCCTCTGCGTAACAAGACTTTCCACAAGTAATTATCTTTCACTAAACCCGTCTGTTCTGCTGGCATAACAATCTCTTCGCCCCTAAAAAGAGAATCGATTCGATATTAAAAAAATACCAATGTCCTTACGCATACTCCAGAAATTGTTCGTTGAAGCATGAAACGGTAGATCATACTTAATTGAGGTATAGATCTCATCTAACATATCTTGATCAAAATCAGCACCACCATTAACTTTCTTCAAGTTTCTCTTAAACTCGTCGGCCGTCATTGGATTATTCTGTCGTTTGACATTATGATTATGTTGATCAACGTTCAACATGATTACAGCATATGCCAATGTGAACGCGGCATCCGCCGAAGAAAAAGGTCTACCATTGCTGTCCTATGATACAAAGTGTCATTTGTTATTAATTTCTAACAGTTTCTTTTTCTTTCTTTCTTGTGCGACAATCATTCGCAAAACTTACATGCCAGTGATCTGCAAATTTTTCTAAAAGAAGCGAAATCAATGGAGCTTCACCCGGGAGCCTGAACGACTCCAAATAAAGCCGTAAAGCCTGATCAATTCGCGTATTTCTCAAATCAAAGTTATGTACAAAACAATTCAATATATTCTTATTTTCCTTCTTGCTTATATATTCGCCAATAGCTTTCTTATCCAAACCTGGATTTTCTCTTAAAAGTTTCGCGATCTTTTCAGGATCCGGATTTCCCGGAGTGCCACCTAGAAGACCCTGTTCTGTCAATTTGCTAATTCCTTCTCGTGGATTTTCATTGAATTTCTCCGTCCCAAGTACCAACCACTGAGAAAAAAACGATATTCGAAAATGAATTTCTTTAATTATGTTCGATATAAGATTTTCATGTAAGAAAGACAAAAACATACCCGTTTGTCGGCCTTTATCGCTAATAGCTCTTCGCGTGTCGGTAACTTTGACGAGGCTGTGTGACGAGAAGGTTTGCACAATTCTTTGTATCCTTTACATCTAATTTCCATATCGGCAATTAACATGAATATTGCATCTAGAGAAATGAATTGCATACTATGCGTACCACCCATCAACGCCGAAGCATTCTATCAACAAAGAAGATACGAATCGTAATGAGTCAAATGAGAAAGTGGGGACCTTTTTTCTTCGAGTATTGAGATGCCATCATACCTTCGACAAAAGTTTCATTAATTCCTCGTATAAATTCGTCGAATACAATCCGCAATCATAATTTAAATATAATTCTGCTGGTAGGCCTGGTATTCTCCATAATCGCACTATCGCTTCAAGAGCTAATTCTCGCTGATCGTACGATATTCTATTTGAATCAGTATTCACAATTTCCATCAATTTCGTGATGTAATGTTCCATTTGAAACTTCAAATGCTCTCTTTGAGATTCAAACAGTAAGAACGAAACTTGCAAATCTGCTGCAAGGATCGACAATCTATCTGTGCCAAGGAGCTAATGAAAAAAAAAAGAAAAACATGAAGGAAATATATGTATTCAAGAATAAAGAGGCAAGTATTCTCTTACCAAAATGAGATTTCGGCACAGATCATCTTTAACCAATCCTATTAACGATGAAAAGTTTGATAAAGAATCAGCAGCTATTTCTAATGCAACTTGTAACAGATTCAATCCGAGATGCGTCATAACTTCGTTATTCTGTTTATCGAGAGGACTACATAGAGAGACGAGAAACCTGAATAACTCTCGGACACATAATGCGCCATATGGAGCTAATTGCTGTAAAGGAGTAAATCGCACTCCTTGAGTATTGACATACTCCTCTAATTGATCAGGTTCTTTTGTTTTTCCACTCTTTAATGAATTATTCGCGCTATCATCGATAGATAAATCTTCTACGCTTCCTACGGGAGATTGTACCGTATTTGTACTTTTCTCCTCGTCTGGTGTTTGAGCATCTATGCGAAGGAAACAATAGCAAATTAAAAGGAAGCTGAAGAATATTAAATACAAACGTGGGAAACCTCTGAAATCACCATTTACCTTGACATTCTGATATGGACTGCACTTTTGGTGATGCAGTTTCTTTCTTCGTGGTGTCCTCTTGTTCTTTCTCACCTTCCGCAATCCGTTCAGCATCTTTAGCAATTTCAGCAGTATCCGACTCCGTCTCGTTTTCACTTTGTATCTGTGAGCCGCTTGAATTTTTCATATCTTCCAATTTTTTTGTAACATTTGAATTGTCTTCTTGCTTGCTACCTTCTGATTTATCATCCTTTTTCGCGGATTCTTTATTTTCAACTTTCTCCTCCTCTTGTCGGTCAGCTGTTCCATGATCTAACGAACCCTGCATATCAACAATATTCCCTCCCGGAGCTGTTGGCGTGGTTGCCAAATGACCAGCTTTCATACGATCCACAGAACTCAAAAGTTGAGTATCCGAATCGTCCATATCATCCTGACACGATTTTGCTTTCTGCTTATAATAATTTTTGCTCCGCCGATATTTACTTCGAGTATTGTCTATACTGTTGGTTCTCATTTTCTGGAAATTCCACAGATATTATTTCATAATTCGTATTATCCGTATCTTCTACTTTTCAAGCCAACTTACTTTCATATTCGACAATACTCTCGTATCATCGACAAAATGCGGCAATCGTGTAAAAAGGTGTTGCACCATATCTCTCAAGCAGTGTTCTGCCGATCTTCTTAACAATTCTAGAAAGGACGAGAGGCTTAGTATCTAGTCCAAAACTTAAATCCCATGATTAAAAAAGATAATATTCACCACTAAGACGAGTTTCGAAGCATATCCTAAAACAGCTGAGCATAATTTCACAAATACTCTCGTTCGAGAGAAAATCACCAGCCAGTGACAGCATGAGCGCTCGTAAAACCTGAAGGACTCTCATTAAAACGACTCCATCTCCCGAAGCATCCGTACCTACGAATCTTGCGTGCGTGACCGCGTCCGCCACAGCTTCGACGCATTGTGCTACTGCTGGATGATCAGGATCTAAAGTGACACCATTACTCATTATTCCAATTAACGTTTGTGCCCTGGTCGAAACAAGACCCTACATACCTATAAGACCGTACGATATGATTTTATTAACGGCGGATAACGCGAGACTGGTCACTGGGCCAGTGGTTTCTTCGGATCTTATAATCTCGAGAAAAGGTGCCAAGAAAACACCGGGTTCTAGCTGAGATAGATCCTTCGCTTCGTTCAATGCTTCCTTCAGTGTCGACAGGCCTTTCATGAGGGTGTCCTGATCGTCATCCTTAAGAATACAATTGCCTGATATAGGTACAAGTAAATAACAGCGCCAAATAACTGGCAAGATACGAAATACTTGAAGGGTTGTCAATCATCTCGTGAGTTGGCAGATATCGCTACCATACTGTTAATTTCCAACCTGTTAGATCTAATGTTAGTCAAAATAAATCCACGTGACACGTTAATCGGACTTTAATTCTAAGTGAATCTTAACAAACCGTTCCTGTTCCATGACACTATTGTATACGTTGGACGTGATTAGCATGAGAGAATAGTATAGAGAGGCTGTTCTAACCTGATGTGAATGGGAGGACCACCGAGCACCTCGTCTCATAGCTGTCACCAGGAGGCAGACCTCGCCCTCGACCACGTAAAGGCCGCCTCCTGGGCTGATCGTCTTCACGACCCTGCTCATCTTTACTACGTCAATTTTTACACCATTTTCGTATCACATGAAACGTTACGAGCAGCTCAATAATCCCGTCACACGTCAAGTGTCAAGAAAGATCTCAGTTCCGTGTTCCGTTCCAACACGATAGTTGCCGACTGGACAGATTACAGAATAGAACAGCTTCAGACCTTACGAGTTCTTTACGATCTCTCGAATGTGCTGCTATCTGACGAGAATCGATAAGTGTGCTCCTACTTCAAATCGAATATCATTTTTCCGCTTACTTTTAATTATAATTAAAATAGAATATTCGATGTATATTGTTGTCGAATCCAAAGTGGGGATTTTGGTTAGTAGAGGAAAGCGAGGGATTTATTGTAAACTTTGTCTTTTTCTTTATTAAACTCCACTTCGTTATGTATATCTTCTTTCTTAATATTACTGAAATGAATTATTAATAAACTTACTTATTCGTATATTGACATGGCTTTATTTTAATTATTTTACCATTAAAAAAATCTATTTTAGTAACACCACTGTCTCTAAAAATATAAACATAAATTTCCTTTTGTTTTATTTTATTATAACATGGTACTATTGAAAGTGATATATGATCATTCAATATTTTTAAATTAATTCACACTCAAACCATTCACGCATTTATACCCCATTCAAAAATAATAGCATATTATATTGATTTCAAGTAATATGTAATAAGCAATTAATGATTAAGTATAATGGGAAAAAATGTATGATTACAAAGACTATTATTGTTCTATAACCTTCTTTTTATGTATTAAAAGCTGGAAAATGAAACTGCTTTGATTTTAAAGTTTGCCAAATGGAACTGCTGGATTATCTTACATTTTACTCAGTTACAACGATACACTTTTGCTTCTCAGTTTATTCATTTGAGGACATTTCGTAGATGCTGAAATATGCGCTACGTCTGATCCGCTCATGCCATTTTCGATGCAAATTATGCATTTTGGTTTACTCTTGCATTCCTTCATAACATGTTGGTCACTACCACAGCGTCTACACAGTTGTTCTTCGCCAGTAGTATGTTTGCAGGAGACGGCAAAATGGCCTAACCTATGGCATTTGAAACACCGTATGATCTTAGGAAGAACTTTAATTTTACAGGTCACGATCCCAATCTTGATTTTGTCCTCTTTCGTGAGAACTTTAGCTGCTGCCTTGGTGGTGGTAATGCCTGCAATTTTTGTCCTACGTGCTCCTTCCCTTAGGAATTTTATCTTTATGTCTTGTTGCTGTTCGGATGGTAGCTTCGCTTTGAGGGCAGCATGAACGTCTTCCTTTGTGGTCAGTTCGGGTATATCTTGGATCTCCAGGTCTACGTACCCTTCAAGGACAATAACTTTGGCAGAATCTCCAAAGATCTTCTTTAGTTCACTGGCCACTTTCTCCTTATTGCCGCTATTCTTAGGCATTTCAAGTATAAGGTTGCCAGTTTTGGTTTTTCTTATTGATGTTATCTCAAAATCACTGAAGGCAGGATTAACTTTCAGCTCGGAATAGACTTGCAGGTACGAGCAATCCTCTCCCAAATGGACCGATACTGCGTCTGGTCTGCGTCGGTGCCTTAAACCTGCCTTTAATTTATGCTCTTTCCCGTTGATCTCCTTACTGGCTGTTTTTTTCTCGATAGCTGCTAAAATTTCCATAATCTTCTCATTTGTAATTGACGTTTTATCCGTTTCGGGTAGGTTTTTTCCACCCTTTTCTACAGGCTCCTTACACTTTACTTTGTCGCTCTGCTTCTTTATTTTTGTTAGATTAACATCTCCCTCACAGTCTGGTTCCCCAAATTTTTTTTGTAAGGCCTCTATTTCCAAGTATAACACATTGGCTATCCTGTCAGCATTTTTGATGGCATACCGGTTTTCTTTACAGGACTCGCTTAGTTGTTTTATTGCAAGACGCATCTCTCTATTCTGCCGGAGCACTGCATCCATATTGAATTGTAATGAATTGTACAACAAGTTCGAGGTGGAAAATCAGACCACTCCCGGTAAATGGGTATCCCAATGTATCTGAAATATATATATATATATATATATATACATAAATATAACCCGCTATACTTGTAAGTAGTATTTTCTCCTGTATCTCCCTTATCCGGATCTCAATAATGACTCACCTATTACTCTTTCTGTTATTGCGTAAAATGTGTAAAATTTCTGCAATAATTCCACGATGGTAAACGGATAGTATACTAGTATACTCACCAGATATAGCCAGGTGGCATGAAAGTCGCTTTGTGCGTACGCACGATGGTGAAGGTGGTGAGGCGCCATGTGACATGACAGTTACGTCCAGTGGGAATGCAGAAAATGTGATACGTAGATTCAAACGAGTTAGGTTTTAAGGAGGAAATTATGTGAAAAAAACGGCACCCTTTCCCAAGGAATTTAGCAACGCCAATGACTACCGTAGCACAGTAAGACATATTTTTATTTCTCGACTTTCTCTGCTACTTTGACATTTTATTTTATCATTTATTTATAGCAATCGATTGACAGCACGAACCCATCGTCCTGTCATCCTGTTTCACGTCACCAGTTTTGTTTATTCATTTTGCTGTATATTTAAACGAATCTAATTATTCCCCACGAATGTGCTTATTTACAGATAAACTTCCGACACTGGAGCGGCACAAAACTTTTAATCAAAATGTTAGACGACGATGGATTAACCGGGATTATCCTACCAACGTTATCTACTATGATTTTCTTTATAGTTACATTTAATGTATTCAAATATCTTGTAGGAGAATCGCATATACAAATTCGAGATGTTACCAAAGAGCACAATTGGACGTCTATTAAAAAAGAAACCAAAGTACCGTATTCTACTTTTATTTTATAAATCAACATTATGCAAATTCAACGTGTTCGTTATCCTTTAATTTTCAGGCGTATTATTGCAGTATTTGCGAAGGTTTATTATTAAATGTTGACAGCTTACTATGCGATTCTTGCGGAGTTTGCGCCGATCCAAATTGTATAAAAGTAGCGGACAGGAAACTGAAATGCAAAGTTATCGCTTTGCCTACCAACGAGCCAATGAAACATCATTGGATAAAAGGTACGATTTGCGGTTCGTAGTTAATCTATTTTGTTCAAATTATTAATTTAGTTTTGTTTGATAAGGTAATCTACCTTTAATTGCAATGTGCGATATATGTGACGAAGAATGCGACGTTGAACCTGGTCTTATTGACTGGTGGTGTTGTTGGTGCCAAAGATGTGTCCATAATACATGCAAACCCAAATTATCAGAGGTAAATTATACTTTATTATCGTCCAAAATGCAATTACTTTTAATCGAAAATCCTACAAGTATATTATTTCTAACACACTTCGCAGTTCTGTGATTTAGGCAAATTTAAGCCACTGATTATTCCTCCAACGAGTCTAATAGTAATAAACAGACGTCGTACGGTCAGGCGTAAGTTACAAGTTAGATCGGTCGTACCACCTAATTGGCCCAATTGGAAACCACTTATCGTCGTTGGTAATTATTATAAATGCAAAATATATAACTATATATATTTGCAAATATAACGATCATATTGATTTATCAGCAAATAAGAAGTCTGGTAATAACGATGGCGCAGAGATTCTCTCTACGTTCAGAAGATTAATAAACCCAGCACAAGTCGTTGATTTATCTGAACGTGATCCAGTGGCAATAATGGAATGGTGCCGTTTGCTCGGAGATGTTAAATGCACAGTTCTAGTTGCAGGCGGCGATGGCACAGTGGCTTGGCTACTAAACGCCATTGACAAACTCAATCTAAATGTAAATGATTATCATACGTTACCATTTTCTAATGTGGTAACAGAATTTAATAGTAAATTTTCATTCAATCTAGCCACTTCCTAACGTAGGGATAATTCCTTTGGGAACTGGGAACGATTTATCAAGAGTATTAGGCTGGGGAAAACAATACGATACAAGTGTAGATCCTACCGAGATTTTGCAACGTATACAACTGGCAAAAGAAGTAATGCTAGACCGGTAAATAACTTTTGCGATATGAGAAAATCTGCTGAACAACAAATTAATACAATTAACACTTTGTCTTTTCATTTTTTACATCATTTAGGTGGACTGTGACGATTAAACCATCTGGTGGTTATACCTTCAGAGGATCGCAACAAAATATTTTTATGTACAATTATATAAGTGTCGGAGTAGATGCGCAAGTAACTCTAAATTTTCATCGTACACGAGAAAGTCGATTCTACCTCTTCAGTCATAGAATATTTAATAAAGTAAATAAATTGTATTCTTTAAATAGCATTAAAAAAAAGCTCTATTCGAATAATCCGTATTATCCTATTGTATATTATACACAGCTGCTGTACCTGTGTTTCGGTACTCAACAAGTCGTAGAACGAGAATGCAAAGATCTCGACAAAAGCTTAGAAGTGTATCTCGATGGGAAGAAAGTGGATTTGCCATCGCTTGAGAGCGTTGTTATATTGAACATTCCATCATGGGGAGCTGGTGTCGATCTATGGAATATGGGTTTAGAAGGTGGTCGATTAATTCTAAATATTAATTAAATCAACTAATCATACGTACTTTTGTTAAAAACACGTATATTTTGTCCTTAACAGCGGATCCTCAATTCGAGGGACAAAGTATCAGTGATGGAAAGTTGGAAGTCGTTGCTCTTTATTCATCATTCCAAATGGCGCAATTGCAAGTTGGTTTGTCTCAACCACATCGCATTGGGCAGGCCAAAACTGTTAAGGTAAGATTCGGAAAAATTTATCAACTGAATTGATTTAATTAAGTGTATACTAATTAATAAATGTATATTTGCAGGTCAAGCTAATGAAATCTTCCGCGATGCAAGTTGACGGCGAGCCATGGTTCCAGCAACCTTGCGAATTCGATATTACATACCGCAATCAAGCATCAATGTTAATGAGTACCTGCGATTAAAATATTGTACAACTACGTTTAACTTAAATGCCAAATTTTCTTTTAGGGATCAGTTTGATGAACGTTAGCCGTTAGTTAAAGAGAATCTTTGAATATACTTACAGGGAAGTCTAGTCACTGTTTCAAACCTGTATGAACTATATATTACATTACCTCACAGAAATGACTATTTTTATTATAAACACGGACCAATCATTTTACATCTACGAACACTATAAACACAGATGTATTGTACGTACACTGTATGTTGAAAGTAATAGTGTGTTCTTTACGCTTTGATTTCTCTTCAGCATTTTATACACAGATTCATATTTTATTTCTATTCATCTATATGTATATGTATTATATTTATGGTTATAAATTATTAAAGATCTACTATGTATGTGTATAGTGTTGTCAACCTCGTCGTTTACAGATGACAATTACGTACGTGAAACAAGCTGCAAGATTGTCAATATGTCTAATTACGATAATTTCGAGTAATTGAAAAATTATGACTGAAGGACAAAAAAATATTCTTGTTAGATTGCTTATCATATGGTTGATGCACGAAGCATCGAGAATGTTGAGGAAACTACGATGACAGAAATTATGGAAGAAAACTCAAATCTACGATAAAATCAAATACAATAATTTAATAACAATACAGTGAGTATCATGCATTAAAAAATCTTTGTGGCGTAAGAATTTCTGCTTACGGTGTTTTTTTTTCTTATAAAATACTGAGAAAATTGCTAGATCAATTTTTTTCAAACACTTATTTTTTCGTACAAATAATTTAATGCGTATGGGAGAATCTGATTGCATGGTCGCTCTAGTTTGCCAACTTGATAGAAGTTGACCTACGTATAAAAATATTTCATTCTTTATTTGATTTCGATATTATCCCTTTTTGTAGTTAGAAAGACTCCTTCCGGAAGTTGAATCCGAATTGATCACATTTATATCGCAGGATCCTGGCGAGTTGGGGAGGACCACAATAGAAAACCGTCACTTTTCCTTTTTTCCTATCCTGCAGTTGCTTAAAAACCTTATCCCAGTTTGGACGACCAGCATTTGTCCTAGTCTTCAAACCCGTTATAAGATCCCGTTTTTCCTGCAAAGAAATGGATTTTATTCAGCAACAACAAGAATACTCAATAATCATATTATTTTCTCATGTTTCCTTTATCCTGACCTTTTCGTGAAGTAAATCCATTGCAAGCTGTAACCCGACTGCTTTCATGTCGTTTTTTTGCAATGCGCTTGTAATATACATGTGCATTTCAAGAAAACGTTCCATGGCAGTACCTAATTCAGCTTGTTCCATCTCCAATTGCGAGAGGAGATTTACGAACCACTCAAAGGATCTTTGATCTCTATTTATCCAGAAGAAGTCCACCTATAATTTAACGAAAATGGAATCGAGTCAAAGTATATGTATATTTCGATGATATACACGTATATGATACGCTAAACGAGACTTTACTTTTCGTAAATTCATTACAGTCGGTGGAATATCGCTTGCCCATGAAAATTTGCATTTCGGACACGTATGTCTGGCTTTCCAGTATCTGTGCATTATCGATTGTAAAATCGATGCAAAAGGTGTCACGCCAATTCCAGTTGCAATAAGAACAGCATGTTGCGCTTGGAATATGTGGCTCGAAGGTGCACCGTATGGTCCATCCAAATAGATCTTCAAATATACTTATTTTTGTGTAAAGAATAAAAAATATACATTGATAATACATTAAACCTGATACATAAGAGAATTTTACCTCAAGAGGTTTTCCTACAGGATAATTTATAGTTGCCTGAGAGGAAATCTCTGATTTTGTATCTTCCATATCTTCTTTTCTCGGCGTTCTTTCTTCTTCGCGTTCTTTAAGCCCAAGTCTTCCTTCTTCGACTGCGGCTTCGATCACGGCAGAATTGCTCGATGAAACTTTAAACGCATCTGCAGCTTGCTCCACTGTTACTATTACATTATAGTCCCATTGTTTTATTAGGACCATTCTTTCCTTTTTATCTCTTCATTAATTTCACAGTATGTAAACGGTTCATATTGTATCAAGTGCAATTATTACCTGCCGGATGTGGACTCGTTTTTAATTGATACTCGCAATTTTCTAAACTCGGTGTCTTGAAAGCTATTATTGTCGGTTTCGTTCTCATGTATCTGAAGCTTTGAGCCAGTGACTTATTTTGCGGGCTTAAGTATGCTTGGCCAAGAGATTTCTGACGAGCACGTTGGATTTGAGCTTCGTCGAAACTTCTCTCAGATTCCGATCTCATATAATCGCGTAGGCTACCAAAATTCCCATATTACAATGTCAATAAAAAGACAAGAAAAAATATCAATTCTATTTTTCACTCGAATACTTACGCGATTAAACGTTCTCTCTTCTTGCTCCTCGGTTGCATATCAGGCATTGAAAAAGATTTTTCGAGTGGTGCTTTGCTACCAAGTAATAATTGATGTAATTTCCTCTCTTTCATCCTATTGATACTTGGCGTTCCTACGAGTAATTGTTAGTTCAATTCTCTACTCTACGATGATCAATCTTCTTCCTTCGAACTTACGTTCAGGAGTAGTTGCAGCAGTTAAGTTCCCTTCTTTCGTTCCACTTAATGAACTTGGGGTGATTACGGTCTTTGGAAGATCGGAAACGAAGACAGGATTATCCAAGCCACGTCTATCATCCAACGATCGCGATAAAACTTCCTTTCTGATTGTAGAATTTTGTTTGTTAAGAAGTCTGTGGTAAAGTGTAAATTTTTTTAATATCTCGTCTCTCGTTCATTTAGATACTTCTATCAAATTATATTAAACTCACGACTTTTTTTGTAAGAAGTTTGAATTATTGCAGCATTCTACTGGTAGTACTTCACCTCGATGAAGTTTCAATTGTTCCTTCTCAAAGTAGGAGTAAAGACTGTTGGTCCATTCGCCAACTGCTCGTATATGTAGCCACATGTAATCTGTATTGAGAGAAATCGAATATTAACTATGAAATTATTGCAATAAATCCATTTAATTTAATTGACTTAAATTGTATTGAGTAAAAAATTACTTGAACTACCTTCTTGCTCTGGGGCACTACTGATGGTGAAAGGATGCCACTCGTATCTCGCAATTACAGGAATATTAACGAAAACATAATCACCAACGTGAAAATCAAACTGAGATGGCCTCTTAATCACTAAGTGTGTTACTTTCGAAGGCAAGAGAAGACCGGAACTTATGTATGTCTTTCCACGTTGCGATCGGGACCAAGTTAATCGACGAATTCTTTCGAATAAATAAATTACACCTGGTCCAATAAACCACTTCCAGAAATTAGGCCCGTGGAACAGGGTAAGAATCCAGAAAGGTATGTAGAGCAAATGTGACCAGTAAAATATCTAATTAAATTAATAATAAAAAATAATTGTTAAATAGAATTATTGATAATTAATTCGAGTGAATATTTTACCTCGAAGCAACCACCACGACGAACGAAAGGCATTGAACACACTGTCATTACGATCAGAATGACTAATAGTGCAATGCCTGTTGGATTAGCACAACCATGTACCAGTCCAAAGAGACCCGGACGACTCGTCAAGAGCCATTCTGAGATTGTGTAATTATTCCGGTTCATTCCTTCGTCGTATAATACGACAGTGGCTATAAATAAACCCGGAACCCATTTTTCTGATATATACACTGCATCGATCGAGAATTGAATAAGTTTGCAAAAGAAGAGACTTACTGAAATTGAGGAGATGCATCAAAGTGTGTACAATACTGAATACACCAATCAAGACTCCAGTCAGCTTGTGAAGGTAGATGTGATTGTCAAGTGGCAATACAGAATTAAAACCATGCGTACGTAGAAATGTGATTGAGTGTCTTAACATTAGGACCAAAATGAACGAGCAGTCAAAATTTAAACATTGACCTGAAATCGAACAATTCAAAGTCAAGGAAGTCAAAGTATAATGAATTTAAAAGAAGAGAAAAATAATTTTATCTTACCGCAAGCTCGTGCGATCATTGTATAGCAATTACCATGTCGGTATTGATAAAGTCTCGAAATGAAGAGTGCTGCATTGATCAGAAGAAAAATTGAAATAAAAGTAATATAAACATAATTGTTCTTCATGTATGGTTTTGTTAATTGATACGGTCTTAACGAAGTGAACAATCCTAAAAATGATTTTCTCTTTTGCTCGGGTTTCGGTGGGACCAGCCATCGGTCAATGCTAGAAATTAATGAAATTTTTAAGTCATTAAAGCAATTTGAATTCTCATTGAATTAGTTTTGAAAAAGGTAACTTGTCAAGGATATATCTCGACAGTCCCTTTGATGTATGTTGAATATTTTTAGCCTATTAGTACATCTTACCTAATAGAAAGGTTCTCTTGGAGACCTTCGTGCCTTTCGAGCTGTCTTTTGAGGGCCTCGAAAGTAATGGCCCCTCTATTACCTTGATCAGCATCCTCGAACAGGGCAGTTGTCAGTTCTTCGATTTGCTCATCACTGAATTTCATTCCATTCTCTTCCATGCATGCTCTCATCACATGTTCCAACTCTCGAATTTGTATTAATCCATCACCTAAAGTGTACAAAGATATAAGAGCTCCGGTAAAAATGGTTGTTTTTTAATTGTAGCTATTTACCGTCAATATCGTAGACCTTGAAGAGAAACTTGATTTTATCGTCCGGGGATTTCCCAGCGAATTGATGCATCGAGTCGAGAAATTCCTGGAGGGAAATCGTGCCAGAATTATCCTTGTCGAATATTTGAAAGACTCTTTCGGTGAAGAATGGCTGGAAGGCATATATGAACACCATTAGCATACATATATCATTAATATAGAAAGATTATACCAACGTTTTCAGTTTTCATGTTAAATAAGTCTTGTATGATTTTATGGTAATTTGATAGAAGAAATGTATGCGAAAATGCAAACAAAGGAATTTCGAATCCGTAATTAATAATACTTAAATGCCTCCTGCCTACGTTCTTCGAAGTGACGATTTTCTTGAATTCTTCTCGTCGTATTTCTTTCTCGTTACCGACAGTCTGCTTGAATATCTTCTCTAGCCATTCTAAGCTACCTTTGTCGAATCCAGCTCGTGGTCTATTCAAAACACATTTATTATTATTATCAAAAAGAGAAATCCTTAAATATCACTTAATACAAAGATAATCTTTGCGATTTTGACATTACCTCGCGTTGCTGACTGTAGAAATGAATTCCATGATTTGTGAGGATGTCACGTATCCCAAATTCTCAATGTCGATCGATCTAAACAGCTTTTCCACGACCTGTAAGTTGGACATTAACATCGTGTACATCGATATTAGCAGAGTCTTTCAATTATATTAGATTAAAACTCTTACCCCTTTCGTAAAGAATATTTGTTGAAACTTGACGAGACTGACTGGTTCCTCACCGCACAGGACATATGCGACACTCTCGATTTGATCGACAAAGTCATTCTGCTTTTCGTTTCTGTCGAAAAAGGTCAAGAGTCACGTGATGCTGTTATAGATCGGTATGAGCAATTTCAAAACATCGTAGTTCTCGAATTAGTTCTAGTGGGATAATCTCGATAGCTAATTTGAATTCTTACACCAATCTTCCTTTTAGAAATTCTATCCAATCTTCCTGTTTCAGTAGCTCGTCTCGATCCTGATCGAACAGCAGGAATAGCTTCTCAAGAAGGATCTGTAAATGAGAAATAAATCTGTGTCTAAATCAACGATATTATGTAATGCGATTTTAATCGCAACACCAGCTTCTTTTTTTCAATTTATCTATGCGAACAATGAAAACAACACACGAGAATTGCCTATATTTTTTACTTTTTCTTACTAAACAGAAAAGGATAAGGCATTTAATGATCGATCACATTGAGAAAGAATAACCGTGAAGGATGTAGATTGCAATCGCGATTTGTAATGAAGATGTATAGCTTCTCAATGTTCTCTGTCTGTTGGCTTTAAGACTGACAATGAGAAGGAAAGGTCAATTTGAAAGTCGTGACCCTACCGATGTTAAGTCAATGTCTTTGGTGAACGCCCGGACTTTATCGGATCGAATCACACGCCGATATTCTATATACATTCGGTCCCATTCGAATGTAGAGCAGAGTTTTGACAAATGGTGCCTCGTGTTAACTGCAACTCGGCGAATTTCATTGGCACTCGTGTCACTGTCGACGCAACCTGTTCCCACTATGACCATTAACTCGTTTTCCTCAGGATTTGACCCAACATTTCGGATAAGATCACAACGCACGAGCAACTACAACCGATTGATTTTAAACAGCATGTAATTGCAATGATAATTCGCGGTCCGAACAAAGTGTAATTGAGTAATTGAATATCGGGAGTCTGGCTCAGTGGCCAAAATTATAAGGTGAGGAACGAGGTGTCGTTTAGCAAGATTACAGTTCGCTTACATCAAAAACAGCGAGGGCAAAATATTCGATCATGCTAATCTTCAAAATGCTGGAAAATTAATTAGGGCTTTGGTTGCACCGATCGCATTGCAAATAACAGGGAAAGGATCTGGTAGCATTTACCAAAATTATAGTTTACCACGTTAAGATGCAGTTCATACCATACATACATATTAATCGCATTAAATTTCTTAGCCAACAGTCCTCTTACGTATGTTCGATCAAAAATCAATATTATGCAATTTCTTCATGACTACGCGAATATTGTTCCTTTATATGCATTCTAGCATTCTTCAATTTCACTCATATAAATCCTATTTATCCTGTATTCATAGCGGTACTTAACAATCCGCGAGTTGTACAATCGAGTCAATCGCAATCGGATGCAGAGGCTCGCACGTGTGTTGATCGATTCTCGATCATTTGTAAATGGGTCAATGTCACGGACGCTCGAATTTCGCCCTTTCTTCTGGTTAAGTTGTGAGATTCAGAAACACGTTCCGATATGATTCTCGCGATGTTTCACAGATGGGTTACATATCCTGGATACGATATAAACGTATCTCGCTATTGCATCCTTTGCATATTTCGACGCACCTTCACTCAACCCAACTAACGCATTAAAACATCCTGTTCTCCATCCTTGTATCAATCTTATGAATTTACTTCACAATTCGGAGTATTTCGATACTTTTATAAAATAAAATTCGAATTGCATTATAGTCCTCGTGTATCTTAAGACTCGAGTCTTTTTTTTCATGGCAATGTGACTTACCGCATGAGAATTCACGCGGCTGAAGGAAAAGGAGACCCGAGGCGATACATACGTACAGTGACGAAGATCGTGATCAGATGCGATGAAAGAAAACGAGGGGATGTATCGGGGGCCCATTGCGGTTTTGTCGATCAAGGCACTCAATCGCCCCGAGTCATGAGGCCTTGACGCCTCAGGGCGATTATTTCACGCCGAGGAAACACCACGAATTAGGGTAATTTCCTCGCTAATCGGCCATGTCCCACTAATCGTTCGATCTCAGAAATTTTCCACCGATTTTCATCAACCCTCACTATCGGCAACTAAGTAAACGTATCGAATGAAAATAATTGAATGATCGTAATAAAAGATTCGAGAAGCAAGCATTCCATAAGTGTTAATCAAATTCCATGACACAACAGAATAGGCGTCAATACCGAACACCTGGCCTGCTTCGTCTGGCCCACTTGGGCCTGATACATTTGATACGCTCCTAATCGGCAATCTCGAAGAAAAAAAAGTTTCTGACAATAGAAACATTTTACTTGCGATTGAATAATTGATATAATTGAAGGTGTACCTCGACAAGTGGAACTACTGATACTCATAGTATGAAATGTTAGATTCTCAAGTCAAGAGGCATTAATACCTGACAATCAATAGACCAAGCTAGCTCTAAATCATCGAACGATATAAACAGCTCATGATGCAAACGTCTAATCGAAACTTACTGGTGGTAAGAATTTTGCTTGACGGTGAAGGATCACTCAATCGGAGGCTAATTGTAAGTGGATGCAAGAGAGAAGAATGAGAGATAGTCTTGATCGACTCGGATGCAGAAGCAATTAGGCTTAAGGCCGCAGTGAAAGTGGAATAAAATCGACGGTATAAGAACGTACGCGCGCTTCTGTGAGTGAGACAGACAGGATTCGAACGATATGACGTTGGTAAGATCAGGTTGATGGACGTGTGACGGTCTGATCTGTAGACCTGTTGAGAATGATGTATTCGCAGGTTTAAGCCGATTAAATGCGTACGTGACATTCCCTGTCAGCCCATTGCAAACAGTTACTTTAAAATTACATTCTTAATTTGCATCTGTGTTACGTGTTTTGCAGGACTCTTCGTGCAATGTTTACTCACGTTAACGTCGTGTACTCTTAATAATAGCCCGTCTTACTCGTTGTCACGGAAACACGCGAATTTATACTATATATATATATATATATATATATATATATATATATATATATATATATATATATAGTGCTTCAAGTAGAGAATGAAACTGAACGAATAATTGTGCAATAGATATATAAGCTTTTGATGACGTTTTTCGCGGGTTGTAATCTCCGCCACGAGCGACACGTTATAATTAAGCGTTATGTCTTGATTAATTGCATTTCGATTGGCTTGTTATTACGGCACCGAATCACTATAATTACGATCGCAATCTCGAATGATCTAGTTCGGATTAGCCGTGACCAAAAATGTCCGATATGCCCAAACCCGTCGACGAGTGGCAGTTGCTTGTATGAATAATTCAATCCTACTAAATGAACCCGCGAGCACTAGTACAAATGAGTTCTCGCGAAGTGTCACACATTCTTCTCGAGATTTTCCAGAGGAAAAGTAATCCCTTCGAATTACGTTTGAACCTCGACACGTCGACGCAAAGTGACTTTGTTGATCGTTTAATGAGGGATAACTTAATCCTTCGAGTAAATGTGCGAAGAATATTAAGAGCGGTGCCTTAAAAACCCTCGATCACCCGAAACACGCAATCTTTTTTCATGCATCTTATACCAAAGAAATTGAGACTCTCGATAATTACAATAATTACACTTGTTCAGGGCCACTTTACGAAACTAAAAATTCGCGAAGATATTTTACCTTCTTTTTTAGCACCCTTATCCTCGATGTAACACTTACGTGATTCACCTGCTTAATGAGTCCAATTTTTAAGAATGTTAACAACAATGAAGATGTAACAAAATTGTAGCTAATTTTATTTCGATGCTTCTCTCGGTATCGGATTTCGATTTCCACGGAATGAAGCATGTGAAAGGGGGATGGAGTAGCTACATTGAGCATTAATAAATGCTTGCACCAGTGTTACTCGTAAGAAGGCCACCCATTCGGTTTCGATTGAGCCTTTCGCGGAACCCTCCGTGTTCGCCAGAGGTAATTTTAGGGTTTCAAATAGACTGAAATTGAAAGTAAAGTGGGTTTTCAAGTGGATAAGCAGGTCTCCCACCTGATCCTGAAAGAGTCTCCTGAAGGTCTCTCTGGTGTAGCGAGCAGTGCCATCCCCGATAATTCCAGAGCACTCCTTCAAGGTGGCCGTTCTTCGCCTCTCTATCAAACATTCTTCTTCCATGCAACTTATATTTTCTTCCATCCTCGATTGCACCATTGAAACAATTTTGGAATCTCTTTCTTCTTCCCACCGATGCTCGTCGATCAAATTCACTTTCACACTACACCAATGTTTATTACTCACGAGCCTTGGTCATTCTGATTTTATCGATCAATGATTTCGCTCGAATTCTAAATCACTATTGAACGAATATCAGTTTGATTGTTAATATCAATGTTCCATAGATTCACTAACATCCGAAGAAATCACTGTGGAAGATCTCTCATGGATCTCTCGTCGTATGAAAGTCTGTACGAAAGCATTTGACACGTTTTCTTTCTTTTTTAACTTATATAATGCGTTTGTGTTAATGAGATTCTTGGAATCGCGATATCACTCGCATCCAATTACCATTCCTTTCACTTCACTGTTACAACAATTAGGCCGCAAACTTATCGCACTCACAATCCTCGAGAAGATAACCCATTTGAACCGATACTTTGTAAACTATAGTTTAACTGAGACTAATCGAAATTGCATCTAATCTTCCAACTAAACTGAGTCTCCAGGATAAAAAAGAAGCTTATGAGCTGCTGTTCTCTTCGCTGCTCGCTTTTGGTCGATTCAACTTCGTACTGGAGTATCCATTTTTTTCAAAAAAAAAAAAAAAAAAAACAGTTTACAGGGTCATTGCAATGTGTTGAATTAGCTCTGGTGACTGAAGATCGCTTGAGAGCAACTGGCCTTCCTACTTGGGACTCGTGAATGAAAATCGACTCGCGACGTGAGTCGAGGCGCTGTTGGGTCTTGTTAATCCCCGTTCTTGGTGTCGTTGCCGTCAAGTCCCCACAAGAGAGGGATGGCCCATTCGAGTCCTGACTGTGTGGGGACCAGCCAGCTTCGAAACCAACAACCTTTCACTTTTTGACAGTCGACTTCTTCCGTCGGCTCCTGGATCTCTTCTCTTCATCAGTTTCTTCGTCGACTTCTAATACCTTTTGCACCGATCAAATACGAATACAATCAAGAGTCATATACTCATGTATAGATCCGTTTCATCGAAATTTTCATCTGACTAATATTCAACAACTAACATTGTTCCGAAAGCATTTTTTAAACGATAAATACCTAAGATCGCGATAGCAGAGATCGTTGGGAATTCAGATGGTCCTAACAGTGAGAGTAATACAGGTGCGACTGGATTCCTATCGATGATCAAATCTGGAAACAGGTTTCGAAGTCTCTTGACTATTGCTCGATCTTCTCAAGAGACATCAGAAAAAGGCATTAGGATCCTTAATCTATTTGATTAAAAGATTAGTCCTGTCTGATTTAAAATATTTCAAGGAAAACTTTTGCTAGGAATTTTGAATTTTGAACTCGAACGCTTCATTGGATAACTCTGGTGTCGTGTCTTCGATCCATAAACTTGCTAGAGGGTTGCGCCTGCGCGTTATTATTTGGCGTGCACTTGCGCTCTTTGGCCAACAACCCCTTGTTTTCCTCGTCCTTCGTTGTTTTCCTGCCTCCCTCGATGCTCTCGGATCGCAAACTACGAGTGTGGCTACCTTGCCTCTCAAAGTTCTCGCTAAAATGACCGTCACCCTCGACAGTCGGTCCAATGATCACACCCTCGCTTGGGAAAGTCGCGAAGAGTAGTGAAACGAAGCCTTTTAAAGGTACAATCATCGTAAGAGTGACTCGAAAGTAAAGTAGCCATTCACTGTTGTACACACAAGATTGATCCCGATGGGAAGGTATCTCTATATTCCTGAAGATATTCCTGGTTGGCAGAATTTTACTGCTTGTGCAATGATCGTTTTAACGCGCTCCACATAAGAATTACACCGTGTGCGAACAACTCTTTTATGACGAGGGTTCGATTGCGAGTTTAATTGAGGCCTAATTTATGATTTTGCATCTTTATTGCAGCGGGAACATAAAAATGCCCCAGCTGAGGGCAAGATAATACGACGAGCCGATAACTGCGCGAATATCTACTTTTTGATGAGGGTACGAAACGAAAGAACCGGTTGACGATGTGACGTGAGACATCACGTTGAAATAAATAATTTGTCTCGAAAATCCCAGGCGGCTAATTGAAAAAAGCCTCGAGGTATAAACATAGACACGCTAATGTGTGTATATACGAGTAAACAAGTATATGTTTCTTTCTGATAGACGTATGTATTTCTGGCATCGCGAAAGGCCACTGCTCATATTAATTGCTCTTTTTCTGTATCCAGATGTTGTGGAGCAAGGTGAGATGGTTCTGCATCATCGTCCTCTTTGTTTTTCGGCTTCCCAACCTGACTACGAGTTATAACGTGCCATGTGACTTTAACACTATGTGCATGTGCTGGGTGCAGGATGACGAAGACTTCACGAAAATGGATATCAGCTGTATGGGAGTTCCCTTCGCCAGGTTTCCTGGTAATTTAATCAATTTGGAATCTCTTCAAAAAAATCTCCACTCCTCGATCTTCTTCGAGTAACATTTTTCATCGGGCACATCTGATAATAGCGTGTCTTTTAAAAAAAAACTCCGAAAATGATCCGGTTGAGGCAAAAAACCGAAACGAGAAAATATTCGAATAATAATTCGATTTTATTTTCGATCGATGCTTTTAGACGTATCCGTGAGTTACGTCGCTCAGTTGGATATTGTTGGTTCCGGCTTGAAAGCGTTGGACAACGATGCACTTGGGAGTGCGGTGGGCGTGGAAGCCTTAGGATTGATGAGCAACCGATTGTCCAGTGTCAGCGATAAATCTCTACAGTGAGCGCAACTTTGAGTTCCTTAGATTCCATCTTAAACAATAATATTCCATCCGCGAGATCGATGGAACACTGCAAAATTCAATTCTACAATTCTCAAGTTATTTATAACTCATCGTCAACCTGATAGATCGTTTCTATAGTTTCTGTTCCTTCCAACACACAATTGTTTCAAGTCTGTCAATTACGTCTCATTTAAGGATTTATCGGTAATCTCCTGCTGGGATATAGCTACTCGTGAATTATGTTCTCGAGTAAACGGCTCATTAAAAATTGCAAATAGAAGTACATAAATATCACTGGTAACATTCTCGTTATTGCAGCACGTTCTATTTGATACACGTATGGTTACGATGTGGACCGTTATACAATTTTTTTTTTCTCTAACAAATCAAAGTATTAACTTCTCTAACGACTTTCTTATTAGAGGTGTCACGGACAGTCTGCGTTCACTGGATCTCAGCTACAATTCCCTCGAGGACGTACCTTTCAAGGCCTTAAGAGGCCTAAGAAAATTGAATTGGCTCAATATGCACAGGTGCGTCATACGAGTAGACATTAGACAGACACAGTGTTATCTCTACTTTCAAATTGCTCAATTCTTCAAGCTTAATTATTTATCGATTAAGAATTACTCATTTTATTCCTTAGCAATCATTTAACGTCTTTGGATAACGATTGGGGCCACGTTAAAGATACTTTGACCGATGGTTTTTTCGGTGATAACAGTATCATCGAGTTGCCGAAAATTTTCTCGACGTTCGACGCTCTTGGATGGTTGAATCTCGATAACAATAACATTGAGAACCTGTCAGAAGAGAGTTTGCCACCTAACATGCACACTCTAAGTTTAAACAGCAATCTTCTCAAATCTTTTCCAAGTTCCCTTAGGATCTTGAAATCTCTGGCATGGTTGTATCTCCGAGGAAACGATCTAAGGAATCTCGAATTGCCCGATTTCACGAGTCCGAATTTGGAATTGGTAGATGTGAGCGAAAACTCGATCGAATGGATTAGGACTCCCACGTTGAACAATCGGACACTCAAAATACGTGATTTCAACTTGGATAGCAATAAGCTTACGTCGTTACCAGCTGGTGCCTTTACAGGATTGGAAACTAGAAGGATACACTTGTCGTCGAATTCATTGAAAAACGTCGATGACGATGCTTTTAAAGGACTCGAGGATATTCTCGAATACTTGAACTTGGAGAACAACGATTTACCTGGTGTCCCTCCAGCGGTCAGTCGCCTCAAGAAACTCTCTTATTTGTATCTCGCTAATAACGACATACGAAACATGTCCGCGGATGCTTTTCAAGAGTCAGCTGAGATTTTAAGAGCTCTTTCTCTAGCTACGAACAATTTGGATGCTGTTCCTGTTGCAGCTTTGTCCAAGTGAGTTACGATGGAATTATAAACAAAATCTATCGTTTTTGAAACCTTGTGTAACGATTGTATGGTTGATGGTATATGTTACATACATGATAATTTTCGAAACAGATGCCAGAGGCTACTGCACCTGAATCTTGGCTACAACAAGATCTCCCACGTTGAGCCTGGGGATTTTGAGTGGGCGGAGGACCTTGAAATCCTGTTGCTCAGGAACAATATCCTGACGAAACTGAAAGCCGAGACCTTCAAGGGAGCAGGTAAATTTCAATTAGGAGAATGCTTCATCATAAATCATCCCGATCACTAGCTGCTACGGTTCTTCTCGACGATGTGATTCGCAAACTGCGATCCGTAGTCACTATCAATCATGTTGTTACCCGCGCATCATTATATTGTATCAGCTTCGATGAACAGCAATTATCTGCTTAACGATTCTGATAATCGTGGGGAATAATTACTGTCATTTTAAGAATCTCACGTGAATGACTCGGTTCAGTGTTAAGTATAAGTAAAAAAATTGATTTTCAGGTAAACTGAAAGAGCTCAGTCTCTCGTTCAATCACTTGACCGAGCTGGATGATGATTGTTTCGTCGGGATTCAAGAGAGTTTGGATATTTTGGAATTGAGTTTTGCCTTCGCTACCGATGTCTTTCCACAGAGAGCATTAAAACCACTATCCAACTTACTCTGGCTGGTATTGGATAATAATAATTTCCAGACTATCGAGGCAACTGCCTTTTATTCGTTTCAACAACTGAGATACATTAACCTTGAGTCAAATCGACTCCATTATCTCCCGGAAAGAATATTTCTTTCGAGTGTGCATCCTGAATTGCGAGATGTGAAACTCGGATACAACTTTCTTGAAGCTATTCCAGAATCCAGTTTTCACAATCTCACCGAACTACGCTCTTTGGATTTAACTGGAAATAGGATAAAGATTCTCAGTTATGGATCCATCGTGGATTGTCCAAAACTCGTAACAATTTCCCTTGCTTACAACAGAATCTTCAAAATGGAGAAAAATGCATTTTCCGGATTATCCAGTTTGCGATTTCTTCATATGGAATTTAACAAGTTCACTATGTTGGATTTGGATGCAATTTCAGAAATTGGCGGTCCGGATTTTGCACTTAACGTGTCTTACAATGCAATATCCTTGCTGAATTCTGGGGTTGTGGTAAACAATCTAACTAGATTAGATTTGGGTTTTAATAATATAACTTATTTGCCTGCCGATACGTTTTACGGCACACCGGAATTGAAGAGTCTCGATTTGAGAAACAATTTTATCGCTGTTTTGGAACCAGGTAACTTTGAAGTATAATTTACTATATTTAAAACTGTTCTAGTTTTGAGCCACAGACAAATTCGAAGCAATTACTTTGTTTCAGGCACTTTTGGTCTCAGTCATCTCGAAACCCTGAATTTACGAAACAATAAAATCGAAGGGATACGAAAACAATCGTTTCATGGTTTGGATTCGCTTCAACAATTGGATCTCAGTGGGAACGAAATCGCTCAACTTTGGACGGAACAATTTCGAAATTTGAGAAACCTGCGAATTTTAAATCTTTCGAAGAATAAAATTAGATCTTTGTTAAGAGACGTTTTCGAGGGAACTCGGATAGAGATCCTAGATTTGAGTCATAATAAGTTCACCGTGGTACCATCGCCATCTTTTATGGAAGTTGGATATACTCTCAGAGATCTTAATATGGCAGATAATTTCTTGGACCATCTTGATTCGACAACTTTCCCAATTTCACAATTAGTTTCCTTAAATTTGGCAAGAAATCGACTGACTATTTTACCAGACAACTCCTTCATTTCACTTGGAAAGCTTCTGAGTTTGAATGTGTCGCAAAATGTGCTACAAGCGAACTTTAAAGAACTTTTCCATTACGTGCCAGATTTAAGGCAACTCTACATGTCGAACTGTGGCATGAAGGATATTCCTTTACTCCCATTAACGAATCTAAATGTATTAGATCTGTCCTTTAATAACATCGAAGAAACTATTGATAAACAATTTCAATATTTAGAGCGTCTCAAGATTTTACTACTGGTCAACAATTCCCTATCATCGATGCCTAACGTTAGACTAACACTATTGAGAGAATTGAACGTCGCTGGGAATCCAATTGAGGTAAAACATCAATCTTCTTACCTTGAAAACACATTGAACATTTGTCCAAAATCATTTCTCAAGCGAATCAATAATCTCTCTTAGGAATTGACAAAGGAAAGTTTTCTTGGATACCCCAGATTAGAAAAATTAAACTTGAGGAACCTTAATAGAACAAGATCGGTAGATAAAGATTGTCTACGAGTGCTCAAGTACTTGAAATACCTAAGAATCCAAACGTGGCCTCAAGCTGATGGTTTCCACTTACGTACCTTACTGACAGGCCTGCCACTCCGAACAGTCGAGATACAAGTAACAGAACAATCTTTGACCCACCAAATACAAAACGTTTTCACGAAACAATTACGAGAATTAACGATCACTGGAAGTGATCTCGAAGTAATATCTCCTGAAGCATTCTCTACCATCGAAGGTGGTGAATTAATACTAAGGATAAAGGATACAAGGGTTCAAAGGCTTCAATCCGATATGTTTTTACCTTTAACGAAAAGACTATCTCAACTTACCTTAGACTTAAGGAATAATCATATCAACGAGCTTAGCCCTTCCGTTATTTATGGAAACCTTTCTTGGGAAACTGTTGGGACCAACATGGTTGCAGGTGAGATAATAATAAAGACAATAAGAATCTTTATCGATTTATAATTAATTATGGTGATGAATAGTTTATCATTTTGAATGACACGATTGACAGACTCTACATGAGTAAGCAAATTAATATGGGATTAATCACTGTCCAACAGGTGGGTTGCAAGTTTCCGGGAACCCCCTGGAGTGCGACTGCGAAATTGCTTGGTTGAGCCTCTGGCTAAGAAGGTGGTTACGCGAATCCAGGCAAATTCATACTGCATCACAATCGGATGCAAGACAATTAAGAACTCTTGCTGGTAGAGCAGTATGCACGGAAACTACTCCTTCGTATTCTTCCGACAAGGTTCTTCTTACTCTTGGCACACCGCATACAGCGTGTCAAGCTTCTGCCCTTAGTTCGGGAAATTATCAACGACTGGCTACTGCTTGGCTGGCAATGCTTCAGTTTCTAATTCTGGCACTATTGGTGCAGTGAGTACATTATTCGACAAGGAATCTTACGAACAATGGCCTATTTTAAGTATTTCTCGATCTAGGTCTATAATGATTTCGTTCAAATTCTACCGAAGTCTATTGTTATTTAATTATTAAAAGAGTTTAATTTTTTTATCTACTAAGATTGTTTTGTAAATACCTTCGAGTATGTTTGATTTTACCGAATCTTGCACATATCACTTTCATCGAAATATTCTCAGAATGATTGTCATGCGGATAAGTTTAACAAACGACATCAATTTCACTACAATTTCTGATTAATTGTATATATATATATTATAAGTAGGAGACTAATCATCCAAGTTATCAGAATTTCCGCTACCTTCGAAGTACGCAGAATTTTAGGAACAAAATGTATAGTACCTTTATTTATAAAAATCGATATCACTCACGAAAAATGAGATTAATGGACTTTTTATATCGCGATTAAAAGCGTGTATTTCGTACGTGTACTGCCAACGAAATTTAGACTCGTTCAACACACTGTCCATTAACTCCACGAGAAAAGCCCTAATCTTAAATAGGATAAAAAAAAGTTTGTTTCGACTCGATCAAGAAAATGGTATAAAACGGTTTTCTAAAGGGCACGAATTTGCACAATAAAGAGAGTGAGAATGAAAAATGAAAAGACCATACCATTTTTGTGTCCCCTTTTTATTTTCGCGCAATTACTTCTAAACAACGAGGCAGTCAATACGCAATTCCGGTCTCGTCGTACGCGTCATTTAAATAAGCGCTCGCTGACGTACACTTAAACGGATACTCCTATAAATAAAAGGCGGACAATCTTTCCGGTTCCATTTCTCTTCCGGCCGAGGTGTATTCCTCTTTATTTACAAAGACAACTCCCGCAATTTATACAGACGACGAGTCGACAGAAGCGATAACACAGCGGAAGGGACGAAGGAAGAAGAAAAGAATATGAGAGAAAGTAGGAAATAGCGAGAAAATAGTTAAAAGAGAAATAAAGAGAGAAAAACGAGAAGAAAAGTGAGACTAATGATTCCTAAGAATAAGATAACGAAGAATTCTAAAGAAGAGAAAGAACGAAGAATGAAGAACGAAGAATGGAAATTCGCAAAGGGGAAAGAATATGACAGAACAACTCGTCATTAGCGTACTTCCTTCGATGGTACTAAAAACATCTTTATCCCTTAACCTTACGAAGACGATGCGATCCGTAGCGCGAAATGGTCAGTATAAAAAAGAAAAAAGGAGAGATTCTTATCAATAAAAATTGCCCATGATGCAACCCGTGTGCAAGAATGCACTTGCTTTCGCGAATCACATTTCCAACATGATGATGATGATAGTGCGTGAAGAAAAGAATAGAGAAGAATGAGAATCAGGACAATGCATCGCGTTTGGCGTCTCCTAAAGGTTAACAGCTTCCTCTCTCGCTTAATATCACTAAGTCACCCGTATGTTTACGCATCCAGCTGGATTCGCTCCACAGGGAGATACTTTTTTTTAATATAGACGTGTGTCTCATCTTCGGTTTCGTCAATTTACGCGAAGTTAAACCGGTGGTGCCTGTGTATGCTGCAAGCAACCTTCGACATTCTCAGGCCAATCGCAAACGTTCTCGTTAGGATTGAAGACCAAATTAGCTGGACAAGGCATGTGGTGCTTCCTTTCACCCTCGCACATGTAATACATTGTGCAATCGTTCTTATCCGCGTGATAGGAGATGTGATTGTCTTCTTCGTCGCAGCTCACTTCGTTAGCTATTGAATTTTAAGCATTGATTAAATTTTAATATAATTTTACTATAACGATAATCGATCGATTAGATCAATCGGACTTACGATCTTTCGTCGTGTATCGGCTATTTTTTCCAGTAGCCTCGTATGGACCGTCATATTCCAGCTTGACTTTGTAGGTCTCGAGTTCTTTCTTCATTGCTTTGATCAATGGATATTTTCCTGCACCGCAAGATCCTCTAAAGTCATCCATATCGACTGACCAGATCATCACACCTCCGAAACCTTCTTCCTTCAGCCATTGCATCTAAATGACAAAGAAATTTGGCGCGTTAGAGGATTCAACATGTAGTTATTCAAGAAAAAGAAGAATAATGATAGTACTTTGTTGATAAGGCTTCTCTCGTCATCAAAACCAACCCACTGATCATCTCTATAAGCAAATGGTACTTGCTGCTCACTGTCCCAGACTAGTGTCGTGTTGTCCTCGTTCAAGAAATTGCAAACCTATTCACGAAGAAGAGGAAAAAGTTACGTCGAAGAGTATGGAAAATATATTTCTGCAGGATAAATGTAACGAAAGAAATATATTTTGGTACCTCGTAGTAAGACAAGAATCCAGCTTCGTTAGTAAAATTTCCAGCTTCACCACCACCGGAAGCTGGAGCTCCAATGTCAAATTTATCTTTATCTACGAGTGTGAATGATCTTCCATAAGTAGGCATTCCAATCATTAACTTTTCTTTCGGCGCACCCTGTTTAACCCATTCTCGTGCACTGTAGTCCTTTATGGAAATAATTTAACCAGAAAGTAATCAATATAAGTTAATTATCATATAAATCGTGTTTATTTATAATTATACAAATAATTACCACTGTGAGTTTCTTCTGGTAACTGGTAGCACTCTCGAGAGGGTAGAGAGGACTGTTATGACCAACCTGTCTTTCCCATTGACCATGGAAATCGTATGTCATGACATTAATGAAATCGAGGTATTTGGAAATTTCAGGTACATCGTATCTATAATTGTAAATATTCCAGTGAGAAATATTGTTGATGTAAAATATATATTTTATTGTATGGATCGAATGTACCAACCCTGCAGCGATAGCTTCGAAGCTAGCAGGTACAGCAGCAGAGAGAATTAATTTTGGCTGACCAGAACTCTTTGCTTCTCCTTCGAATGCCAATCTCAGCTCTTTCAGTAAATTTACATAAGCAGCTCGGTCATCGGCACCGCTACAAGTTTCATATACAACTTTTTATAAAATCTTTGAATTCTTCAAATTTTAAAAATCAAATTCGATTAATTAGAGATAACTAACCGTGGATATTCCCAATCGACATCCAAACCATCGAATTTGTATTCTCTCAAGAAATCTATAGCTTCGTAGACGAATTGATTCATTCTGAATGTGTTACTAGTAAGTTCTTTGAAGGGAGTGGATCCGAAAGCCCAGCCACCAATTGCTAGTAAAATCTGGAAGCAAAAAATCAGTGAGTATAAAAAATATTAGCATGGAAAATATTCAAAATACATACCTTGGTATCAGGATTTTTTTCGCGAAGAGCAATCAGTCTCTCATACATTTCTCCATCCTTATCGCTTCCCTCTACGAGCAAATGATTCTTCAAAGTAGCAAACGCGTATACTATGTGAGTACAAAGACTCGCGTCGATATCTTCTGGCATGAATTTTCCCATTCCTGGTCTTCTGTGTGACCAGTTAGTCAAGTAACAAATTGTCTGAGCATTCCTTTCTGTAAAATTAAAAATACCAAAGTAAGAAACAAACTATCTAAAGTAGATAGTTAATCAATGGAAAAACAATAAAGATCCTTACCATTAGTTGGTTGATTGAAACTCAATGTTGTTGCTGATTTTTGCAATTTCTTCGCTTTGTTAAGAACATCAGATACCGGGATTTTATAAGGTTCAGATTTCTTTGTAACAATTTCAGGGACTGTTGCTGCTACTGTGCTCCAATCGATATCTTTTGCATCGGGTCCCCTTGAAATTCCTAATAATTCTTCTCTCATTGCTCCGATTAATGGATATCTCACATTTGTACCACACGTTGTTCCATTAAAGTCGTCCATGTCTACTGTCCAAACCATTGCACCACCGTAACCCTTTCCCTTTAGCCATTGCATTTTATTTCTAATTGATTTCTCATCGTCGAAACCAACCCATTGGTCATTGTACACGAGATACGGTACTTTCATTTCGTCGTCCCATACGTATGCAGCTCCGGAGCGTAACATTTCGCAGATCTATAGTTAATTAATTCACATTTATTTTTTTATCATAGCATATAAGTAACGAGTGAAGAAAATCACTGAAAGTTAAAGATATTTTTTAATGATAAGTACCTCGTAATAAGCAAGGAATCCGGATTCTTTGGTATATTCGCCAGCTTTTCCACCGCCACTCGCAGGCGCGTGAACGCGAAAAGATGTAGGATTCGATAATGTAAAGGAACGTCCATACGTTGGCATGCCAATTATTAATTTTTCCTTAGGAGCACCCAATCGAACCCACATAGAAGCTGCATTATCCACGCTCAATTGTTTCTGCCACTCAGAATCCAAAGAAGAAGCATACAGTGGTGCATTGTGTCCAGTTTCCCTCTCCCACTTTCCATGGAAATCGTAAGCCATCAAATTGATAAAGTCCAAGTAACTATCGAATAAAAATGTGTTAAGATTATAAAAACTGAATTCTCCAAATTTTTTAATAAAATATTCAAGGAATATTGAAAGTATAGTTACCTCGCAACAGCTGGGACATCGTATCCACTTTTAACATTATCAGGACCAACTGGAACTGCTGCAGTTAGTAGAAGCCTTGGCATCTTCTTCTCTTGCGCTTCAGCTTCGAACGCTTCCCGAAGCTCTGCGAAACATTAATCAGCCTTTACTATAAAACTCTTGAACTCACGGAATATATCCAATGTATGCATAGGGTTCATGACACTTAAGAACATCGTAACATTTCAACCTAACATAAGATACATTCTTCTCTTGGATCAACTCACGATCGCTTCAATACTATCTCGACAAGAATCTAAACGTTCGTGTCCGTTAAGCTGTCCACGTAAAGTCTACAGAATGCGGTCGTTCGTTACGTCTCGGGGTCAGGTCTCGAAAGTACGTTGACACCTGGTAATAGTCCAATGCAACAATCGTGCAATTTGGATTAATATATTATTGCGTAATATCTGTCAAATAAATTCAAAGTGAATTCGATAACTTTCACCATCAGAATATTAAAGAGACGTTTGGTAGTTAATAATGTCTCATGTTACGATTATAGAGTTCCTCGTATACAATATATATATACTTGAGTCGCGAGGTCAAATGGTCAATGAAAATGTCAGGTGTCCGATATAACATTTTCAGCTCAAATTCCAGCTGACGATAATGACAATCATTGCAGTAATATTAGCGAAACGAGCTTCTTGCCAGGAGGTGTGTCTCTGACATTTTCCACTGGTAGCACTTACCCTTCAACAAGAGGACATAATTCTTCTTGTCATCACCGCCTTTCGGATATTCCCAGTCGATGTCAAGGCCATCGAAATTTCTGTCTCGCAGGTACGGTATTGCGCTGTAAATGAAGGTCTGCCGAGCGTATCTCGTCGAGGACACGTCCTTGAACTTCTGCGTGCCAAAGGACCAACCACCTGATGGTCACAATCCGGATAAAAGACACGATTTATAAATACAATATAATATTTGTTGCTTATTTTTCGACGAATCAAAAGATCACGAGCAGAGTCAATAAAAGTAACGATAATTGTACTAACTAACCCCTCACCATTCTGTTAAGCAGGAGACCTCGGGTTTTTCTACGATCCTCTTAAGAAACCCGTGATCCAGATTTACAAACCCGTCACGCAAACCTTGCACGCGTACTGTTCTCTTTTACCAACGCGATATTTGTACACACAAGTCTTTATACTGACAATGAAATCCTGCTCAGAACGCGTTATTTTTCATTTTTACTCTTGCAAGCGATTGGCCAATAAAAGGATTATAATGAAGGACTTACCAATAGCCAGAAGAACTTTGAGATTCGGATTAGATTTCTTCAGATTCATAATTTTCTCATAGAGACCAATTTTTCCATCCTTTGTTTCATCGTTAGATTCGAAACTGGTGAGTTTGTTCTTCTTGAGCCATCCGAACGCAAAGATTATGTGAGTACATAGGTCAGGCTGAATGTCCTCCGGGAGGAATTTGCCGATTTTCGTGCGATACTGAGACCAGTTTGTATAATAGCATACAAGCTGAAACAATAATACGAGTTCTCATTTGAACGTCACTCACCGTGAAAGGTCATTCCTCTGGAATTCGAGTAAATTATCCTTGAGAATGATTTATCAACCCTCATGCGAAGGTGCTCGATCCTCGTCTATTACTATACACGAGTTACATAGAAGCAAATGTGTGGCAATATGCTTGATGCATAACTACTTTTCTCTAGAGTAACAGTGGAATTATTGGGTAAGAGCCAATTATCGAATAATGGGACGTCAGTCAAATGAATTCGATGCTCAAAGGAAAGATGAGGACGAAGAAAGACTCATTGCAAATTCTCTGGAGCAAAAGAATCACTTTGCTCACCTTGTAATCGTTCGTCTTGCCAGTTTGGATCTCGTTCTTCTTATTCTTATTGCTGACACGATTTCGCGTGACCTTGAACCTGTTGACACTGGCGGAGACTTCTTGATCGTTCGAGATCGAAGGAGCGGAAGTAGTCGGTCTGCGGAATCTCTTTCTCGCACCTATTGGTATAAACGTTTTTCGCAATGAATTTCTCAGAACAGTTTTGCAATTTCTATAAAATTTCGTAAGATTCTTACTCTACAAATTTAGTGCGAATTAATTCTACACACGAACTGAATATCTCACATCACGAATGCATTCCAAAGTTGCATAATGTATAGTCGTGCAGGTATGATTTTGAAAGGAAATCTCGCGAAACCTTTCACTCTCGTTTAGAATCGATCACTGTCCCGATATTTTAGTTTGCTATCAGATCGAAGTAAAAGTCCTGCCCTTTACCATTGCTTTTCTGACCAGACCAGGAGCAAGTTGGCTCGCGGCAAAAAGTAATTTGTAAAAAGGATTTTAATAAAAGGGACAAGAATTCGTAGTATGCGTTCGGCGTTGAGATATAAATAATGTCAAAGCGCGAATGTGATATGTTGGAAGATCGTGAGATTCGTACCTTCTGCATTTTCAAGGAGACCGAGAAGGCATACTGCTAAACAGAGAAGCAGCAACCACCAGGTAGACCGGCCAGTCGACACCTACAAGGAAAGTGAACATGTGAATAGCGTAACATCCTCACCAATGATTACACTTCGCTAATGGACTAGATGAGATCGTCCAGTAGCGAATCCATCCGGTTTTCCAGAGTGCAAAGTATGCTGACTGGCTTTCAGTTTCATCGGACAACGTAACGGGAACGCATAACTATAGAACGCATCTGACTGACTCTTCTGTAGAGTCTTAGAAAGTCAATTACCCATCTCGTAGTTATATTTATATTTCATTTAATTCGTTCTCAGTTCCTGTACTGGAAATTGTGGTTTTTCTCCTCCTTTTTAATTTACGAATCAATACATTTCTTTTAGTAGTAATTTCGTGTTGGAACAGTGTCATTACAACCTGCCGACGGATCCACTTAATTTATTTATCCATTTGATTTTACGACTTCATCAATCGGAGGAAAAATATTATTTCATTATTATTGCTGTGGAGAGGACAAACGCAAGAGTATAGTGAGGCGAAAGTTATTTGCGGTTCTTACAATCAATTACCAAGAGAATCCTGGATTATCTCGCGAACAAGGATCATCGGCTTCGTGATAGAAGAAGAAACGTCTGATTATCGCTCTCGTGGGAAGCATTCAGCCAATTCCCTCAGTAAGAACTGCTTAAATCGTCTTAATCGAAAGTTAAAGTACCATCACCACTTTGCTCGCATTTTTTTTCTCCAAGAAATATGTTTTGCGAATTTGATTCAATAGTGGGATTCTTGGTGAACGTCACGCCGTGAGAAAACAAATCTCTCGACAAGTCAATTGCCTCGACAAGAGAGAGCGAGGAGTTACGATATCGCATCTTCGTAAGTTTGAAACGCAATGATATGCACAGGGTTGATTATGCTACAAATAATTCTTGCCAATCGAGGGAAAATACACATTGTGTCTCATGGAGGAAAGAATTTACAGTTGCAATGACAATACGGACAGTAGATCGACTCGAGAGAATCATTCGTCTTTTTTTTACTCAAGAATCTCGTGCTCTCAGAGGTTTGTTCAACCGGGGAAAACTCGCTGCGTCCGGTGCATAAAGCACCGTTTTCCCGTGGAATTCGAAAAATTCAAGTCGCCAGGCGAAAGTGGTCTGCCACAGCCAGAGAGACAATCAATGCGGCCGCGAGAACAAGGATTACGAGAATGGCTTATTGAAGAAAAATGCGCCAAGTGAACGTAGCCAGTGGCGTAGAAAGCCTTCAAGAAAATGTCTTCGTCCGTTCGTTACCCCCAGCGTTCCATAGCGTTCGGTGAAAAAAATCGTCTCACTGTAAAAAGTATTTCGCCCGGAGAGAAATCTGGGACACTTGTCGTTGTACTGTTAGCTACTGGTATTTTCGGCATGATACCCTTTGAAGTGTACTTACGCGTCCCACAGTCCATTTCTCGAATTCTAACTCGTGGTTGACAATTTAGGGCAAACGAGGAAATTCTTCGATTTATGGACTTCCGATGAAAGCTACGAAGGGAATTCCGGGTTTCCCCTCGCTACATGTTCGATCAATTCTTAATCTATAAGCGACTGATAAATTTGTACAGATAATTATTAGTAATCGTGAACCATCTTTCGCGATGGAACTTGGAAGAATCTTCTTTCTCCACTTTCATCGTCACTGCAAAAAGCAGTTAGAGTTAAAACAGAAGAATAACGCGAAAATCACGATATCCGGTAAACTTTCGAGAGATGCGCACTATAATTACTGATCGACCAAGCAAACCTGGTCAAAGTCGCGGTAGTCGATCGTAAAAAGCGAATAATCGAGAATCTCCCAGAAATAGAAATTTCTCGATGAAAGTCCAAGTTATAGAAGCGTGTCGCGATAAAGCAGCGGGAATCAAAACTGGTAGAGCGAGAAGAAAAATTTGCCTGAATGAATTTCGTCAAGAAGTATGCTACTGAATGAAGAGACCAATCGACAAGGTTCATGGGGTTAAAAACTTTCGAGTGGTTCGCCATTGGAATACGAGATTTCTTTGGTGAGTCTACATTTGCAATTCTCGTGACCATGGCCCCGAAAAATTGTCCTCTTTCTCGGTGAGTGAGTGCGGTGGTAATTAATGCGAGCGAGGACAAAATTCCGTTGCTAACAATAACAGGATTCTCTCTTCATTTCGCTGCAATTGGAAGACAATGGAGAGATCTACAAGTTCCCTTATTGCAATTATACTCATTTGGAGACACGATCGCGTGTCTAAAGCGTAACTTGGAACAAAGTATCTTGGCTCGTGTCGTTTATAAATTCTTTTATAGTGTTAATATCCATTCGCAGTTACTTTGCGTTTAATGAAGCGCATATTAGAACCATCCAAGATCCAATAAGATTAATAAGATTTTTCGATCAAAAGATTACTTAATTATCAATTTCAAATTGTTCAACAAAAAAGCTGTTTTAAACAAAAGAGAAAATGAATCTCGAATAAAAGTCATGAAAAGTGTAATATATTTTCTCCAGAGATCTGGAACAGTCTATCGATGTAGAAATGCCATTCCAAGTGAATCCGAAAAAAAGTCGACTCGGAAATAGGAAAAATGGGAGGCGGTGAAAACCTCACGGTGTCGCACAGTATGAATATACACTGGTGCAAACGAACAGAGAGAAGGAGAGAGCAGTGGATTTCTATGCTAGACTTTTAGAACGGCTACTTTTGCCACGGTGCACGAGCTTCATGTTATATAGCCAAGGCAAGTATCCGTGACTTGGTAAGACGATAATTTCCAACGTTCTCCTCGCTCGTGCATAGATATCTTGAAGGGAAGTCTGTGCAGTCAGTTAGATGCAAGGTAGACGAAAATATCCTGTAGAAGTATTTGCGACTGCTCTTGGTACTTGGTATTCAATTTCACTTTACCTTCATGTAATTTCCCGTAGTTTAATTCGTTACTTCGTTTGACAGTCCTCATGATTATACTTTTTTTATAATCGATCTAAAGTAACTTTAAAGAGATTCTAATTGCAGTTTCGACTTTATAATCGGAATACTTTACCTCGATTCTTACTATTTTCATTTTCTCTCGAACATAACTTGTGTTTAGGACTCTCTGCTAGAAATCCACTCAGTGCTATCTCAATTATAGTGTAAATGTCGATTAGAGTTTCGAGCACGTTGCAATTGAAAAAATATACAGAATATTTCATTAAATTACTAGAATCTGCGTGATATAGTATTAGTAGGAGGAAAAGAGAACTGGAGAACTTCCAATCGAGTTTGTGTGGGTTGCAGCCTCCTTCTCTTTCTCCCCTCTTTTTCTCTCTCTGTGCTACATTATCAGTAGAATCAGGTTCATCGAGATCAAAACTCCGGAATTCCTTTCGATGACCCCGTATCTCTCAGCATGTTCGTCCTCGCGGTAAATTCTAGATCACAAAGTGCGACCATGCGTGAAAATTTCACTGGTAATCGGTGGATGGCAGAGCAAGCGAGGTGAGCTCGTTCCAGATTTTCGAAAGCGGCGCGAGCGAGTGAGCGAACATGCTACTATACTTGCTATTGCTACCTGTCGTAAACGCGCCCGCCTAATTGTTGATTCGCCACAACGAGAGAAATCGATCCTGAAGATCGCCTATTAAGGGGAGAACGCAATTATTCTCGTGATTATACGACAACCGCGACATTCAGTACAATCTTATTCGCTAAACAATGCTACCAATGCTACTTCGTATTCTCTCCATTCTTCTTTTCTTTCGTTTCTTCACTCTGCTCAATTCATCACTATTACAATTTTTTTCCTTCTATTTCCCAGTATCCTTTCACTCGTTACAAGCTTTCTTTAATTATTTATTAAACTTTAAGTCGCATGTGTCAAGGTAGACTCGACAGAGTTTTGCAAGTTGCAATTCTTCTATTAATAACTGAGATTACCATTTTCCAATACGACTCTATCGTAACATTCCACGGGGATGTAGTAACTTGACTAACGCTAATACTTTGCGATCCATAATCGTTTGATGGATGCATGGATTATACGGTTTCGGAAGTGCGTAAGTTTCAGTAATGTTACGAAAGTCCAAATTGTTATGTAAGTATTGAGCAAGTAGTGGCGTACGCTTATGAATGATCTAAGCGTGTGTCTCGTGTCCAGGTGATCGATGGAATCCCGAGCATCTTTCAAACCCTGCAGCTCTATTAGATCGCATCACGAGAGTGAGTAACACTGTGCGAACAGGACAATTCATTAATCGAGATCACGCTAATCTCTGCTCCGTCAGACACTTATAATATTAGACATCAATCATAAACGGGTTAAAAAAAGTACACGATGCTAATCTAACGAGAAAAGAAAGTCAACTATGTACTACGCGTAATTAGACGATGCTGCCGATAGTTTTTTTTTTATCTTCAACAAGTTTATTGAGATAACGATCGATAATCGCATTCCGTGTGTGATGAAGAAATTTCCAAATCGTTTAAATTAGATGCGATCGGATCTCTCAACTGGCTTCCGATTCACGAGGAAAACCCGGTCTATGGAAATTCGAGATCGTTATCATATGGAAAGTCGGTCAGCTTAGGAGGAGATTGCTGCATCAAGGCCTCCTTGCACTAATTGTAAGCGTCAAATGAAAATTACCTAATACCTTCATATTAATCATACAAGGATGAGTTTTTCTTATAAAAGAAAAAACTTTGAGGTATATAAGGCTGCGAGGAATCGGTGAAAAATCGGTAAGAAAAACCGATCAAAAAATCGGTAAGAAAACCCGATAAAAAAAATCGATAAGAAAACCGGATAAAAAATCGGTAAAAAATGTGAAAAATCGGTTGGGGATCACTTATTGTGTAAGAGACACATTGAACAGCTGACTAATTGACTCTCCAGTACCGAGAAGCCACACCCTTGAGAAAAGTACCGTAAACTACTCCGAATTCGTTCCAAAGTGGTTTCTTTTCCAGAGTCCGCTCCGTCTGACCACTGTCCTCTTCCACTTACAACGTAGTCTCTCATTCTCCTTCTTCTCGTTAGAAAACTTTGTCTCTCTTCATCACCTATTCTCTCACCCTAAATCCAAGATGAATAAAAAAAAAAAAACAGGAAAATTCAAAGTTTCATCTGAATTTTGGGCCAAAGCGGCGAACAAAAACTACGCTGTTGTGACTTTGATACGTTTCGTAACGCATGAAGGTAAGTGCAGTGTTTCTTCTGGGAAATTATAGCCAGGTGAGTCATTAGAATGGCTGAAAGAAAGCGGATCACAATGCCTCGACTATCGTCAGTTTTGCAATGCGAAACTTTAATAATCAAGTATATCCGCGTATCAGGCCAGGAAACACTGGCAAAGCTGTGTACTATTCAATTTTTTCTCACAAGCTACTCGAGCAAGAGACTTTCTTTTCGATGGTGCTCTTCTCATTGCTCTTATTTCAGTTACATAAACGATCGATTGTATTAATTCTGATCGACGCAACTATCGATATTCTTTCGAATACCTACTTTTTCCGAAGGGTACAAATTTTCATTGCCTTCTATATCTTCGATCGCAGTAAGCAAAATTCTCGATTTTGATTCAATAGAAGGTAATATAGTATCGTTGTCGATGAGCGAATTACTTTTGAAAACTTAGCGATGATATCTTTTACTGAGCGGCTGAAAAGACAAGATATTCGAGATCGAGGATGGAGAACGGCCAGGTTTCCGGTGTAAACGTAGCTTTCGTTTACGTTTACCTCGTTTGCACGGTGCTCGAGAGAGCCTTGTGCTCCTTTTTCCTTCGCGCTCTCCATTCTTTTCTTCGTTGATTTTTTCCCTAACCCGCAGCCTCCTTTCGTTGCATCGCGAACCAACTTCTTTAAATCTCGATTTTTCTCACACACTGTCATCCCCGATCTCGCAAACACAGACGAATATCTGAAATATTTTCTATTCTCTTACTAGCGATTTTATTCCAATTAAAACCATCGACGTTTCAAGTTTTTCCAAAAATTCCAAATAATGCAAAAATTCAGGAGAATGGTCGAAACTATTGGAAATACGTTTGAGAAGTTCAGGACGAGACCTTTAATTACGTGGAAGCAAGTAGTATTTATGTCGCAGCAAGCGTTTTGCAATCGACGAATAAAAAGGTAATGCAGCACGACTATTTAATTGGCTTAATCTGATGAATACCTCAATTAACTTGTAATTATCCAAGTATTTCTATCAATCGCTTTGGAAAAAGAGCTGCACTAGAATTAAGGATAATATCTTCCGATTATTATCCTTCTCTCGATACTACGTTTCATATACATCAAGAACGTGTTTTTGCATTGAACTATTTGCACTAATTATTTGCACTAACGATAGGACATCGACCAACAAAATTAGAACCTGAGTGTTTTGAGCTGTGTAGAAAAAGCTTTGGTAGAGGTTTGAGAAAGAAATTGCAGTGATGTCTGTGCTGGAGGTTACGGTAATCGCAAAGTAGGTGAGGGACATTTTTATTACTTTCGAAATGGTAGATCGTCGATCTCTGCACTTGCTTCCCTCTGCTTTGTTGCCGCCGCTGACTCTGTACCACCATCGACGACACATACAAACTACCTATTGTATATTATACTCTATACGTAAACTCGCAATCAGCTTGTATGTACCTTGCACATTTCGCTTCTCCTCGACAAAGAAAACCCCGTTGTTCAGATCCATTAATGGACGATTCTAGCACCGTTAGCTTGACCATTACGTTGATCATTCTAATTTGATCACAAGGTGATAGTCATCTCGTCGATGATATATCCTTGTTTGCGTGTGATCTATCGGATCTCGCAGAATCCCTGGAATCTCAAACTATACATGGAATTCTAGAAATATGCCTGGAAGCGATTACGAAGAAAATGAGATCCATAACTAGTGATTACCACTCGTTCTTGAAGTGTGAGCGATGGTTCAAGTACTATAGGTTCGTCGAACTATCGCTCAAAGTACCGTGGAACATTAATGAACCGTGAAGCTTATTATCTTCCGTCTTTTATCTTTACTAAGTACTCGGTGCATCGAATGTGTAACACTTTGGAATTAACAGATTCTGATTGGATTAAAACTAGACATTGTTATTCATTATCGGATAGTAAAGAGAACTATGATTACTAGGGTAATAGAATGCAATTTTTCTAATTTCATATCACACGTGATCGATGTTATCCAGCAATCTGAATCTATTCTACGCAAAATCGCCCTTTCCTTTCATGAGCTCGCGTACTCACTTCGATTATACTCGCACTCGACGTAAATTAAACTTTCGATTCTTACGTGTACTCGATTTTGTCGGGACTAATGAAGTGGCAATTAAACAAGCGACTTCTATGGTGGTAGTGTCGGCGGTTCTTGGATATCTTACCGAGCACGAGAATCATCAATCTCTCGAACTGTCGTAACAAGTGACATTCGATGCCTGTAATTTGTCCTCTGTGATATACTATTTTGACGTGTTAGACACGTGTCTTCCGGAATCATTTCGAAAGCATACACTTATTGGAGGATTTATTTTGATACTTGATTCTAGCAAATGCAGATCGAAAAAGATCGATAGATCTTTTTATAACTAGGATTGTCTTGTTCAAGACTTATTTTCTCATCTCAAAGTTCAGTTTTATTAAACGTGAACATTGAAATCTACTTATCATTCGCAGTAACATATTAATTTAAAATATATAGGGTCACTGACATTCGCTGACCTTTCACTTTTTCACTCGATAATTCAAATTGACCGGACATGGGAATCTCTGAAAACTCATTTGCTTATTACGTACGATGCTCTCAGGATGCATTATGTGCTGGCGCATGTAAGTCCTTAATAACTCAATGATTGATGCATGCCGTAATTAATACGGGTGACACACATACGTCAAGCAGTTTCGTTACGAAATCGTGTATGGAAGAGAATCTCGAGGAGCAAAAGAGTTGAACAAGGAAGCAAGATACTTTTGAAAATGTTCATCTGCGAGTGGTTAAGAGAAAGAGTTCACGTGCAACTTGCGAGACGAATCTGTTCGGAACGCTGCAAGATGAAAGAGTGCCGCGGATTGTGTGGTCACTTGCTCAACGTAGAATCGACCAAAGAGCGATGTTCGTGTCGACGTGTTAATTAACATACCGAGGAAACCAAATACCGAAATACATATGAAATAAATCTCTTTTGATATTCTTCGGTCGTTCTTAATATTCGAAAAAGTATTTAATTAAGTAAACGTAAACTTTCTAGCAGAATAAAAATAGTGTGATCAGAGTAACACGGTGCAGGCTTTAAAACTTTAAACGGACAGAGAAAGTTCGAAAAATAATTGGCGGTTCGGAACTCGACAATTGCAGGTAGGATCAAGGGAGAACCGTAGGATGACAATGATTCCAACAATTAAAAATCATCGCGCGGAACAGAAGAAAGCGCAGCACAATTAAGCGAATAATTAAAATAGCGGTGTTTAAGTCGCGTCGTAAAAACTCTACGTCAATTAACCGCAACTATTTCAAGCGAGTCATTTAATAATTGACCTACGAACCCACCCTATGGTTTCTTTCGTGTTAATTAGCGACAGTTTCGAACTGAGGATCTCTTTGCTCCTGACTTTCTCCGAAATTTGAATTTCCGCGCGCGGCAATTCGACTCCCAGCGGAGACTTTAAAATGAGCTGGTAGATTTATTAACCAGTAATTAACGTTTTAACCTGGACTCAAGTGAAAGCCGTGACCGTAAACGATCTATTATTCAACGAAAACTAAAATACTCGTTGGATAATTAATTTTCGGTATCGAGACGCTTTAAATAGTAGCTTTACGATAGAGTACGTTATCGCGCTTTGTAAATTAATTTCGACAAATGCCAGGTGAAATTGAATTGCTTAGTCGAGTATTCGTCGTACGGAGAACGAGCTCAGTACACATGTAGTACTCTTCAACGAATTATACGAAGAGGAACGAATCTCTTTTCCACCCTACTTTGTTCCTAGTACGCGATAAGCTCAACGAACAATAGCGATTGAGTTTTCTTTTCCCCCAGTGTTCGCCGCGAGAATAAACCGACTAATGAATTAAACAAAAGGGTATTAAAATTCTGTTGCGACCTAACACAAAGTCTTGCCACCTAGTAGATTCTCAGTCAAATTTCTTGAGAAGAGAAAAAGGAAAGTGAATGCTTATTTAGCAAGAGAATGGTTCATCCCAATTTGCCGAATTCCGAGAGGAAATTGTTTGTGGCACAATGGATCCATTCTTGATATAGTAGTTTCACGAATGCTCTCGACGACTGGGTCATTAACAAGTAATTAAAGTTTAACCCTTGGTTCAAGTGAAAGTGTCTGCTGGCAAGGAATAGTTAATTTACTATTTTTTTTTCAGTCTGCCATTTGTACAAGTTGTTGTTGACTCTTGACACTCTACGATTGTCACGGATCTCTAATAAAGCTCTTATGCAACCTTGAGAAGGTTTCTGGATAATCTTGAATAGTACAGACCATGTCAGATTTAAAGGGAACGGACATCTAGTTACTGGAAGTATTACTACTACTACTTTCACAATACTTCCAAGTTATTTTTTTTCTTTTTTTATCTTAATACCATGTCCACGGTTTCTTTTTATCGCTGTACACTTAACCAGGATATATGTACTGTAACTACCTCAAGTACCGAGTGCGTTTTCACGATAATAAGATCCTCATGACGAGGCTGATGACCGAGTTCCACGCGTTCCAATTTAGCCAGCGTGAAAAGAAGTTCAAGTAAAAAACTTTACGGCTTCTCTCTTTCCGGCTTAATTTTTCCGTCTGACAGCATCACTGGTTCATCGATCCAATTTCTAAGAGGCCTCGCGAGGATAATAGCCGAACATCCGGTTCCCCATTGAAATGAATTTTCAAGTTACGTTATTATAATCGAATGATAATATTGCGAACTAATTGAATTGCATTTGTTATTCGAAGCTCCAATTCTCACGGATTTCTTTCTCTTAACTAGAACTTGGATAAATCAACAATTCGCATTCGAGAACCACGAACTAGTAGTCATTCCCGTATTTACTAATTCAATATTGGAAGATTTTTCTGAGAATCTCGTTGGTGAGAAGTCTCTTTGAAGATTAAACTTCTCAAGATTAATAACCAGCTTGATGAAGCATCAGATTGTTGGAATTAGCTTCTACCGATGGATTAAGTACACCCAAGTCTCACATTATGTGAAATCGTATTTGTCTGTGTTGGTTTGCCACGTTGCATTAAGATACCTGGGAAAAGTGTGTTACTCCATCGAAGCGCACGTCGAATGAAAATCAAGAGACAATTTCAAACAGAGTTAAACCTAATCGAGAAACTGATAATAAAGATAATGATTCTTGCTGGGAAGATTGAGTTAGAACTCGATGTATGTATTACGATTAACAGGACTCGTCAAGATCTCATCGAGTTCCAATCTTTCGCAACTTTGATCCTTAATTACTCAATCTGCATGAGACTGTTACCTTATTCGTTTCCGCGGTCAAGAAATTATTCGACGAAAGGAAACAGGAGTTCAATGAACTCTATGATACTCCAACAGTTTCACGAATTATCGAAATTCGCGTATATTTCCACCGAGAAAAAAAATATAAATCACCCTACGGGGAGTGAAATAAATTGTCGAATTCTGCTCGAAGAAATGCTAACACACCACAAGATTGCAAAGTAACATACGCGTGAATTAGGTAACCGGTACCAAGTTCTTTCTTTGCTTCTTTTTCTTTCGCCGACATTCACAAAGAGGAGAGCGAACCGAAAAGAACACACGAACGTGTTATACAATCGCGTAATCCTGTAAAAAAGTGAAACCAATTTTCTGTGATCAAGTGTTCGTAATGGGCGTATTTGTTCAAAATGATGAAGAATTCTATAGCTGCAGCGAATCCTTCGTGGAAGAAAGGATAATAGGAGAAACAAAGATTTCGTGTCTTTCACCACTTGGTTTAGAACCGTGACAGGATGTTACGCGAACTTGAAAGAAATTTAGGTCAGAAATAAAGGATCAGAATAATCTTCAATCGCTACGATAAGAACTACATTGTGTTTTATAGGTTCCTAGTTGCAAACCTAGTTTAAACCACCGAGGATCGTGAATCTGTGACATTGAGGCTCTCGGTGGGTAGTATTCTCCTTGTTCCTAGGATCCGTGCACGCATAACAGCGTGAAAGACACGAGACAGGGTGCTTATGTAAGTTCAGGAGTGGTCAGACGTGTTAAAGTCAGTGCGTATTTTAACCGCTTTTGTCCTGCCAATGGTGCAAGAGTTTGAGTCAAGTATGTACACTTGGAACACTGTGAAAAAATCTGCGTGCCAATTGCTTCCACGGATATCCGGCTCAATTGTCATCCTATCTACTACTCGAAAAAATCTGTTTAAACAAATTCCTCATTCCATAGACAATAAATATGTTGATTTAAAGAAATTCTTATATTTCCAATTGCGATTTGATTCCAGTTCCTACTTGAGGAATTAGTCTGACAGGATTTAGTCGTAGCTAATAAACACAGCGATGACGGTGGACACCTTCGAGTTTCTTTAGCCTTTCAGGCCACAACTCAATTCCTCAGGCTGTGCACGTTGCGAACCGTTTTCACCTGACTTCCGCTGGAGGGACCGCGCGCGAGCTCGTGCGAGCTTATGAAACATCCATCGGCTTCCTGCACAGGAAACGTTCCGAATTCGCCGGATTTTCTTTCCATTCTGAACTTCAGCATCCCGTTATTCAAGCTATTCGTCTTCTCCTCGTATCGTTCACACCATCAAGACCGTTTCTCGACGAGAAAGAACAAAGAGTCAGTCTTCACGAGAGAAGCTACAAATTCTTGAGAATAAATTTATTGAGAAAGGAAAGAAGAAAAGAAAGATTTTATTATTTAAGTATGATTGTTATAAAAGATGTAGGAAAGAGGAATTCTGAATCACTGGACAATGGATATATCCGACTCCACCCAGCTAAGATCGTATATCCTGTCAGAGAACAAACTCGATTTTCTCGCAGAACTAAGAGAGCCACATGCCACAGTCACGAGCATGGTACTTTCAACTATTCTCGTCGCACCTCGGACAATAACGTGATTTTCTCCCGTGTAATTCTACACCAGCCACAGTTGTGCACAGTTCCACGTGCCATTGGGTACAGAGCTTTTGCGTGAAGTATTCAAAAAATCCTTGGAAAGCTACTGGAACCTACTCGAGTTTCCTGCGTAGCCTTGAAACGCTATGGAGACTATACAGTCTCTGGTGCCTGATTTGATCTTGGTCTCGCGGAACTTTCAGATTCGCAAATAAATCGACATCGAGGATAGAAGTTATACTCGACGACAAGTACATAATGGAATAACTTTCGTGAAGAATACTCAACGCGAGAGTGGTAGCTTGTTTCACGCGAAACTAGAGACTAGAAACGTTATTATTCAAGAATTGACGCATTCCACAAAAAGGTAGGTAGCGTCTTTGAAAATGATCTTTATTACAAAGGAATTTTGAAGTCACGAGAGTCTCTTCCATTCTACTGGCATATGTTTATGAAGCATCATAATTTCGCGTTTCATGATAGCGCGATGCAATCGTTGAGAAAATGCTGCAGTATCTTCGCTACCAAACTTGGCGAAGGTAACAGAGACAACGAGCAGTTCTACCACTTTTATATTAAATTTTTATTTTTCTTCTTTCTCAACGGAAACAAGTTGGGAACAAGTACAACTATCGTATTTAAAAATACCGAATCCCTCAGATTCTATCCCTAAATGCCAAATGCTTAGCCACTATAAGTATAGTTTCTTGGAAGTTTCACCGAGTTCTCGAGTGCGCAAGCAAAACAACTTTTCTCCTTTTCTTTACCGTTACGTTGGTCAGTCGCGATTAGCGACTGTCAGGGACGCTCATTAATAATTCAGCGCAATCCATTGCATCCCACGAGTCAACCGCCAAGGTCCCGTCGCTGATTTCGAGGGATAAAAAGGACCCAGAAATCCGTAAAAAATGCAGAAAGAATCGCAGTCGTATATATATATATATATCTCGTTCGATAGTTGCTTTGTCCGAATGTTGCCGACAAATTTCTACGAAATCCTATTATCTATATATCTAGTAATCCCCTGTTTCACCAGTCTTCCTTTTAAACTCTCAGCAAACTTAACTCACTGTGCAAACAAGCGAGAATATGTATATACTTACACTTTCCGACTCGAATAGTTGGTAAAGAAAAAATTAGACAAGAAAAAAAAGCCGACAACTTTCGCAATAGCACGAACACGCGTATCCGGTAGGTAAAGTTAAACTAGATTTTTGAAGGCAGTGCCGCACGCCTTACTGTACGGTGGACAACGAAAAAGAGAATTACGTAAGCTGAACCTTTCGATACAGAGATAAAAATATTCTGGTCAATCAAGTTCCAAAGTACTACTTATTTGTCCTAGATATTTGTTAAGCGATTAATAACCATATTAGCACAGCTTAAAATTCACTGATCCTTACAAATTGTAGTAAACCTAACTATTGAAAATAATTGGCTACTTGCTCAGCCATAAAATGTAGTCTTTTGCACAAGTAAAAAGTTATATTGTACTCAAGGAAAAAAGGTAAACGTGACTAACAGTGCAATGAGACTATCGTTTAATTCTAGTCTCAAAAATTGGTAAACGATGGAGCATTCGTAACAGGCTAATTGCCACCGTCATAATAGGAAACGATAGAGGGATTCCTGGTGTAAACGAGAGGCAAGCGTGCGAACGCGTGAAATCTCCGACAAGAGGCCACGAATAAATTATCCGGGTGACGAAATCCGAGCCGAATAATCGGCGAAAGACAGGTGAATGTACAAAAGTGGGTGTCGACGTAACCGAGCGATATATATATGTACATACCCTGTCATCCGAATACATTCGTATTTCCATCGTCTCGTTCAAAACCCTTCTCCAACCAAAATAAGAATCTCAAAACCAGGAAAAACTTGTTATATTCCTATTAAAATGCAAACTCATCCTAGGATCAACTTCTCTATCAACCGAATCATTATTCCAAATCTACAATTACAAAATCAGCCAAATTTATTCTAAATGTTTCATCCTGATGTCTTATCGCGATATCATAAAAGTCACTATGGAAGGTTTCACGTTTGTGGGATAAGATTAAAACGTAAAATAAAGGAGGATAAGCATCTGACACGGTCGCAGGGTTCCACTAAGAAGAAGTGGTGTTTCATCCTGCAAGGAGAAAGAGACAGAATGCAAGAGATTTGACTCGTAAATCCCGATCGATCTGACAGGAACAGTGCTCGGCCTACGCGGCAGCCGTAGGACCTTCGGCTCGTTACAAGTACCGCGAACTCGTTTTGTCCTTCCGGGTTACCTGAGCCCTCTCACTTTCGTCGTGCGACGACCTCGTCGACGGACCACTCGGACACCGTGCCAGACGCGTTGAATAACCATCGTGAGCCACATTATACATATATATATATATATATATATATATATATATACCTATCTGGAGACGTTTCAATAAGGACTTCGGCTTCAATTAAAACTGCGAAAATCTTGGGGCATCACAATTCAAGAAGAATTCAGACGTTCGAACAGCGTCTTTCAATCGAAGTTGCATTGTAATCAGGAGAAAGTTGCGCAGAAGATTTCTACAGATTTGCAAATTAAACGTTTAATATGTCTCTTCTGTCGCGCTTGGAGAGAGGAAAATTGCACGGTGAACGTGGGTGGATCGGTTGTTCATCTTGGTAAAAGAAGAAGAAAGGAAGAAAAAACAAATTATAAACAATGGTGATACAATGATGAAGATGGAATTACACGATCTCTTGAGATTAAATGATCATGATACACCTGTGTCGTTAAGAAGATCGTCGTCGAGTAGAGTGACCAAGGTTTAAATCTTGGAATTAGGTAAGTGCTGGCGCCCATGTATGAAAGTTGGCGTATAATATGCTAATTTAACAGCTTCTGGAGAGGCCAGGGCAAAGATACCAAAGGTCTTCCAGTAAAGCGCAATGCTCGAAGAAGGAAGAAGAAGAAACTTCGCGTAACACTCTTCGTGCCACTTGAGATATCAACACTTAAATCACTCGTGACGTGCAGTTGGCAGAATTCCAACAAATCTCTGACTTATTCTTTCGTTCATATAATAAATGTATTCTCAAAGTATTTATCAGATGGAAATTTGACAGGTAACTAAATCTTTCGAGTTAATTGAAATATCGAACGACTAGTGGTTAATTAAAAAAAATGGAATTGATTCTAACTGCGAAGGTCTTAGATTCTTCGAGAAAGGTCCTTAATTGATGATTCCTTCTAAATTTCATATCGGTTAATCGAGGATAAAAGTTTGTGGTTTTGGACTATGGTTGCGTATCACTGATAGATTCGATCGTTTTTTTTACGCAATCCGATATCGCTACCACCATTCGAATCTTAAACTTTACGTTCGTACGAACCGATCAAAGATCCGCGTCTCGGATAAAAAAAAGAACGTTGAATATTTTACTGGCAAACTGTGAGAAGAATACAAAGAATATATATAGTTGGCAATCGAGATAAGAAGAGGTTCGATCGAAGAATGAAGAGTCTTAAAAATTTCGGTTGAGTTTGGGTGGCGCGGACCACTGAACGATAAGCGAGCAAAAGTGACACCGAACTCTGTCTCGATCCAGACGTCTGTTTTAATACTTTTCGAATCGATCTCGTTTACGGACCGGTTCCACGGTGGTCTTGCGCGAATTCACGTTGCGTGATGTAATATTACTGAAATAAAAAATAAAAACTTGGTCGAAAATGCAGCTGGCACCAAAAAGTCTCTCTACCACTCGTTTTGCTTATCGATAAACATTTTTCTTGGCACCCTGAATATTTGTCAATATGGTACTAGCCAGACACAAACTATAAACCGAATATAACTATACGAAACGAATGTACGCGAAACCTCGATACTGTATATTCCTAGTGTATTTCGATGATTCTTTCACCCAATTCCAGGCACGTTCTTCCAACATACACTGGAAGACCGAAGAAAAGCATCTCTAACTCTACGGTGCACTCATTCGAAGTGGCACAGGGAAAGTCAGCACACTGTCAGTCGCAAGAGTCAATAAAATTTGGAACGACAGCTCAAAAGAATGATCGATCGTCAAAACAAAGACCTATATATATACACATTGAAGTATATATATAGTACTCACCATGATTCCGTGGTGGAGATGACTCTTCCCGTACGAATCAAACACCCCGCGAAGAAGAGTAGTCAGTCGAGAAGCAAGGATTTATTGGCGGATCGATTGGTATCCGTGAGTCTCAAGAATAATCAGAAAATCGAGAGAATCGTGCGATTGATACGGATCAGTTATCGAAGACCCGGCGGCACATGATCGAAGAGGAACTGTCACTGACAGCAGTTCGGGAAACACTGACTCTGGTGAACGAGACTCTACTGTCATTCTCCCTGGGTTTCTGTGTCTCTTTCCCTCACCTGTCGGATACCCTTCCTCTCACCGTCTCACCTTGCCTCCCTTTCCCTCTCGCGGCACACCTCGGCCCCCTTTCTTCTCCCACCGAGACCCCCTTTCGCGGATTTTTAATCATTCACCGACTGCAACACAGGGATGTCGGTGCATCGCATAATTGCCAAGCCTCGAACATTTTTTCGATTAATCAAATCGTTTGATTTCTTGAAGAAATATTTCGTGTATATCATAATTGTTCCATCTACTTTTATTTTGCTTCTATCAGTCATTAGAATTAAACCCATTTTTGATCAGGAGTTTTCAGGAGTTTTGAATTGGATTTCTTAAAAATGAAGAATCCCAGAGACGAAAAGTGACAGACTTGGACAATGTTAACGTTGGTCTTGTATTCGACGCTGACAATTAAACTTGCCTTTCATTTTGTGTATAGTGAGTGACACGCGCGTGCTATAGATCCTTGCGGTGGTAGCAGCCGATTGTCTACCGGCGTGTCACACTGGTATCTTGATCGCTACTGTGATTCAATACTGTTCTATGCGATAAAGAATTCACGTTACGCAATGTACAAAAGAAGCCGAATGTAGCTCGAAGTTAATTACCGATCTAGAATTAAATAATCCGAAGCCGAGAAAAAAATCGCATTTTATTCTTTCGATCGACAAGATCTTTGCACTCGGGAGATGCAAGATTTCCTATTCGATCTCTATTGAGATAGAAACTTTTAGTCTGGATTGCGCTTGTAACTATTGCACATTTCGCATGGAGTCACGGATGCCTCTTAAAATGCAGGAAGAATCCGAATGTATTGGATCGAAGACTGTCAGAAGTGAATTTCAACGATCAGAGGTAGGACGATACGCTGACAGTCGCGGGTTACACTGACAACGTCGACTCACAATCAGTGTAGGCAGTGCTTTGATAGGAACAGCAGGCCCAATCGTGTGCTCGGTAAATGGGAACACGAGAGTGAAACGGCGATCCAACTTCCAACGACTATACTGCAGCGTTTCCCAACCTATTGACTCTGCTTCAGCCATACAACACTGTGTACTATATTCTCCAAAGACAATTCCTTTCAAAATCAAATCCACAGTCAAAGAAAAAGGCTTAAAAACAGTAAAACTGTACTCATTTATCTACTCAAACTCAATCACACTACTCGCGTCAAATTAAAGATAAATTATGTGTCTTTGCATCGGACACCTAGATCCACTTTCGATATCTTGCAACAGAATCTTACCGCTTGCAAACAAATCATAAATCATTATAAATCTGATACGATTACCTATTAATCCCATCCGTACACATTACCTCTTTACTTTCTCTTTGAAGTCGCTCACCGCAGCTAATCGATCCCTGATTCTTTTTCAGGGTCCTTATTTTCTAAAGGGTCAATGAAAATCGCTTAACGTTTTCCATATTAGCATGAAACTCGCATTCGCAGCTAAAGATCACTGCTGATTATTTATTTACCAATGATATCGGCAACAGGAGTTAAGAAACTATGGCGTGATCACCCAGGTAAAAAGGGACATTGGGAAATCCTGGACGTGACGTACAAGTTGGAATACCGCGCGCGTACATCACGGTTTCGCGAGGTCGGGAATGAGAAGGGGTCGAGAGTAAGATCGTGAGGCTACGAGAGAGTAATGATAATTTATAATTTCACTCGAGGCACGTGACGACTCGCTACATTCTGCTAGTCGTGTGTCGCGTGACGAGGACCTTTTCTATGACACTAGGAAGAATAGTGACAGTAGGAAAACACGAATTAATTGATACTTATACTTCATGGAAGTAGTAAATTTTTTTTTAACGAGCTGCAATTATGTTTTGGATGAAAATAATAAAAATTAGGGATAAGGTAGATTATGGATATAAATTGAAATGAATTAAAAATATCGTAGACGAATATCGTGGTACTTCGATATAAATTGAAATCAGCGATCCTGAGATCGCTACGCGTCTGTTATTACGTATTCTCGTATTAAATGATTTATAACATCAAACCGCAGTACTTCTGTCGCACGAGGAACATGATCCTGTTTATAGTTTTATTTCTCGCGAAGCGGATGTGTCCTGCAAATGATATATTTATTCCAAAGACTAGAGTATTCAAATTTCAAAGCTTGTCATTCAAAATTGATATAAATAGTTTGAGATTTTAATTTAAGGATACAGATAAAAAATATCATAGAAAGCAAACGACTGATTTATACCTATGAATCGTGACCACATGGATAGTAGTAACATGCTTCGAAAAGATTCCATCTCTTTCTCTCTGGAGATTATAACAAAACCTCCTTTACAACTGAGAACGTGTCTCGCCGAGTGTTTCGACACTAAACATCGTTAATGTATCTTCTGGAAATCGAGACTCGAAGACAATAGGCACGAGATCACGCGATCGCGCTCGATCCCTGACCTATCGACTACTACTCGTTAAGAACTTCCGATTTGTCGGCACCTTTAAACCTCGCCACCTGCACGAATTCACGATAATTTTATAATTGTCCCAAGTGAAACTCTAAACAATCTTAAACTATCCTTTCTGCAAATGACAATTGTGAACAAGATGAATCTTGGTCCGCAATAGATTTACCGTTGGCTCAGATTTATCCTGATAGATAAATCTCATCCTGCTAACAATAAGAATACGTTTGACAGTATGTGACTGGGTACATTGACTTTTGCTCGCTATTGCGAAACTGTGTCACGTCTCGCGCGACTCTATTGTTCTTCGTGAAAATACAGCATTAGCGTTTCGCAATGAACCGATCTATTTGATTCGCCAAGGGTCCGATTCCTGACCAGTATCAACACGATTAGTTTTGATCACGTTTCCTGTAGATTGGTGTGCAATCAGCAGTGAGATACAATAAGAATAGTTATCTGGATAATAAATCTTAGTGATACTTCTCTAGAATAGTAAAGTTGTATTTAACATTCGACTCGAAACAATGGATCATTACAGAGCTGTTCTACCTTCTGAGAACATCTGCCAATATAATTGCATGAACTTCGATCAGCTGTTAATGCTTCAATGCGTTATTCGATTTGGTACTCAGAAATTCAAAGATTAACACCTTTCACGTGTCCAGCTGCGTTTACCTGTCAACTTTTACCTTTTAGCAATGATGATTCATCATTGCCAACATACATCCGACGAAGACCGTAACCTCAGGAAGTTTCTATGACCTCAGCACGGAAGCTACTCACAGTAGTGGTTGGTAGATAAATTTCCTATCGTTAGAATCTTGCGCTTCCACTGGATCCACGTAATTGTCTTTAAATTGCGAAAAAAATTATAGTACTCGCGTTCCGCTATACACTAATTCTTTAGCTTGCATCTTTCAGCACGAAGATCAACGACCTCATGACAACATGCAATTATCGCAGTCCGCGTGAGATTATACCGAGTAATTAATTATCAAAATTACCAAGCATTTTACGGAAGAGGAACCACCAATGGAACCGTGACTAATTTGCATTCTCGATACACTACACCACGCGACGTGTCTATGGTTCCTGATTTTTCGAGCGATACCTTATAATTTCAACTTCTTGGAAATTTTTAATAAGCTAAACTCATCTCGTTTTATATCTCGTTTCACTGTGAAAAAAACATTGCGTAAGAGATAGAATAAACAAGAATTATTTATCGCTTGAATTCTCTCATAACTTTCCATAAATAGAATTCAAGAAAGTAAACAAATCCCAAGCGAAATATTGTTACTGAATATTTCCAAAATTCGCAAAACTAATTGGAATCAAAAATGTGTATTAACGACCAGATTAACCCTTTTATCATAAAATATTATATTGATAAGAGCTCTATTCGTTGTCTCGCAAAATAAGGTTCCCTTGCAACGAATCTAACTAGCGAAAGTAAGCACATTTCGCACTGCCATTTCCTCCTACCCGATGCTCTTTTTTTTCTGCCGCATGCTCGCATAGAATTTTAACTGGTGTCTTTCTCGCGAATGAATATACATACATATACCATTCGACTCCTTTCTCTCTGTCGGTCCTCTACGCGAGACGCGCTGTTTTCTATCACGGTTTCACTTTCGTCGCTTGGGTTTCTAGGATCCGCTGAGGATATCCTGCAGTGGGTACATATTAGGCTGCATTTGCAGCGTTCGTATGACATTGAAAAACTTAAGAGACCCAAATCAACTGATACGTGTAAACTTCTCACTGCAGTTACAGATTAAGAAAAAGTCTTAAGGATGCAAAAGAGAACTTAAATTCAATCTCAGAAGATAAATGATACTTGGAACATTCTCTCTATGGAAATGCGCAGTGCGTGACCTTCGGGTGTAACTGTGAATTTTCCAAGAGAAGAAGTTTTATCTCGACAAACAGTTCTCAACTATTCCTTCCACAACTTATTCTACTATTCCATTTTTTTTTTTATTATACAGTAACACAGGGAACACTATAGTGATCTTGGCATTTAACGTTGAATCCATAGAATAATTACAAGTGAAAACCGGTTTCCTCCCACGCGTGATAAATAATCAATCTATAGAAAATCGAATTGTGAGACTTCTTATTATTTGACCATAAGTGGTTCTAGGTCCAAATGCACCTTTACCCACTCTCGTCGCGATTGACAGTGGAAACAGCTCGCAAGTGGTCAGACGACATCTCTGGAACTGGTATACACTGCCTCGTAGGCGAGAGTACATTTCTGCTCGACGCACTTACCTCTTGGCCACTTCATCCATTTCTCTCTTTCAATTCCACAAACTTCAAATAAGGAACGATCCATCTCTCGCATCTCATAATAAATATCCAATAATTCTATCGTAAGGAATAGGAATTGATTCTTTGGGGTAATAAAAAATACATTAAATATTTCCGATTGTAGACGATGGCGGTATATACATATACATTATATTTTTCCGTAAGAAACGCGCACGCGCTATAGTAGAACGTGTATACGTAGAATAAGATTAGATTGAATCGCGATTACGACAAAATTGTCGATTACATGAGGTTCGGATTGGGTTGGTGCTGGCGGTGAAGCGGGCATCGCGCTCTGCACCGGTGGTCCAGAGCAGGGATTCAACGATGGTGAGATAACGTTAACATCGATTCGACACGATCGCTTATTCCTTTCTCGAGAAGCGGCCAGCCGACCACCAGCCGGAAGCAGAGAGGACCGATTGCCCGCTTGAAAATAACTTCCAAAGTAAATTTATCTTTTTTTTTCTCTTTTTTTTTTTTTAATCTTCTTTTTCGTTCCTGTACCTCAGCCGTCTCTCCTCCTCCTCGAGTATTCGACGTCGAGCGTTCTGCAGATCAGTCAACGAGATCGGCTGTCCGGTTAATTGGATATCGAGGGAGAAATAAACGTACCGATTAATTAAACTTCTTTTTTCAGTCTCTCTCTCTTAGCTTGACTGCGACGGAGAAAAGGCGGCGAGAGGCTCGGCGTGACTGTCAAAGAGAGTGAGAGGAAAGGAAAAGGATAATGGAAGATAGATGAGAGGAAAGGAGAAGAGCATAAGAAATTAAGGGGGGTAAAGGAGAAAGAGATGTTCGAGAGAAGCTTGATCATCGATTCGGATTGGTCCTGCGAACGAGAGACGCACCAGGTGAAAGTTTAACCGATTAATCGACGCAAGATGCTTCTTCATGGATTTACTCGTCGTCTGTTTCGCATCTTGTCCTCTTTCTTCTTCTTCTTCTTCTTCTTCTTCCAATCGATACACTGTATCTTGAGGAAAATTAAGAAAATCTTCTTTTCTTCTTTTCTTATATTCTTCTTGTATTTTACCAATCTTCGTTCTGTTAGTGTAATAGCGATTGGCTTCTCTCGATTCGTACTCCTTGTACCCCTTTCTTTTTTCTTCAATGGTTCGTCTTCTGTCACGGATATACCACGGATAATCTCGTTTTCCTTTAGCTGTAAGTGTTCCTCTTCTTCCTCTTCTGCTACCTCCAATGTCCTTAATCCAAATGATTACACGATTATGCATTTTCCCTTCTCGGCCCATGGATTGTTCTTCTTGTCGGGCGCGTGTATCAGTGGATCGTTCTTCTCGTTCTCCTCGACGTATTCTCTCATCCTAAAAATGATGAAATAATTCAGAAATAGGATTAACAATAATTCATTCGATTTTTTGTAGCAACAAAATGAAACTAAATCTATACGTGATTTCATCTGTCTCTCCTATTATTTGTGATCAAGATCGCTCGAGCAAGAAGAAGAAGAAGAAGAAGAAGAAGAAGGAGAGGAAGAAGGAATGAGATCAGAGTTGCCACTTGGCTGAAGAGAGTGGAACTTTAAGAGTAAGAGGAAGTATTCTCGCTACATAATTTATGATTCTGCCTCCAATGTTATTCAGTTCGTACCAACCGAGATATAAAGACACTTTCCCAAGCATTTTCCGCATGCCTGCCTCTGTTAGTTTTCCGAGACCGTCTAAGAACATTGTGGAAAATGACGGTGAATGGAACGTTAGCTCCAATTTAGCTGATCCAAGATAAGTTCGTGCCTCTTTGTGATTCGAGTTGCTCTCGTAACAAGCAGTGCAATCGAGGAGACGAGATAACGCGTAAGTCGATACTTGTGTACACGGTAAACTTTGTCGATTAAATTCAAATCTTACTTTGTTCGTATAGAGAAGATATCGATTTCTAATATAGAAATCCGAATACCGTTTTGTATTAATAAATATAGAAAGAAATTAAGAAGTAGAATAAACGAGAAGGAATCGGCCTTATAAGAGTTAGCTGTTTCGCTGCGAAGAACCGGTGAAAGGGACTCGGTCACTCGCGCTGATTTTGCGTTCAAGGAGAGTTCTTTTCCGTGCATAGCAGTGCGAATCAAGCGCTCAACTTTATTGCTAAACGTCTTTTCGATCTAACCAGTTCATATTATTTTTAACATTTTCCCTAAGAATATTTTAACTCTTGATAAACACCAAGCGATCAGCAGAAGTTATTCTTCTTTTTTCTCTCTCGAAACCCAAAAGAAATCTAACGGTAAAACTTTGCGAATATCTCGACTATCGATTGATCATTGAAAAAATAGTTGGGAGGAGCACAGAAAAAAAAATTGATTGGACGATAGAATTTATGATATACATATATACAGTGGTTAACTAGTTAGCGACAGGATTAAGAGGCTCCTCGTATCTCTTATTCGTTTGGATCCATCCGAATGACAACTGTATCTTATTTGCATTAGATTTAAGTTAAGAGCAAATATAAGAAAATCATAGGCTTTCACTGATCAACGTTTATAAGCGTTGGTCAATGTAGGTTAATGGCCCGTTACCGTGGAGAATCCTATCACCTCAGATTTATGATCGTTCCATCCACTTTAAAGTCTCTCTTCTAACGATCAGGATAAATCTATACCAACACACACATACACACATATTACTGACAATGAGTTTACTACTGTCACCTACTATATTAGTAATCATCTCGTTCCACTATTGTTCGAGAAGACTCGAAAAAAGATTGACGGGACAAATCGTTGTATCAAATATAAGAAAACCAAGTGAAACTACTAGTTGATAAAACCACCGGATATTCCAGTCTTTCCAGTTCCGCTGAATATCTAGCTAGGGCAGGAGCCCCAGCTTGGTAGACCAGATTTCATATCAATGAAATCTCACCGTGCTCCGCATCCAATCTGGGTCTCTCTGCGACCGTAAAGCATTAAGCTAGAACAGACGTAGTCGAGAGAGAAGAAAAATGTGAGAAGATGAAATTGCGTGAATTTCGGGTGTTTGGAATAAAATAGAATAAAAGAAGAAAAAAAAGAAGAAAATAGAGTTGTAAATAGTGTGGTTGAAGTTTGACGATTGGTCAAATGAAATCTATGATACAGGTGCGTCTTTAATAAAGTTAAAGAGCCAATAATAGGCAGAAAGCCACACGGAACAGAGGTTTAGTCCTCCTCTCGACTACGACGCGATCCTCCGTTGCGGTTTTCGAGGTGAATCGTGCACGAATAGCAAAAAGTTTCCGCGGTCTCTCTGTTTGCCTCTAGTGAAAGGTATCTCAGAGATTTTTCCCTACTAATCCTCCAAGATAACGTGGTTTCCATCGGCTTCCTCATTTTTGCAACTGAGAGAGAGACTATTCGGAGGGTAAGCATGAACTGAAACGTCTCGCGCAACAATTTATTCAAGTTTCTCCTTAGATTGTGCGAACCGACTCATTGCCCTGTATTTCACGATCTCTTTGCAACTTATAATCCGTAAATTTATCAACTTTTAATTCAATTCGCTCGCATCTTCCTTATGAGCTTGCGAGTGGTTTGTAATGTTTCAATTTTTTGCATAGGAAGAAAGTTCTTGAGCAAGGAAATTATCTCTTGAGTCTACTGGGTTCATTGATTGGATAAATCTCGCAAGAAGACTCCACGGATTATGGGGAATGAATTTTTTCCGATAGACCAGTCGATCCTTGTTACGAAACTCTTCGTAATTTAGAGATCCTCGTAAAATCGAACGTATAATCGTCAGAGAAACTTGATCCTGTAATGGCTGTAGTTATTGGTCATTCGTTGGTAACGCGACACTTAGGAATGCACGTGTTAAAATATCAAATAATAATCTGCCTTATTCGAAATGCAGATTGAATTAATGAAAATAGAATTCAATTCTGATGAAAATACTTTGAGATTTTTCTTCGCCAATGGTAAAATTGCGTTGAACAAAGACATTATCCTTTCACCGAATACGATTCTTCAATTTCTATGATTTTCTATGAGTCGAAATATTTTGCGTAGAATTGTAGAAAATGGTTAACGCGTTTCAGGGCTATTCTCTTTGATGGCTCAACTGTCTGGAGGCGAATTCGCCGGTTGAAAGTGATCGTGTCGCAGACCCGCTATTAACGGACACACTCCAGACCCAAGGAGATCCTGTTCCTCCATGTAACCCGGGAACACACAAGCAACTTGCAATCAGCCTTGACTGCCAACTGCTGTTGCGTTGTTACGCGCATATTCTCTAGGAAGTCGCTTACCACGAGACCCTTTCAAATTTCTTGCAACGCACCAAACTAATTTTTACGAGAATATATTCACTTTTATTTACCAACGATAAATTCTAGCCAAAAATTTGCATGGAAAATTGCGACTGAGACTATTTCTTCCTAATTAAAAGACCATCGTGTTGTATTGATTAAAACGTTTCTGCATACTTAATCCTACGCGGAATAAATTATTATCTTACGAGAAGAGCTCCTGCGAATCTCAAAGGAGGTTGCAGAAGCCTCATTATAGATATCGGCGATATTTCACGATTTTAAAGGACTAGACAACCTGCGGAAGAGTCTGGGGTCAACTGAATCTCGGATAAGTGCCGTAAATGGTAAATGGTGCAACGTAGGTAAGGTACTAGAGGAAAATTACTTGCGAGAATGTAAAACAAAAATACTTTAATGATCATACAAGCAAAATGAATACACTAAGATGAAAAAAAAAAAAAAATGTAAACGACGAAGAAGGAATAGTCACAAGGACCTGTAAAATAAAATGAGGATTAAAAATTCAAGAGAGACAAACTAGCAATGGAATTGAAAAGTGGAATACTGCGTAAATTGATATATCCAATAGTTAATAAAACACTATCGGAAAGTCAGTGACAGTTCCAGCGTTACTCTGGCGATTATTTGTCACTATCACAACAGAGTTGGATCACGAAATTGAAACCTGCTCTGTAGCTTGGAGCACATTGAATATCTTGAAAAATGTCAAACGAAAAAGCATAATTTCCAGAAGCAAATCATCTGCAGTCGAAAACTGATCTGTTTGACAAGTGATCTGAGACCGCGTCGGTCCCGCCCGTGCTCCAACATGGATATAGTTACAAATTTCGTGAAAAATTGTGATAATTATTTGAAAAGAAACATTTGAAACAAGTAAAAATCGCGTTTTGGAGCACTTACGCGGCGATGCTCTTGGATAGGGGCCACCGTTCCATTGTGGCTTGATACCTCATGTTCTCGATCTGCTTCTTCAGTGCGTCCTTGTCCATGTTGGCGAGTACACTGGGATCCATGGTTACAGCCGCACCCCCCTTTTACCGGTGACCGAACGAGTAGCGCGTGCGCCCCTTCTGGAAAATCAATATAGAGAACCGCTCAGCATCTCCCGTAGCTTCCCAGCTCAACGGCACCCACGTCAACAGCCACCCACTGGGAAATTCGATTCTGCGGGGGAGGATAGAATACACCAAGTATGCCAATTTACCATGGAATATTATAAAATCGGATATATATATATATATATATTTCTTCTGAGTGTTACTAACGATGCTACATCGTTTTCGTAAGATTTATAAGAGATTGCTGCTTCTTTGCGAAGCAACAGGACCCTCGATTCTCGCGAGAGGTCAATCAACTCAACAAGAAGCATCCATTAAGAGAGAGAAGATATAGCTATATTCGTAATAACGGTACCTTTCATATGGCGAAAACCGAGGGAAGAGTTATCGATCTTTAGTCGCAGAAATATCTGTTATATTTATTTATTACAATGATTTCGAATTCATTTTAGAATCTACATCTTGGAACACTATAATTCAAGTTTATTAGTTAGGGTTTGGATCTTGGTCGATTTGAGCATTCGCGATTTACTATGTAGAACACGTATCGTGACTTTTACTCTGTGAGTAACGTTGGTGCATTGCTCGGAAACTAACAGGAAATTCGAGTTTGTAAGGAAAGTGAGCAAACCCGGCCGACGAACCCTTTGACTTAAAGAGCATCTCGAGTGGTGTACCTGCGTTGTGCAACCGCAGGCTTAATAGGCAAGGGCGAGATTCTCCTAATCCGTATATGTAAGAGATCGGACGAGACGAGATCCACGGAGAAATAGAGTCACACTCGTCCTCATTTGGTTTGATCTATATATGAGTACACTATAATAGATACTATCTCGGTGTTAGTGTTATTAAAAAAAAAAAAAAAAAAAAAAAAAGAAGGAAAAAATTTAAGTGCTTCAGAAGCAAGGAAACTTTCCTTTAATTCCACTCGCACCTCTCGCGATCCATGCACGACGGGACATTTCCGTTGCGAGAAGCTTTTATCTAGATACCCCTAACGCTAGTCTCTGAGACTCCAAAGTGCCTATTGCCTGCAAATGGGATCCTATTTATAGGCGCTATTTGTTTGATCGGACCCTTCAGAGAACCTCGTGACTCAAGCGACGAGCATTGAATTTCAATTGCGACAGAACAAATCTCATTCCTCCCGTCCAAGAGGGAGAAATAAGATATTAACTTTCTATATATGTATATATAGTACAACCCTTTCTGTGCCAGCCGCGTGTTAATTATCCATAAGTGAATAACTCGCTGCATTATCCAAGAATAGCTTTATACAGTATCGATAATGAAAAATAGATTCGCTACCTGTTTTATGGTAGGCAATAATAATAGATGAACTCGATATATGAAAAGAATGCTTCAAAAAAGCTTCAATATTTTATTCATAAAACATATGAATCCTTTTGTCCTGTTAAGCTGGTAGTTTGCAAAAGAAAGCATTGAGCATTGCACAATTGAGATCATTCATTCCACCTTCTTCTGCCAAACTACCACAATTTTGATTTCCACCGGAATTGTTAGGTGTGTATCTCGTTCTAGCTGACCATCTAGTGTAACCCATAGATTCCAAAGGTTCACCATGAACAGTGACCCAATCATCTTCTTCGAAGAGATCATGAGTACCTATCCAAGCATCCATCAAATTGTTCTCTCGCAAAATCTGCATCATAATCTGCTCTTCAGCGCTCGAATTGATAATCGCCAAGTTACCTATTTTGGATCAAGATTCTCCTGGATCATTACGATTAAAAAAGACTCACGTAACTTCTTTAACTTTGTTAACCCAATGAAAATGATTAATATCTTTTCGCGTGGAGTGATACCAATTGAAGCGTATGCCGCTTACCTCCTTCCTGCATGCAAGCTTTGCGTGCTCTGTTCCACGAAAGCTGTCGTAAATGAAGCTTATGCGCACCTATCCCAGGCGTGACCATATAACCATCGGGAAACTTACTGTTCCATTGTCGGGGAGATAATACGCAGAATATTTGCTGTGCGGAATAACTTTGATGATCGGTCACGTTGTTTAAACCACTGACTAGAAGAGTGTTTGAACGAGTTAACTATATATATTGGATCTTTGGGATTTTGAGAAAATTTCTCTAGACATCGATTGCTACTGCAATCTTCGAGGGAAATTCCCAAAATTTTACCTGATAAACTGGTTGACTTTGAGAAAGGTAGACTGACGATTGTCACGAGAATCACAATCCAATGCAGTGACTTCTGCATGATTTTAAGTTCAATGTTATTCTGTGCTTCCATATCTAGCAATGTTGTCGCAAGAAGAACGCGACACTTTTTATACAAGAGTATCAACTATTAAATAGAAATCGTAAATTGGAGAGGTGATAGAATGCTATAAAAAAAAACGACATCGCACAGTAGTATAAGGTTGATAAGTTTTTTCTTTCAGAGCCGATTAACTTTCAGTCGCAATAGCTGTGTCGTTATTGAAGGTTTCGTTTGATACTTATAGCGAATGTGAATAAGATACCTCTATCGAATATTATTTGTCTTATCGGACAGTCTCGTACATGCTACTGTGCACACGATTCCAATGTAGGATTAGCGATTGAAAAGAGCGAAATAATAATTGCATAATTAGAAATTGTGAAGTATATCGAATGTATCTACTATAATGCGGCTAACTACATTACTGAACTTCAAGGAAACTTCCAGAGTATGTATTGAACTTCTATGGTTTCGAAAACGAGAATTCCAGACGTCCAGTGGAAAATTATGCGGTTATCATTGTTTAATGATTTCCTAATCAAATTTGGGTTTACTTGAAAATCAATTTGAAGAAAATCAAAGCTAACTGCGAGGAAATTAATAATGAGTTGTAAATCTTCAATTTCGTGAACATTACATATATCAAGTTTTTCTATGAAAAGTTGTAAAATTGAGAGTACGCGAAAAAAAGATGCGTAATTTTCGATTGAGTAAACTTTGGTTTAAGAAATATTACGCTAGACTGTTCATATATCTACTTATATGCTCATATGCAAGTGCACGGAATTCGCTACACGGTGTTGCGCTGAAGGAACTAGCGTAATTGATTGCGTAAGTTGAAATTGCAATTTCATTTTGCTTCGTTTGCAGTTGGATAATTGACTTGAGAGCAATTAATTTGAAATTGTTCGATGTAGCAGGTTCGTAACAAGATCACTGATTGTAAAAGAAATATTATGGAATCGAATCACGATTGTCCCAATAAATTCAATATATTTCCCATTACTTTCGATTATTGAAAATATTTCTTCTCAAACTTCCAGAATCGAATTTCCAAATCCGTATTAAAATACCAAATACAAAGTTAATCATTTCGTACAGAACTCGAAGGAGTAAATTTTTCATTTGACACCACTTACCTTTATGAATGGTTTCACAAATGATTATATTTTAATTCGCAGAAAATTTTGCCACGTGTCACGATCTCTTGATAACTCTTTCCAAAGTCACGACGTCGCGAGCACTCACCTTATGGCAGGTCGGAGAAATTCTGAGAGCGGTCGACCCTTGACAGGTTTCTCGATTCGCTTATGGAAGCCCTACTTGAATACGGCAATCTAATTTGGCGGTAATTTACCTGCCGATACCTTCGATCATTGTTGTCGCGGAACATTCCGAACGAATGTTCTACTGGACCTAATCTGCTTTCAATAAACGCATGTACTGTGTGTGATGTCGCTTTGGCAATCGTGCCTTCCTTGATCCTGTCGTTCCCTTTCTCAGAGACTTCACTCGATTTACTGCATTACTTTAGTCGACTCTCGAGCGTTTTTTCCTTCCTTGGAGTCTTCTCAGTAAAACTATCTTAATTTGGTTTTTCACTAATTTACTCACTGCCCAGCAACATATTCTATCGCTTTTTTCCTACCTCTCTTAGCAGAAGCTTGTTATTAACCGGAATGATTAAATGCTGTATATTCTAGAAAGCAGCTAGCAACCTTTTTCTGCGATTTAGAAGCTTGATCTCGTTCTACATTACAGTAGCATTAATCTGATTTCGGGATAATCTTACGACCAACACATCACAGTACTCAGAATATACGTATAGCATGTATTTCTATAAATAGTTTCGCATTTAAAACTATTACTATAGGAAAACTGGTAATGAAAATTCTAATTGCTATAACAAAACTTATAGACAAACTTTATTTCACTCTTTTCGTATTAAATCTTTGTATGCAGTACTTGCATATCATTTTAATATTTTTCAAAGGCCACTTTAATATCTGGAACAGCTGTGTTCTAAAGTGCGCATATACGAACAGCTGATCGGCGTTGATAAACTAGGGAACCACTAAAACGACTAAAACCAAAAGCTAAACACACTGAGCTACACATTCTTGAGTGTATTTTTCTCTATCCCCTGATACTGTTGTTATACCAAATCACAGGTAATTCTTTGATTAATTCGACAACACTGTAATCGTTAATTATTTATCGAGTAATAAAATAAATCGAAGAAGTAGCTTGTTTCTTGAATTTGGATTTCATAACCTAAAACCTGTCTCTAGGTGACTGAAATATTTTTAATAAAAAACGGCTATGGCAGCTAAGCCGGAAAGGTATCTGAGACTTATAAAAAACAATACGGTCTACGCCGAACATATGAGAGCTTTGAGCAACAGTATATTTGGTGAGCCAGTAAGACCGGTGTCACAGAAATCCATGAAGGTTATAAAGCTGTTCAGTGAGAAACCAGTGGACAAGCGTCCTGAAATTAATGATTATTATTTCACCGTGAACGAAATCGACAAACTCATGGCACACCTCAGAACCTATCGTCTGTTCAAAGACGATCATGCTGAGTTTGTAGAATTCAATGAGCATAAGAGATTGGCGCGTGGTAAGACCAAATGGATACCGCCTCCATTTAGAAACCGCACAGAAACGAAATCTTAAATATGTATATAATAATTGTATTAGACTGCAAATAAAATTCTATTGAAAATTAAAACAGAGGGAATAATTTCTTCCGTTTTCTGCGGATCTTAACTACCTTGGAATAATTCAAAATACACATCTTGGCAGTATAGAGTTTTCATAACGTATTCTTATTCGGTATAAAATTTCTGAATGCATAAGAAACTGTAAATTCAGGGTATTCGATAATATTCATAATCTCAATTGTTGTGGACCATTCGGAAGAATAGCAGTCTTCGACGGACATAATTGTATCCAGTTTAATGGGAAGATCATTTAAAAAATCACAAGTCTTCCTTTTGTATCTTTCTTTCGTCACTGTTTGCATTTTTCTTCTGACTCTTCTTTTTCTTTTGTTTTTTAATTCCATTACTTCTTTCGCCTTTTTCTTTAAGACAACTCGTGTCTTCTCCTTTGAGCGCTCGTTGCGAGCACAAGTGCCTAAACGCAATACGATTATTAATGTAATCACTTTGCGTAAAACAACTTAAACTACTAGCGATACATACTCGGTTAATGGAACTTTTCCTTGATAATTGTAATACCAGTCTTCGATATCCGCTTCATGATTCTCAAGCAGATCTTCGCACTGTGTTTTCAAAGTAGTAATTTCCACCGATGGCTTGTCCCAAAGCTCATACGGAATTCCTAATTCTACTTTCACACCTTTATCTCTAGAGAATTTAGAATATAAATTTAAACTTAATTCAGATTTTCGTTTATTTAACGCAAGATTATATCTTACACAAGGCCATGAAGCGTCTTAAACGTTTGACTCATTCCCTTGGCGAATCTTGTACTGTCCGAACGTTCTTTGTGGATGTTATACTCTAATATACGATCACAGAGATCCTCGGTACTTTCAACTAAGCGAAGTTCTCTGAAATAACGTTAATTCTTAACTCGCTAAAAGGGCATAAATAGAGAAAGATGTTAAATTCAAACTAACGATTTCTTATATTCCTTCTTCTTCTTAGGCTGAACGTCGTCCACTGAGTATCCAATTTCAAGTACATCATGAGTCTTCCCAGTCTCGTCCAATCTAGCCTCTAGTTCGGTAGCTACTACCTTACACACTGTAATAAAGCATAATCATTGCTTAATTATCAACAGTATATTTCAAGTGAAAACGTTTCGAGTCTCTCGATAATTTACCTTCGCATTTGCTCGCATACTTGACACCTTGTTCCTCTTCTGGACTCCCTGTCACACAATACAACACCAGGAACAAGAGAAGAATAACAAATTTAATTGCACTTTGCTGCATTTTAGAATTGCACTTCCAACAATTGCGTATTTCGAGATCTCTGTTATTGAAAAATTGATATTTCTTTATACATTCAACACGCAACCGGAGGTAACTTATCGCAGTAACATGCTGAGAACATTGTCAGCGTATTTCAAAGGAAGACTGATAAAGTCTACCACGAATTAGGACCGAAGCTACGTTCCGCGTAAGTCTATTCTCCGCAATTTAACATTTCATCTTGTAAAATAGTAGGAATATTAGTTTGTTAGTGTTCGAGGAACGATCATTTTAATACAAGATTCATAAAAAATACTGTCAACAAGTAATCTGTGACACTTCGCCCGCTTTCAATCCTCGTATCGGAGGAAAGCACGTCTGCTAAGCAGATAAATTCTAGCTACTATTGGCTAGACGGGCAGCCTAAGTGAAAAAATCAGTTTTAAATACGCCAATTGTATGTCTTTCTTATGGTTACAACGGAAAACCATAAAGATGGTTCGATGTTTAAAACAAACAAGGTATAAAATAAACAGCCAATCTTATAATAGGCATTTATGAGGCCTTTGTGATATACATATCACAAATTCTGAAATACCGACGTCACAAACAACGCGAATGTTTTTGGTTACCCTTCGTCGGTAGTGCAGGAATCGTAGTTATCCGAGATTACCTCATCGGTACTGAGATTTTAGAGTTGAGAAAAAACTGAGTTTCGCTTCTGTATTCAATATTCTGAGATTTAGCAAAATACACACAGGAATACTATAAAAAATGGCACAGGTTCAGTGATGCCAGGCTTCGAACCTATCTCGTCATGAGCACTGGTTTTCGGCCTATTCGATTTCCCTCACAGATGAATGTTTTATGCATTTCACCTAATTAGTGATTGTCATCATGAAGCTGCATGGTTTAATTGTTATTTACTATAATAAAATAATTTTGGGGCGATTAAATATACCAGTTTTCGATACGATATAAGTGCGTAATCCAGTGCGCATGACGAGATAGGTTCGAAGCCTGGCATCACTGCCATAGTTACACATACACTGTGCAATCACCGCAGACTGCAGACTGGAGCAGACGTGTAGACAGCAGGAACAGTAAACAGCACGTGAGAATCGATCTTCTGTATACTTTATCACTCTAACATTAACAAATTAAATTTATATTGATTTCAAATTACTTTAAGTAGTATTTTCTATTCCAAAACTACTGTGCTTAATATGTGAGAGAAATAAATTTAAAAACATGCCACTTCAACAATTGCCGATGTCGATTTGTCAACATTCGAATTATAATCTGTTTGTCATTCAGTCTAATCTCATTCATTCAAGACAGACCTATCTTAATTAACTGATTATCACTGAATCAATGTCGATGCATTAGTCATATCAAACTCATCCCAACTCGAGAATATGACAACATCCGGAAAAAATGTTGATGCCGTAATCTCGGTGGAATTCGATATTGTACAAGGAAAAAATATATACTAAAGTATTGTTAATTACTGGAACATTTGTTACACAATTATCACTCCAATGCCATATAATATCTATCATTGTAAACAGTTAGATTTTCCATCCGTACACATAACATTCAATGATCTTCTTAGCTGAGTAGAATGGGTTCCATTTCCAGCCGAACAAAACCTATCATGCCTGCAACACGAGAACTAGTAGACCAACTTATTGCCTCTGACACGGTGGTGATATTCTCTAAGAGGAGTTGTCCTTACTGCAAAATGGCCAAACAGGTATACTAAAGGTATTTTGTATCGTATGTTTGATTTCTTTCAATGGCATCTCTAATTTTGATCGTTCGCTTCACAGGTGTTCGAGTCGCTACAGAAAAAGTACACGGCGATAGAGTTAGATACAAGAGACGACGGAGATGAGATACAGACAATACTAGGCGAAATGACCGGAGCGAGAACGGTACCTAGAGTATTTCTTAAAGGAGAATGCCTGGGGGGTGGTTCGGACGTAAAAGCACTGTACGACAGTGGCGAATTACAGAGTAAATTCTAATGATAATTTATTGTATAATACATTTATGACATGACTCCAAGGCTCCCAGTACTTTTAATTCATTTCAATAAATAAAATAATGTGCAACTAATTCAACCATTGTTTTTCCCTTTTCACCGCGCGCGCGCGCCACACGAACCTAAGATATTCGTTGCTAACCTCTCAGAAATTTATAAAAAGCCTGTGACTGGATTGGTATGCAAGAAATATAGATAGTTGAGCAAATGACACTTTAGTTATACGTATTTGATTCGAGCAGAAGTTAGATTTTGACAAATCAGACCACCCTACGTGGATAGCTATTTGAAGTACGACGAACCGGAGAAATTCACGTAGCCTATCGTAACTACGTGTATTCGAACATATAGTAACACTATATGAGACCAAATCGCCTAAAAATACTCTCGTAGATCAGTTGTACGGTGCAGCCGTAGTGTGTGTGGCAAAGCACATCAGGATGGACTTTTCTCGTTATCGAAAGATTCTCATTTATATTTTGACGTTTCTGGCATACGCGTGGTCCGGATATGGTGCTGGTTTGCTTTCGAATCTACGGGATGCGGTGTTAGCCGCAGAAACTGTTTTCCAGGACTTCGTTGGTAATGCGGTGACCGTGGCAAGAAAGATCAAGGACATACACGAAGTATTTGACGCGGCCGTGGATGAGAATTGTGTATTTGAATGTCCCGGAGGTAAGTACAACATCTATCCTATGTACTTCAATAATATTCTTATCTTGTTGACTTTGGATCATCTATGTGTACACGATAAGGCTATCATGCACTTTAATTTTCCATCTTGTACTATTGATGTTATTCCATCCGTGGAAAACTTTCATACGTTCACTTTGATACTTTTTTCGAATATTCATAAATCATTGTAGTTGTAAATGTATTTTTTTTTAACGTAGCCTAGTTGAAACTTGAGACTAATTATTGTACGAAGCGAGTAAAATCTGCGCAGATCAAACGGGATTGGCGGTTAAGTAAAACGGCGCGAATTTTCTTTCTTTTCAGGTCTAACAGCGAAACCTGATTGGAATCATACGCCACAAAGCAATGGTTGTGGCTCACTTGGAATCGAAGTGAGCAATGATGATTGAAAAAAAATAATATCGTCAATAACTTGTCAACGTGTTATTTACTATTAATTGGTAAAATTCTTGCAGATCGATCAAGAGTATCTTCCTCTCGCTGAAATGACAAAATGCTGCGATATCCACGATATTTGTTACGACACTTGCAACGCTGATAAAGAAAAGTGCGATTTGGAATTTAAAAGATGTCTTTATAGATATTGCGATGGTTATGAAACTTCTGGTATTGCGATAGTGAATACTTGTAAAGCAGCAGCAAAAATGCTTTTCACCGGTACCACTACGCTAGGCTGTAAAAGCTTCCTCGACGCCCAAAAGCAAGCTTGTTACTGTGGTGATAAGTGGAGTAAAAATAAAAAGTCCAAAAGGGCTGCACAAGCTGGTGGTGAACTGTGAATTAATAAAAAAAACTGAGTTTAATCCAAAAATCCAGTGGAAAATGACTGACAATGAGCTTTGCGCAGTAAGACAAACAACGCTGATTTTACGATTATATGTATGGTTGAAGTAATACCAATTGCATTGTGAAAGCAGTTTTGTATAATAATAATAATAATAATATTAATAATAATAATAATAATAATGATAATAATAATAATAATAAAAAAAGCTGTACACTAAGTCTAAAAGAATGTATCTACAATTCTTAACTCGAGTGTCAAATTTTGTTATTCTAAAAGGTCGATTCGCATAAAACTCTCCTCCGCACAAGAATCTTCGATTCGGAAGGTGATCCTGGCTCAAATTTATATATCATTAGCCAGACCGAAACCTCTTTTCGATTTCTTTTTTATTTGTTAGTAGTTTTTGTAGATCTATGTACAATAAATATTGATGTATTTTTACACTATTAATGTCCTTCCTTATTCGCTTAAGAGTTACGCTAAAAACTAGGTAATCAGCCGTTCGCTCTTATCATTTTCGTCTGAAAAAATTAAATTCGTAACGCGTACCATAAATATATTATTTGTCCGTGACTGTTCCACGAAGCGTCGCCGGCTTTGGGGGTGAGGGGAGGGAGGGTGATTTTAGGGGCGGGGCAGGGAGGGGGAGATTACAATTCAAAGTACACGAACGAGCACCATTACGTTTCCCGCAATTAGGTACAAAGGGATTTAGGGGTTCGCTTTCTTTCACGATTCGATACAAAAAATAATTTCGGCATAAATCTCAGGGATACTCCGTGGAAAAGTCAATTACGCAGTCAATGATTCCGTTCCGAAACTAGTGTGTGTGTGTGTGTGTTTGTATATATATGTGTGTGCCCTTCGCTCGGTTCTAGGGAATAAAAATTTTATGTACGATAGTGTGTGCAACCAGTGTTTCTTATGCGTGGTGCATACACGTGTGTCGTTGTCCAGTGTAAATTGTATGTATATATATATATATAACTCTGTGTGTACCTTGACTGTACGTGTATGTCTGGCGCAATTCGAGTACGAGTTCCGTGTGTGCCTGTATTTCTCTCTCTTTCTTGTAACTTCAAATGACATTACTTGTATCAATAATAAGAAGGAATAATCGTAACGATAAGAATGAAATGAGATTGAATTCGAAGATGTGATAACGATGGAAACGTGCGGATGAGGCGTGAGAATGAGAACGATGATGATGACGACGATCATCGTGAAAAAGTGATAACGTCGAATCACAATGAATACGGTGAATGATATCGCTATGACGATTACGATAATTCATCCCGTAATACGTTAGAGTCGTTACAGCGATAAGTAAATTTATGATACAGTAAAGTACAGCGTGCCTCGAAGAAAACGTAAACAACAACGTTCAACAATCGATAATATCAAACAGAATATTATTTGTAAGTATTTATATATATATATATATATCTATACATATATATATATATATCTATATATATTATGATACACAAAACGTAACACTGTTGCGGTTTTTGGGGTAAAAGGGAAAGAGGAATTTCTGAAGGGAATTAGGACGGGGGTGGGGAATGCCCTACTAAAAATAGGTATTCGCTTTGTCAATCGCGGAAACAGGAAGAGGACATGGAATGGAAAGGGAAGGAGAGGGTAGGACGCGAAGGAGTTTACCTTGATTTTCAATACAAGGTAATTTATCCTTAAATGCACAAGTTTCGAACCTATGCTCCAGAAATAACCATTCGATAACCGCGATTGTACCTCGTGAATCTTTATCGACAAGTTAAAACTCACTTAATACGAGCTCTTCGAATATCAGGTCACTGTGCTTACATCTTTTTAACTTTACTCTTTTTCTCCTACTTTTCTCTCACCTTATTTCTTTAGTGCGCCTTTATCTTTGCGTGTCTCTCAATATCTTTCTCTCTCTGTCTCTCTCTCTCTCCCCCCTTCTCTATTATTTCTTTCACCGCTCTCTCTCTCTCTCTTTCTTTCTATCCTTTCTTAAATTTCTTGTCCGCTACAGAAGACTGAGCGAGAGCGAAAATTGAGCGTCAACTCTTGCTATAAGCTAGAAGTCTGTCTACATAAGCGAATGACGCAAAGGAGAGATTTCGAAGGAAAGTGTATTCTAGACTATTGCGCCGACTAAGTGAATCCCGTCGCTCTAACGTAACCCTCGTCGAGCCGATGAACTCGAAATTGGAATTTACGTTGAACAACGCTGAAGAAGGATTCAGAAGGCGGAAGCAAGGGTAAGGAAGTACCAAGAAGGTCACCGTGTGGTATCACATTACGTTCCACGCGGGAAGGTAAAATCGAAGAGAACGTTAACTTGTCCGACAAGACATTCGTTGCTGACTGACAATGAGCCTCAAAGAGTCATCTTCCCGCGTTATGGTCACTTCGGGAAGAGTCTGTGCGTTCGGGTCAGTGAGGCTAGCGCGGCCTCATCGTACTGTTCAAAGGCTGCATAAGGCCTCCATTGATGTACCCGTGATACGTTGTGTACACTGCTGCTGGATTTTGTTGATGTGGATCTTGAGGATACGGCGCTGGCACGTTAACTACACCAACGGGAAGCTGGCTCGCTTGATTCATAAAGCCACCGAGCTGAGCGGCTTGATTCATGTAGCCTGTCGCAGGTTGCGCAACTCGATAACCGTACTGTGCGGCTGCCATGAGATTCGTGTTCAACGCTACGTTGGGACTGACCCTACTCGCAGCGCTTTGCATTTGGGGGCAGGTACTACCAGGGTCCAGAGTCTGCCGGTAGAGACTCTCACTCGGATACGGCTGCGTCAGGGAAGCCATGTTCGCATTCGCCGAAGATCTCGAGGTAGACCTACTCGGCGGCCCAGGAGTACCCGGTGGTACCGTATTCACGTTGTAATAGTTTTTCGCGTACCCAAGAGCTACTTGTGGTGGTGTAGGCAATTGTCTTGACGTCTGTGGTGGCGTCATAGTATGTGGAATTGGTGGTGGTGGTGTTAAATTCATTGCCGGTGGTGGTGTCGGCGGTATCATTTCCAATCCATTAGTCAATTGTTGAAGTTTCGCTAAACTGCAGGAATTTGTAGTCTGATGATTGCCCGAAGCTGAAAGCGATGGTGCTGGAGTGTGCGAATGCGGTGGCACTGCACTTGTCTGAATGTAAAAGTTGGTCGCAGTGGTGCAGGGGGTTGGCGCCCCAGATCTGCTACTTCGATGTTGAATAACATAAGTATTCTGAGTCGGAAAACCTTGCGATGCCACAGCCATGTAATTCCCTTGCGATATCACTGCCATATTGTGCGAATGAGCAGCATGCGTATGCGAGTGTGGATGTGGTACAGGTGGCACGCTCATCGACGAAGACTGTTGGTATTGTGGAGGAACGTGCGAAGAATGCGCAACTGTTGTGTGAGTCGTATGAGGCGCAGATTGTTGAGATGCTTGCGTGTGTGGTGTTGGCGGAGTCGTCCGATGGGATCTACTTTGCTGCGTGGATCTTGATCTATGCGTTGTTTGCGATCCACTCGCCCTTTTAGTGCTGTGTGACTGCGCTTGCGAGGCTTGTTGTTGCTGCTGTGCCTGCTGCTGTTGTTGTTGTTGTTGTTGCTGCTGCTGCTGTTGCTGCTGTTGTTGTTGTTGCTGCTGCTGCTGCTGTGATTGGTGAGCAGATTGCTGTTGTTGAGGTTGCTGAGGTTGAGGAGGTTGCTGTTGTGGTTGTTGCGTTTGCGTGTGTGCAATAACCTGATTCTGAGTTTGTTGGGCCAGAGACAACTGCATTGGTTGTGGCGTATGGGATGGCGGCAAAGGCTGGGGCGTATGACTCTGCGGAATCGGCTGCGGACTTTGCGTTGGCATATTTGGAGGCTGCGGATGAGGTTGAGGAGTATGAGACTGTGGTATTGGTTGTGGGGTATGACTTTGAGGCAGCGGTTGGGGACTTTGAGTCGGTATACTCTGTGGAGTATGCGACTGAGGCGTCCGAGGTTGCTGAAGAGGCTGTGGCGTATGTGGCGGCTGGTGCATTGGCAAAATACCCACATGAGCTGGTGGAGGATGTTGAAGAGGATGCTGAGGCATCGAACAATCGGAGTATTGTACTTGCGGTGGGAGATTTTGTACCGATACGGAAGTCGCCGGTGGAGGTATTTGAATAGGTACCGAAATTGGTACAGATACCGATGTTTGCATTGATGGTAACGCGCTCGGTGGTCTTTCAACGCTGTTTTGCGAGGCTAAATCACTGGCTATGGACGTCGGAGACTCGAGACCCAACTGACTGACGTCTAGATCACATTGTCCGTAGTGGAGTGAGTGCACCGAATTCGTCGTTGAATCAGGAGTGTAAACACCCATCGAGGGTAAATCCGGTTGAGAAGGTGGTGTCCTCTTAACTGAACCAGGATTATCCAAATGTGGAGTGGTTTTCCCACTTTCAGGAGAATTTTGTTTCAATTCGTCCGAATGGGTTTGTAGATGCATCGTTTCTTGTTGCTCAACTATCGGTACAATTTTTTCTTGTGGTGTCAGTGGTTCACTCTCCAATGATGCTAAATTAGAAACACTTGGCGAGTCTTTCTTCTCGATCGGTGTTGCCGGAGACACTTCCATCTTTGGTCGTGTCGATTCCTCTTTCGTTTCCTTCAGTGTCGACATCTCAATGTCTGGCTCCTCGGACAGATTATTCTTTTCCTCGGAAATGATTTCTACTTTCTCGGGTTCATCCTCTTCCTTCGGCGATGAAATTTCAGGTACTAATTTTGACACTTCGGGGCTGCAAACTGCGTTTTCACTCTCTGAACTTTTATCACATTCTTTCGAAATGTGATTTTGTTCTTCCTCAATCAACGACTCCGATTCCATTTTCTGTGGAGGTTCTTGTTCATTTTGTTCGGCTTCCTTCTCCACAGTCTGCTCCGGTTCCCCATTTTCAACTGTCGAATCGCTCTCTTTCATGCTATTCGGAGCTTGGGTTACCGACTTGGGTCTTGGAGCTGGAATTTCTTCTTCTCCTTCATCCTCGTCTCCTGCTTCGTATTCTCCAGGACTGGCAGACACTACTTCTGGTTCTGATGCGACAGCAGTTCGATTATCATCGACAGAATCCATTTTACTTTCTTCGACAGTACTGTTTTCCTTCGTGGGAAGTTCTTCCGTAACGTCGGGCTGCTTGTCAGCTGGTAATGGAGATTTGCTACCACTATGGGAGGGTGATAACGAAGGCGGAGCTACTACAGGACTTTCGGCCCGGTCTTTCGTTGGAGGCTCTGGTTTCAACTGGGGCATTTTTAATGTTTCTGGTGCTGCAGTCTTTGTTCTACCCCGCCTCGATATAATGGGACTTTTAGCTTCCTTTGTTTCTTCCTTTCCGTTGCATTGACTCTCCTCTACGGATTTCTTCTCCTTTGCCTGCTTCGATTGCAAATATTTGGTGTGTTGATTGGTTACTTTCAGTAAAATATCATCGACTTTACATTGTTTCTTTGCAGGTTTCTGAGCGGTGTTAGGTGAAATTGTCGATGATTTCTGAGAGGTCTTTTCAGAATCGATCGCATTCGTTCTGTGAGAATCTCTATCTTTCGTTTTCTCTTTCTCCTTAGTCTTGTCCTTTTCTTTCTCCTTTTCCTTCTCCTTTTCCTTTTCTTTTTCTTTCTCCTTCTCCTTCTCTTTTTCCTTCTCCTTCTCCTTTTCCTTCTCTCGTAAGGATACGCGCGTTCTTTTTCGCGAAACCACTTCCGCTTTCTCTTCCTTCTCTTCAGGTTCAGTCTTCTCGGAATGTTTGCGTTTCCTCAGTGGAGTCGTAGTGACTTGCTCCACTATCGGCGTCTTAGGCGTTCTGATTCTTCTCCTGGATGTTATCCCCAGAGTCGGTGACTTCAAGGTGCTCGGCGATGAATTCGCGTTTTTTGACACTGTAGACGAGCGAGAATTCCTCGGCGTAATTGTGGTATTCTTTGATTCCGTTTCTCCTGATTCCTTACTGTTCTCATTGGTAATTGAACTTCGACTTTCTTTCTCAGCCTCCTTAGATTCTTTAGCTTCCTTCGATTCTCTCGTCGATTTCGATTCCTTAATTTCAGTTTCCTTCGTTTCTTTCGTTCCCTTCGTATCCTTTGCAACCTTGGTATTATCCTTCGTAATCTCTTTCGTATCTTTCCCCTCTTTATGCAATTTCGTCTCCTTCCCACTGTCCTTTTGCGGCGTAGTTTTCTGAGGCGACTTTTGCTTAAGAGGCGAACGCCTCTGACCAATTTTTCTACCCCGTGGTTTCTTCTTAATTTTTACCCTTTGTATTTTTTCAACGATCGCTGGAACGTGTTTCGGCTCGGTTACCGGTGACGCTTCGGATCCGGTGTCAGCACTTTCTTCTGGACTTTGGTATGGATTTGGAATTTGCGTAAGAAGTGGAATCCACCTGAGACAATCAGGGTCCAGCTTGATACGGGAACTCTTACGAACTTTTGTCATGTGGGCATCTACTTTAGCCCAATCGACTACCACAGCCACTTTTGAATTCCCTTCTCCTGGCAAATGGACCGACCTGATAAAACCTAACAGTTGCATAGCTGTCGCAATATCGTGAGCCGATACTCCAGTTTCTTTCGTGATGTCACCGAGTCTTATTTCGGTCGACTCTCTATGCGCGTCCAAATATTCGAGCACCACACTTTTCCAGAACGAATGATACGAAACCCGACCAAGATCGGAAAGAGGTTTTTCAGGCGTACCTGGAATACCCTCAACTTTCGATAAAAGATAACTGAACTCTATTAGAAATCTTCCGAAACCCTGTCTCTGATACTGAGGCAAAGTCATAATACACGACACGTTGTACCTTTGCGAGGGGCAATGTTTCTCTTTGCTGAAGTACCCTACCAAATGACATCCGTACTTATCGTTCTTAGTTACCGCGTAAAAAAGAAATGGTTCTACGTCGTAATAGAGAGTCTTATGATCTAAGAAGAGCTTTGCTAAGAGACACAAGTTTTGACAGTAGATCTTGTTCACGTTCCCGTCGATCTGCAACAAAGGTAAAGACCGAATGACAGTCAATAATAGTGCCTTTGATAAGTGAAATATCGATCAAGGTCTATGTACGTATACAAATAACAGATTGATATAAACGAACCTCGAAAACGGACAATCCATTACACCTATATATTTCCGTTGCGGGTGGATGCCTCCACTGGCACTTATCCATATGTCTATCCAGAACCGCTCGGCTTTTAGTATACTTTAGGCAGAATTCACAGAAGAAGAGCTTAGGTAATCTCGCGTATTCCTGGGGAAACGGACTAGAATACCACGTTTCCACTTCGTAACGACCAAAAACTATGGCCGCGGGATTACGCGATCCACTGCCAGGTGCACTGCTGCTTGTATTAACGGCGGTCGTTTCTTCGCCATCATTGATGACAACGGTCAACCGTGCAGCTCGATCCCTAGCTTCCTTGAAGAGGTCGACGTCCTTCTGCGTAACTCCTGGCGGCAGAGTTTGCGGTAGAACAGTCTCTTCTGTAAAGAGAGTTGAGATTTTGATTTTTCCGGCTCAACGATTCCTGCCTCCATTTTTTTGGTGACAGATCAAAATAGGACCCATATTAATTGCAAAAATGCCCGATCCGCAATATCTAATTCAGAGAAACAAATTTACAAAGAGAAAGAGAAAGTGAGAGAGAGAGAGAAAAAGAGATAGAGAGAGACAGAGAGAAAGATAGAGATGGCTGATATTCGCGTTTGCTATAGTTTCTTTTATGACGATTACAGATGGGAAGATATTAGCGCGCAATAAATCAATGTCGATACAGAAATAATCAAAATCTTGCATCATGAGAATAAGTCTAAAAAGACTCGAAGTTATTTAAAGAGAAAACGAATCGTGAAAACCAGTGCGGTGAGAAAAAAAATTATATGTATGGTCAGCAACTACAAAAGACAGACTTGTAAGAATGACTATATTGCAAAAAGTGTATAGTTGCGAGTTAGTATAGTGTTGATTCGAGAAAGTTGGATCAGGGGGGAAGTTCGGTCTAGTTCCAAATCGAAACTGAATCACCGGTAAGAATCAAAGTAAATCGTAGAAGCAAACGAAGGGTTTCACTCGACAAGCGTCAAACACAACCTGGTGCATCAATAGGGAGTATATAATTATCAAGTGCAATAACGATCGAATTGCCGTTAATCTTGTGAAAAGTCAAAGCAAAGCTGTGGGGGTAGGTATTCTGGGATGTGTTGGCAGAGTATCGAAGATGGCTCGTCGACGGCAAAAATTCTCTTTTTTTTCTTATTTCTTTTTGGTGATGAAAGCCGGTGATTTACAATGATAGTGCCTGCTAAATGTCAGCAGCAGCAGGTAGAGAGACTCCAATGTGACTAGTGCAATAAGGCGGCTTAGTAAAATGATATGCCACCCCAATGTCATGCTTCTTCCTCCTGGAAAACTGATTGGTATTGTTACGTTAAATTTGTTCTCTGGGGCACACACAATCGGTCTGTGAGAATCTGCGGTCCAAAACCGGGCGGATAAAGAAGCTAATGGCACTACATACACAGTGGATAAACCAATCCCAATATGTTAATACGTTAGTATATGACTGCGTGGATTTATAACGAGTGAACAAATCCGTTACAGTGTAAGCAGTAGCAGAGAGAGAGGGAGAGAGAGAGAGGCAGAGAGAGAGAAAAAGAGAGAGAAGGCGAGCTGCAAGAGCGAGTAAGAGAAATGAAACTATGCGCAAATATTTATCGCACAATTAAATTGCGATCTGCGCGTGCATTAGATGCCCTTTAAGTATATAGCACGAGCCAATGAATCCAAGAAAGAAATTGCCAGAGCCAAGAAACAGCAATTCTCGTGAATATCATGCAAAATCACATAAGAAGCCACGTAAAAGCCGTAAAACAAATGGAAATAAGAATCGTCGGACATCGTTGCGATAAATGGTTGTGTAGTACGTGATAAAGATTATTCGCGTGATTGCATTCCAAAACGTATGAATTATTACACGTAGAATTGAGAGAAACCTAAATAGAGGAACTAAGCAACAGCATCGACGATCGATTTCCATTGATCTTACATGACGTAACAGTTTTTTTTAAAAAAAAAAATCCCGTCAAGGAACTTGATTGTTCTCAACTTGGGGTAGATGCGATCCTCCTCCCAAATATTTATCATTTTAAATAAGGAAGGAGAAATACAAGATATTACCCTGTTGAACGCACTAGCATTAAAACCAAACCGTTAGCTGGCATTTGGCGGAAGGATCTTCTAAGACGAGCGGTTGGTTCGGTTTTTGTAAGCGGCGGATGGAACAATCATGTTATCTTGGAACAAGTTACGTCAAACGCACATATACACACACATCATACCACACCACACCGCCAACACATCCACGTGGTGGTGAGCGAGGATTAGATTAGAGGGAAGTCTTCTTTGCGACTTGGGTGCATCATCGAGGTTAGGAGTCGTGAACGGGTGGGGTAGACTCTTACCCTTCCTGGTGGAGCAGGGTGTCGCGCGGGGTGTCGTGGTGGTGTTGGTGGTGATGGCGCTAGTACAGGCTCGTGGAGTGGACTTTAGGCTAGGATTTGATTTTACGGAATCGGAAGACAGGCCGGATTTCGAAACGGCGGGCGCAGGGTGGCGTGACTGATTCGTATCCGAAGCAATGGTGCTTTTCTTTCGCGAATACTGTTCGTTCCTCAAGGACGACGGTGACGACGACGGTGACAATGCGTCCGCGCACTTAACTAGCGGCGCATCATCCTTCATCAATTTTCTCCTCTCGTGTTCATGCCTCTTGCTATTCACTGCGGTTTTTACGAGATTCGAGGGTGTCATTTTTGGTACTTTCTCGTTGAGCGAACCGAATAAACTTTCATCGGACGGAGTAAAGATCCCCGGCCGAGGTATTCTCGGTACATCACTGGAAGTTTCAGTCTTCTTTTTTTCCTTCAACTTTCCAGTGACAGGCACATCCTCCGTTTTACTCTTCTGACTTGTTTTTGGAACTTTGTTCCCTTTATTTGTCGTCTTATCCTCGGTATTAGGCCTTTTTCTTCTGTCCGGGGCGTAATTTGGTGCCGGTGCACCCGGTCGTGCTCGACTACTGGTGGGTGCTGAAAAAAAGTGACTCAAACCGTCGAAGAGACCTTTCAATTGTCCGGTACCGGGTTTGATTTTATTCTCATTCGTGAGAAAGTTCGTCGTAGTTTGCCGCTCGTTCCTTTGTTTCTTCTTGTTATCCAACGAGGGAATGGCAGCCGGTTGTATGTGTAAGCCAAACGTTGGCGTTTCACCGACGTCAAGTTTTGGCAGGGTGGCACCGAAGGTGTTGTTAATATTGCTGAAAAACGGCGAATCGACATTGAGTTTCGCCGCAGCTGCCGCGAATCCCCAAGGCTTATCCTCGCTCAGATCACAAGAGAACGGACCTCGCGGTTTCGGGGAGTCATCGGTACATTCACCCGGACTGTCCTCCTCCGAGGAGGAGGATGAATCACTAGTATCGCTTGAACTGTTACCGTCATCGTCTTCGTCATCCTCATCGTCCTCCTCGTCCTCGTCATCGTCATCGGCCGTACTATCATTGTCATTCGAAGACTCGCTATCGCTAGCTTCGCTACTGCTGCTGCTAGACACTAGCGGGGCCTTTTTACCAGGCGCCGTAGCTTTTTTCGAGTTCGCGCTACCCCTTGTCGACCTAGGACTAATATTCTCCGAGGGTTTAGACTTATCACCGCCCCCCACCCGCTTGAGCTTATTGTGTTCCGCGTTGAACGCGCTCAGCCTAAAGAACTTTTGCTTCTCTTTGGAGATCCGGTCGTTCTTTTCCTCGAGTAGCCTACCCTGGCCTGCGAGTGGGGTGGGGGGTTGTGGTAAAGGAGAGGAAATTAAAGGTGGTTGACGAGGGGAGACAACACCCGCATTACCGTCCGAGCTGCTGTCCACCTGACCCACTCCCGTACCGCTCTTCTTTCCTGGAGTCGTAACTGCCAAGCTCTTTCTGGATACCGTCGATCTGAAACCCAAATCAATCGCATCATTGAATCAACCGCCGAATCTCAACCACCATTGCGTTATTAATTCTCCTAGAAATTATATCCTTACTTTCGGTTTTCCCGTAACTTGCTAAGTCTCTTCCTGGCACTTGTTGGCGTATCGTCTAAAGAGCCAGGCGAGATATTAGCGTCTTGCGTTTTGCTTTTTTTACTGTCCTCCTTGGAAACGGGCGTATGGGCCGTTTGACAATGTCGACACCTCCAGGGTGCTTTGTTCTTCTTATCTAACGCGGGATCCAAGCAGGTAGGGTGGTAACATTTTACACAGCCAGCACATTTTACCAAATAGTTTTGTGACTCCCGTTCCAACTGACAGCCGGCGCAAGTCGGTGAACAGTCGTCGCAGGACCAAGTGATGCCTCTGTCGACCAGAATCGAGAGTTCTGGTGGTGCACAAGAATTATGCAAGGCAGCACCACACACGCTACACCTGCTAAGCTTTTCGGAGCCGCTACGTTTCGTGTTGTTGTTGTTTCCGGCGACGGTCGCCCCAAGACACTCTTTACAGATAGGCAACGGCGCTGGTAGCTAATACAAAAGCAAAGAATAATTATTTCATTTTCATATTATTACAATATTTCAACATACATTATTATTTCAATTAGGACATTATCGATCTTTTTAACATTATTCTTCTCGACATTATTCTGCTATCAAAACAATCGAAAGACAATAACTACCAACTGAAATAGAAAATTATCGTTTCCACCTCGCATGCAAGGAGGTGCAAATGCAGGTGGTGAAATTATTCATTCCGGCAACAACGCAGACTAGGTTCGGTATATCTCTGCATCAAAAGGGGTGCATGTAATTAAAGACGAACTCGTGCGTCTCGGAGCGAGTGCTAAGACGTAATCTACATATACCGGTCAAAACACTGCATGGCATCATGTTGCAACGTACCTACTAAAAATAAATATAGCAAGGCTCAATTTTGTCTAAACCAACATTGAGGGCACAGAAGAACATGGAGGATGAAATAATCACACATCTCAACATCTTGTTGCAACCACGGGGTTATTGGACGGCCTACACGCATATCTTATCGGCGTTATGCAATTCTACGCACAAGTTACAAATCCCATGAAACGTGCATATCTCGACGAATGTCAAGCCTCTTGAAACATACTGCAATCGAACACTCGAAAGAAGCGATACCGTGTGCAAATATTTCGCTAAAATCAACGTTCCCTATTTATGTACAACATATGCAGAAATCGTAACCACTATTACTATTATTTAGAAAATAGTATCGAAGACAAACATAATTAATAATAGATATCAAAATTCAAAGTGGTATTATTTCTTGTTCGATCCTCATTTGATCACCACGTGCTGCACTAGCGGACCAACGACCTGTTGCTTAATACTGAGCTACCACCGATCGTGCGTTCGATGGGTTGGACCCGTTGAACCATGATTTTCCGCATGACATATCTTTCACCACGCTAAGAGTAAGTTTTCCCTTGAAACGTGCATACTACCATGACCATGCGCTATCGGTTTCCACGATGGTTTTGGACGGTTCGATTAAGTTCAAAGAGACCAGTAGTACCAGCATGCAAATAATACTCAAATAAACCCTTCGGCATCAAGATATTGCTGGGTGAAATAAAAATAAATGAAGCGATAATCATTAACCGAGAGGAAATCTGCATCTAGGACAAGATGGTCCGGAATTCATATGCAAGCGCAGCGCGCATGCCGAGATACGACGGTAAATCCAAGAACCATCTGACACAGAATTGGCAGAAAGCGTCGGCGCAAACGTTCTATAAGTTTTCGCGCTCTCCGTGGCCGGCCGGACACGCATAAAACGCGGTCGGACGCCAACAAGTAAGTGGAGGGGTACAGGGAGACCGCGATAGACTGAGAGCGAGTGAAAGAGAGAAATTGAGAGAGGGAGAGCGACTTCGAGCGATTCCGTGTGCACGGAGGATCAATAAGAGAAGCGATATACAAACGAGTCGGCGGAAGTCGGCCGAGATACCACATCGTCCCGAGGCCTCCCCCTTTTGTCCACTTGACCGCCCCCCCCCCCCCTCCCGTATCCATTCCGGTGCTCGCTCGTGTTCCCTTCGTCGCTGGCTCACTCGCAGATTCGCGCGCGCGCATATTCTACCTCTATGGATGTATGTACGGATCTCCATTCTACGCGAGTAAATACACCAAATGTACGAAGTATGTATATCATGCGTGCCGCCCTAGCTAGAGTACAGGTTTCTTCGAGTCGTGTATGCACCACAGCGTAATTCTCCTACAACGAATAGGGTAACGAGCGCCCAATATTTCTTTCCTTCATCCATACTATTGCAATAAGACTCCCAATCATCGGCCATCTTCTCATTGATCTATACCTCTGTGACGCAATAATATGGCTATTTTCGAAATACCCCACAATGTTAAACTGGCATATAACAGACTGCGTTAAATACTCTTCGCAATTCTGGCCTCGATCGTGTATAATATCGAAAAATAAGTCTTTTTAACATGGACATAAAATATATATGATTCTGACATTAATTTTTCCTATTCGACAACTCGTTATCCGAGATGTTAAAAATAAATGAGGAAGGTGAAGCATTTGCAATAGAATAATTCACCAAAAAAGGTATCACACAATTGTGATGTTTGCCACGCGACTTTCGAAGGAGCGGGAAGAAGAAGCACGTGAGCACGAGGAGACCGCGAACCGAGCGATCGGCCAGTGAGAAGAGAAGTGATCCATCGTTGTGGGAAAGCAACATTCCCCTTTGTAAATTGCGCCATGCGGCATTTGACCCGAGTCGAAGCGTGTTTGCTCGTAATCGCAAATCCACACTGTACCCTGAGTAAAGTTATCTCGAGATTTTCTCCGAAAGTGCACACGATGTTCTTCTAAATCATGCATACAGTCGCGTGGGCTACTGCGATTGCCTAAGAACTCTAGAATAACTACATATACGAGAAGCATACATAACGACAGCGAATATTCAAGGATCGTGAAGCATCGTCCTGGGAACCAAAATGATCCGAGTATGTATACGAAGAATACGGACAAACGGAGGCAGTAACTAGTGTGTGCATCTAGTCGAAAGAGAGTACATACTGCCAGTTAATGCGAACGACTCGGTGAACGCGCTCCCTACCGAGTTCAAGGCCGTGAAAATTCTCCTAGCACTCGAAGCAACTGTTGCTCTGCGATCCACCTCCTATTGCAGCAGTTGCACGCGTAAGTCTTGGCAGGCTCTGACTTCCTTTGCCTCAAGCCACTTTGGAATACGACTCATTGAAAGACCGAATGCATGCGAGAAAGCGAGGCTTGACTCTCACGCATTATAGACGTATCACGAGTAAAGAAACGGCAGGCAAGCTTCTTTGCGAAATGTTACCACAGCTCAATGACATTACAAATCATGCCAACATACCGAGCTCAAATTACATCAAAATACATTCTTCTAAGAGGCTAGTAAAGCAGAATGTATCGAGTAGTCCTAATAAGAAATAAGAATTCTTTTTTCCAATGTTGAAAGGAAAAATAGAATAATTAGGCATAAGGCAATTTTTTTGAATTCGTATTATGTACTTATGGGATGACTTAACAGCTTTTGATTCATGCACCAAGCCAGATAAGACGTTAGAAGTGTTAAGGAGCTAACTATCCACGTCAGTTCGAAGCACATGTTAACTAGACGGACGGTGTTGAAAGAGGAAGTTACCTTGGGTGCAGGGGGTTCCGGTGGCGTGTGTTGGGTAGGGGTGTCTTGAAGCTTCTTGAGGTAGGGCGGTCTATCCGGTTGCCGGAAGAGCCTGCCATCCTGAATAACGAGTCCTCGATCAACAGCTCTCTTGGACGAAAGCCTTAACGCTGTCCTAAGGTCACCTTCAGCTTCTTCTTCGACCGTATGACTCTGTCTGATGTACTTCTCGATGTTCTTCAAGGTCGAACCCTCTCTCTCGCCAAGCTCCCGGACAGCTTTACCCAGTACTTTGCTAAGATCGGTACCCTTGCCGACCTTGAGTGGCTTCGATTGCAAGCCCCCAGGATCCTTATAAGAAGATTGACCTTTGTTAAAGATCTTGAGGACGTCGCCACGCTTGACAGCGACCTCCAGATGCTCAGCTATCTCCTCTTCATGGTAGTTATGGTGCTGACGAATAGCGTGACATATCCGCTCGACGCTTGGTCTTTGCTTCTGGCTACGGATCTTACGGATCGCGTCCAAGAACCAGGTCGACCATATTTCCGGGGTCTCCGGCTCCTCCATCGCGTTACGCTAAAACGTCTGCCGGTAATAACCGGCGACGTGTCGGTCCAGGGAACACCCAGTGGACAACGCTCGGTCGCCTCCGGGTTCGTCGTGTCACGGCCACGACATTCACATTCTTACACTTTCGAGGGTCTTTTTGGTACCCTTCTTTGCCACCCTCCTACGTTCGAGTTCCGCTCCACCTGAAACAAACATGTACGACACGTGTTACATGAAATTCTGTTACATATGTTGAGTTAGTCATCTTGACTCGATAAAAACCGATCTCTTATACATATTGACTCGAACCATCAGTTTTAGATCTTTTTCAAATAATTTCGGGAAAATCATTCACTTTGATTCTGACCCATGCATAAAGAAACGAAAAAGGGAAAAGAATATCTGATAATATTGTGAGGCTCACTGTTTTTGACTAAAGATCGTAATATTGAAAGGACGAATACGTTAGTGTATTATTGCACCAGTCGAATCAACTCTGATGGATATCGCGACTTTCCAGCTTTGTCGTAAACGTTCGCCCTCAGTTTTCCCCTGAGCGATGAACTTTCTCCTGTATCGGAGAGCTCGCGAAGGTGTACATACACATGTGGAGGGGGAAAGAAATATCTAAAATTTCCGTAGCCGGTAGTCGTATTGCGCAACCCGACACGATCTACAGGTATCTCTCTGGTGGTTTATTAACTCGCCAGTGCGAATTACATACTCGTGTATATGTCCATGTAGTTGTATTATCGATACAATCGAAACTATTCTTCTTTTGCTAGAAGTACTTGCCACTTTGAGCTTCAATCCTAAATTACCTATTGAACGACGAGAGAACTACTCGATACAATGACAAATGTGTATGTATGTCTATCTCACAATGAACTGAAGTGACAATCCCAAGAGCAATTCTCCGATCTACACGAGCGGATTGTGTCACTTGCTACGTAATTATAGTCCGAACACTTATCATTGAATTGTTCTGTCGTTATCTGTCTAGTGTCACGTAGGTTGCGCGCCGTGAGCCCATCCTGCATGCGTAAATCCAATTCTACTCTACATACACACATAGAAAGAGAGAGAGAGAGAATCGCACGATTCTCGCCACGAAAGCGAATACATATATCGCACGCGCGCGTACTCTACCGTTAATATATGTCGGTTACGAAAAAGTAAGACGGTAAGAAGGCAAGGTCGATAACCGGTGAACGGAGAGTATTTCAAAGGAACTTGAACGCGGCCAAGCAAGAACGCGAATGGTTTAGAGCTCGATGGATGTAAAACACACCTTGAGACATTTCGACCGACTCGAGCCACTCGTATACGCGGAAATGATCGTTCTGTTGGCAGAGATACGGATAAGTTACTTTGAGAAATGGAGTGAAAGAAAAAAAAAAGAGAAAAATCGCGAATACAGAAGCACGCAAGTGTATAAATAGGTGTAAACGACGAGAAGCTGCAGCTGTGATGCAAGTTGACCTAGGACAGTGTCGGAGGTGCGGCCGCGGGTGCACGATAATAAATATCCTTGCGTTTAGCTCTCCTCAACGGGCTTTAACAGGCCGACTACCGTTGAGGCCACTGATGATACCAACCACCTATAGTTAGCGCGCTTTTCTAAATTTTATAATTCTCGGATAATGATGCGCGTTATAAAATAATTAATGGTAATATAGGTCTACTAATCTACATTGGGACGATAATATCAAAACCTTAATGCTTTAGATCATTTGTCTAGCAATTAACCATACGGTTAACACTAGCAAGTGCACAACTGATTATTTTCCATTTGTCTAATGTATCTTAACACATCTCAATGGATCCAAAATGTCAATCAATATAGTTTTTGTAAAAAAACGCTATATTTGTGCAAGTCAGATATTCTTTCAAAATCTAATAGCTTTTATAATTAAAGTAGAAAGGAACACGTAGAATTTCTATTTAATCGTCGGTGGTTCTCGTTTGAGGAATAGAAAAGAGGAGCCTTATAAAGCACGTTGCCTCCAAGCAGCTTCGTTCATTCGCCGGAACAAACTTCGGCCTTCCGATCCCTCTTACGACCCCATTTTCTCACCACGTGCGCGGTCTATTCTCGAAAGTGACGTTTACGTTCTATCCTTGCCAGAGCCACGCGTTTCCCGCCAAAACCTTCCAGTCAGTGGATCCTTCATCTCGGTCACTTTACGCTCGACTTCTCGACCCTACCAGGCAAATTTATTGGTTGCTTGTTATGCTGTCAGAGTAAATGCATATGTGCGGAATATGTACTCTCGTATACGAGCCAAGAAACCGCGCATCGCGCTATGGACACTTGGACACGTCACGATGCAGCGCGTCGCGTCGGATCGCGTCACACACGTGGCGCGCGCAAACCATCAATGAGACGACGCTCTTTTATCGTTACGATTTTATCGTCGCTTCAATGACTCGTCGCCCGTCTGAGAGAAAGTGAGATCGGGAATCAATAATTGTAGGATTAAGATTCTCCTTGTCAAGATCGTTTTCAAGAGATATTTTGTATACTTTGCGTAAAGTATCGAGAGAAGAGTTAGGTATTACTTAATACTAAGCTTATCTCTATTGCAATTATTCAATTTAAGCTAACATTAGAGATTGCGCCAGAAACCAGTTATTTTCATAGTTATGGTGCCGTGATGTTTCACCGTTAAAAATTCACAGTTAGTTAAATACTAATAGATATCAATTTCAGAGGATGAATTAACTTTTTTAAAGACTCATTTTAGAAAATAAGAAATGGTTGATTTCGATCAACTTGGCAGGCCTAATGTTAAGAAGCTGTCTTCGGCACGATTGGCTTCAACTTTCATTGTGACTCACGATCAAACGTCCGATATTGAAAGAGTTCCCGCGCAATGCCTGGCCGTTTCACTGTCGCCCACAAGGTCAGTGTGCGCGCTTAGTAATAAGAACGACGGAAAGTGGGATGGAATGACCGTCTATGGTGTGTGTCGAAGTGACGAGGGAGATACTTTAGAGCTCGAAATTAATTTCGACGCAGTGGCGGATAACTTACGCGCTCGGCCAACAGCAAAATCAACCGTTGTGACTCACCGGTTTTCGAGCTCGCTAAATTATGTACATGTTCGTGGGAAAGTCTTGCGAAGTAATGCGCGCTTCCTCGTTGATATAGCACACCATGCCGCGATATTCCTTACCCAAACATCGTAGCAAGGGTAAACGACACACATAGAAAATGATTTTTCCAATCGGAGCACGAAACTCGATCGTCAAATGTACACCACTTTATCCCACGAATTAAGGCCACACTGTATCCTTCGTTCTTCTGCTTGGTTTCCTCGTTTCACCGCACACTCGACGAGCAAACGGATAAAGCTGTCACAAGGCATACCCTCGAACAGGTGGCATAGAAGTTTCGTCGGAATGGGCCGTACCCATTCTCGCCGTCTCACTTTCCGCGAGCAACTTTTTCGTCCATATTCGAACTCTGACGTAATTTCTTCACTCCGTTTTGGTGCGTACTACAGAAAGAAGTCCCTTTCGTTCAAGCAACTCGTTTGACTCGAAAAAATATAGTCAACAGCTGCTCTGATCTACTACTTCTACAACGACCCTAGCTTCGTATAGAAATTTTTAATCAACCAAACGACTGTACTCTGTACATTAAACATTTGCGCGCGCTGCTCGCAACCCACTCTCGTTGGATGCCCCAGAATCTTTCGGTATCTATGGTTCGAAATGAAATTTCAGGATGATATTGGGAGATAGATATACTCTCGATGATGATCCGAGTAATTCGAAAGTCGTTGCATCGAGTTACTCCGTCGGTTCGTGCGTCCGTCGGTGGTGTGATCCGCGTATTACGTGCAGTTGGCGAAATTGAGAAATGCCGACGAAGCCGAGGGTGAATTCGACGAGAGGCCAGATCAGGGTATAACCAGGGTATGCCAGGGTAAACCAGGCCGGCTGGCAGGCAAGCTGGCTGGCTGGCTGGCTAGCTGGCAGTGTCTGTCCGGGCCCCTCTCACCCGACGGAGAGCAAAAGAGAGGACAGAAGCGCGGCGAGAGAGCAGCTGCGAGTGAGAACGGTTGCCGAACAGCCCCAACCGCCGCCGCCCGTCGTTCCTCGCTCCTACCTTGCGACTACGACGACTTTGATCGTCTGAATCCGCACCTTTTTCACGATATATCAGAAGGATTTTCTCAACGATGCACTTGCGGTGACACTCGACTCACGATGCGGACTTTCGACTAAGAATCAGCGTAGCAGCATGTGGCAAAGAACTCGTGGAAAACGAGTGTTCGCGGGTCGCACGTTTCGAGGTGGCCGGCTGCGGCGAGCCGTCGGTAGCCATTTTAGCCGATTGAGCAGGAACGAGCAGGTTCGCAAGGAAAAAATCGAAGAGAACGCGTGTCGCGGCGTCGAGGCGTACTGTGAGTTCGGCGGTTGATACTCGGGTTAGATCCGAAGGGACTGGCCGATCGGCGGGATCGTTGGCGACGGCCGTCGCCCACGAGACCGTCGCTGACGCTTCTTCGAAAGTCTGAAAGTCGGAGAGGCCCCAACGGTACGATCTCTCAATTCCAAGAGTCAAAGGTAAGAATCTCGATTGAGATTCGGACGCGAACGGATGCGAAGGAATGCACCAAATACGCTACGTGCAGGTAGACGTCGAGAGCACAAGGTTCTCGAAGCCCGACGGGCAGCCATCTTGGGTAGGCACGGCCGACTCTCGACGGTTTCGCAGGATTTTTCGCGCGCTTCAACGGGAAATCGGTGGGAAAGCGATAATACAATGTAGACGTGACATACCAATGATTCGTATCGGGGAATTTAACATCCCGTTGTCTCGAGTCGCGATCGACGGGAGTCATTAAAAAACGTAACAACGAACACTGCTTACGGGAGACTGATCCGTCTCTCTTTCTCTCTTTTTTTCTCTTTCTCCCTCCTTCTCCCTCTTTCGCTCTCTCACTCTCTCTCTCTCTCTTTCTCTCTTTCCAGCGCGGAGCAGGCGGCCAGACCCGCTGGCCCGTATGCGTCGGGTGACGATTCGCGTGGTTCTGGCCACGACGTTTTAGGAGGCAAACTGAAGTTACCTGGTCACGGCAATTCCATGTATAAATCCAGAGCTTGAGTAGCACAGGTCACTGGGTACCGACACACAGGACGCGTAATCACGATCACCAATTATCTCGCGACAACGGCGTCACATTTCACACAAATCAACAAAGGTTACCCACTTGACAAAGATGGCGGTCGCGGGGGTTACAGAGTGCGCGCACGCGGTGGGGAGCGCACTGCGCACACCGTGCACACCGCGCGCGCGCGCTCACTCCGACACGGCGGAATCACGAAGCATTCGTAGCGGCACGCGTTTTTCTCGACCAATCGGCTACCCTTTTCGGAGCCGAACACTCTCGCACACTTGCGCTTGCCGGTCACACGTGCGAGATACCTTCCGCTTCTGAGAGAGTATTAGTGTAGTCGGAGAGACGTTGAAACTCGTTGCACACACGCTTGTGTGTATACAGTCGCAGGTAACGGGCTGCGCAACCGCGACACGGAATAACACTGACGTCGTGAAGCAGGGAGAATGAGAGGACCTGTAGGATGGACAGCAGTTATCAGGCAGCTCCACGACGCGGGAGCTGCTGGAGGCGCGATAAAAGGAAACACGAAGAGCAAGTCGATCCTGACAAGCTGCACGCGCTTCACTCTATTGCTTATAGCCCCGGATTGTCCCGTATGCCGCGGTCACGCCGCGCTTATGCCTTACGCCAGTTACGCCTTTCGTATGTCCTATGGCCGCCCACTTCACGCTCGCTTTAACCGTTCCCAATCGGTTTCGTTGAACGGCAGCGCGCGCGACTGCTGCTGCTACTACTACGTCACGATGCCCGGAGCTTTGTCAACGAGCTCCCAGGAGCGTACCAAGCGTTCAAAGAACCACCTATATCGATGTGAATTCAACTCAACCGAATTAACGTCTACGTTACTCTCCGCACGACTGCATCCCCTATTCTTCTACCCATATCTCACTCTCTCTTTAACGTAACGAGTACTTTGTGAGCTCCACTCCAGATTGCAATAATGAATTCAATAAACACATGCGACCTCATTACACTGTTGTTAATTTGAAAGGCTCCTGACACCAGTCTCCACCTTGTACATATCCACTAACGAGTAGAATTAACTTGATTAACGATAGTATAGATTGTAAGTCGCGTTTTATAGACAGCCGATGAAATGAAGCAAAGACGATCGTAATGGTGACTGTTATATGTACAACTGTACGGTAGCACGCGAAATTCACCTCATGTTGCATGCAATTTCCTAATAAGATTATTGATTTTTTTAAAGGGCAGCTTAGTCCGCATTCTACTCGTTCTGTACGGTCGCGCGCGATATACGTATGCGAATGTTATGCTTCAATAAATTGTCGAGATTCTTCCGATTCAGATATTCTAACTGTGAACAGGACGCCCCCGCGATACCGCCCTTTCCACTGGACCGTTCCAATTGCAACTATTTGGAAGTTTCGCCGCGTAATTGATGCAAGGTTCCAACCACTGGTGTTTTTATTGATTTCCTAGGTGGCACGCGTAAATTAACTGTCCGCAGTCTACATCGATAATGCATAAATTATGGAGAGGGAGTGGGAAGGTGCAACAGAAAGAGCGCCAGTACTACACGCGACACACATTCGCAAATTTCCTCCCCAACTCACATACCGTCGCCGTTGATAATATTGTCGTCGGAGTTGCACCTTAAATGAATTCGAGATAAGAATCATTAAGACGTTTATTAAGTACACAATTTACAACCCCTAACCCACTGTTGTCCACTAGGGTGAAAAATTCGGTTTGCCTTCGTAAGTACAGCCCGACCTTTGTACTATTTCAGTCGCAGCCCAAATGCCACATTTGACGCATACGTCGATGCTCTTACCTTGAATTAGTTGGGCGAGAAACCCTAAACACAGAATAAAAATAAAAATAAAATTCGTAATGTTTTACTATTAAAAAAAAAAAGAGAAAAATGCTTGAACAGTCGATCTACCTCCTACGAAAGCATCTCCAGCACCATTCGTATCCACAACCTTTTCTGCCGGTAACTCTATTGCAGGATATTCCATTATGGTATTATCCTTAGCTACGAGAATGGGTTCTGAACCTTGAGTGATCACAACGATTCTTTGTTGCTTATCGTTGATTTTTTCCATTTGCGATAACTTAAGGGCGATTTCCTTTCTGTCAGTAGTATTGAAATCGTTCATCTTCGCAAAAGTATCAGCCTCCGTCTCATTGCCGAAAAGAATGTCGACGTAAGGTAACGCAGCTCTCATTGGTTTTTTGAAGAACTCGCAGAGAAATGGTGCACTTAGGTTCATCATAAACATTTTATTTTTCGAGAATGCATGTTGTGCGAGAGTCTGTATCGATTCTGGGCTAACTGTTAAGAAAAAGCCCTAAAATCAAGGATGAATCTTCATTAGAATGAAACTTTCACCGATGCAAATTCATGCAGAGCAATTGAATATATTCTACACTTACAGAGATGTAAATATATTCAGCAGCTTCTATAAAACTTTTATTCTCAGGAACTTCAAGATGCGTGGGTGAGAAGCAATTGGCAGCGGCGAGGTTGGCACACAAAGAACGATTATTCCCAGTAATGAGAACTGCACAAGTACCAGTTGGTTCCTTATCGGTATATTGGTAACATACGTTTAATCCGTCCGAGCGAGCTCGATCTCCCAATATTTTCGAATATTTGTCTCTCCCAACGCAACCCATGTACGTTGCAATTTTCGGCTTTTCTAAGAACCACTAAAAGGGTACGATGCTATTTATGCTTACCGATTGCAAATTTTTCCTAGTATAATTTGTTTTTTTTTTTAGAATAAAGTAAAACTATCGATTTACTTGTGCGACTCTCATACTACTCTGCGACGAGCCTCCGGCAATAAATTCCGCATTATACTTTTCGATCAATTCATCGTACATGGGTTTATGCTTTTCTTCGGCTAAGATAGCATCGTTCGGTTTCAGTCCATATTTTTTTAAGAAGTCAGTATCTACGTTTGCTGAAATGTCAAGTAGGGGATTACCCAGCCCCAGTAGCAGACCTTCTCTGAAATATTGTAGATTCGTTAAACGAATGATATTGAAATTCATCGATACATTTATTTAATACAATTTTTCTGTTTAAGATTCAAGCATAACCGGCGCAAATGGAAAACCCGGGTTTCCTACCGTAATAATCCGTTCCTGAGGATTGCATAACCTGACACTTTTCTTCCATGATGCAGTTATAAATTTGGACGAGAACAGGATCTACGTGATTAATGGTTAGTACTGTAGACACGCTATATGAACCAGTGGATATTCATACGCAAAAAAGTGACAGTACACGATCACGAAACATCGAGAAAAGTTCAATTATTAAACCGAAGAAAATTACGATCTAGAGTCATGTGCGGTTAGACGCGCGCACATGACCCAGAAGAGCGCGTGTATAACATAACCAATTCTTGTCTCTACATAACCTCCATATTGAATTAAAATGCTCGTTAAAAAGACGAGCAGTGCATGGGACGAAAAGTGCTCGAGATGAAAAAGATTCATACCGTAAGTCTTCTGCCATTTGTGCAGTAATTTAGCCCTCTACGAATACCAAGGAATTCCAAATCACTGGATGCGGTGAGTAACGGCGCGCCACTGATCTTCATAGAACGATGATGGCTACGTCACGAACATGCCAGGACCAATGGCATCGCACGAGAGATTTCGAGTGGCCGTTGGCAGAAAGCTTCCTTCGCCTTTTCACCTCTAGATAATGTTATCGTTACAGTTCATCGTTTCTTATCTCCTTCGAGAGGAATGAATAATCTTACGTTCTATTAAAATGTATGGAGATACAGTGGAGGTCGTACATGACCTATTGCAAACTTCTATTGATCGCGGACACGTGATGGATCGAAACCGCATTCTTATCCGACACGCGCAAGTCCACGAAACATTCATACATGGGAATACACCGGTTATTTAAATTCAATCGTCGCTTTCCACAGAATTATGTGTTCTCTCTTATAGAGAATTATTTCTATCAGCATTCTGCGAATTATCGGTTACGTATATTACGAAAATCGCACGTGAACATTACCAAATCTTCCTCTCGAAATGCTGCGCCCACGTGCATCACAAGAATATGTATTGCTTGGTGCTACGCGATGTCATCTGACGAACTTACGCAATTCAAATATGGTCGGTGGGGAAAAAACTCAAGCGAGAATAACTTATTTGCATGACGCATATAAGCGGCGCCGACCTTGCAATCTTACGCTGAACAATTAGTTATTCATTTTGATGTCCGATGCGATGATGTGGCGCGCGCAACTGCAGTTAGCGAATCTTGGTGTCAACTCGCGGGACGAGTGCACCGTCTAATCAACTTCCACTAGTAGGTACAAAAAGTATTTAACGAACACGGATACCCGTGGAGCGTGTTATCAATGACGATAAGAGAATTAAAAATCTTTGATGTGCAGTAAAACCCAGCACGAACTCGTAGCTTGCTAGTAAACTTACTTGCACGTGGCAATCGTGATAAGTGAACGGCAAGTACAATTAATTTTGGCTTGTCGCACGAACGGATGAGCCAATTCCAACACCGACGATTTCCTGCATGATGGAATCATTTTTCACGGTAACGTAAGCCGGTGCAGCGCGTGTTCGTGGTCGAACGGTAACGCGCATTGTCAGCTGAAAACATGAATTGTCTTGGGTATCGTACTTACCGGACGAATTAATCCGACACAAATTCCCGTAGAGAAGTCGTGAAATTGCAGGTAGAAAAATGACGCAAGGTATCACGACACTATTCAAAGAACAACAGATCTGAGTCGTTCTTTTGCTTTTTCTTTTTCGACAGGCGAGACGACAATGGTTCGTGTTCGGACGTCGACGTCGTTTTAGTAGTTCGAAGCTACTCGCGCTTCTGTTATGGAATACCGTGAGAGCGACGGATTCAAGAGCAAGATTATGAGAGAGAGATTATTATCGCTGACGCAGGCGCAAGCGTACTAAGTGCAAAAAGTAAGTGCGCGCTCTTGGTTGATGCCCGGTACGACACAGTGGTAGTAGAGAGCGAGAAACAGAGAGACAAAGAAAGAGAGAGAGAGAGAGAGAGAGAGAGAGAGAGAGAGAAAAAGAAAAAAAAGAGGAGGAGGCTGCATGGAGGAAGAATTCATTGTCTTACGATACCTTCGTCCTCTGACAGAGCGGAGAAAGACTTTAGAATATCCAATCTAGCGTGATAGAGAAGAGTGTAGACGTGTCAAATCGCATCAGCGCCAATGCCAATCTTTTTAGCTTAGCTCTGGATTTATATTCGCATACATGTTCTCTTCGCATAGCAGCTTTCGGAATGTGTGTGTACGCTTCGCACCCGGTTCTCCTGAGAAAGAAAACATGGCTCTCAAAGCGTGTGACAGAAGAGAAAGAAAATGAGAAAGAATGAAAAAAAAAGACAGTGAGAAAATTGGTGAATAAATGCTCACTCTGTTTCTGTTGCTCTATTGTTAAGCTGTTAAACGCAGATCAGAATGATACTAAGGCTGGTTGACTTGCCTTGGTACGACGTCGTCTATAGCCGTATATTTTGTCGACTGGATCTGCAGGACCTCTGTTGCCTTCGATGTCTCTCAATGGAGTACAGGGTCCTGGTCGACAATTACCTCGCCACATGGGATACGTTGGACCTCTCGTCGTACTCGAACTTCGAGTCCAGCTCCTTCCAAGTACGTCCATGGGCTTGGTAGGGGTTATCGAGTCCTATATCATACATCACATTACAATAGGTATTGTGTTTAGACTCTCCGTGGCCGCGTCTCTAGCTCTCTTTTTGGTAATTGGCAACCGACGGCGCGATAGACATGTTTCTCGCCGCGCGTGTCAAGGATATATGGGTCTCCGGTCCTGCAGATTACACAACTCGGATGACACTGAGAAATATGCTCGTCCCGATTTCTACCTGTCGCAGTCGTCGGCGGCGTCGGCGTCGTCGTCGTCGGCGGTCTCTTTCGGCGATTTTTGATCCGTTTATTTTATATTTTTATTTTATTGTTTTATTTTTTTTTTCATATATACCGCCGCCTCCCAAAAGCCGCGCACACACACATTTCTCTATCGGCGACTGGCACCTCCCGCCCGTCTTTCTTTTAACACACTTGAAAATGTTTCAAGGGACTCGTACGTGCTTGCGAGAGTCTGCGGCGTGTCGATCTCGGCGGTAGCTACTGGCTCGGAAGTTCTCATCTCGTTGAGCTTCTCGCTCTGCATCCCGAACTGACAGATTTGGATCTGACCGGTTGCAACGGCTTGAACGCAGTGAGCAACGTTATCGAGAGTACCAAATGCCGTAATCTCACGTCTGTAGGCTTACGGGGCTGTGGCTGGGTCACCGCAGCTTTCCTAGCGACGTTACTACGGTACAACCGTAATCTTCGACGACTCGTTTTAGCGGACTGTCATCAAATATCCGACGAAGCTGTGGCCTCCATGTTCGAGTTTCGCACGGCGTACGTATTTTTTTTTCCGTTCTCGAATATTGCAATTCCGTTTTCGTTTTCGTTTTCGTTTTCGTTTCCGTTTTTTTGCCTCCCGTCGATTAGACTCGCGCAGCTCGGATACCTCTCCCGTATATCCTACGCGTCGACGCGTATTTTACGCGTTCAACGGGCTCAGGGCAACATGTGCATACATATATATATGGCATTTATCGACGCCGACCAGGTGTACCAGGAGGAAACGGTGGTAAGCTGTGTTAAACGATCCTTTTGCATTGTGAATTACATCGATGATGGTTCAATGGCTCAGTGCACTGAATACGCGTGGGCAGGAGGCAGTAGTTGTGACCCCCAATCAGCAAAAATGATTATGTATAACACTCAACCCTATAAGAAACGCTACGAGCTTGCTCTTCTCTCGTGGCGGTCAAACTTGTTTCTTTTCCCTTTTTATCTACTCAATTCGTACTTTTTCTCATCGCGACCACTTTGCAGACTGACCGACCTTTCCGTTGAGGGGACAACCGTCACGGACAAGAGTCTACGAGTTATATCCGAGTACTGCAAAGGAATCGAGACGTTGGATTTGAGTTTCTGCCGGAGAGTAACTAACAATGGCTTGATGATGTTGCGAGCGTTGGATCGTCTCAAGCAGATTCGTGTCTCTGGATGCAGCTCGATCACCGAACGCGGTCTCGCGGCCTTTCGCGGCCGTGTTGAAATCGACGTGCATCAGAGCCCGATCTGTAGGCCACAATTGCCCTCTCTTCAAGTTTGACTACCCGGTCAAAATATCCGAGCACAATAATTATACGATTTCACACGAGTATATCTCTCTATATATCTATATAGTACACGTAAAATCTTAAAGAATAAAATACAGTGATCGAGACGAGAAAAGTGAATTGATTATTTTCGCGTCTCTTCTTTTTAAAAACCTTCCCTCACCGTTGAGTACGCGTAACGTGGAACGTAACGCGTTACGTTAGCGTCCGAGGGAAGTATGTATCGTTCGGTCGAAGCAGCTTCAAAACACGCGAATCGAACTGGCGAAGAAGACCAACAACATCGCTTCTTCACTCCGGGTCGATCCGTCCCACAGCAAGCTCGACCGATCTATATAAGAGTTATGGCCCCCAAAAAACGTAGGCCCTCACCTTTTGCTCACACTCGAAACACGTATGTATGCATATGTATATATTTCTCGCACGTGATTACCATTCATCGAGTGTAAGAACTTGCTGGCAAGACACAATTCCGACACACACACAGGAGGAGAGGTCGTCTTCGTAGGTATTAACCCGATCCGCATATGCGTGAAGCACTTGACTTAGACCCTACTGTCAAACACGTTAGTTCCTCGTGTTAACAACACATCGCATCTACCGATGAAACACGTGACAAGCGCACGGTTCTACCGTTACCGTTTCACTGATCTTCTCAATAGCTTATTATTACCCTCGCGGCTCGAATAATTATATGTATGTATGTACCAGACGCAGTCTTTGCGCGAGTGTTTCGCGATAGAGTGCATCCTGCCGATCTTTGGGTCTAGTATACTCGCGCCTTAGTGTTGCCGCATATACTCGTATATTCTACATACTTTAGTGATCGGTACTCTTAAACCGATGGAACACGGGGATGGCATGACACAGTAGCAGTAAAAAGGCGCAACATATCAATCACCACGGCGACTTTATTTCGCTTGTGTACTGCTTCACGCATACGGTACTTTTTGTTCGCTGTTGTACTTTCCGAACGTGGCGAGGCAACGATTTCTTGAGTTTCTCTCACCGGAATCGCGAACGACCGGGTCAAGAGATATGTATTTTCCTCGTATTGCGTAGCGGGCCAAAGTCAACATAAAAAGATCGCTCGAGGGGGTCATTTCTTGTAGAAAGGAGGATGGAATGAGAGAGATAGAAAGAGAGAGAGAGAAAGAGAGAAGAAAAAAAGAGACAAAGAAAGATGGGAAGAGAGGCTCGAGGACACAGGGCGCTCTGACTCGGCGATTTCGTTGGCACGTAGGGGGGGCTCGTAATTAAAATTCGCAGGGTGAAACGAAAGGGAATGGACTTTAGTGTGAAAGAGTGGAGAAAGGGTGAGGGGGGAAATTAATCGGGGATCAATGATACGTATTTTGAGAAAATGACTAGAGTATTCGAAGAGAGCAAATATCGCCGGGAAAAAGCAAGAAAGTTGGGAGTTGTGGATAGAAAGCCAACGAAGTCGGTGTCGCGCGAATGTCCAATTGATGGAACGATCTCTCTCGATTGGTAAAGATCGTGGTGGTAAAAGTTCGAGCTGTACTTCCGAGGGCACGGGACTAACGGGGTTTATTGTAATAGAATAGATATAGAATAGCAAGGGGACTTGGATATGCACCGAGTAACGGTGAAAGTGAAAAGTGACAATTAAAAAACACGATATGCCGTTTTTGTGAATTCCACAAGTACATTGTTATTACACATTCGTTTTTATCCATTATCATCCTTATGGTTATCGTTATATAATTGTTATTGAAAACACGGATCTTACCAAAAAAAAAAAGAGAAAAGAAAAACTTGGGAGAAGAGACGCCTTACAGCAACGTGTGTACGCTCGAAACGAGATACGTAATTATAAGCTAAACGGAGAGCGCAGCTGGCGATTACCGTTTTGGATCCTGAACAGTTCCTTTACGTCAATTAATCCTAAGATAATAAAACGATATTACGTTACTACACGCTAACGATAGCATTTTCGCACGACCCACTTAGGTGCCCATACAGAATCGACGCATCCTACGAATCTAAGTCCAATCGTAATTTTAAACTGTTAATGGGTTACACGTGGGACGATTTGCATACTCGACACCCGCACGCTTTTTTCGGCTCTCTCGAAAGAATATGATTCTTACGAAATTTCTCTGTGCGACTTTTTATTCCGCGTCGTTTCGACTCAAAATTCAAATTCTTTCGTAATCTCGTACTCTAAAACCGATAGGTATATATATATATGTATGTGTAGTCGGAAAAAATTCCCGCTTACGTCGAGGATGAAATTTGTTCAATCCGGCACAATATATTCTTTTTTTCAAGTGTCAAAAAGAAAATGAAAATTCAAGTCAGAAGAGAAGAGACGTGAACGATTCCATATTTCGAGTTGACGTAATTAATTACGTCGCACGTTTTTCTTTGATTAGGGTTTATTACAATTCAATTGTATCTATTCCGAGAGTATTCCGTTCGAGCAAACGTACGGAGCCGATCTACGAAATCATCCGGGTGGTATGTTGAGATCACGATGCGGCTTCTCTAGAACGACGCGCGGTGTGCCGCGGTATGTATGTGCCAACAACATTGAGCATGAAGTGCATCAGTATTTGGCTTCCGAATTATCGTTATCACATCGCTTTCCCTTTCGTATTTTTCTTTTTTTCTTTCTTTCTTTACATGACGCCGCGCGTACGTCGACGCTCAGCTACGAAATACCTGAAAATCTTGGGGGAGCTTAAGATAGAGTAATCTGGACTTTATTACAATTGCAACCTGACTAGGGGAACAAAGGGGGTCGAGTTCACGGTGAACGCTGCGTCGTCGCGAACGCGCGATTCCGCTCGGCGCAATGAGACCGTACTCTATTCGTGTATAATAAAAGCAAAGTCATACTACCAAGTGTTCGTCGCTAAGTAGTGAAAATTGATACGATTGGTCCGCGAGCACAGTGAAAAAAACACCTTCACTGTCAAAAGGAGCGGAAAGTGAGAGAATAAGATGCGAGATAGAGAAAGAGTAAGTCAAAAGAGTGGTGATAGAGAGAGAGAGAAATAGAGAAATAGAAAAAAGTGAAGAAATAAGAAAGACAAGAGCAAGTGCAAAAAAAAGCACAAGCTCTCGACTCCTCGTATCTCGCGGCTTAAATGATTAGGCTAATCAGCGAAAGAGGGTACGTTCTCGTTGGTGCGAGCGAAAAAATCTGTCTAAATTAGGCGACGAAAGGCCGGCCGGCCGGCCGGTGTGCGGCTAAAGGACCGACTTCTTATCTCGAGATGTAGATCGGCGGTGCACGATGGTTGTATTGTACGATGGTGCTTACAGGATTGTATACGGGGGGCTGAAAGGGTTCTCGAGGGTAAGCGGTCACCGAGGAGACCGATCCCGAAGGAGCAGGTGGTGGTAATAATGATGGTGGTGGTTGTGGTGGATACCGGAGGAGCCTGGAAAAAACGAGTGGTTCCGTTCTTTCGTATCCGTAGATATCCGTCCTAAGCTATCTGTTTCAGGGGTCGGCGGCGGTGGTGGTGGCGGTGCAATGCGCACACACACACTGCAGAGACAGAGAGAGAGCAGTCGTTCCGATTGAGCGGCCGGCAGATCTTCGCGCGTGCAGATCGACAGACGGCCAAGAGTATCTCGGTTCCGAGGCTTCCTGCTAGCGACAGACAGACCCGACAGACAGACCCGACAGACCGATCCGAGCCCGACGCGACGATTTAGTATGGTGCGAACCGGCGCGACGGCGATGGCCCTCGTAATCCCGGTCTGGTAACCAAAATTAAGCCACGTCAGTTAGCACGTAATCGACGGGACATCTTTAAAGCACGGGTATAGGGTTCCTGGATGGACTACTGCTGGATTGATTGGTAAGTATGTTGCTTCAAGGGGGAGAAGGGGGGCAGGCAGGCAGGCAAAGACAAGCAAACGAATACCTAGGAACCAGGGGGGGATGATAAAGGGGGGTGGTGACTATGGCTTATGTTCATGTGTGTCGGAGAATAGGAAACGGGAGGCACTATGTTGATCACTTTTATGATCACTTTCCGTGCCACACTAAATAAACGCGGTGCATCTGCTGGAAATTTGATGCGTGCGCTCAAAAGGAACGAAAGCAACTGAGGAAGGAACTAAAGTATGTACAAGGGTTACGGGCAAGGTTGGAGGACAGCTGAAAATTCTTTGGAGGATTAACAAAGCAGAAAAGAAACAGTTAAAAGCATAATCAATGGAATACTCGAAGAGTATGTTCTTCCTCGTTTTTCTCGCTAAAATCCGACAACTTTCTCATTCTACTCCGATACGAAAAATTGAAAAAATATTGTATATCTGAGGTTTTACCGGGTATCTCTTCTTCGTGACTAATCACATATACAGAATTATCGCTATCCGAGAAACAAACCAAATTAAGCGAAGCCTAATCGGTCTGGATCGTGTTAAAAAAAATTTGATATCTCTATTAGGACGGAATCTTGTTGATCATTCAGCAGAAATACACTAATGGAAGACTACTAGTGAAAATGGAGGGTTAAGGTCAATCGTCACAAAGAAGAGAACAGTCCCTCGGCAACATGGAAATTACTCATACGAAAACGTATCAATTTTGGACTGGTGTATGACCCAGTGACACGTTTACTTACCTACGATCTTCAAATGAATCTCGGCTGAAGTCCTCGTACATGCCTCTACTACAACAGCGGTATAATAAATAATCGGGTCTACCAATGATCAGATCAACATATACCATTACTTGCTCCCTTGTCCAAGGCTTAACTTTGTGAATTAGTCCCTGTATATTCTGATGCATAGAAAAGTACCGCGTGCTGCCTAATATGACTGTTGAGACAGAAAGGAGGGTGTACAAGGTGGACTAGAGGAGCATATGGGGAAAGTATGTTATCGTGGAATTGAGATTTTCGAACTACATATACCACAACCAACAATCGAAACTGCTCAAAGTGCCTCGGCGTTTCAAAGAAGAATACCTAGTACGTCCCTTACGTACCTACGCCAAGAAAGATGTGGGCCAAAGGGTTGGGTCGAGGGGGGTGGGGGGCTAAGGATAAAGGTATCGTGATAGAATCGCGATTTTTCGATTTTTCAATTTTTCTCGCACGAACGCATTTCTACCATAGAAAAAAAAGCAACGTCGTCTGGAACAACGTGTAACGTGAGAGGCAAAACTTACTCAACAAAAATAATGAAAAACAAAGAAAAAAAAAGTATTAAAGAAAAGAGAAAAGCTTTGCACAGTTGCGTGCGTGCTTAAAACTACTAATATATAATTGGAAGTCCGAATGCAAATGATAATAGTTTCTAAGATATTTTTTTATTCAATCACGGATACAATTGTTCAAAGAGAAGGAAGATTACTGGGGGGCAGTGCGTGCGTGCGTGCGCGCGTACAAAAGTTTAGTGAATACGACAAAAACATGGGACAGTTTGGCCAGTCATATGAGGCAGACAGCGTGAGACTGGATTTTTAACCCATGCGACTTTTTGTTTCTCGTGAGCGCAGGAGCCGTTTTGCAGCCCAGGCTGGGATCATGTAGGATAAATAAGGTGGCGTGCAAACAACAAATTTAAAAGTATTTAGAAAGGTTTTGAGAAATTCAATAAACGCTGTTTCTATTTGAGGTTTGCGAATAGATTTACATACATGAGAAAGCTTTGAACCTCGTGAGTAGAAGTCAGCTTTAAGAACTATGGATTTCAATACACCCGAGCAAAAATAAGACCTTTGTTGTTATCTTTTGCGAAGTATTCGTTGAAATCTATATGCTACTGGGCCGGTTTCATAATATGAATTGAACAAAATTTCGGAATTTAGAGTTTACCTCTAAATCTGTTATGGCTGAGAAAATGAATGTATTTGTGTAGAGATTAAAAAGAAATACAAAAAAAAACAAGAGATCGTACTTTACAACCAAGAGATATGTATAAAATAAAAATGGAAAAAGATCCTGGACAAAGACGAACATAGGGTGGTGCAAAAGAGCATTAGAGAAAAGAACGCGGCAAGGTACTTGCCTTGGAACATTGTCTAAACTAGCTTCATCGATATTTCGAATAGTAGAACTGTATGCATATAACAATGGAGTATCAGTGTGTTATAAACAACTTGGTAAATATATATGTATATATATATCGTTAACGTTGATCACAATGCATCTGTGAGATCTATATCTGTTTGACCTGGATACTCGATCGCGTATTGGATACCGTCGAAGGAGTAACTGTACGTAATTAAAAAATCGGGTAATTGCATCTGAGCGGAGTAATGTCGTCAAAACTGAGTATACTGAGTATACGAAAAGGCTGAGTACAATATACGAACAAGCGTGTCTATGAAACTGGCCTTAACAACTATTAGAAACGCCGATATACAAAACTTACTGTCCAATTTGTCTGGAGAGCTGGTTTCTACTTACGACACGTTTCAAAGACAATCGATAGGCGCCGTTCCTGAAAAATCGCGCCAGGCCCTTCTTTTCTGTTTTTTTTCTTTCTTTCTTTCTTTTTCTATCTACAGCGTACGAAAGTTCGTTTTAAAATTGTAGATCGCATCCTGGCTCGCGGTAGTGCGATCAAGAAATCTAGTTCGCATTCCTTAGGAACGTCTCTTCATCCCAGGCCTCCGCGCCACTCCCGGTCGAGTGATGTGCGTAATAGGGAACGCTTGAAACACAAAGGATTGATAAAAGACATACAGGCCAATCTCGCAGTTAATGCCATGGATCAAGAGAGTCTATGAACAGGGACATCCCTAGAAGAGCAGTCGACATGTTCAAGGTACGATCAGTCGAGACCCGAAACCCGGATCGACACCAGGAAGAGACCAACCAAGCGGCTGCAGTAGAACGCGCGTCAGCGACAAGAACGAGGCTTCACTACTCGCTAACAAAATAGTCAAAGACTTACTCTTGCAAGACTTGAACGTTGCCCCGGGACTGTCTCTCTAGGGTTGCCCGCATTCATGGACAAAGATGGTACGCAGCCTGAGGTGCACTGAAATTTAGAATGTACAGAAACGTCCAAGCGTCATTCAATTATAACAATCGACTCGTAGAAGACTCTGCACACATTTCTTGAGCATCGGGTCGACACTCGTACGCTCGCGACGTACTCGACATCGGTATCTCGGCATCGATCGCTATTACGCTAGTATTTCGCTAATATTTTTTTTTTTTTATATATATATTCTAAATAAGGCTAACGCGAATGCGTGCTATGCACTCGGCCAACTACAAAACCAAGCACGGAAAAAACACGAAAGGAAGAATAATCCACTTATAGATGAAAATGGAAAGGAAGCGAGACAACGATGTACGCGCGTTAACTTCGACTAACATAACGACGCGATCTAACTACTTTTATAGACTTTCTGGAATGTTCCACAGAATGAGGAAAAACTCTCTCTCTTGCTACTAGAGTTGCCACAACTTGCTCAAAGGACACGCGATCACACACATACGCATGTCCTATTGAAATTTTTGCGAACGCGATCGAGTCCACCGAAATGCAAGATCGTCGCGCGCTCTAAAAACACGACGTCGAAATCAAGCAAAGTCGAAGAGAGCATGGGAATATCGTCATTTCATAGGAAAGACAGAGAGAGAGAGAGAGAGAGAGAGAGAGGCAGTGAGAAAGAGACAGAGAAAGTATACAAAGAGAGAAACAGAGAAAGAAAGAGAAAGTATACAAAGAGAGAACGATCAATCTAGAATATGCAAAAAATGTCGACGAATCACCGAACCCCAATTCGCATGAGCTGTTAATCCAGCCTGGAACGTTCACAATGTTAAGTCGGACGAATGGGCAGTCGGTACTGTGACTCTACTCACCTGAACCGGCCGTTGTTACCGCTTGGCGGGGGCGATCGTCGACTGAACATGCCGTACTCGTTACCGCGGGAGAAGCCAGTGTCGCGCATGGATCCCATACCTAGAGGAGGCATAGGAGGCATTGGGTCTCGTCTTGGGGGTAGAGGTGGCATTGTCATTGGTGGAAAGTCAAGCCCGTACATGGAACTTCCCATGTTACAGGGCCCAGTCATACCCGTAAACCGCCTCTCGTAGAGCTCCCTGGTGTCGTCGAAGCCTCTTCTGTCGTAGTAGCTTTCGTAATCCTGATAACACAAAATAGTGGAATTTGATGTTTTAGAATCCAGTATATAATTTTACCCTCTTATTTTAATATCGCATATAAAAATTATATAAGAAGTCTACTTACTCCAAAGCGGCCACCACCCATTAACCGATCCCGAAGGAACGGTGGTGGCGGCGGTGGAGGATACGGATCGCGTCCAAACATTCGGTCCCTGTATCCATTTCTATCCGGTCCTCCTCCCATTCCTCCTTTCGGACATTCCTTCGACCAGTGACCGCCGCGGCCGCAACGGTAGCATTGTTCTGGATCACCCATCCCTGGCCTCTGTCGTACTCTGCTAGTTGAAATTTGAACCTTCATCGGCTGCCCATCGACGATCTGTCCGTTTAGCTCCTTGATAGCGTCGTTCACGTCACCCGTAGCCTCCAAATGGACAAAACCATAGTTCCTCACAATGTCGCATTCGACAACTGTACCGTATTTCGCGAAAAGCTCGCGAACTTGCGGGGCTTTTGTGTTGTCTGTGAGATTGCCAACAAAGATCTTTGTCGTTGGCGTGTTGGGTCCTTTACGACTCTTTGCTGCCTCACATTTAATTGGTTGCCCGTGAACTATTTGTCCATTCAAGTTTTGTATGGCATTTCTTCCAGCCTCTTCGTTCTCCATATGCTGTTGAACGTAAATAGATTATTCGAATAATTCTCTCTTACGTTGAACTCGTACAAAAGAAAGATACATACTTATATATAGATAGATATTGAAATTTGAAAAAACTTACCACAAAACCATAGTTTTTGACTACATCGCATTCTATGACTTTCCCATACTTCTCGAAGAGGGGCTTGATGTCGGCATTCGAGGTCTTGTCGGCCAAATTGCCAATGAAGATTTTAAATGTGCCAACACTACTAAAACCCGGCATTTTCGGCTCGTTCTAGAACCTGTTTCCAAGAAACGATATTATAAATTATACGAATACGAACGTACGCTCCTGAATATTCTACGTTCTACGGCGCATACTATGCACAGGGATAACCTAAACACGGATTATGAATTTTTTATCGCAGTACAATGTACGATACACTTTCAATAAACATCTATCATACAGAAATTAACGTATGCTATCTTATTTGGTCCACGAAGAACCAATCGTGACATGCAAAACCTTTACAAAGGAATGCGTCTTTGACACTCGAACTGCACTGTCTGCTGAGGTGCTCCGAGTTGAAATATCTGAAAAAACACTTGGACAGACATTCTTGTGTACATTACTATCTATGCAAATCCATTTTCCAGAAAGAAAGAAAATTAAATTGAGGAAGTAAGAGACTCATTTGAATTATATGAAGTATTCTACTCAAACGCGTAACGTAACGTCGTCATTTCGATTATACAATATATACAGTTTTAGACGATAACTTTTGCCCTAAATACAATCTGTAAATCTAGCCAGCCATTTGTCATCCTCTACCAGTATATACATACTTCTTTCACTCATGAATAGTACACACTGAATCTTAGTATAGAACCACGCAGAATACTCTGAACCTTTCCCGGAAAGACTGAACGCGCTGAGTCATACCGCAAATGAAATAGAGCAAAACAAACAAAAAATTGATGGAATTATTCAATTGTTACTAGTATGCGAAGCAACAGTTCCCATAGACAAAAATAAAATTCGAAAAGCGGCTGACGACAGGACGCGATTGTTTGGATCTCACTGCGGCGCTTTCTTGCCACCATTTTGCTTGCGGTTCGTGTTTTCGATTTTCAATGGATGTCTCATAGACCGGAGCGGGATAAAAATCGTAAAGCAATACGAAGCTGCTATTGCTATAATTCTACATAGAAACAAGTTTAAAGTATTCTATTCGAACTTTGTCAACTTTCAGCATGATGCGGTGCCGATCAGTGATGTGTTGCGTCGCGAAACGCACGCAGGCAAACGCGTACACCGACCTTGCCGAAATGGCGCACAATTCTACGTCTATTATAAGCGATTCTACTATCTATTAACATACACAGAAAATCGACTGATCTGAACAAGAAAAACGGTCGTTTTGACTCACCAAAACGGAAGAACAAAATGCGAAGTAAAAGCGACGCGGTGGAGACGAACTTTCTCGGACACACGGCTTCACTCGAAAGAATGCAACTGGATAATGGCGTCGCCGTTGCCGCGTCCGCTCTCAGGAAATCACTCGAAGCAGCGGCTCCTGTCGGTTTGGTTTGCACTATAGCCAACTGAAGCGTGCGTGTATGCGTCCGCAAACCTATCCCAATCGCACCTTACGAAATCGCCTAAATCAGCCAAATTTCTACTGCAACCATTCAAACGAGAGGATCGTCAACGATCCTTCCTCTCTTTTCCTCATCTGACACCGCCATTTTTTTTGCTAATTCACAATGAAAGTCTTCTTCTCTCTCAGATTCTATAGAACATCGAAATTCCAACTTTGAGCTGACGTCACTTACTAACACGATGCTAACTCACTTCTATGTGTCAATATATACGTTTTTCATAATCCTAAGCCATTTTTTTGCCGCATAATACTCTGATATTGACGTAAGGATTTCCTCGTGATCAAAGTACCCGGCACTGATTCTACGAGTTCGTAGATAATGATTTTTATCAAAAGAGATATAGCTCTTTCTGTCTGGCAGTTCGGAGCGTCGTAATGCTACGGACGCATTCGTTGTGTCGTGTTTTTGACAAAAGCTCAAAATAACTAGAAGGTTGCCCGAGTCGGAAAAATTGCGTATTATTAATGTCTATGGAAAAGTACGCCGAGCGGCTTCGGACTATACCTGCGAAAATTGGCCAGTAACTAAATATATAAAACTTCTGTGAAACTTCAAAACAGATCGGCTGTGCCTTATGCAACTTCGAGGATCAACTTTAAATTATAATGCTTATTGCAGTAAAGGTAAATTCGAAGAAACAGTATATCGTGTGAAATTATCGATGGTCTTTAGAGAAATCAGCTTCTCGGGTATCCGATATGACTCACGAAGAATATGCTCCGATACAATGGGAGCCAATGCAACATATAGTCAACACACCCTTACACCTACCAATGTATTTCGCAATATCTAACAAGACCGCGAACGCAATACGCAATCTCACAGGGGAGACGCTCCAAAAACTATAGGTTCAATCACTAAGAGGAATGCGAAATGGCGTGCCTCGGCGTTTTGAGTATCGACGCCAGTCTCATCGTGAAGTCTCATGCTTTACGAAATTCTCGTGAGAAATTTATATACTAGCTAAGAGTACGAAAGTTAAGTTTTGTATTTTCTTAGTTCTATTACTTACCAAGTCAGTATTTCCGTAAAACAACGCGATACAATACGCCGCGAAACGACACGGTACCCGATGTAAAAAATGGCGGACCGAAACAGACCGGGAAGTGGAAAGCGGCGTCTCTTCCGATGGCAGAATCAGTCCTGCCACTCCTCGAACTATCAAATTTTCTGTTCCTTCCTCTCAGCCAATCAAGATCGTCCATTAGTGGATTGGAATATAAAATTAACTGGAATTATAAAACGTCTAACTACTATTCATTAAGGTTAATTACGGTAATTAGTAGTGGAAAATTATTAATATAACAATTATATAATTATTTAATGGTGGATGTTAGTTATATATAACTAACATAACCCTAATACGTATTGGGGTACGGGGAAGATCACAGACACTCCCTTTGACTTACCCATAATACACCGGGGCCAGGACGTCATAAGCATTTTCCGTTCGAAACAGAAACAATTTTTAGTCGGATAACTCAAAATAATTTATTATTCTATCTTACAATCTATGTTCCTATCTCGAATTTCGTGAAATTTCTTCCCAGTACAGCCTTAAATTATACACCATTCGAACGAGTCATGATATAATTCAGGAATCCTTAGTACCGTGCCCCTCAACTCGAAATGGTTATCGATCCGAACGTATATAAAGATATCCGCTGCTCCTTGCTGGCAAGCTAATTTGGCTTCCTTATTTTAGAGTTCCTTGTTAACTTAAATATTGCCAAATTAATTCGGTATATCGTGCGTATTCGAACTATAGACAAGTGTTTTACAGAGAAAGTGAGAAAAAAAGAGAATTGGATATTCTCTAGAGTCAACCTTATCTTATCCTGTATAAAGATTTACGTTAAAGTCAGGGTAATTAAGAAAATTTTTACGAGAATTTTTACTCGCAAAATCGTCAATTCTGTTTTACGTAGTAAATACATATATGACTAACGCTTTGTTTCTGGAAATAAGATGGTTGATATTTAATGTTTGTTAAAAATATAAATTTTCTTATTTTCAATCAACTAACTATCAAGTACAATTTGTCAATATAATTACAGTTGATCTTCCTATCGAAGAACTAAAGTATTATTTAACAGTGACTTCTATCGCATTATTCGACAGAAGTCGTTTCTGCGACAGCTCAACGATCTTGAGACAACGTTCGAGAGGCCAGGCATATAATTTTTTTATCGAAGTAATTAGCAATTATGAGAATCGTATAAAAAAGAATTATCGAAACAAATCCGGTAGTAGTTATATAAAATGATGATTTTTTTACTATATGCGAGGTAGATCGAGCCCTCAAGCCTCGGTTAATAAATTGTGAGACGCTCGTTAACGTTATTTTACGACATATTGTCATGAATATGATTGTAATCGAGGAATGAAATGTTAATTTCTTCATCTGGACAATCGATTCGTGTCGCTTCGAAATTCAATGTAATATGCATGGCGTTTTGTACAAATTACGAACATAAATTACATACTGTACAGATAATACAGGGATTGCGCATGAGATGTGATAGATTAAAATCTATACGAACTAAAACGACTCGATATAAAAAAATAAAATTTACTAATCGTGATCGATTAAATTCAAATGTTGAAACATCGTTCGAACGAATGCAACGACATTTAAAGTAGTATTGTAGTAGAAAGGCCGCGATTTATATGGCGAACGCGGGAGAAAGCCATAGAAATAACTTCTTTGTCCGCAATAGGCAGTTTCAGGAACCAGAAGATCGGAAAACCAGTACATTTGCCTTTGAACTGGTTACTTTCGAGCACTTTTAACTTAAAAGACTGTCATATTTCTTGGGGGGGAGGGCTATTAAAACTCGTATAAAACCGTTAATTTTCTGCAGACATTCAGTAAATAGCCGGTTGTAGCGTTTATACGCGTTAGATAAGTGTATCGGGTATAATAATTACTAATAATAATCGTCATGTCGCGAGGCGTATTAAGGTAAGTCGGCATGATACGTATTTTGAAATTGGAATTCCAACGTATAACTCACTGCGAAACTTTGACAGTGTCATATAGAATCTCGACGCACTAAATGCTCATCCACCGATACGGTTGTCAGCGTATCAGTAACACAAGTTTTACTTCTTTTTTTTCTTTTCTTTTCTTTCGATTTTTGCGTATAAACTCTACTGTGAGTGAGTGTTCGATTAACTACTATACTGATTTCTTACGCAGCACTGTCTTACATTTCTCGTTTCCTATGATATCTCGACAAACTCATCGCCTTCAAACAATATTCAAATCTTTTTCTAAGTAGTAGCCACTATCGATTATATACTCAACAAACTTTAACAAAGCGAACCCCGCCAAGAGCGTGTCTTTTCTTCCTTATTCTTGGCGAGGTTCCCTCAAAAAAACAAAAAAAAAGAAAATGTACATAACACGGACTCATTCACGATTAACTTTTTTTCCAACATAAAAGTAAACTCCCATTAGTCGTACAAATTCACCCATCCATTCATCTTCGTGTATTTATAAATTTTAGTGCTCAGTCTTAAGGCAATTTTAGTACTCAGTCTGCAGTCTATGAATAGAACTATGTACACCGGGGAACGTATTTACAAGGGGACGAGTTCCTTAGTTGGGAAATATGAGATAACAGTCTGCAGTACTCTCGTCGATCACTACACAATCTTGATGGCATTGTCAATGTGCAATTTAGACATTGTCTTTTTGACTCGTAATGCCGTTAAGCGAACTGCAGGATTCGCGTGCCAGCATTCTTGCATGAGTTTGCTTAGAGCGAATAGGATCTGTAACAGAAAAGGAACGACAGTGTTTAATACGTTTAAGATCAAGGAAGATTGTAGATCTTATTGTTAGATGTAATTTATCACTTACAGGATCAGTTTCCCATCTTGTTGGTATAAGTGGACGTAATCTTTTTACGCATACTGCTAGCCGCATGTCTTCAAAACCAGGATCGCTGGGTACTACATCGTGATACGGTAAGGCATACGGTTCTACAACCGAATTTTTCCCACCGGTCACGCACCTTCTGCACGCCTCCCAGAGGACGAGACCGACGGAATACATATCGGCCATTTTAAAAGCGTCGAAGGAAGATGTATTCAAGGTTTCATCCAAAACCTCAGGTGCCATATATCGGCGAGTACCAACGCGAGTATTTGGCGCTATATCGATTTCTCCGCTTTCGCTATTTACAGGATAAATCCTTCGATTATTATTGATTAAACGAATCGGATAAAAATAACGTTAATCACATATTAATTGAACATACCTTATGTATCGAACTGCCAGACCAAAATCGGCAATAGCGCATTCACCATTCTTCTTTACCAAAATATTCCTGCTTTTAATATCGCGATGTGCTATAGCTGGCTTTCCGCGTGTTCCAAAAATCTCTGTATGAAGATGAGCGATTCCAGAAGCAATGGAGAGACAGATGGCCAAGAGACTCTGATGATCCAACACGACAGTTTGCAAATAGTCATGAAGCGATCCTCTTTCGTGATAATCAGTGATCAGGAGCATTTGTGTCCAGGATCCAGTGCCTTTGATATCAGCCGCGATGAATCCCAATATATTATCGTGCCTCATGAGTACAGTTTGATAAATCTCGGTCTCTCTGAACCAAGAAGCTTCTTCCAAAGTGAAGAAGACTTTCACGGCCACTTTTTCTCCTCGCCACCTCGCAAGCCATACTTCTCCGTATCGGCCTTTTCCGACGCACTGTGACAAAGCCAGCTGCTTCGCTATGGTGCGTTGCACCAAGAGAGGCAAACCTGATCCAGAACCACTGCTTTGGTCGATGAAGTCCTTAATAAGGGTTCCTTGCGAAGGTACCAAACACGGACCGCGTTCTTTCCTTTTGTATCTGTGGTAGATGATCACCATGGCTATCGAGAAGACCATGAGGCAGACGGAGAAAGAAGCAGCGAGTATTACGAGTGGTGCGCCAGACGCTATGGCTATAGGATCTGGCGCTATGGTAGGCCGTGGTTTGTACTCAGGGAATAAATCTTTATTACAAAGTGCGGTCTTGTTGCAGCATATTATACTCTTCTGTTGGAGATGAGGAACGAGGCGGCCTTTACACTGCATGAAACCCTGTTCGTCGGGTGGTAAACAACCGAAGGACCATTCCGGCACGTATTCACCAAGCTCAACGTCCCAGACTGCTTCCACTGCACTGAAACAGTGTCCGCCTGGCCTTCCCTCACACGTTCCATTCTGTCGTCCGTCAGGACAGTGTCCATCGCAATAGCAAGTAATACTCAAGACTGTAAAGCAAAAAGAAAGAAGAATCGCATCGTTAACGTCGTCAGAGGCGCGCCATTTGAGTCTGAAAAATATTCAGTGTGCCAAAGCGATAGCAACGAACGGTGTCGATGCCTTCGACGCATCGTTATTATTCCGAGACAAACCGAAAGCCGATCGGATGTAGACGATAGAGCTATCGTTGTAACGGGTAAGTTATGTAAAAGTAAACAAGCATCTGTTGTAAGAAGGGGGGTAAAAGAGAGAGAGGGGGAGAGAGAGAGAGAGAGAAAGAGAGACAAAGAGCGTAGAAAGAAGAAGCGCTGGCGAAAGGTTGAGTGGGCTTGATAACAGCGAGAAAGACCAGAGGAGACGATAAGTGACTAAACGATACTCGATAGCGGGAAAGCCCGAGCATACTGGGCGGATTTGGGAGGAGGTTGTTTGACAAGTTGCAATGTGTCGCGTAGGCGGACGACAACTTCGTCTTGCGACACGAAATTCTCCGACAAGCGAAAGAAAGGTGCAGACTTCTCTTTGGTAGCTACGCGTGAAAATTCATCGCTTTTCGACGAGAGGATAAACGATGGAATCGGAAAGAAAAAGGGAGAAAGAGAACCATGATGAAAGACGGAAAAGATCTATGGATTAACGTTAATACTGTAGACTGAACGAGTCACTGTCACTATATCTACTTCGGACGCATTCTTTTTCTCGAATAGACGCTATCTTTGCAGTGGTACGTCGGAGGAGAAAACAGTTGAATGATCTAGCGAAACGGTACGCTTGAAATAGACCGACTATTTACAGCGTGGGGATCATCGAAGATCAATGAATGAAGTTAAATCCGTCGTAGCTCGGAAGAATCTCCCGATACGTCACGATCGCAACGCAAAGCGATCGAGGCCGAAGATATGGCGATAATTTTGATTTTTTTCACGCCTAGAGAAACTGACGCGCGATACTCGAACGAAGCGTTACTCCAAATCTAATCTTCGTCATTAGTGTCTTCGTCGAGTAGCTTTTAAGCATCCGTAGAAGGAACCAGATGATTTTTAGTCATAATGAAGTTTAGACGTTTAGTGTATGTTGGATGAGAACGAAAGAGCGGTACAGAAAACACAGAGATCGACGGCACGTCACTCCTTATAAGTCGATCCAGAAAAGGACGGAGAGACGGAGACAAGGGTGAACCGAAGCAGGAAGAAGAAAGGTGAAACCCATAGACAAGGATTGAAGAGAGAGAAAGAAATTCCACCACGCTTATCTTGCGTGGCGGAATTACTCCCTCGCGCGTTTATTTTACGGTGACCCCTTCTATTTATATCCACCGAAGATCTGGATGACAGATCGATCCTCCATGCGTGCAGGTTGCTTCCTCACGCCTCCTTCTTCCCTTTCTTCACTTACAGTATCGTTGATGGATGAGAATAGAATTCTTATTACGTATTTTCAATTTCACCGATAAAAGTTAGTGCTTGCGTATCGCGCGAACTAGCGGCAGCGTCCCCAGTGCCGTCCTTCCTACTCTCGTCCGTTTACGGCTTTAGATACTTTTATGGATTAGCGAAACCTTGGATTGAATTTTTCCCGAGCTGTGTGTACGAGCGCGCGCGCGCGCGTTTCCTACCAGTTTCTTAGCCTCCGGCACGCAACACCATACTCGCCGATCGAGCCGTACAAGGAAATCGTCGGTACACCTTATTATCCCTTACTTCTCAGCACAGGTAAACGCGTCTATCTCTCAACGTTCTCCCAAGGCATCCTTTTTCGTCTCGAGTCAGAATGCACCGACGAACCCAAGTCTACTTATGCCACTAATAAATCGACTTTAACAACACGCTATAACTTGATACGATCAAGAGTTCCATGCCGTTGAAATCGCTATAAACTATATGTGATGAATTGTTTACTATAATCTGCTGCGTATATCGTGCTCCTGTTAACGATGAAACGACTGAAATTTATTTACAGCTTCCAGCAAGATTAAAAGTCGCTTTGAAAACTTAAAAATGTAAAAAAAAGAGCAGTTGATTCTTTGTTATGTATAATCTTCTTAGTTAGAGGCACCTTTTATCGGTCTAATAGGAGGATAATCTGATTGTGAACCAACCACATTAGGCAGCTGATCCTGTACGTATCTTCTACTTGGATTCAAGTATCGGATGGTTTACACAAATATTTTATTATATGGATACCGCGCCCCGATGTATCAAGTTGCAAGCCAAACTGTGCAGTAATTCAAGCGAAATCTTGTGTATTGCGAACACGGCGTGAACACCTGTTTCCATCGCGGCGATACCTATAAAACAGCAACAAGAACCAAAAGCGTGTCGAGTCGCGATCGGAGGAACGTGTCCGCGCCAATTAACAAGGAGCTCGGGGATACTTACACGGTACGGAGCAAGCGAATAAGCAAGTAACACACCCTTGCCCGAAGTGCTGAGCCATTTCGTTCAGAGGGTCAACTCTGTCCAATTTGTCGACTTCGTCAATGAATATTTACCGCAGCACGAGTCACCGAAGACTCTCATCGGCTCTGTGCCAACTGTATCGAGAGAGAGAGGAAACGCGCGAGAATGCGTCGGGATTGCTCCGATTCGAATGTTTTCACCGTCGATGTTTACCAGAGTCAAATTCAGACATATATATTTTCTTGAGTTGTGTTACCGATGTAAATACCATGGTCAGCTTATTTGCCACGAAGTGAGAGTGGAGGAAACCGATTTGAATATAAAGTGAGAGACGAACGAGATCGCGTGCGACAACAAGTATTGACCAGGCCGTACCCGTGTAAATATGAAAGGGCAGGTTTTCGCGAGATTTTTCGTCGCAGACTACGTCGTCAACGTGGATACGCCTTGTGTCTCACAGGAATCCTAAGCACCCAGACGAAAAATCTATGATTGTCTTTCGAGTCCCACTCGCTTATCCCTTTACCAGTATTTATCTGCGCAGCGGTAAAGTTCAATGCTCTGACTTAATTCGGAACATTCAATAAAGGTAATTTTCTAACCATTTCTTTTTTTAATCAACAAATTCAAATCAAGACAAATGTATTGTACTGACTAAATCTGTGCAAAAATATGCGACTGGGAGGAAAAGTAAAAAGTTTGCATTAACATCTTGAAGCAATAAAATGTCCGCTAATAATAAAATTGAATCCTCTTGGAACCACTTCCGGTGGTTCTAAGATTGAAACGACGAATGAAAGAAAAGTGTGGATATGCAAATTCAGGATTGTAAGCATGAGCGCAAGTACGTAGAGACAACGATCTGATAAGACGTCCGAAACGCAGGGACATCCAGAAATGCCAAGCCGCCGTCTATCTTCGAGAAAGCACCCTGCTAAAATTAAGCCCACCACGAATCGCAGAGGAAAGAGAGTCTTACGAGAGTAGCACGTGAAACGTCTGAAATGCGGCACGAGCCGCGCGGAAAAAAGGAAGAAAAGTGGAAAAAGGTCGAGGCACTGCGAGCGGGACTCTGGAAGCGGCGAGACGATGGGATTCTCGCACGACTGGTATTTCAGTCCCTAACCTTAGCGCCTAACCTCCCTGTATCTTGCTCTCTGTCTCTCTTTCTCTATCTCCCTCTTTCCCTTTCCTACTTTCCGTTTCCATCTTACTATCGCGATCTCTCTTTCTTCCTCTTTCTCCCACTTCTCTTCTAAATTCCCTCGTATTATCCTTTATTTTACTATTCCAGTAAATATGAAAAAATCCTGAATACCTCTTGCAAAAGAATTCCTTTGGCAAGTGTACACTGTACACTTTTCTTCGCGGGATCAACATTCCACCCACCAATGCTCTACTTCCTTTGGTCCAACCAAAAATCCATCGAGATACCAAATTTGCTGATGAAAGATAAGAGGAGGAGGTTGGTCTCCTTTCGAAAGTGAAGTGTCAGCGGACTGAGATCATCACTGAGAGAATTGCTAAAGCTTGATTGTACTCCTATCCTCGACAGATCTGACGATGATTTTTCTTACACGTCCTACGGACTTGTGCGTGACTGCCAATCAAGTAAATACACACAGTCGACGATTCGAAGGGAAGGAGCAAAAGCCTTTGAGAAAACTAGGTTGGCGAGAAGACAGAGAATTCCTTGTGGCAGTATTTAGCCAAGAGATGGAACGCGTATAGGCATCTCTAGAAGTGGCAGAAGGTGAGGAGAGTAGTAGATAGTAAGTAACCGCGAGCGGAGAGCGATCGTTCTCTCACAATGAAGCAGCCTGCATCCGATCGATTATTTTTGTGCACTCGAGGATGCGCCTGAGTATTTTGCACTTGGCTCGGAGAAATTGCATGGCACACCGGTGATCACAAGGTCGCGGGTACTCACCACTTCCGAATCTCGCGATTAACACTCCGAAGCCGATCCACAGGCCGTATTTACATCCGCGCCGACCTGGGGTAGCGGAGAGCGCAGCCATTTTCTACATTCGAGAGCACATACTTCACTGTGACGTAGAGCACTGAGCCAGTCTGAGCGTCGGCCGCCAGGCGCAGGCCGCTCTCGCTTCGTGTTTTTTCGGTGCTCTTCGACGCTAACTACCGACAGTGCCGACTACCGTGGTGGACTGACGGGGGGGACAAGTTTCAGTTTGAACGCCCTCCTCGAGTCCCGAGTTCGGTCGGCTTCGACTCAAGAAGTGGGGGAATGCGTTCAGAGAGTGGGGAAACCGCGATACGAGGATACGCCGATACGGGAACGGGACACCTAGCAAGCGTGTATTCATGCTCCATTGGTACCCGGACTATGCTAACTATGCTTGCTTTCAGCATAACTCCATATCCGCGTTCCGCATCGCGGAAATCTGTTGATATTGCGCATTGGAACATAGCGTGTTAAATGAGTCTTCCAAGTTAACGTAATCAGAATCCTCCTCTCTTACACCTGCCTGCGAAATAACATTATGTAGCTCTAAACTTCAAATTGTAAGTAACACTATAAGCCGACTGTTTGTCAATCAAGTTATTGAAATTAGGAGCAGTTTTCACTTTTTAAAGCAAAACCTAAGATACGTACAACAATCTGTTGAGCCATATTCAAGCTTATAGATATAGTGAATTCATTAGTTTAAAGTTTGGTATACGAGAGTCTGTCAAAGCAGAATGAAGTTCAAGCAGTCGTTGAACGCAGTCATCAATCTTCATTGGAGGGAGAGAGAGACTCACAGAGAGCAGTACACACCCCGAACGATTAAAGTATGTAGTGCTTACGGGTAAGAGCGCATAATTGGTAGTGGTGAAATCAATGTAAATCGGCGAATGAGTAGTAGAGGCAGAGGGAGATGGTACAGGCCTGGCGTCAGCATAGCTGGCGGGGAGTGTGCGATGGCGCCCTGCGGGCGCCACAGTGCCGCGACGACCACAGTCCCGAAGATCTTTCTTTCTCTCCGTTTCTCTCTCTTTCCCACTCTGATCAACCAGTGAAACAAGGTACGACGTTCACCTCGATGCTCCAGAGCTGCAAAGCTATAGCCAAGAGCAGAGTAGCAGAGAGCCAAGGGAAGCTCTAGGGAGAGTCAAAGGAGGGCCGGAGGAGAGCGGCTCCTTGGAAAGGCGCGAATGTCTATGCGTAGCGCGTCACCGCGGAAACTAGAACCCGGCTAGAATCTCTGATCTTTTTTTAAATGAACCGGATAGATATGCTTAGCGGTTTCAGAAGTCGCGCCGATGATTTGACGGATTTTGCGCGATCGCCTCGTTGTATTATCGGTACGTCCATCATGGACTTGCATGAATTCTCTTTGAAGACTCCGCGATTGAATATCCCTGATAATGCCCAGTTTCTGACGTTAGGTTAACGCATAATCTATGCGTAATATCGAGAGACAAGGTCTTGTCTCGGGCCATGTACAAGAAAACGAATCTTGTATCTATTCCGGAGACAAAAAGTACGGGTTTTGACAATATTGAAACTCCATAAACAAATTAATTTTCAAATTTTTATAAACAATTTGTTTATCCATCGCGGAGATAATAGACCGTAACCATAGCTAAAATTTTATTTTAGTATCTGCGACCTATTTGGAATAAAATCCGTCTAAATCGTAGTTTGGAATTTCTGTGTCAATGATTTCGGGACCACTTCTATTCCTTGGATTACGAAAGCCAGAGATTTCGAGGCAAAAATGATTTACACCAATATGCATAATTTACGTTCGAAATCGCTTAGCAGGGGAGAATATGCGAAAGAAACAGAATTAAGCGATTGGAAAGTGATGGATTCGCACTTAACCGGCGCCGCGCCGTTTTGACGATGAACCGCGATGGAGTAGATCGCGACGATCAGAGTTATCGAACGAAGCGCTTGACGCCCCAGGGGCGCACGTCACGCTGCGCTTTTAACAGTTAGCACTCTGCGTAAGAGTTCTCTCGATTTCCTACGATCGTTTTTTTACTCTCGTTCACCATTCTAATTGCTTTAGCAGTATCCATGATCACTAGTTACGCCCAGATCGTTCCTTTTACTCTAATTCGATTCGTTATCATTTCATTGAGACCTTCTTGATACATACTAACTGCACCACCTGCTTTTCGACTCGATCCAACAATGATTTTTAGTCTGCGAATACGCCCACGTTAAAATACCTGCTTCGGTATGTTAAAACGCGACGATTTCACTGAGCAGATTAAAATCGCATTCCACATTCACTTTTAGCTTTATCTCGATATAAGTAATAGCTCGTAAGGTTACCGAAAGATAGTTCATACGTATTGTGTGCCATAATAGACCGGTTGTCGCCTACGAACCTTTCCAACGGATGAATACTGTTACAGAAAAATACGAGAGAGACACCTTTCCTTCAAGTTTCGTGATCTCTTCGCTTATCTTAACCTTATCGCGAAGGACTAAGATGAAAATCCGTAGCTATAAAATTGCCACGTGTCTGTTTTCCAAGAATTCATTGCGTGATTTCGCTGGTGCGCAAAATCGCGATATGGATTTGAATCGGTGGCTGAGTCCATGGCGTACCAAAGGCGCCAGTCATTATATTTTTAGAGATGATTCGCGATGGTTAAACGAAAACGCGTTGTCCAGCGGGAACTTGACGCTTGCAAGGAAATGTAGTAGCGTCATACTTGTCGTAGTCCACACTCGAGAACACGTATATCTCACTCTCTTGTATTAGCCTGATACGTCAGTCTTAGAATCAGCTCCAATTGCGATCCGGCGACTTTCAACAAACGTTGCCTTTTCCTTCTGGAATTTTGCACGGTAGTGTATTACCGTGAACGCGTCTTATCGATGCGCGCGTGGTTTGCTGACCGCCGTAAAGAGAGCGGAAGAAAATGAGAAAGAATGAGCAAAGCGATGGTTGGACTAATATGTGAATATGATTCGATAGTTTGTCGACACAGTTTCGCAAGTCTCCTATGGCTTCTTTCTGCTTCTCCATGTTCCGTTGAATCGGTCAATTTTCCACTGAAAAGAGCAGTACGGTCTTTTGTCATTCATGGAAGCGCGCGTTAACTGTCGACTGTCGAGTATCCAGTTAGCGTTCTCGCACTCACATGTGCAGACCGACTCTTGCGGAACTAATTGAACCGATGCCTGCAAATGCGGTTGCGGGTAAACTTGCTGATCCCGGTGTGTTTTTACGTGCCAACGCGTATGTCTAGCGACATCACTGGAAATCTTGAAGAGAATGAACCGCGCTAGGCGTTCTAAGGTCGAATTAGTTTCCGTTAATTAGGATTCCATTGGGAAATCGTCATTCGTGGGAATTCAGTGTCAATTGTGAATTTATTGAAGCTCACTGGTTAAGAATATCGATGAGTGCACGCGTCGTTTCTGCTTTGTTTCGATTCTTTCTGCTTCTAATAATGACTGTGACTTGATCGTCTTAATTAAGAATGAGACTCGGAGAAGTAAGAAGTTACTCGATGAAGGATAGTGTCTAGCTGCTGGCTTTGGTTTCACTGATGCAAAGCGATAAAGCTATGAGAAATGGAGAAGTAAATGGAGCGAAGTGCTATTAGGGTGAGGATTATCTGGGATTGCTTCCCTTTTCATTTTAAAGTGAAATTCAACACTAGAGCTATTCGTACAAATTGACTGTGTGAATGACCCGTACTTTTCTTTACTGAAGAAAGAGCAATTATATTGCACTATTGTACAAAAGTAGATGATTATGATAATGCATTATGAAATAGACGGACCATCGCGCATCGATCGTCAAGGATCTTCACGTCCGTTTGCCATTGATTTATTAACCGGTTTATTAAATGTCTCGTTGCGACGATATCTCCTGTGGTCACACGGTGGTCGCGACGCTATGGGCGACATCGACGTCGGTTCGATTCACCGAATTAAAAATGATCGCCTTAACGCGTTAAAAATAGGTTCTAGGAGGCTTCTCTTTGAGTTAGGTTCGCAAGTACCTCGTAGAAATTCGTCGGCGGTGGCTTTTTAATTCCAGCGGCCGCAAAAGAAGGAGCACCGAGGACATTCCGCCGCTTGGAACCGGATTTTGGGATTAGAATCGGTTCGTTCTTCTGCGAAGGCTCATTCGCTTATGCAGTCGAGGGCGACGGAGCTCTCGCCTTGCCTCGTCACTCGCTTGAGCGCGGCTCGAAGTGCCTCGAACTAACTATGTGTACGGAGAAGACGACATTGGCCGACAATAGGGTTCGAAATCACGATCCATTCGTTTCACTCTTCGATCGGACGAGGTATCGTGCGCTTAAGTCCAACATGAGCAACAAAAGGACCAAAGTTCCACTCGGGACCCGGTATTAGTGCCCCGAGTACATATTAAAGTCGATAGTCCTCAAACGAACCTCCCAATCCTCATCATTCTTCAATCGTACCATTCACAGGATTACAGTGCGTATTTCCTTGAATTATCGAACCCCCCTGCGTTTTGGCTCTCAATATGCAATTCGTAGACCTCTGGATACCTAACTTCTACCAGGTTTCGAACACGAAGCAATCCGTGAAGAATGGAGAATTGTAAAAGGGGCCGATGGCGGTCGAAAGGAAACGGGGGGAGAATGTGGTCGTATTGTGGACCGAGAATCGTTTAATACGTTCTCGCCTGGGGCTGGCGTGGCCGTAGGAGAGAAAATAAAGGCGACAATGGGAAAAGAAGTGTGGAGGGACGGGGAAGGGAGGTAAAAGGGGGCAGAAGGTCCACTGGAGCCGAAAATCTCGATGCCGCTGGCGCCGAGAACCAGGGCCCTGCGAGGTGGAAGTATATTTCATTCTGGGGGACGTGCGCCGCTCTGGCTCCACCGAGGGACCGGAGCCACAAAAGAGCGAAATCCATGTCTGGGCCTTAACGGGCCGTGGCCGTTTGGGCCCGAACCATTTCGACCCATCACCCCCGACGCTATTCAACCGCAAAATCTAACTCAGGTTTGTAGTCGTACCTCTGGGTTACCCTGTTCTTGCAATGCAATCAGGATTCGGTAGAGTCTCTACGATTCCATCCTGTACTTCCGGCGCTTTAACACGAGAATATGAATTTCCGTTCCAATGAAAAGAAAACTTGTGCAAGCTATCTGCCTTTATTTCTGCTTTTTATCTTCAACGTGGACATCAATGGTGTCCGAATGATTTAAACTGCACCGCCCATTAATCGGTTAAAGGAGATGGGAAGACTCGATTTTTTACTTGAGAGTACATTGTACCCAGTCAAGTGGTACATCGTTCTCAACGTCGAGCATTCCTTGGTTGAGATTAGTCGGTGGGACCCTACATTGGATAATCGATCGTAATTGTGTCTATTTAACGAGGGACCGGGAGTGATGGAGAACGAAATCGTTCGTTGGTTCGTTCATTCGTTCGTTCGCTCGGCGACAGTCTTCCTGGCCAGTTGTCAAAGTCGCTCATCTCACGAGCGGAAATCCTCATTAGAAAATCATGCCAGTGAACGAGTTGGCCGAACAATTCATAGGATCTCACTTTTGCTAATTAATGGGGACGTGCAACAGTTTTTATCGAAACCGATCAAAACGAAGGGTAACAAAAGGAACATTCCTTTTGCCTCCTATATTGGGCGGAAGGATAATTAATTGTTGTGCGAAGACTGCAGGTCGCTTTGGGGAGCATGCGATGCCAAGGTTCTTTATCGCGTGGTCGAAAGAAAAAAAGGATGCGAAGAAACGAAGAGAGGGAAGCAGTCAAATGAATTCGCTCGATTAAGCGCGTAAGAGTGGACTACCTGTCGCGATAACACTTTTCTTTCCCCCGGTGCTGAGTGACTCTGTGCGACGAGCCAGCAGCGGGATAACCGTATCTTTAGAGCCGGCTTTTATCGCTAAAAGTCAGGTGTGAATTGGGGCCACTGGTACTCGATCAAAGCCAGTTTGCCGACGAGGCCTGCAAAGGAAAGGGAAACGGACTGAGAGCGAGCGCTTAACGAACAGGAACGAGAACAGGAAGGGGGAGTGAAGGAGCTATCGAGCTAATGACAGAGAGGGATGAGGAATACGCTTCTGCCTTCTGCTCTATCTTCCAGCTACCTAAATACAAATTGGAATATACCAAAGCGTAACCTTAAGCGTGAATTGCCTTGCCAAACCTTGTCAAACCCGCCCGCGCAATCGGCAAACTCTTATCCTAAGTGACTTGCTCCTCACCACCAAAACCAATGCGAAACTCAATTTACATTCGATTTTAATCGCTTCTGAAGCAATGCTTCCTATTAAATTTATGAATGAGACTCCTTGGGCGGCTATCTCTTCCAACAAGATACGACGACTGTTTTTATGGTTTCATCAGAAACACATAGTCACTTGTGAGTTTTGCAAGCGAGAATCTTGCGTAAGATTGCTTGCATTTCTCGTGTCTTTCGGAGAATCTTTGCTGTTGGAAGTTTAGCCAAGGTGTGCGAGTCAGTTGAAGTGGACACACCTTCTTCTGTTCGCACCCTCAGAAAAAGGCATGGGTCAGCGTGAATACGAGCCTGGGTCTCTCAGTTAGTCCTTATTCAGAGAGACGCGATTCGTGGGCTGTGAGTCGAGAAGCGAGAAGGTTTCAGATACTGATGGAACGAAAGCGATGGTTGTGTGTGAGTATGAACGTGTGTAACAGCGCGAGGAAGAAACGACGAGGATGAAAAGAGGAGGGATGGTGAAGCAATGGACGTGGAGAGGGAGGAAAGAGGCTTCGTATAAGAAAGATCCATCGGGACCGGTTTCGTGTTCTGCCCTTTTTTACATTCTCCGAAGAGGCCCCGCCGAGCGGCGGGTGTGAAAACCGACACCCACCCACTTGTTATTTTGTCAAACACGAACCCTGAAAATTATAGGAATCATGCGGCATCGCGTCTCTCTTCGAAAACCCACTCACGCCAAATTATTCTCGATTGCATACTCTTGCTACACTTTATATCCACCAATTAAATGTTACACCCCACAATTCCCATTTGCTACTGATACGCACCCCCGTCACCCACTATCCAATCTTCCAAAAAGGACACTTTCTATCTGGTCTATTTATTTTTCTCGGAGTAATTGGCCACGCTTCACTGCAAGTTTCAATATCGAAATACATATTATGTAGTTTCTTTCTCTTACTTAATTAGTGAATGGAGAGCATGTACTAGTCAACGCGACATTGCACACAGCGGGTAGGATCATGTGCCGAACACGTGCAACTTTCCCAAAACCTGGTTCTGCACGTGTTGAATTGCTCAATTGTGTAGCACGTTTAAGTTTTACGCTGGTTTTGCCCATATTGACCACGTTTTTGTAAAATCCACTTCCCGTCGGTTACAGAATGTGGAGAAGATACGTTCTCTTATGAGAATCGTGGAAAAGTATGAAAAAAGTCGAGGTGCGATCGGTGGTGGCTATAATTTCGAGGCAATTGAACCGAAGCGAATCGTACTCTCTTCAGGTAAGAAGCCTTGTACCTTGACCACTATTGTGGTTTACCCCAATCATTATTCCCGATGATGAAAAAAGTTGGCAGGGCCATTCTCAATGCGATGAGAAACAAGAAGCTCTCCTTCGAAAATTCGAAATTGGCTGGATCGTTTCGTTTTTAGAGAGTGCCTGTTCCATGAAATCGTGTTAACTTCGCGGCATCCGGCAAGGAGTTTTCGTCGCGTCGTTTTTTGCCTATCTACCATCGCTGCCGCGACTCCTCCGTATCCTTATTCGTTTTCTACCTCCAATGCAGTCCGAAGGTGTTTTTATTTTTGAAAGGGGATACCGATGTAATCGTGTTCTCAGAGAAGTTGCTTGGAAGTACAAGGGGAGCGCGTTGTAATGGCCAAACGAATGTTCATTCCTATTCTGTGTACTTTCCGACAATTTGAATTATATTTAATAAAAATTTCACAACTCAACTTTCTAGAGTGCAGTGTACACAATATTGTTGTAAATTAAGTAAATTTACTCAATTATACTCAATTAATCAATAATACGAAATGGAGTAATTATGATTATTGAAACAATTTAATAACATTCTAGTTTAGTATTTTTCCAAGAGCTCTGTGCTACCAATGGAAACTGCAGCATGACTGTTCTCCTACATACACGCGCATACTAAACGCATTCAACAAATAAGGAACTTGTTAAATGCATCGCGGCTGCTCTGTGGACGGGTTCTGCGCACTGCTTTACCATAATTGGAATACAATACCCACCTCTTTTAGGTGCTTCGCGTGCTCTGCTGCCTATATCTATATTGGGAAAGTGATCCGAGAAATCGAATCTTACGTCACCCAGCGCACTGGATTTACGAATTATCGATGCAAATAGTCCTGAACTGATTTTTTCAGTTTTACGTTACAATAGATTACTAAAATAAAATAATAACTGGCGGATTCTTTTTTAGTAGAGCAAATATTAAAGAAACAGAATAATGGTAAAATAGAGTAGTATCTTTTGTTATAAATGAACGCTGTTTTTGGTTTTATATATATTTTATTTAATTAATAAAAAGGACGAAGCTACTTCTCCTTCTTTGCTTTCATCATGTTGATCACAATTTTCTGTTCTTCGATTAAGAAAGCACGTACGATCCTAAAAGTAAAAAAAGAATTACGTAGACCAATAATTCATTCAAAAGGAATAATTAAAATAATTAAAATTCATACAGAGGATAAAGATCATACCTTTCCTTCACACATTTATGACAAAGGACACCACCGTATACGCGTTTGACAGTCTTCTTACGTCTGCACATACGCGAGCGTTCCATAGGCCTGGCCGGTTGAATACCTCTGAGTTTATCTTTGCACTGTCCGCATCTTGGGATCTTCTTCGGTTTCTTTAAATACTGGTACACTAATTTACCTCCAGGAGTACGTACCCTGTGAGAAATTCATTATTTTAAGAGACCGTATACCTGGTCGATGACTGATACACAAACACAGTTTAACGAACCAAAATGTAATATTAACACTGTAAAGTAAGCTGTATAGTACAAGGTCTTGAAATATAAACAATGACTAAATTAAACATTAGAAACACGTGGATATCAACATCGTCAACACAAACCAAAACATAACCTACTAGAGATCTGTCGTGAGCAGTGAATGTTTAGTCATGTGTATTTACGAAAAAAATGTACAGGAAATAATGTTAAGCCATGCTATATTTGGTATAAACAATCGTTACATTGGATTGGGAACACTTACACGCGTCTCCTGTTGCTTTTTGTGTTATATGACAACCGTCGACGATAGGTTAGTCGTTGGACCATTTTGGGTCTGGAACATAAAAGTCTTGGTTAAGCACGAAAGCTAACCATAATACCTTGTAATTCATAGTAATGGAGTATATGTCGCAGAGAAACTCCAATATTGGCTGCATCGAGCCGGATGAATATATTTCTTTCGGATTTTGGGAAAATTCTACCAAATATGCACGAACCTTTTTCAGAGCCAACCGGAAAAGGAAGCCACAGCCGGTGAAAAAGCGCGCTCTATGCGGTCGTGGTACAGGAACTCGAAGAATCTCGTAGAAAATGGCGGCTTCCGATATATCGACCGTAATCTTCTTTACCGACGTATCGCGAGTTGCAGATACTCTGCCATCTATCGAGAGGTTTTTGTACAATTCTGTTTCACAACCTTGTGTAAGGGGGCGCCACTTTAAACTTAATTCGTATTTGACGCGCAATCGAAATCGATTATTCTCGAAACAGTTCGAAACGACGGTTACGGTACTTTGCATCGAAAGTGGTGAATCCGTGAGTTCTCTTCGTTCGCGAGTGCAATTGTCGTTGAATTTGGTGCGTACGAATTGGTGGAAGGTGATGAGGGAGCATAGAAGTGAAACCAGAATGATTTACATCGTATAAGGTATGTTATTTATTATATCTTATGTACATTCAACATCGTCTTGACAACACCATAGGAAAAATGTTTTTAGACACGTTCCAAAATTTGTTCGACATCAATTCGCCTGTCGTATCTGTTGCGCATTGTCGCGTTTTTCTTGTGTTTTATACAATTAGAATCGAGGACACACGAAGGCAATTTGTTTAACCAATCTCACGAAAACTCAGCTCGACGAGTATACATAAATTATGATTGCGTATATGAGTAGATGAGCTATTTATAATATACGGGACGGTACCTGTGTGCTTGCTTTTTCATTATCCTCGCGAATTTCGTATAAGACTTCCTCTTTTGTTTGCTTGTCATTTTCGAAGCAGGTACTTTGACGAAGTTCACTGTCGCAAAAGGTTCATAGGAAATAAACAGAAAAGGTAAAACAACGCGGGCGGTAAGTCGCCTAGTTAAACGCTTAACTAATTAATAATATAGCTGCTTAGAGAGACTCAATGTCTCGTGATTTCCCATCGGCGTTAGTAGCCATTTTCATTTTATTTTACACGGGTGGTTTCGAGTTTCCATGAAACTTCGACGTAACGAAACAATGCTTCTTTTTTTTCCCCCATCGTCATCTTCTAGCTCATTAAATTTCTTCTTTTCCTTTCGTCCCTTCTCGCGCTACCGGTAAATAGATAACCTACGATACAATTAGAACATTCTTTTAATTTAGTCAGATCTCTAAACAATAAATAAGGGTTCTTTTCTTTTAATAAATAGTAGTACAGAAGTGTTATTAATCGATAAAGGTATTAAGTAAAAGGTCTGAGGTTTTCAACGATTCTTCATCATTATCTTGATTTGCTCGCCCGCCGCTTTCTTTTGTCGGCGAAAAAAAAAGAAAAGGAAAAAGAATAGAAAATATGATGGAATTGAGAGAGGAGAAAGGATGAGGAAGAAGAGGAGGAGAAGTGAGGATGAGGTTGAAGGGTAAAAGCGACGGGGAAAAGTGAACGAGACAAGGGCGCATATTCCCTCGAATTTCGGAGAAATTATTTTCTTCTTTCGTTTCTTTTTTCTTTTTTTCTTCGATTTTTAACTCGCGCAAGAATTGATTCCGTACCGTTCCTCGCGCCTTTCTTTTTCTCGCCGTTCTCATATACTCCGGACACGTCCTTCGAAAAAGCTTTCCGCGTATACGAGAGAGAAGTAGTAACCAAAATATACGTGACATGAAGTACGATCGAAAGCTTTGAAAGTGTAGCAGAGAATCTCGTATGGAGGAGTAAACAAGGAGATAATAACCGAAGAGGAAGGAATACCGCGGGTAAGAGAGCCCTAGCGTTCTCCAAGAAACTCCAAAGACTCAAAGCGAAATTGAAAAAGTTCTATAAGATATTTTTACGCTCTAACTAATATCTTCTGCTCGTTTCGTGCCTACGATCGTGTAATATCGATAGAGATCTATGAAATCTAATATTAATTTGCTGAAACTATCGACATTCTCAAAACTTCAGGTCGCACTCGCAGGTTCGTCGCTAGACACAAATAGTTACAGCTGAAAGTTCTTTAAACGTTTCGCGGAGTCCCAGCCGAAGCTAATCACGGTCACGGTCATTATCATATATATACGTTATCATCGTTTCGTTTTACGTTCACGCGAATGCCTCTGATCCCTTCGTTTGGCATTCGGTGGGGACTCCACGCGGTTTCGTCACCCTTACTTTATCCTTACTTTTCGTTAACTTTTAATACGAACATTTAGGAAGATAGCGCTATCGATAATTAATATTTTCTGAAATTTGTTAACATTCTCTATATAAAAATCTGCATTTGCGTGTATTCACTTATTGCTTCTTAATCGTCGCCGTTTCAGTAGCCTTTCGCTTCTCTTTTCATTTTTTCCTCATCGTTTCTAAGAGGCAGAGATCTTACGGTAATCGCGCAACCTGCCACCCACCAAGTGGATACGCCGCGCGACCAACGAAAGACTCTGAGGACTTTCCTTCGCATTTTCCAAATGCAAGTGGAACGACCTCGAGTAGAATCTCCTATTCGACCAGGTCGAAGCACCGATCTCGGCTCACGATTTCTTTCTCAACCGACTGTTCTCAATTTTGCACACAAGACCGTCCCCTTGGCGTTAACGAGACAGAGTCGAACGGATATAAACGGAGTCGAATTCTCGGTGCTACGGCCTTGTCGTTACTTATCTTACTAGCGTAATTCATTAAATTAAGAATAAAAATTTCCCGTGACTCGGCACACTTGTCTATGTGTGTGTGTGTGTATGCGTGTATCTGTGTATATGCGTGTGTACGAATGTGTATACGGATGAACTCATGTAAGTATGAATACGTGTGTCTTTGTGTAAAAGTCGTTTGGCAATGCTCCTCGTTGGTTGGTCGCTTGACGAGCATTAACCAGTGAAACACGGGTTTCTCCCGGATCGCAGGGTCTGGGAAGCAGTCTTTAAATTCAGCGAACGCGGGTGTAACAAGATACAGACTATCCTTCGCGATGAAACAAGTCTCTCCTGTTTTTTTTTCCAGTTGCCTCTTTCTTCTTTTTTCCTTTTCTCTATCTCTATCTATCTGTGTCGCTCGTCAAAGGGATTTACTATAGTTATATGCGCGTAATGTATACTCGGTTGGAATGGACGTTGCTGCTTTTTGCGATACGAAGACTCTCCGAGCGGTCGAAAGGAGAATTGCTACTCGATAATCGGCTATTTTAGCTATGCCAACGCGTGGTTCTTGCGGATAAGAGTGTTTTATTGCCACACTGACTTTTCTCTACCTCGTATCCTCATCGCGAAAAAAAGCCACGTTGCGCTCGATATTTTCACCCTCCCTCTCTATGCCCGTTTCTGTCTCGTTCCACCCCCTACCCTCCCGTTCTTTTATTCTGCTTGCCAGCAGATTTTTACAACTTCCTTCGAAGCTGTACCGTGATATGTTCTTCTCCGTCTCTCTTTGTCTTTTATCTCTTTTTCTCTTTCTCTTTCGATTTGATTTTTTGTTCGCTCGCGTTGTAGACCTGCGCATCGTGCCTTCCGGGGATATTTTCGTTTTCGCCGACATTACATACGTATAATATATCTGTTCAATATGTATACATAGGCTCCGTATAAGTTTTCGATGAATATCGCGCAATGAATCTGACGCGGTAGCGATTTAATCGCGAGTCTTGCCCAATTTCTCTCGTGAGCTGTGCCTCTCTCCCTTCTTTTACTTTTTTCCCCCTTTTAGGTCTATCTCGTTATGTCTGGCTTCACTCACCCTCCGGTTTCTTAGATTCGCACCGCAGTCTCATTCATGCGCGTTGGCACATATTCTTTTTCCTCGTATCTCTTTCTCTTTCTCACTCCCTCTTTTTAGCTCGATGATCGACACACAGATAACGCAAAGTCAAGAATTCAACCCCGTGGATTTTTTGTCCGAAATACTTTGAAGTTGTCGCACTTTGATCCCACACTCGCACTCATCACACAAGCACCCGCTCAAGACTACATTCTCTCTTTCTCTCGCTTTATCAGACGTTCGCTCGTGACATCCACTTATTTTGTCGACCGTTTTGCAAAGGTGCTGTAACCTGTCGCATCGATCCTCGTAAGCCGTATTCTTGCACAAGTGTCAAGCTTTATTACTAGTAATTACAAAATATTCGCTGCATTGGACTATGTTAGTCGTATAGGCTTGAACGCGAGATTAGGCGATGCCCACGCGAAAAAGTATTTCCTTGTGATTCTTTTTCGATCATTCTTCGTGAACCAACCTTCGTACCGAAAGGACTAACTTATATATTCGTTGATTCGATAGCAGAGGAAATGTCAGAGGAATGAAGTGATACACTGCAAATTGGCAGTTATGTACTCGGGAAAATCGGATGGTCTGCGCGTGAGCGATACTTAGGCCGTCTAAATAGATTTTCGTTCGATTCGTCTCTTTGACAAAGCACTCGATCACCGCTCGATATCAACGTATAGAAAAAACAAAAAGTAGCTAGAAAAAGTGTTCAATAAATGCGAACTTATCACACGTCTGGCAGTCGATTTGCACGGTCGAAACGAAATACAGCAACGAAAAAGGTACGACCTCACATGAGCAAGAATTCAGTGGTGCGTGTTACAGTTGCTACGGTGAACGAGTCTTCGCACATTGCAATAAATGCTCCTTTAGTCGTCCTGTAGAATTTTATGCAAGTTCGTTTACGGCAGTGATTAGGCAGTGGCTTCTTCAGGCTCGTTTCGATCAGTCTGATCCCGATGGATCATTGCGTGGGAATGATTTGTAGGAAGAGTAGTAAAACGGAGAATGGTAATCCGTTGGATCGGTCGTTGAATATTACATTAGATATTTCCGCGATTCGATCGATTAGCCCGAGTTCTCTCAAAAGAGATCATCGCGAACGAATGGCACCGAGCCATCACGAAGTCTCGTGTGTTTCCAGTATCCACGTGTATGTCATGTCACCATTGCGGAGAAGATTCGCGCGGGATCTCCCGATGCCGTGCGACACGTGCCTCCGTGCACCCTCGGAGAGAAACTCTGTTCGTTCGATTTCTCTCGTCTCCCATCCTGGAATGTCTTCAGGGTCGGCTGTGCTCCGGTCCCTTAATTGGAAAATGCGTTCGCGCGGGGAGGGGGGGTCTACATTTCTTAGCCGACTCCGAGGCTAATACCGGGATATCTAGTACGTTTACGTTTACGTTTGCATTTACGTTTGTGTTTACGTTTCTCCGTACCGGGGAGATCGAGAGTTAGAGTTTGGAGTTCGCGTCCGCGGATCGATCGTGAATCGGTGATATCTATCCGCGCGATACGTGAAGATACGTGAACGTTTTAAGTTCGTGCGAGGAGCGCACTCAGTTGCTCGTGACTTAAACGAGGAAACCCTGGGATGTCGCTGACATCTGCGCTCGCAGTGCTGTCACACTGTTCATGATCTTCTTTTGATGGCCGACCAGCGTTACTCCGAGGGCCGTGAGCTCCTGCACGGTTACGCGTGCCGCCGCTTCCAATGTCGTCACACCCGATCTCTCGAAGTTCTCCGCATACCGTGACATCTTGATCGATGCTAGCCATTCGCTGACCGAAGTCAATTGAGTTAAGTCCACCGCGTCCGGCGCCAGTGGATTCGTGCCCCTGTCAGGAAGCTCTCATTAGTACGAGTATTACATACATCCTTCCTTCGATTCTTGGGCTGGATTGGGACTCTCTGGGCCGGGCTTTGGGGATTTTGACTAGATGCATCAAAGACCTGTTTCCCCAATTTTTTTTTTTTATCTATCTTTCATTCCCTTCTCGTTCCCTCCTTCTTCCTTTCCTCATCCACTCGAGATCAATCGACACAGGTCTTTGATCGAACTAAAACGAGACAAGGTAACGCGATACGAATTACCCAAGCCAAGTCATCGTTACCACGTCTCGATTGTGAGGGGGAGATTTTAACTTGACTGTGGAGTTCTATTACTCGAGTATTTCTAGCAAGGTAGGATCAGCCAGATCAATATTCACATTTGTACTTTGGTTGGGGTAGAGTCGTCGTTTTTATTGTATTCCTATATGGTATCCTGGATTGTATGTTACACACGTAAGGAATTCTTTTAACTGTACACACGTATGTACGTACTTACTTCCATATTTCTGAAATTTATGTACACGTACGTACAGAGAGAGAGAGAAATATTCGGGATCCGAAGGGGGTTAAAGGGCGCGTCTAGGTAAGGGTAGGCGAATGGGGGATCACAGATTCGAGACTGGGGGGAGGTGTATATTCAAAATACGGTATATATATATATATAGTATGGTGACCTACGAGATGTGATAGAGGAATTCTTCTGGTGGTATATTTATCTTATAGATTATTACGGGTATAGATATGGCGTACAATATAGAATGGATCTTATCCTAAGAGAGGATTCAATTATGTATCTTATGTACATCGGTGGAAGACGAGATTCCCCTTTCACGTTTTTCAATATCTATAGTCGTTTTCTATAAGAGCAAGTACATAGATTCACGTTGTATCTACCCAACGAGATAAGCAACCCGTGTATTCGATCCTCGAACAGGGAATCTCGCCTCTCATATCCATGGTAACAGTACCGATCGGTAATGATACTTGTGACGATGGCTAATGGTAATAATGGTAGTGATGGTACTAGTATGGTATGGTATAACGGTGTACTCGTGTCGGCGGTATACAGCGAAGATTAGATGGACGTAGATGAAGATGTGAACGGATGACAATGGTGCGTGTGAAGCAAGCAGTGCGATACCAACTAAAAGGGTACACAAGCAGAGCAAATGCTGTCTACGTGGCAGCAAAAGTCCTTATGACTTCCAATGGGTCGCGGAGAGCGAAAAAGCACGGTACCACCGACCAAGCTGAGTTTCGAGATCGAAACGACTATACGGTACAATTCTAGAGCAGCTCGATGCCACACTGAAATCTACATTCTACATTGAAGCCTGGTTTTGCTCTAGCAGTCGGAAAGAGTTTCGGACGGTGCTTCTTCGCTCCTCGGTTCTTTTGGTCTTTATACTTTGTCGGCTGAAAGCCTTTCTTAATGTTTTACCTTTTCCTCAAATGCACGTTGGAGGATGTCGATGAGGCAGGTGGGGGTGGGGGTGGAGCACCCCTTTCCCTGATTCTGACAATTGTTAGCATTTGTTAGTGCAATGGAGGTTACACTGGCGTGTGCGTGTGCGTGTGTATGTGTGCCTGTATGTGTGTCTTTGTACATGTCTCTCTACTCGGTGAAATCACTCCCGAATCTACCGTCTTTCTCGAACCCTCTGGCTCTTTCTCGCTTTCTTTTTCCGTTTACCGTCACTTTCCCAACGCAAGTTTCCTGCTCGTTCGCGGTGTCTTTTTCTTTTCTTTTCTTGCTTTCGGTAAATTACCACACTCACTCTCAGTCTTACCCTCCCCTTTTTTTTCTCTCTTTCTCTCTTCCCCTCTGCGTTTTCTTTCCTATTTCCTATTATTCTGGGGCTGTCGTGTGCTGGCTTGCAGCAATCGACGGTCCACGGCTTGCGATTTAACCCTAGAATATACCTAGCTAGACGCGAGTATCTAAACAGTCTTGGTCGCGATCCCCTACGGTTTTGAGTAGAATCTAAATTGATTGTCCGCTTCGACTGCTGCTGCTACTGCTGCTGTCGTTGCCGCTGCTGCTGCATTGTCGAGTCGAGCTTCAAGGAGATTACGGCTTAACAAGGGCTGAAAGCGTTTTAGGACGATTTATATGGTCCGTAGCCGGCTGCGAGAAGAGCGCGCGCGTGTAAAAAGAATCGTCGGTCATTTTTCCTGAAATGGTGTGTCGCGACGTCCCGCTGTGATCGTTTTGCCGCGGCTGTGAATCGCGCGCGAGCATTGCGAACGGTCGATGTTGCCCCTGGAATACGTATACTTTCTGGACCCATCGGGGGACCCTTGACGTCGGTGACTTAATCTCGAGTATAAAAATACTATTCTAAGCTGGTCGAATCGGTCGCTTGCGAGAATACGTGCTAATAAGTCTTTCCTCTTTTGTCAAAAGTTGCAATGTCGATCGCGATTAATAAATAACTATGCGAGAATATATACCCATACGCATACATGCTTACGTAAAGAGCTACCAATACGCGTCAGCCTACCTTTGATTCTGTGTTTCTCTCACTCTCCCTTCTTCTTTTGAACCTCATTTTTCTTTTGTTTTGTTTTGTGAGTCGCATGTATGCGTACACGTACCCGAGTGCGTAACATAGATATATTACGTTGATTCGTATCGTGTATTACGTATATCGTGAATTAGAAAAAACATCTGAAAGACTATGACCGCAGTCGCAAAAACCTCGCCACGGTTCTCTCCGCCCGTCGTTCTAAGCTCTCCCAGTCAATCGACTATACTGCAATTATAGCTATTCGTTGGGTCAACGCGTTTTCTATAAATTTGTCTCATCTCTCTACGAAAAACTGGAGGGTATATATACTTTTTTTTTTGTTTCTCTCAGACTCCATTATATACCTTTAATAAGAACCATAAATATTTTGCTCTCTATGCCGTTCGCGTGTCGGCAGCTAAATTCGATAAAATCTACCTCGCCTAATGCTCGGTTTTTCTAAACCCGATAAAAACGTTTTTTCTACTTTTTCGCTAATAACTAGATAGACTTCTTTGCCTCTGATAATGACTCGATAACCGGAAATCGAAGGGATCCTGCTCTACGACGACTAACGTGCTTCTATACACGTGTATGTACACGCGGAAGTCCTAACTACATAATGCGCGCGCACAACAGCGAAAAATGAAAAATTCGTGCTGCCCTATATCCTTCGCCGGCTGCCCGTGAATCTCCTCCATAATTTTCCCGCTTTCCTCCAACGATTTCCAACCCTCCTCGTCATCGCTCTCCGAGGCAGTTCCTCAACGAAATTACGAATATTCTACGCAACGTCAAAATCCATTTCCCAAACAAACACAAGCGAATACAACATTGGTATAGTTTCGAGAAGCGATTATACATAAAAGAAAAATTAATTACATACTGACTAAACGATCGATCATAGCCTGTGGAAAAAAATCGCTGCCTTATAGAAAGTGATTCTTATCCGGTTTTATTTTGCGCGAGCCAAAAGTAGAAGATTCGCGAGCAGTCAGCGCTCCGCGTGAATCGACCCAGAGCCATGGGCCACCCGCTTGTGGTAAGGCCTGTGGTAAAGCCTGATCGCGGATACCTGACCTGACTAATAAACCAGGAGTAAACGATTAACCAAAGTGGGTGAACGGCACCCAATTCGGATAAGTGAGCGGTGGCTGATGTGGCAGTGCGTGTGTCGCTGCGTGTGTATGATAGTGTAAGCTACGGCCAGCTCCTGGTGGCATTACTGGAACGGCAATCGTCGACTGGGCTTGATGGGGAGCCTGGTGGGGAGCCTGATGGGGGGCCTGATGGGGAGCCTGGTGGGGAGCCTGATGGGGGGCCTGGTGGCCGACTACGTCTACGAACGGTCCCGCGGGCGTGGGGGCCGCCGCGCCCGGTATTGCAGCCGCCGCTACCACTGCCGCTGCCGCCGCGGCCGCGGCTTGCCCGGCTGCCGTCTGGCTCGTCACATAGTACGGATTGTGTGCAGGTGGCCTCACGCTGTTCTTGTTGTTGTGGTGGTGGTCGTAATGGTTGTTGTTGTTGTTGTAGTTGTAGTTGTAGTTGTTGTTGTAGTTGTAGTTGTAGATGTTGTTGTTGTTCGCATGTACGTTGTAGACGGTAGTTGTCGCAGTTGCGTTGGGTTGCAGTTCGTAGTCGGGTACCAAAGACACCACAAAACCAAAACCACAAAGAATTAGCCCAGAAAAAAGGAGGCCGGGAGAAACTGAAAATTTTGGAAGGGACCAATCGATGGGATGGACGCGGGGTATGCAGGAGTTGGAACCGCGCATCCGACAATGAGTTTATCGATTAAGGCTCTGTTGGAAATTTTTCCGCAAAATTTAATATTCCACGACTTTAGAGAAACTGATGCTATTGCGATGCGAAGGGAGAATCTTTAGAGGATTTCTAGATATTAATATCGGCAGTCGGTTCCAACAGGTGGAGGATACAGATGAGGGATGCATAGCGGTAAAGTTTTCCTCGAAAGGCCCGGAACAAAATCGTAGTAGATCGAACCAAATCCGCGGCCGAATACGCGCGAGAGTTTGTCGCATGGAAGAGAATAACTGATCGAATTTTCCCGAGTGTCTATGATCGAAAGAAAGAAGAAGGTAGATCGAACGTCGAAGACGTACTTCTCAGATCACGATCAACAGTATACTCGAACCAAGACCCGTATCTTTTGTTTATCTGCGGCGAGCATCGAAGAAGTAGCAAAGAAGAAGCGCGGAAAAGAAAAGGTACGACTCTCGTATATCGTTTGATCCCGATTTGACTCGTCTTTTTTTTCCATTTCGAGGCAAAAGTAAGTGTACGCAAGAGGATGGGCGGGTGAAAGGCTGGAGGATTACAGAAACGATAAGCGCTAAAGCGATAAAAGCTCTCTGAAAGCCACCGCAGTACGATGCGCACTTCTTTCTTTCTTTTCTGTTCTCTTTATTTTTTTCTCATTTCTTTTTTTCCTCTTTTTTTCTCTTTTTTCTTTATCTGCCGGCCTCTTGAAACGCGCGAAAGAAAAAATACCCCGCGAAAATAATGACGTAGACTTTCGTCCATAAATTAATTTTCCTCCCAGCAGGCCGCGAAAAAGCATGATGACACATAGAAGAAGAGAGAGAGTGGCAGTTGTCGCGGCGGTGAAAGAAAAGTTGAGCAGCAAGTACCATCATTCAAAAGCCAGTCCGTTTGAATCGGGCCAATGACAATAATTTTGTTCAGTCGTCGCGATTTCATTACCGTATAATAATAATCGGGTGCCAGAATTAACAATAAGCGAGAACGGAAAATGAAAGCTCTGGTATTCTGCTTCATGATATCGTCAATACACGTACTCTACTGGCCATGATATACATTACGGTATATGTATTATAATATTATGCACGTGCACAAGGAGAAGCGAGGAAGCGGAGGCGCACTGAAAATGAATTTTGACGACGTCGAACCTACGGGAAAACTAGAGAAAAGTAAGAGCAATTGCAAAACGAAAGATTCGACAGAAAAAATGATAGGTGCGAGAGTGAACAAATCAGTCCAGTGAACATATATGCCCGCTTCCAGTAATGCCAATCAGGTTGAGGTGACTATGACGCCTCTCGGAGCTGTGAGATCAACGCACACGATCCTCTCTCGCTCTTTTGGGTGGAGGCGCGCGCAACACACACAGTTCGCACCGATTATATATAATATATATATTTATATGTATACTATATATATGCTCCTGTGTACGACCGTTTCAGCGATGCGTTAGATCGTGAAAGATTGAGCAACAACATCAAAGCCCAGTCTAAACAGCGCACATATGTGGAAGAGCTTTGTGTTATATACTATATATATCAGCGAGAAAACGTGAAAAAAATCGTTGGCTGTTGAGAGAAATTAATTTATGGACACGAAGTGTGATTCGCGTGGCATGCGGCATGATACGTGTTAAGAGCAAATGATGGACAAACGATTCGGTTGAGAGGCTCGCCTTTGGAACGTTCCTCTTCGATCATTTCCCTAATTTTCTTTCGTATAATACCACTTTCCTTCCTACCCTTTTCCCCCGCAAATTATTATTATTCATCGTTCTTTACGGCGTACCGAATCGTTCGTGCGATGATGATTACGAGATTTCGAAGGTTTGTACTCGTCGTACTACGTTAGTCTGTATTACTCATGAATTTCCTATTATATAGATATCCTGCGAGTGAATCTCGCCATCTTGAGAGATCATTATATGTATATTAAATATATATATCGAGATAGACGATCCGTGATGGACGGACGCAAAAGTCTAACGAGAGAAAGAATTCGCAAGGAAATAGGCAACGGTTTTACCTGTTCTGGGCGATTTTCCTCAAAGTATCCGGGCTCCGGATGAGCTTGTCCAGCGTTTGAGTTAGATTAGCAAAAGTTGGCCGATGAGTACGTTCCTTCTGCCAGCAGTCGAGCATTAACTGATATATTGCCTCTGGACAATCCATCGGCGCTGGAAGCCTGTAGCCCTTTTCGATTGACTTGATCACATCCTGATTCGACCAGTTCCAGTAAGGTCGTTCGCCGTACGACATTACTTCCCAACATACGATACCCATGCTCCAGACGTCCGAGGCGCTCGTGAATTTTCGGAAGGCTATCGCTTCCGGTGCCGTCCATCGTACTGGGATCTTTCCACCCTTTTTAACATAGAAATCCGATTCGATTAGAAAAATAGCAAGAGTCATCGATGATAATAATAATAATTGCTTTGCAATGAATAGCCGGTAAGATTATTTCGGAATAATGTTTATTACTTAGAAATGAGAATTGACGCCAGAAGCTAATGATTCTTACCCTGGTGGTGTAAGCTCCTTCCGTCGCGCTTTCGATCTCTCTGCTGAGCCCAAAGTCAGCGATCTTGCAGACGAGGGCAGCGTTCACGAGCACATTTCTTGCAGCCAAATCTCGATGTACGTAATTCATTTCCGCGAGATATTGCATACCACTGGCAATGCCACGTAGCATGCCAACCAGTTGGAGAACCTGGAACTTGCCGTCATTCGCGCGCAAGAAAGTATCCAGGCTGCCGTTTTCCATAAATTCGGTAATGATCATCACTGGATTGCTCTTGGTCACGACGCCTTGAAGAAAGATAACATTCGGATGTTCGAATTGACCCATTATCGAAGCTTCTGTGAGGAAGTCGTTGCGAGCTTTATCAGCGGAGCCTGGTTTCAACGTTTTTATGGCCACGTCTATTTCCGTTCTGCCATCGGGTGGTAGTTTTAACTTGCCACGACACACGTCGCCAAATTCGCCGCCACCTGTTTTTCCCAAAAATCATTGTTCAGTCATTTGGTCTCATTTTCGAGAGAAATCATTAGATAAAAAGTACCTATGATAGCTTCGATGGTGATGTATCCCGCATCAATTTCCCGGGCAAATTCTCTCACTGCTTGATTCGGATCCTCGTAGGTGTGAGGATCAACGTAGCTTCTGGCACCGGCACCACCCGCGCCTCCTGCAGCCGCACCGCCCGCGGCGACCCCCACTGCAGGCGTGAATAGAGGCGTGGTCACTGCAATGTCACCAAAACAGAGTTCATTATATTAAACACGAGGGCCGGTGTGTTCAATTTTTACGGAATTTCCGATAAAACGCTAGAGCGCGCCGTAGCATTCGCTTCTAAGTAATGCCTCTCTCGCTTTCTCTCTCTCTCTCTCCATCTCACTTTCTACCAATCTTCTAGTACGTATGTAGCTTATCCCGTGAAAACACTCACACACCCTTCCTCTTTTTTTTTTATATATTTTTATTTTTAACAATAATATAATTACTTTCTAGAATATTTGAGACTTTCGACTCGAATGAACGGCACACATACATCACGCGCATGCTAATGCTAGCGCAGTGAGATGCGGCCAGAGTCCACTGTCTCGTTTGTGTGTCGTTTGTAGTGATGAGTTCACCACTCGAAGTGTAACAAGATTTTGGTTATCTACTCATCTATAATATTTATATCGACACAAACCTCTCCCCCTTTCTCTCTCTCCCTCGCATTCCAGTCTTCGTTCTCGCTCTTTCTTCCTCTAAATTCGCTAAATCCGCGCATAGCCAATTGTCATGCCAGCGCATTAATTTTCGCATGCCTGTATGCCAAATTGTCTGTCAAATGCATTGGATAGTTATCGTCATTATCGTCATCGTCATCGTCCTCGTCATCGTCATTGTCAGTGTCGATCGATATTTGATCTCGAGTCAGAGCTCGTCTGGCACGCAGAGCCCCGGATGAATGCGAGAGAGCTCAATGGTGAATTATTCTTTATCTACTGTTCGCAGGTGGAAGGTTTGCCGACTACTCGCAGGCTACCAAGGCACAGGGCTAAGAAGAATCTACTATTGGTCACAATTGTAATCCGAATGGTAAGTTCTAGTTACGAATTGATACTCGTCTTTCAGCCCTGTGCCCCTTTTACCTTGCCGTGACAGACTAACTCTCTCTCTCTCTTTGTCTGCGAACAACGTCTCAGATTCAGCCGGGGCGATCCTCCGTGCGTGGCGATATACAATATATGTAATAATTAGTAAAAGGTCGCCGCGGATATCGGCGGCCGGCTGAAAGACAAAAACTGATACGGAGGTACGGGAACAGTACAATGCAGGCAATACTGTCGAGAAAGGATACTCATGCTTTTATACGTATACTCGTGCTTCTAATCTACGGCGATATACCGTAACGCATAGCAAACGGTAGAAACTGAAGAAATAAGAGCTAAGCGCGATCGAAAAAAAAAAAAAGAGACCGAGTGTAGGAAAAAACGATCGAAAGTGATCGTTTGAGTTCGATGCCCGGTAGTACGTGTCATAAGGAAGTATGCACATTTATGTATGTACTTGATGTACTCATAGTATACTGTGTTCTCTAGCTCGAGCCCGTCGAATCGATCCGCAGTACTTAAAACGTGTTTTGAGCGAGTCTTAGCTTGGGATACTGAGGACTTACGCGAGGACTTGCTCTTGTTGTTGGTGTGGGTTGTCACAATCGGTGAACTGTCCATTTTGCAGTGCACTGTGAACAACACAACAACCAACACACTGATTGACAAACAGCAAAACAAAAAAAAGGAAGCGGTGGGTGTGTTTCGTTTTGATTCTAACGAGGCGAAGCGAGATGCGGCTTGCGCGCGATACGATTGCGTTTCGATACAGTCTTATACTCTATACTTTATCCTTAGAGAAGAATAAATGACTTACAACGTAGTTTGCAGGAGAATAAATCCTGCGAACTGCGTTCCATCGTCCGATTGCTTATCCCTGTCCCTGCGGTAGGACATTCGCGATTTTCATCGATCAACGCACGGTGAGTAAAAACCCGCAAAAAGGGCGAACAAAAAAAAAACAGGTAGATACGAAAATCAAACCAAGAGTAAAAAAAAATACGTGCGATGCGAACAATACGGTTGTACGCCAGTAACATTCAATATAGCATGCACAACACAGAAAGAGGTTGCAACACAACAAGAATATAGTACGCGCGAACGCACGGCACACACACGACGAAAGGGCGCAAGGCTGTTGCAATACTCACACGTACATTTCGCGTTACGCCAAAAGCGTGAAATACGTGCGTGCGTTTGCGTCTCTGCGTGTGCGTGGTGGCGCGCTCGCGCGGCTTTGCCCGTCGCAAATATTCGAACGTGTCAAAAATGCATGTTACAGGGGGTGCAGAGAAAAATCTACGTAAAACTGAATGCCTAGAAAAAAAAACTTGAGGTGTTGGAGAAGACTTACTGTAGGTCACAACTAGTCCTGTAGTAGCAGGCGATTGTGTACATTGTTTCATTGGGTTTTTCATGGATTTTTTCATGGAGGCAGGTTCGATAGATTAGGGGAATCGCACATGAAAAGAAAGAATCGAAAGAATTTGGTTAGAAAAATGGCACTTAGGCAGCGGGCCGGATCGTATGAATTTTGGATGGAAAGCGATCGTCTCTCATCTAGCGTCCTCTCGAAGGCGATTAGAGTCCGACGGCTTTCTCTCTATCTCTCGCTCTCTCTTTCTCTCTCTCCCTCTCACTCTCACTGTCACTCTCTTTCTCTCCCTCCCTTTCGCTCTCCCTCCCTTTCGCTCTCTCTCTTTCGTCCTTCCTCTTTCTCTCAACGAAGGCATTTTATTGTCGTCGCATATCACGAGCGCACGGTCCACGTACTTTACCGCTACTCTATTTTTCTTTCGTTAGAAGAGAGAAATTCTAAAGTACTGGGTGTGTTTTGACGACAAGACAATATCATGAGGTGGGTCACGGGTCGTAGGGGGGGGTGGAGGTGGTAATACAGTTTGTTCACAGACAGGGCGTTCGGCGGGGGGTGGGGTGGGGTGGGGGTTAAGGGCAATACTTGCTGGATGTCTATCGGTGGTTCAAAAACGTATATGTATGTATAATATATATATATATATATATATTGTATATTATATATATATTGGTCGCAAGACACGAGGGCGCAGTGAGACACAACTATATAAGAATGATATGGGTTTTTGGGGGTGGTCAAGGGCAAAAGGGTGGGCACAAGGGGGGGGGGGGGGCGGTCGAAAAGGGTGATAGCGATAATAAATTTATAAAGAGATAAAGAAAACCGGGGCTTTCGGCCTCGGATCAACGTACCTTCGCCGTTCCTGTACTCGAGGGTGTCGCAGTCGCTGGGCTGCTTCTTGTTGCACTCGTCCGAGGCCCTGCTGCATCGAAATCCCATTATATCAGTTGGGTAAGGAGCAGTGTCCTCGTAAAAAAGGACAAGAGGAAGAACGAGTAGCGGAGCGCAAGAGGATCGAGGAGAAGGAGGAAGATGAAGAAGAAGTGGGAAGCGGGGGAAGAAGAGAAGAGGAAACGTGGTAGTGTAGTGGTAGTAGTCAAGGGCGAGCAAGAAGGAGGGGGAGGGGGGGGGAAACCGACCAGCAGCGGTGACGACGGCAGTGGCGGCGAAGAAAGAAAAAGAACGGGTATTTGCGGGTTAGTAATCGAGCGCGATCCTCCGTGGATACGCGTCGTTCGTTTCGTACTGGGGAAAAAGTGGCATGCGCGCGCTTTCTCGGTATCGAAAGGAATTCGTTTACCTTCTTAGAATCAGAACGGTCATGATGATGATGATCACAAGGAGAACGACCACTGCTACGATGGCACCAGCGATTATTCGCACTTGCATATTGTCATCCTCGCTTACGTAATCTGCAAAAATGAACCGTACAGTGTTGGTGATTGGTTCGGGGGAAGTCACCGGACGTGGTGACTTTTGTGGTTTTTTTTTTTTTTTTTCTTTACTCTGAGAACTCTTAGTCTAGGAAATGTTTGCTCACCTAAGCCCATGGCGTGAGGTGTCTTCTTAAACACGACCGGGGTGTATTCGCCCCAACCGCGAGTAGTCTTCGCTCGCACCTGAATCGCGTAATCCGTCGAGGGCTTCAAGCCCTTGAACGTCGCGGACAGGTCGGACGTCTGAATGACCGTCGCGTTCGTTGCGTCGTCGTAGCGTGGATAACACCTCACTGAAACACATTTCAAGCAGAGGATAAAAGCAAATGTTGAATATTACGTAACGATCGTATACACATAAAGATGTCTTGTGAAAATTCAATTTTACCTTCGTATCTCTCGACGAGGTCACTGTCTCCACCAATTTCAGTAACAGGTGCATCCCAGCTGATGCTCAGTTCTGAACTTTTTACGCTGGTTATCCTTACGTTGCTTACCAAGCTTGGCACGCTGGCTTCCGTTGTCACCGTAATGTCAACGTACTCGGATTTACCAGCCAATGAAGATACTCCGTTCTCGGCGAACACTTGAAATCGGTAGGTCGTTACCGCGTTTAGGCCGGTTATCGTGATTTTCGTGTCGTTGAAGACCTCCTATTAAGAGAAACCATTTGATAGCTCACTTCGAGAAATCCCCCTCCCCCTTCCGACTAAAAGCTATTATCCAACACTTTGCCGTAGAAAGGAAATGAGGCACTCACGGTGTTCGGAATGTACTTAACGCCCATGCTGCACGCGTCGCATACCACCCTATACGTTGTGTCGGTTCTTCCACCCTGTATATGGGGAGCGTTCCACGAGAGAATGACAGTCGATTGGTCGACAAAGTTCACTGTCAAATTTTGTGGTGCCGAGGGTGGTTCTGAGAGAAAGTATACGATCGATAATCAGTATGTACACCGTTGTTCAAGAGTTCAAGATAAGAAGTAATGTCCTCTTTTGAAACTTACGTGTACAAGGCATCTTCTTAGGATCCTTTTCCGCCCGATAATATCCAGCATCACAGCGACACTCGGTAAAACCATAGTCCGAAGATTTGCTGTGAGCTGGACAAGGCTCACAGGTGTGAGAGCCAGCTTCGTGCTTGAACTTGCCTTTGGGACATATGGTGCACTGCTGCTTCTCGACGTCAGCCTGGTAGCCAGGTCTACAGTGGCATCCTCCGGAGGCGAGATACCATTTCCCATCTCCTTTGCAGAGGAAGGTTGGTTGTTCGATCTCTACGGCATTCTCCACGCACCTACCGATCGTCTGCTCGATCAGGGTCACCTCGCGACCAGTTGGCGTTGCTGGGAAGTGTGCGAAGTTCACCGAGATCTCTGGACAACTGATGTAGTACACCTTGATCGCCAGGATCGAGATGCACGCCCCTTGGTCCCGGAATGCAAAGTATACGCCTTTCTTCGTCACCGGGATTGACTTCACTTCCGTGTTTATCACGACCTCCGTGTTCATGTTGAACCTGCCCTCGCCCGCGGCTATGCGACCTAGTTGCCAAACGACTCTTTTTAGAATCCCTTTTAGAACCCTCCGTATCGTCGATCAAACCTCTTGATTGGTTCAAGCTCGATATAAACGAATTTACGAGAATGGAGGAAAAGTTTTGGGGGGAAAAATATGCAACTATGCAAAAGTGTATATACTATTGAAAAATTAGATTTAAGATCGAAGTTTGCTTGACTTACCGATTAGCTTGTAGCTGTCGGTCTCCCATGGCGGTGGTTCCTTGGTAGCTACGTCGAACTCGTAATAGAGGAGACTGAAGGTTTCTTTGCAGCTGAGCGCGTTTCCGGGGAAGAGCGAGCAGTCGCGGGTCGTGAACTTGATTTCTATGTACATGCGATTTGCCGGTCCCCTCTCGATGAACGGCGTCCAGAGCCAATTGTTGACATTGTTGTACGCGACATCGCAGACGACGTAGCTCCGCCAATTGATGCTCTTGTCGAAGTCCGTGAACGACTCCTCCACCCACTGCAATCAGGCAAACAAGGAACCGAGTTATTCTCCATGTCACTCGTACAACTACTAAATTACTCGCTTAATCTCATTAATCGTAACGTTCAAATATCCTTTTTACGGATGACAGTCTTATTTGACTTAGAATTCAAAAAAAGGACTCTTCCTCTTTTAAATGAAAATATCTATACTCAACGCACGGCATATAGTTTAATAGTTTCGACACTTTCTACAATCTCTCGAGATGATTTCTCATTCCAGTGAAACCGCTAGCGTTTCTCAAATGCCATCGAGTTAGCGAATCCAGAGAATCCGTTTTCCTCGAATTCCCGCGACTACTACTATGCACTCGCTTTCGACTCTCCCCGGCGCGGAACTTGGGCTTTCCGCGATCTATTGTAAGATAACGTTTATAGGAGTAACGGGGAAGAATTTGCGTGTACCGTTCGCGGCTAGTCGACGAGAGATGACTCTCAAGATTCGTTCTCGTGTTACGGAATAATAGAGCTGCCGTTGAGCAGTGATGGTGTGGGAGAAGGACGCGAGAGTCTATCTCCCGGAGCATGTCCGATCCAAGGAACCACTTGTCCGTGGACGGTGCTCGGTATACACTCGGTGTGCTCGCATGGTATCCTCCCCGAGCAAATGACGAGGCGGAGATGCCGGGTCGTCGACTTACGACAAACAGACCGCAAGGAATTACCGGCGCGCGTTACCATTAGTTTTATTGCCCTCCTCAGCTTAGCTTCGTCTTGCCTTGGACCGCAAAAAGTCCGCGCAGGATTCACTGGCTCATCCTCGTCGGCAGGAAACCGTCCACTGACTTCGTCCACGTTTCTTTCCTTTCGCTCCCTCTACGCTTTCTTATCCACTCCCTTTCCGACAAGAAACTCGCCACGGATCGAAACGGGCAACCGGAGCAAACCACTGCTGGTGGATATACACACACCATAGGGTTTTATCCTTCTCTCGCTACTACTTCCTCCACTGTCGCAGATCGGCCAGAACGAATACTATTGCTGCTCGATGGAACAATAAGGAAATCGAACGGATCCTCGGCATCCGTTCGAGCGATTCAGCCAAATTGGAGCCTGAGGGAGGAATCGAAGGGTGAATAAAAGCAAGCAAAGGCTTGAAGGGCAATCCGTAAGCAAGTAAACAGAAACGTTGCCGAAGGATAGGAGAGAACGAACGACTGCCTTGACTGGTGGTTTATCGCTACGGAAATTGTATTAAAGGGCTGTTTCTCGAGTTTCTCAAATCTCTCCCGTTTTCTCTTGGTGTTCCGCTCGACGCGACACGCTCGGCCCTCTTCGCCGAAAAAAAGACAGAGCAGCCTGCGTCGTTAGCTTCGCGGAATTTAATTGGATCCCAGAGCGGCGTCCTTTTTCACTGCGTCAACTTTTCGGCGGGTTGAATTTCCCCCCTTCGGTGTCCACGACCCTTTTCGCGACATTACTCGACATTACTCGACAACGAAGAAAAATAAAAAGATATTAACTCGACAAGCGAGCGCTCGCCCTGGTTCTAAGGGCTACATGAATATTTCGAGCCCTTCCACTGGGACCGGCTGCGATTCTAAACGGAATTAATTACACCCTTTGCCAGGGGTATCTTCTCAATTAGGCTCTGCCACGAGAAGTTATTACGCGCGATTCGGCCCTCATTTGCGAGCTACCTTACGCGGATTACTCTGGCAACTATATCACAGTTTAATCCTTTGCTACCCACCGAAGGTGGCGACCACAGAATTTTTAATGAAAGGCAAGTATTTTCCAACGAAATGCTCTAAAATCATCCCAAACAAAGTTAGGATGTTATCGGAAGTAGTCAAAAGGATCGAAGGTGTCATAGCTATTAAAAAATTAATTCCAAGCATATAATCTATTACAAGTATGAAAAGGAAACACTCGAAACGGCATTTTCATCTCGCAAAGACCCAATAATCACTCTAAGTGCAATTATAATGAAGGGAGGGTTTTTCACGATATAGTAGAAAGAAATCCATAGTCAACGGTGGTAGTAGTATCGAGGAATCGATCCCCTGAAAGCGAGCTCCTTTCTATTTCTCCGCGGATCAGCCGGTCGAGTAAATAGATACGAACTGCCGCTTTAGAAATAAAGCCAATAACCCGGGAGGAGAAAAGCTGAGGCTGCTCGGGACGGTGAGCAGTGGCGAGCAGTGGCGATACAAGACGCTGGGAGCTGCCGATAGAAGGTGAGGGCGAGTATACTCTCGGTCGAAGCTCTGAGGATCGCGAGGTGAAAAGGGAGAAAGAAGAAGAGCTCAGTCCACAGAATAGTGAGTCAAACGAGCGAAGCAAGAAGAAAAGACATAGCGGGGAAGGATAAAGTAAGAGAAATAATAAAAGAGAAAGAGAAGAAGCGAGCTGCTACGTATGGTCGCGCGGCCTTGGGGCCTCTAGCTCCAATGAAACGGACTTCTCCCTCGCTCGTACCGTAATATTGCCACCATAATCGCAATTCCGACGGTGTAGCAGGGCTCGCAGGCTTGTGAGCGGGGTGCACGAGGGCCGCAGAGAAGCGGGGAGAATCGGTGGGAAGACTTAGGGAGTTAGGCAGGGTGGACGAACTTTCGGTCTAGCGGAGGGTTCGCGAATCTTAATATATATTGAGCTCTTCTGCGCGAGCAGCCCCCTTCCTGCGTTAGGGGTTAGCTGCATCGTTCCGCACCTTCCCTTTTACTCCCTCTCACTCTTGCTTTACCATGGGCTCCACCGAGCATCCGCCTCCTCTACGTGCACTGCCTTCCATCCACCGATTTCTATCTCGCTACTACTCCTCTCTAGGCTCACCTCGCACGTCTACGTTCTCTCTACCCCCCTCCCCCCCCCCCCGCCCTTCCGCCACCCCCTGGCACCAATCTAACGAGAGAAGAGACTGACGCGTGGTATCGACCTTCGCTCAGGATCCACCAAGTTAAATTAGCTTTGGACTCAATTATTTCATGCCACCAGTGAACATACTTTTTCGTTATAAGATCAGAACGTATTTTTGTCGAGGCTAGACTGTTCGTCTGCTCCGTTTTTTAGGAATTACAGTCCTCTTGGGAATAAGGATTTTACAAATCAGCCGAGGAATTTCAATCGTGTAGTTAGTAGAATTTTATAGCTTCGCGAGTGTTTGGTAGACTGAACAAATAGGGTAAGAGGTTTTTATCATTAGCTTTGCTAGCCTGAGCTTTTAAACCTCTTTCAGTTATACCGTGACTTGAAAAAATTGAATTGGTTTACTAATAGGAGTATAATCGAAAGTAATCGCATTCGACGATTTAACTTGTATAAGAATTCTCATTGCAAGTAAACTTTGGGAATTGAGGGAATTTTGGTAGAATCTTAATTCGATTTTTTTTATCATGCACAAGAAGAGTATGCGGTGGGTAGGATCGAAAATGGATTTCTTTGAGTTAGGGTCGTAGAGGTGTTCGCCCCGAAAAAGATGAGCCGAGTGCGTCGCGTCGAGTGGAATAGAAGAAGAAGAAGGGTGCGTGGTAACGGGCAATGCCAAGGCAGGCCGATGCCAGTGTACGTGTACGAAGCACTTGGGTAACCGATCGTAGCAGACACCCTTCGGTAGGAGGAGCGCGGAGGGAGAAGCGAGAGAAGTGGGAGAACGTAATTCGCCACGCGGCAATCGGAAGCTTAGCACAACGGTTCATTCGTCTTCCGACGAGTCCCTCCATCTGGCTTCATCTTCCACCAAGAAAAAGTAGGTAGAATGGGTAAAAGTACCACCATTCGGTAAAGGTTCCTGCGCCCTTCTTCCAACGTCAACCGAGATTTTCCTTACCTCTCACGCCAGGCTGCCAACCGAGAGCGATCGGGTGCGAATTTATATCTGGATTATTCTTCAGGATATGGAGAAAGAGGGTAGGAGAAATCGACTACAGAGGGTTAAGAAAATCGAGACTTTCCTTGCGCTCGAGACACCAGGACAAATTGTTCCTCTTCGCGAGAACGAAAGGCAAGGAAGCAATTTCTAGCCAGTAGATTTATGATCGAGAGTCTCTACATCGATAGGGCGGCATTCTATGCGAAAATTCGATTATGACCATCGAGCGATATCCTCGAATAAAGTCAGTGAGTTTGAGGATTCTATGGGTTTGGCTCGAGTCTAAAGGTTCTTTTACTTTCTCTCTTTCTTTCTCTCGGTTACTTCGTTCCTCCTGCAGTCCAGTGACCCGAGGGAGAGACAAGAGAGTGCGGTGCGTCGAGGAAATTTGTATTTTAAGCCACAGGCGGGCTCTGGTATTTAGCGGGCGTCTCCTCATTGTGGGGTGTCAACGAGGGCGTTTCGTGTCCATCGATAGGCATCCATCCATAATGAGCCTAACCGCCGTCGTAATATTTCGAGTTAGTCGGCCTGGCTCGTCAGTGTCGCGTGTCGGGGTTGCGCGAGGGCTGAACGCGCGAATGACCGTCGGCGTCGCCCCGTTGCCCCGTCGCCTCGTCGTCGCCGACGACGACGAGACGGCACGTCACGTCACGCGGTAACGAGCAGGGCGTTCTCACTCGCATTCTCCCTATACCTGTACAATACTATATCTATGTGTCTCTCTCTCTCTCTTTCTCTCTCTCTCTATCTCTGTAAATTGCACCTGGCGATATCATCGTCAAGTTTCAACTCTTTTTTGTCCCCATTCAATCGTACAAACTGCTCGAGTAATTCCAATAACTGCTCGATCGTCCTACTTGCATGGAACGAGATAAAAATATTATACGATATTTCGTTTGTTGAACTTTACTCCAAAGTTATTAAGGATTATTGTGTATATCATGATAGATAATTAAACACATCGTTAATAGAGATCTCGACGCCGATGTAGCATGTAATTTATTGCATACGATCGAGGTTTTGTATTCTGTAATGCAGAATTTATTGTAAATATTTTAGGCTGCGTTTGATATTTGCTGGTAATTTTGCAATCAAGCGTTTCCAGCAGAAATTCGTGGAAAATGTTTGTCTTATTTTCCCCTTGTAAATTTTACCTCACATCGATCGAATACCCTGTATACGTTCGTTATCTTTTAGTCTAGGTTTCGTATAGCAAGCGAGCTATTCGGCTTCACTCGACCGATCCTGCTCGTTTTCCCTCGAATTTCACATTATTATTCTCATAGCTCGCTGACCACTTTGCCCTTGCCGTCGCCGTCGTTTGGCCCGATCCAGCTCAGTCAGTCAGCCGGCCGAAACCGGGAGAATGGAACGCGATCGGGAAAGCAGGACTCAAAGGGATGAGAATAGAATCCGAGGATCGAAGCGGTTCTTTTTCTAGCACGACAAGAACACGAGTGCATAAGAGGGAGAGAGAAAATACGAGCGGAACGTTGAACGCGTCTTGGCTCCCCGTCTGGACGTTGAAATAGTGAATGAAGCTCCTCTAAAGATACAGGAGCTATTTCGAGTTGGCTGAGGCGTCGAGGGTTCCCGACGCAAAACGCTGACGAGGGGCGCAGCGGGGCGACGATCACAGGGGTCACAGTGACGAGCACTTGCATCGTTTGTATCAACGAATCGAAAAGACTGAGATCCTGTGATCGAAGTGTCCATCCATATCCCATTGGCCAGTTTCCGTTTGTTTGAAGTAATTTTTCTCCTCGTCCTACCGGCATGCACCCTCGACAAGAATCGAGGGTGCACGTCGCTTGCGCAACTGATCTTATGGTAATTCGAGGACTCGTTTTCTTCGTCTCTCTTTCTCCAACTCGTTAGGACTCCAGAGGCTGAAGGCATCGGCTTTGTAAAATCGTCGCGAATTAACTATGGGGCGCGGATAGGGTGTGTAGGGGGGTTCGATTTAATATCGGAGAAGCGTATCGCTCGAGCGTGGCTCTCGACGCCGGGCACCCCTGCACCCGTCAGTTTGACGTATCGCAGTCGCGGGAATCCATTATATAGTCAATTAGTCGGTGCGACGGGAAACGAACGAGGTTCACGAACGAGGCATCTGACGGCTAGGATCCGTTGACTGGTCCACAGACTGCTGGTCCGCAGACTGGTCTGTGCTTCTCCGACCTTCCATACCACCCTTTTGACAACGCACCACCGCCTACCGACAAATCGCCGCATCCTGCTCACCCCTTTTCGCTCTTTTGCCACATGACCCTCGGAATCTACGTCACGCCGACGTAACCCCGACGGGACTCTCTCCACCACTTTGCTTGCTCCGCACTTGAACGATCGTTTACTCTACTACCGACACGCTATTCTAATTCCACCGAGTACGCCGTAATAACAGCGTACCGGAATAATAATCGGGTCTCCAAGGTGCACCGATATATACCAGCCGTATAATGGTATCGTGTCCAGATGGTACGCGGCGTTCAACGATCTTCACCTGCCGGGCCACCTTACCCACGATCGTCCCCACGAACTTTCTCCTTTGGTCTTACAACGATCTCTGGCTCGACCGAAGAAAATTGACTTTCGACCGAAGTTTTCTGCTTCCTTCTAGTTTCCCAATGGGAAAAGGGAGTTGGAGGTGGAAAAAGTTGCAATAGAAGGAGGGGAGAATCCTGGATGAAATTAGTAAAGAGGAGCAACAGCGGTAGAAGAAGTAGTAGAAGAAGAAGAAGAAGAAGAAGAAGAAGAAGAAGAAGACGAGTCTCGTTGAGGCCCTTTGGCGCTCGAAGAAATTGAGTTTCCGAGTTCGCTTCTGCCTGGAGCGATAGAGGAACGTTGGAAGATTCGTGATGCTGGTGGTGGTAGCTCGAAGAGAAGCAAAGCTACGTGGCACCTTTATCGCAGTAATGAAACTGTGTTTATGATAATCCAACAATGGAACAATGCGGGTAACGAGCGAGGGTACACCGAAGTCACAATGGCCCGTGGCGATGGAAGAGGAAGAAGAAACGATGGAGGAGAAGGAGGAGAAGAAGGATGGTGGTGGAGGATGTTGGAAAAGGGAAGAGACGGTAAGAAGAGAGAACGGAGAGAGAAAGGACAGAACGAGCAGGGTGGAACAGAAGAGGGTCGTGTCTTCCGAGTTTCGGCTCCCGAATCTTAATTAGGAGTTTCACGAGGGCTCGAGCCGACTCTCGGTGCCCAACCCAAGCGAAGGAAAAGAGATAGAAGCAAAGAGGAGGCTGACGCTCCAAAAAAACCTATCACCGTCTCGCCACCCTTGTCCGATCGCCAGTGCGATAACACTTCCAGAGATAGCGAGATCTCCTCGATGAAACAAAGACTCGATGAGCTTGTCTCCCGTGTGCATGGCGCGGCGGCGCGATGCGGCGCGATGCGGCGCAGTCTCCTTTGGATTTCGAGGGTGCTCTCTTCGGATCGCTGGGAATTCTTAAAACAATTGCCGCGACGCATTAATGCCGTTCCCTTGAATCTCGTAATTACGAGGCTTTGATCAGCCGACTGACCGTGCAAGAGGCGCGAACGATCGAAAAGGAGTTACACGCTGCTACGATTTCTTCCTGATTCCCTCACGATCAGTTTATCAGTTTACTTTATCGTCCGGATACTTTCGTTCCCTGTGCTTTTATCCCGTTTTCCAAGAAGAATTGCCGTTCTCGAGCGATCCTACATCAGCAGCACCATCGTTTCTCCGTGGAACAGAAAAGTTTGCTGCAACTTTGCGAGAGATTAATTCGAGAATTTATCTTCATCGGAAGTGGTTCCATGGTGGAAGAAGAGAAGGAGGACAAGATGCAACTGCATCTAACCGAGTAGTGGAAAGGGAACAAAAGTTTGCTGGGACAAGAGAGGTTGAGGCGCCGCGATTTCTCTCTATCGTAAATACTCGGAGCACGATCCTTTCCTGGCCACCTACTTCTACCTTACTTTTTTTGCTGCTTTGCACCCTCGTTCGTTCGCCCGCCTTGGTCCTCGAGAGTGCGGCATCCTGGGCTGGCGCGCGTGAGCGCTCAGAGATCCCCGAGAATTTCGAGTAGCTCGACTTCCTTTTCAGCAGGTTGTCCTTATGAAATTTCAAGCGGCTCTTTTGACGAGATATATCTGGCTCCGAGCCACCTCTCTGTCAGCAATGCTTTGTACTTCCGCTTTGTCTATGCGCGAATCCATTATCTACGATTTGCAGTGGCGAGCGCGCGATTCTCTACCGAAAGAGGATAGGTCGCGTGCCTCTGCCTTGCCTTCCATCCTCGAGATTCGCGAGTGTTGCTGAGCGAGAAGACGAGCGAGAAGGCTGCGAGGAACTGCTGCGCCGAGGACTCGTGTCAATAAACAGAGTTTGCTGTAACGACGCAGTGCGGATGACAGATATACCACCGCGAGGAACGCGCGGAGGATGATGATGATGAAGAAGAAGAAGAAGAAGAAGAAGGGAAAGAAGATGGAGAGAGAAAAGAGGCAAGAACGAAGAGGCAAAGTGAGAGGATTCGAGAGAAGAAGAGAGATGGTAGAGGTGGAAGTATGGCGAAGCAAAGAAGAGGGGTAGCAAAGTTAGAAAGAGTGAGAAGGAAAGAGAGTGGATGTGCAGGCAACGGCCTGCAGAGGCCCCGAAGGCCGTTCACATGAATACCAGTCTTTCCATTAGTACTCGAAAGGAGCTCCAACCGATGCATGATCGATACTCGCAGATCCAATCTCGCTCGGGCATCCTCCAATCGCGATCGAGGACCACCGCGAGATACAATGTAACCGAGGTAGACGCTCATCTTGCTGCTCCTTCCGCCCGTTTGTCTTCTCCAGAAGGACGATATCCTTGTAAACGGCCGGCTCTAGGATCTCGCGCGAACCCAACTACCAGCTTCTTTCTCCTTTCCATCGCTACTTCGTTCATTCGGCTTTTTCTTCCAATAGCCGACAAATTGCAAACGATTCCTTCGCTCTAGCCTTATTCTCGTATTTTCGGTTTGACCCGGGTCATTCCCGAGTCTTTATCGATTTAGGAACCGTAGCTACTTGACCCCGCATCTCGCGAAACTCGAGTTTACGTAAATACGTAGTTATGTGTGTTTCTTCGTGGATTCGAGAAATGGAGTGCTGAGAGTTGTTCTTGTTCCAGTGTCGAGAAAATGACGAACGGAAGGGGAAGAACGTAATTAGAGAAGAGAATGAAATCGGGCCAGCAGGTTCCTCGAAAGTGGACGTTGGCCTTATGGCCATGATGCGTTTGCCTCGGCGACTCTCTTGGTCTTATATATTTTCGTGGCGGGCATGGCAGCAGTCGGAAGGTTTCGTTCTAGCCACTTTCCACCTACCACCACCTCCTCCGGAGGGTCGGAATATTAATGTCCCTCATATTTTGTGGAAGCACTCGGAGGGCGCGCGAGCGAGCCAGCTAGCTAGTGGTGTGAGAGATGCGCTCCTGCCCCGCGCCTCCCACGACTAAAAATACATGTATATGTAGCCGGGAGAGAGAGAGAGAGAGAGAGAGAGACGCGCGCGGTAGATCCTTATCCGCGGGGACAATGACAAAACGAGCAAACGGCCGAATGCTCCGAGGAGTTAATTCGGTTGTCGGTTCGCGACTCCTTGTGGGAATGATCTTCGAGCAGTAGTGTGCGACGTACCACTGCATTATCCTTGTCCCTGTAGTTCTCGTTAAGTACTTGAACTCCCTCTGTCTCGAGTTATCCTTTTCTTGGCCTTATCAACTGCCAAGTCCCGCAGTGCGACTATTCGGGGATTCTAACGAGAAGCACGTTTTTTCGTCGAAAGCAATTATTTCCTGGACTTTTCCAGGACAAGGCTCGACTACCGTGTCGTGCTCGTCGAATTTCGTTTGGGGTAGAATACAGTGGAGGACCTTTTGCCCCTTCCATCGAGCAATGAAACGATGCAGCCTTTGCCTCGACCCAGAGAGCCACTCCGACACTGACAAATTGCCCACGCGTCCACGGAAATATTAAAATTTATTGCCCTTGCCGGACGGGGCCAGAGGAGGGAGGGGCTCGACTCGGAATCGTAAAATGAATTCCTCCCTAATTCGATTCGTTAATTTTCCTGCCTTCGATTTCTGTCCAAACAAACCCAATAGAGGATAGAAGAGACGTGGAACGGGTAAGGGTAGAGGAGGAGGGGGGATTGGTGTTCGAATAGCAGTTCCACTTTCCCTCCACTATTGCTGGAAGTGTGAGTTTCGCACTCGCTTCGTCGAAATCAGCGAGCAGTAACCCTCCTTTCGTTCCCATTCCTCTTCCTCTCTTCCGTCGAAAGTTCTTTCCCGACTCTCCCAAATTGACTTTCACCCCGTCTGTCTCTGCCGTCTGGGGCAGGCGCTGCCATTCTGGAAACGCGGAAGCTCTGGTATGCGCGGCATCGCAGGCCGAGGGAAAAAGAGGCGAGGAAATAGGCGTTGTACACTCCGTTCCTTATTTCGGAGCAACAATACTGCCGGATGATTCATCGATTTTGGCCGGGCACCACTCGTACGTGCCCCTGGATAGACGCGGCCGTTCCAGCACTTGTACGCGTACGGTATGCGTTCTGTGCCTTCAGCCCTGACTCTTCTCGACTCTCTCTTTCTCTTTCTCCTTCCGATTCTCCTCCCATCGTTCTAGCTCTTTGAGGGACTGGAAACCCGCCGCGCTTGCTGACGCTTGACACTAGCTCGACCTTCTCCGACAAATTGGAGGTCCTCTCTGCCATCGAGAAAGGGGAAGTGATATCGTCGTGGCGCCGTTAACTTTCGAACCGTGTAGTTTAATAGCGTTCCTCGTCTTTCGTATGGATCTTCTTTCCGAATTTTTCTCGGATTCTCAAGGTACACGTATTCTCGAATGTCAAGATAGTTTCTTCGTCGGGGTTGATTTTCACGTCTGGCGACTGCTCGCTAAAACTCTGTCAGTTCGGGAGACTCGAAATGTCTTGCACGTCCCGCGTGACCTCACGCTTGGTTTAATCCCTGTCTTCTCCTCGGCAGTATCCACTTATTGCGCGCCCCTCACGCGTGTAAGCTTGCCGCGGTTCCGCTCCTCTCGACGAAGCGTTTCGGCCGGGATGAGACGGGTTGAGGGGGGATGGACCGGCTGAGGGTGAGTACTGCGTGAGGATGCGAGGGGGAGGGCGAGCAACAGTAGATCGCGTTCGCGAGTTCGCCCCGTCTGCCCGGCCTTTAACACTTTCTATCTCGCTTCTCCTGTGTCTCGCCTCCTTTCTTTCTTTCCCTCGACGATGCATGCATCGGTCCCCGTGTCTGCGCTCGTCTTCGTACCCTCGCGGCTTCCCCATGGGCAACGTGGTCACGTCCCCGTCACCATGGTAACCCGGGGCCGAATCGAGATGGAAACTCAACCCGCACCCTCTCCGTGTTCTCCCTTTCTATCGTTTCGCCTCTCGGCCTCTCTTAAGCTACCCTGCCACCGCCCTACCTCTGGCTCATCTCCCTTTTCCCCTGATTCTAACCCCCCCAGACTCACTCGCTTGTATTCGCCCACCTCGCCTCGGTTTCTTCCTTGCATCATCTCGAGCCCAGCAGTACCAAACCTGCATTCTGTCCTCGTTCGCGCCTCCTGCCTCATCCCCCTCGTGTCTCTCACCCCCTTTGGCTTTGGCCCGCCTCGCTGGTGTCTCTCTAGACGGCGTGGCTCTTCTTCCTCTACCCATCAGCCGCTCGTTCGCTCGTTCGCTCACTCGCTTCCTTCCTTCCAGTCGCCCGTTCTCGTTAGTTTAACCCACGCGCGCCGAATCGTAATGGGAAACGTACAGATGCATTAGTACAGGCTTTAACATCCCCCAGGAAAGAGAGAGAGTAGTCTCGCGAGCGCTACCATACCGGACGACACCCTTCGCTTCCGCCTTCGTCCTCATCTCTTATTCGCCGCTCCTGTCGCATGTCGGCTCGACCCCCTACCGCGCGTCACCCCTCGATATTCCCCATCTGGCCGCCTCTCGACGGCACTTTTCAGAGGGTGTCATCCCTCCCCGAGTTTTTCACCTGGGCCCCGATGAGTTGTCCGATGAGTTGGCCGTGTCGAGTACATACCTACGGTATACGTAGACGGGGCGCGCGAGAGAACGCCGGAGAGAATGGAGTTTACGAGGGCGATCGTCGTGTCCGATGATTTAGGAATGACAGAGCTAACGGGGAATTAGCATAGGCAAACAGGTTGTGAGTTACGGTCAAAGCCGAGCCCCAGAGAAAAGAGCCGCTCCGTTGCCTCGGACTTATTCCACTCGCGATCCTATTAATTCATCGTGAATTCCGGATCCGACGAAAACGGCCGCTCGTTGGGACAGAACGGAGACCGAGAAAGAGAAGGTTAAGATAGTCGAATTTATGCCGCTGTTGGGCCAACCTGCCCTAACGTGGACATTTCTTTTTCTTCTCTCTCAACCGTTCACCCTTCGGAACGAGAGAAAAGACAGCAATTTGGTATTCAACGTGGCTGTCCTTTTTATGATTCCAACTTCTATAAAGTATATATATACATATATATGCATATACTACATATACATCTTCAAGCAAGGCTTTGTCCGGATGCGCTCGTCAAAGTCATTGACTGAGGCCACAACACGGTACATCTCGACCCCATCAAAGTTTGAGCCGGGTCCCGATGAATTTCGGTGGATGAGAGCGTGTCAATGAAATGTGAAAGGCGAAAAGACTCGCGCATTTTGACATAGCCGATACAAATAATTTGCGAGCTGCCAACGAACGATGAGGCGTCGCGTCGGGTCGTTCGGATTTCGGGGTGCATTAATCCTCCTGAAGGCTCACGGAGAGGTTCGAAGCCGCGTCAGAAGGGTGATTGACGCCCAGGGAAACGGCGATCCAGCATTCCCAAGATTCGTCGATATTTCGGCAGCGCGGAAAACGTTCTCAAGCGTGCGGGGAGCACTGTTGGAATAGGTCGGGGGCAGTGTTCGGTTGAACGACACTCGTGAAAGGGCATCTTTAATAATCGAGCTGCGATCGAGGAAGTTGCCACGATGCTGTTCCTAATGGGAATCACGGAGTCGAGAACCGATATTCCGCCTGCCGCGAAAAGTGTACTCGAAGATGCGGGAGAGTACACCGAGGAAAGAGAAAGAGAAAGAGAAAGAGAAAGAGAGGGTAGGTAACGGTACTAGTGGATTCTTCCGTCTCACCCCTCATGGGTTAAGCTCCCGATATATTTCACTCGATTCTTCGGCTGGAAGGAAGTCTCTCGGAGCACCCGCGAACGCGAACGCGAACCCGGACGCAAACGTGAGCCCTCAGCGCGAGCCACGAACGATCGATGCAGAAAACTGCAACGAGCAGCCAGGCGTACCCTTTTCTTCCCTTAATTAACGTGTGTGCGAGCGTGTGTATCCGCGTGTACACGCGCGGCCCTCTTCATCGCGATCGGCCTGATTTGCCTCCCGAGCGAGCATGGAAAGGACGCCACACATTTATGACGAGCCCAGCCAACTTTTTTTATATCCCACGGTTGTCTTTCTTTCTCTCTCTCTCTTGGTCGAGGGATCCAGTACCGAAATCCGCAGCGGCCTATCAAAAAAATTCTCGCTATCAGCCGCGCATCGAACTCGAGCGATCGTTCGCGGCCGAGTGGTTCGTCAAAAAATCCTGTTTCGTCGGGACTCTGCGCCGAGAGCTGCGTAAATATCGGAGTGACGGGAGGAAGGCAGCAGCCAGCTCGCACTACCAAGAGAGCACGTGTCGCGGGGAACCCGAGGTAAATTCGTGGGGCGAGTGGTCGTGATTTAAAAATTAAATCTTAATCGGATGGAATTCGGCCCACACGCTTGGCGAAGCCGTCGTCGACGATGACGATGATCAAGAGGAGGAAGAAGAGCAAGCCGCCGCCACGTCGTCGTTGCCGCACGCGTCAGAAGAAGAGACGCAATACACGCGCGCATCACAATAAGGGAATGCCCTCGCGTGGACCGGTCCGGATAAGTTCACAGAGAGACGAACAGATGCTTCTCTCTTTCTCTTTCCCGTTCCATACGCTCGTCTCTTTTACCATCTTCTTTCTCTCTCTATCTCTCTCTCTCTAGTTCTTGCTTCATCTTTTTCTTCTTATTCTTACACCTCCCTCTCGCAAGCCAACTCGGACTCGTATGAAATATCTCAGCCAGTTAAAACGCTATCAGTTCTAATAAACGATCATTCGTCCGTTTCGTTCGTCCCCGGTGCGTCGTTAAAACCCTGCACAGGAGGCGAGGGCCATCCGCAGAGACTTTTTTCCAACCTGCACAGTCACTCGCCGCGAAAGGGATCGACACCACTGATCCAGATGTCGAGATCCAGGACGATATACGCGCAAGGGAGCGCGATGACGATGCCTCGAGCCGATGTCACTTTCAATAACAGATAACGCGAGTATGATCACCGCGCATCCGCTCCGAACGACGATGCGACGCCGCCTCCTCTTGCTTCGTCCTCCCTCGAGACACATTCCACGAGGTCCAGAAATGGCGTGGAATCAGTGGCTCGACCGTAAAGAGAGAGAGAGAGAGAGAGAGAGAGAGAGAGAGAGAGAGAGTGAGAGAGATGCCCATAGAGAATCTTTGGGCCCAAGAGCGACGGGGAGCTTTTTTGAAAAATTGGTGGTAGCCCGCTGGGAAGTCGTAAAATTTCGAGGAGCTGTAGCAGGATATGGTGGAAGGGAACTGGGTGTGTTCGTGGAAGGGGATGGTATATGCACCAGACATGTTCCAGGGACAAGGAAGATAGCTTTCTCATTCTCCCTCTCTCTCTTTCTAGCGCATTGCACGCAGGACGATCCCGTGAATTAATCCCGTGAAAACGATGAGATTCTCGCGCTTGACTTTCTCTCCCTCTTTCTCTCCCTCTTTTTCTCCCGTCTCCAATCTACCAATCTCCATTCTCTAACGCTGCACGAACGATTAATTTCGGGGGATTAGCATTAATTTCATCGAAGCTGAGGTCATCTTACAGTTCGGGGGGGTCTCGTTCCAATAAGGCCGTACCATACTTGTTCCATCGAAATGGAATTCGGTCAATTTCCTGACTGCTACCGAAGAACCAGAGAACGTGACACGATTGAAATATTTGTATGTACTTATGTAGTATCCGATACCTTTGCCACCGCGAGGTTCGTTAACTCGGCTGACGAGTTTCGTTTTCTGAAAACCACTGCGGCGGACCACCGCGAATAATCCACCGGTGTCGTTGAACCGTGGGTGTTGCGCGGCCCCGAAAATTCTTCCCAATTATCGCTAGGCGTCCGCGGTGTATTTATGGATCCGCAAATTCTCCGAATTTACGATCCCCGCTCCGGGACGTTCCAATAAAATGTCGCGTGGCGGTTGGGAGGAAACCGCGATGGGGAGGGTTCGAGTGGGGTACCTGGGATGGAGGCAAACAGCGGGTAGGCTCGATAATTAAGCGGAAAATCGAGGGGCGAGCCTCGAATAATGGGTTTCGCCAGTGGTTGCCTTCGGTTTTCGATGCGAGAATACGTATAGTTTGAGCGATAACGGTCAATCGTGAAGCGCGAAACGCAAAAAGGTAAAGGCGTGACTTTCCATCGGCCAACTCTAAACGCATGGCTCTAGCGTTTTGTCCTTCTCTTTGTTTCTCTTTGAACCTCGTTCCTCGCGATCTTTCTTCGCCTTCTTTTTCTCTGGCGTGGCCAGTGGTACACGCTCGGATAGTCACGAGGGACAGGATGAAATAAAGGAGCGAGAATGCAGATCACGCGACAACCTGGCGAGTCCTGGACTAGCACGATCCAAAGGGAGCGTACATCCATCAGACCTCTCGAGGAAACGTCTCGGCTCATCGGCTCGCTGGAACCCAGACGATCGAAGGGGGCGATCGAGAGGGCGATCGAGGGGGCGATCGAGGGACGATCGAGGACCAGGAAAACTCTTCTCCCTCGTATATCCTCTCGATCCCTCTTCCCTTTTTCTCTCCCATCGAAAGCCCATTTCCGACAGATATATTTTCCACCCTCCACTCGTTCCAAATTTAAACCTCAATTTAGCGGCGTTCAAACAAACATCGCTACCAGAGAGTATGTAACCGGTGCCTAATGTAGCTTCTCAACCAGTCACACAGGGAAACTTTGGTATACCTAATATCGCGTTTGAGAAGAGGATACTCCAATTACGAATTTCCATTTGGCACAGTGATACAGGAAACTAACAAAAGGAAGAAGACGGAATACGACGAGGGTGGTAAAGTCGTGTGGTCAGTACGATGCCAAGCTGATCCGTCTGTAGCGTGCCGCCAAATACCGCGTGGTTTCGCGGTAGACGAAAGAGGAATAGCGTGGCGGTGCACCACCGCACCGGTGCGCCGATTGCGTCCAAGCACGGAAGCCCCACAAAGAGTGTAAGCGTGCGTCGATGCCCGACGCCCGGATCGATGCCAGAGTGCGAAAGAGGGTGACGCGAGCGCTAGCGCGAACGCGAGCTTGCCGAGAGGGTGGCTGAAAGGGTGGCCAAAAGGGTGGCCAAAGGGGGGAGGGGGGGGGGGGGAAGGGTGGCGCGAGAGCGGCGGGGGAAGCTCAGAGAGAAAGAGAGCAAGGTGGAGTCTTTCTCTCTCTCTCTCTCTCTCTCTCTTCTCTCTTCGGACCGGAAGAGGGTGCGCGTGAGAACGTGTAGTAGAGAGCATGGACTCAGATTCGGACTTTTGTTTCTTCTTTGGAAGTGAACTTGAACCACGTGGAGCTGGTAATTACGATTGGCCGATGCATCAGAGTGACTTCCTGCCACTGGATTCCTTTGGAACGAGTTATTTGTATTACTGGTATGTACCATGTTGTAGAAAAGATGACTAGTATTCCGTGTTACATCCTGGTATTTGGAGCAAAGTTGCATTTACTGGGACTTATCAAGAGGCGCCCGGAACAATGGATTCTCCTGAATCTCGTATCTGGCTTCCTCAGGAGGTTGCTTTCTCAAAAATGCCGACAGCACTGTACCACAATAGCTCGAGTGGTTGCGCGTTCCTCCGGAAATTGCATTCTTCGCCGGTGATCCCGATCCGGCTTTCCTCTTTAAATCCAAATACCAGGTTCGCAAGACTGACCGTATCGCGCATTCCTCGGCTTCGGCATCGGCGTGCCCATTGAGGGCTCGCCAACACCAAAGGGAGAAAGAGGGTAAAAGAGGGTGAAAGAGGGGAAGAAGAGAGAGGTGTACTCAGGTAGAGAGACTGCGCGTTGGGATCTACCGAAAGGCGAAAATTCGAGGCGACCAAACTCTGCCAGTAATTCGAAGAGGTCGGATCGGCCCTGCCGATATCGATCCGCGGCTCCTCGATGAGAAATCGGTAATCGATACCCCTGACTCGGTGCGCACGTGACGCCCAAGCGAAGAAGAGTACGGCCAAGGCTCGAGCCGATATCCTTCCTTCGGGTGGTCCTCCGATGCGATTCTCGAAGCTTTCGCGGCTCTTTACGATCCGCGAGCCGACGTTCGCAACCCGAGAACCACAGGAGAATCCTGCCGATACCCTTTCCTCGATATCTCGCCGATTAATTCCATTCGGGACCGATAACTCGCATACGCTTGGCTCCATCGATTCTACGGATATCCAACAACAACCCCTTTCGCTTCGATCAACCTCCATCGTAAGGAGAGACGACGGGTGAATAATGCTTCTATTGCAACAATGGAACGCGACTCATCAATTTTCCCGATGCTTCGATCCCCTTTCGCAATATTAACCTTTCGCGAGGGTAATAAATTCATGAAAATTGTATTGGCACGATACACGCGCATTTCCATCCAACTTTCTTCTATTTGTACTCGAGAGTATAGATGTACGTATATTAATTTAGTTGCAGTATTATTACCTCCCATTAACACTCTCTAGCGTTAGAAGTTTATTTAACTAGAAGTAAGGTATGGCTGGAGACTCTCTTGAACTACTACAAGGTAAAAGGGTTAATAAGCGTGGCAACGGAGTAAGGAGGAGTGGCCACTGCTTCGAAGGAAGAGATTGGCAAAGTCTCGACCAAACGGTAACTCAATTGCGAGAGTACCGAGAAGCGGGTATCGACTAGCAAAGAGCGACCGATAGCGTATCTTGGTATAGCATGAAGATAAGGCCATAGTTGAAACGATAATAGGGGTCAGTAGCGATGGGCACTGGCAGGGCCATGCCTGATCGGTTACTCCTCAAATTTCCACTCATAAATCCTTCGAGGAAAAAAGTCGTTCGATCGGAAGCGCCGTCTTGGAAACAGTGGTCAGTCGTTCGATAAGGCTCCGAAGGGGAATCGATCACGAGGTGACCGGGTTTGTCTCAATGTTTGGTAGTTTTTTGTAGAAGCTAAAGGCGAAAAGAAAAAAAAAAAAAAGAGGGGGAGGATATAGCGTTAGGACGTTAGAAAAGCGTTAATGCCTTCCGCGCGAGCTGCCAAGTGGGAAGAATAAATCAGGCACTTATCTACCTAATAAATATTTAGCTAATAGCCAGTTAGTTATTCTAGACACACCCCCCGAGGTAACCCGATATTTATTATTCCCACTTGGCGCCCCGAAATGTTCGCAGCTGTATGATTACCGGCGTACTCCATCCAACGCATCTCATCTGAAAGATGCATGCATACGGCTGCTGCTGCTGCCGCTCCACCCTCTCCTACAACCCTAAAACTCTGTCCCTAACCTTCCGCTATGAGAAGGACCACCGACAGTGCCACCCGATGACACTTCGAATGACGGATTCGTCCCACGTGTTTTACCAACCACGCCTTGCTCCAGTCTGGGGTAGATCGCGATCGCGAATAACATTTTTCTCGATTGGCCTCTCCACGAAGCTTTCGAGCACCATCCGAAACCTTCTTTTCGAGGGTGGTACTTCAGATGGTGGTTCTTCCTTCTTTGCCGAGTGGTTCCACCCTTTCCGGCAATTTTACCTCCACAGTTCGACAGATCGGGAATCGCCGGCGTCGAATCACTCCTCGTCCCTTCGATTCTCATCGAAAGCCTGCTCGACGAGTCAGACTGATACTAACAATAAGTATCCATCCATCCGTCTGTCGTGAATATGGCCCAAGAGAAGCCTACGACTTCCGTAATAGATCAGACTGCTCCCTTGCACTGTGAAACCACGTCTTGATGTTTCTACACTCAGAACTCCATTGGACTCGCGAATGTTAGCGTATTACGCGTCCGCCTACGAGTATCAGGCTGCTATGTACCAGGAGCAAATCGTTTCCTGCGAGCATCTTGTGTGTCGTGCTTGTCTCTGATCTTGCCCTCCCATCGACTCTAGCATGCAAAGATTCTCGTTAGAAATAGTTGCGATACATTTAAATACGGGAAGACTTTTTCCTTGCGAATCTAGGGTTTTTTGGAAAACCAATTGATCGATAATGAAGCTACATACTCCGTTGCAAGCCATTTGGGAAGAAACCTCTAAATTCCGTGAGCCCAGAGGCTACTCAAGTGCAATGGCCGAGAGCAAGGAAAATGAGCAATAAGTTAAAGAAACGGTGCCTGTTGTAGGTTCGAGTGTAATGAGAAACCCAAAAGGCAGCTATGCGGAGGTATAGAGAGGGATCTCTGGGATTTACGGATAATTGCTCGATGGTTGGAAATAAAAGAGCGAAGGTGTATCTGGGTGGTGGGGCGCGGCACGATCGTACGGTGAATAGTATGTATGTAGCGGGAAAGAAGCAAAAGGGCCTCCTCGGCGCCAGGGGTCACTAAACGTCCAAGAGCATGGAACGCGCAACCGAATACGCTCGCTCGGAATTACCTGACTGATCCTATCGAACCTTTATCTCCTACGGAATAAATTGTTCCAAGCAACTATTTCTGACTATTATCGTAGACTCTTCCCAATGTCCTCGGAAAGATCCCCCGAGATTGGCCGCGCCTTTTGACGCGGTGTACGTGAAACGCGCGAGCCAGCGAGCACAGTCGATAATTTACTTTTAACGAGGGATCGAGCATAAAATACGCCAGACGCGCGACGAGTTATTTCCTAAAATTGTCTCGTCATTGTTTATTGGCCTATCGAGCGATTCTTCGTTGCTTGGTTCTCTCCTACGCTCTCCTACCTTCTCCCTCATACCCAAGAGATCAACCAGAAACTAGCAGGAACGAGCCCCAACGCCCTCGAATGACAATAAATTTATCCGAAGGAAACGAACTACGATCTAGGCAAGTTCAAGTCCCATCATCCCTGTTTTTCACTGCGGCTTGCGTCTATTTGCTTTGGACCTCACGGACTCAAACATTGCCTTAAGTCTTTCGAGGAAAAGTTTCCTGAACGGAACTGACACCCGCCTAGGGATAGACAAAATTAATGTAATCGATTTTACCTCGTGTTCACGATAGCGATCCTTCCTTATCTCAAGAGTCCGACAATGAAACTTGATCAGAATGAGTTTACGAATTGCTTCGGAGATAAACTACCAAATGCATAGTCCGAGGGTAACGAAAGAATTTATAAATTTCAGAAAAATACACAAATGAAAATCTTTCACAAGATTTCGCTGAAATGTCGATCAGCATATCGTTGACTTGTCTTGCTCGATTAAGAGTACACAATGTAAAGGAGCTTTACGAACCGTTGAAAAGCGAGAATAACAGGGTTCCGTCGACCACGAATCAAAGCTCTCGAGTCTTGATTAATTCCAAGTTCCATCGGAGTGAGATGGGGTGTAGAATTTCGAGGGAGGTCTCACAAATGGGTTGAGGTTCCCCGCGGGACCTAAGTGTATCTTCGAGATCCCTTTATGAGTGAGAGTTTCGAGGCTCAACCAAGCCATACGCACACACAAAACTACGACAGTTCTCCTCGTCGTCGTCCCTCTTTCCTCTCTCTCTACATCGGCTTCTTCAAATACTCCAAGCTAATTCCGTTTGACTTGTTTATTCTGACGCTGCTCAACCCCCACGCTCTAGTATATTAATAACCCCCGCGCACCACCGCTCACTTATTACCAGTGATCCAAGACTCTCGCTCTAGGAAAACGATTAGGACCAGATCCAGGAACACCCACGAGCAATCTCCCGCTGGTTGCTGGTAGTAGCGTTCTCTTTCGAGCTGACAAGCGCGATTCGATATCGTACACTTGCTCGAGACCGATCTTGAGGTCAAGCTGACGCGATCGTCGAAAAGCAAATCAATCGACTATTAGCCGCCAATTAATTATCTACGACCGGTACCGAACGTATTAAAGTCGGTAGAGGAACGATATTACTGGTCGGCAAATATTTGCACAAATTTAAACTTCGTCTTTAGCTCTTTAAGTTTTAACAGTTGTGATTACTCGAGGATATTTACACATTAACAGTGTCTTGCTATAACTCAAGAACAACTTGATCCTTTAATGGATTCCGTCATCCGTAGAGAATTGTAATTTTATACCTAAATTCATAAAGTACTGCAAAACGATTTAGTATTACTGCAAGGAGGCAGTTCAACGATTACTCTTGCGCTGATTGTTCTTGGCAGAATGGTAGTTAAGTGTAGTACTTATTCTAAGAGTATAAAGATTTGAGAATTCTTGGAGAATAAAGCCTCTTATATGTCAGTCGCCGTTGACCCTATTGCAGTTAGTCTACGTTAATATTCACTCAGCGCTTACTCTTTGTCACGTGTATTCGTAGCAAATGGATCCGAGTCTAAATGAATAAGTAACTGGAAAGATTCGATATAGCCGAGTGTGTATCGTGCATGCCAAGGATATGTACGTGTATAGATGGATAGTACATAGACATATGTATATAGATAGACAGCGAGCGTTTGGTGTCTAACGTGACAGCACTTTCCTTTCGATTTGCCTCGCATTTCGGGGCTACACGACCGTGGCATCGTGTCAGGGAAAGCCTCGCTTTTAGGGAGGGATCAAGAAACTGGACCATCGTAAGAGGATTTCCTCTCTGTCCACGGTGTAAAGCGGTTTAACCCTAGGTGTCTCACATCTCTCTCTCTCTCTCTCTTAAACTCTGATTTCACGTCTCTACGCCAGTGAAGGTATCTTTCGTCATGGGATAATACGTACGGATGGAGACAAACCTGCCGCAGGCTCCTTTTGTCACTGTGTAACATTCGATGATTATTATCGATGAACTAAGAACCAATGGAATCCGAGGGGTGAGTCTCGCATTATTCCTCGAAGTCTCGAGTGCACTGATTTCGCGAAAAGGAGCCGCCCGATAATCAGGAATAATGATACGTTCCGTGATTAAGCATCGTGGGAGATTGCGAAAGTGTAGGGCATAGGTTTAGAGACGTGAAATTACTCGTTTCTCTCTCTCTCTCTCTCTCTCTCTCTGTGTACACTCGGAAAGACGATTCAGGCTGACGCGTCGCTTCAGTCATCCCCGCGTTGATCGTGATGAGCTAAGACTCGAGAGAATTCAGGAGGAGATGCACTTTCCCTCTCGGCACTCGTTATTGACCGTTTCACCGGTGGCCTAGATTATCTTCTCGTGCATGGTGTTTTCTGCCAGTTGGCTCGAACCAAAGCCACGCGCCGCCGCGTGTGTTTGAGGAGCATGTAACGTATGTAGGTGCAAAGAGAATTCGGACGATCCTTTTTGGGGTCGGTACCAAGGGAACCCGAATCGCTAGCCATACTAGTGCACAGTTAGTTGGTTTTCCCTTTCTCTCTTCCTTTTCTGCTTCCATCCGGGTATAGAGGGCATTTAGCGCGGAGAAAAATCAACAGCAGTCTGAAAGAGCTTTTTCAAGCGGAGCGTTACGCTGCTCGATTAGCGACTAGGTTCTAACCATCGGCGATCGAAGCAACAGACCCACCGAATCGTTTTTTGAGCCTTTTGTCGAGGCTCCACGTGGCGAACCCGCTTCGAGGATCCCATTATCGCTAATTACATTTAACGAAACTTGGCTAATCGGTTTCTCAGAGTTCGTTGGACCTTGCTACCCGAGTGTGGTAGGTGTCGCGGTACCGTCAATTGTCACTCAATCCAGCTATAATCTCGATCCCAGAGAGATCCGGTATCCCGATATCCCCGGGTTCCAACGAAAGAGTGGGAACCTGGCCATCAGAATGGCAGGGCGTGGATGACGGTTCTGGAATTGTCCGGGGACGCGAATGACAGCGGCGTCAATTTCGTGGAGACTCGCCTGAACCTCGAGGAATCTAACGATCCTCCAGGACCGTAAAACAGTTCGGACGGCTTATCACGGCGATCGTGCCGAACCCGAATGTCCCGAGATATCCGGCCCCGACACCCACGTAGGGTCACCACCAGAGTCTCCCCTCCCCCCCTTCCACAATTCGATTTTCAGCACCGCTCATCCGCGCGCATGTATTACATGGACGAAGAAAGAGGAACAAGGAGAGAGAGAAAGCGGACACATGTTCTACAAGATTTAAATAAACGCGTCTTTCTCGCGGTGGTCCCTTCTTCTCCGGCTCTTCGTCGCGGACCTCTCTCTAATTTGTCCATTCGAACAAAAAGCAATTTGTGAGTGACTCGCGGCCAACATCGCGAACGGAAGAGGAAAATTAGAGAGGGACGACGCGCTTCCTCATGGAGAAAGGTGGAGAGCGTGGATGGACGGGGAAGAAAAAGAGGATGTTCGAGAGGGAAGCAGAGAGAGAGAGAGAGAGAGAGAGAGAGAGAGGTGTCGTTCGAGCGACGAACAAGGAGACGGAGGTGAGGCAGCCAACGACGAGAGAGAAAGGTGGAAAGACAGTGAATCACGGGGGAAGCGAGAGAGATTGCGGCACATCGAGGAAAAGGTAAAAGAGAGAAAGAGAGTGGTGGCTGATTTAAACCTGTCTGGCGGCCCGCTGCGCGCTTAACAACTGAAAAACAAACATGGCGCCGAGAGAGCGCACCGGCCAGCGGGAGCCCACGTATGCCGCGCACACGGCCAAGCACCGAGACCATAAAGTGCTTCTGGTACCCCTGGAACCTCGCACTCTGCTGGTTCATTCGAGCGTCAGCGTCAGCATCTCCGCCTCCGCTTCCACCTTTGCCCCCGCCACGCGGACCCCACTGGGACCATACTGGGACCCCAAACCGCTTTTTCTCACCCAAACCTCGCGCCTTCGAGGGAACTTCCCCTATTTTTTATTTGCTTAGACGGATGGATCGTACCATCCCGCGATCTTCTCTCTCCTCGCTGTCTCGCGGCAGGATGAATGAGGCAAACTCGCGGGAAGCCTTTTCCCTAGTCGACTAAAGTCTGCTATTTATTGCGAGTCTATCTGCCACTTACCCCGGGAGTGCTGGCCTGTGGTCCGAAGGGATACTTCGTCCACTCGAGCTTCTCCTCTTGCGTCGTGTCCAAGAGAACAACTGTAATCAGAAAAAAGAGCAAAGTTAGAGAAGCATTCGTTGGTCGCGGCCGAATAGCGAAGAGGGGTGTCGCGGGTGAGTTGGGTAAGCTGGGTGTAGCGGATAGGTACGAGGGGTTGCATCGAATGGTAGGTACGATTCGAGGAGACTTAACCGTGAAAAGTCGACCTTTCGAGAGGGTGGGTGTGGGTGGAGGTGGTGAAACGACTCCTGCTCAAAATGGCGGATCCTCGAGACCGTGCTAAAACACCTTGCTTCTCTCGGCGGGGGTGAGAATGCGTCGGGAGGAGCCGGTGCGAATGAGGAGGGTTGGGAACGAGAGAGAAAACCAGACAAGGAAGGGGTAGCAGGAGAGAAAAGCCGTAGGTATCGTCGCACACGCAGCAGAATAAGGGAGGGGGGAGTGTCAGGGGGATGAGAGAACGGGGCATGTTGTACGTCCGTCGCGTCCTGCGACACGTTCGCGCGAGTTTGTGGTGGTGCCAGTATCGACCGACTCTCGGCTGCCTGCGACTAACCCACCCTTGCACCCTCGCACCCTCCACCATTCTGCGGCCCTCTCTTCCAGCCTCTCTTTCCTCCATGTTCCTCCTCCCGCCCACCCTTCCCTTCACCCTCTCCTTCTTGCACCCTGCTGCACCCTTTGCGCTTCAACCCTATCCCTTTCCCTCTGTTCTTCCTCTCGTCGCGACCTCTCGCTCTGGCTGTCTGCTCGCTCGCGCCCTACAACCCTCTCGGTATCTTCGTCTATCTGTCTCTCGGAGCCTTCTCGCCTTCCCTCTCACCCATTCACCCGGTGGTTCGTGTACCAGTCCTCTTCTCTCGCACTCTTTCTCTCTCGGTGTTCACCGGCCGCCATCGGTGCCGTTCGACCCCCTTGCAACCCTCGGTTCACCCATGAGCTCGCGCACCCGCTCGCGCTCTCAACAAGCCCCAGCCACCTGTCCTCCTCCTCGCTGGCGTTCTCGCGCTCTCAGTTTCGCGCGCTTGCCTTGAATGCCCTCCTGTTTTTCCGCGCGCGCCCATCTTTCTTCGTCCCGTGGGCACTCTCTTCCGAGAGAGTGTACGCGCACGCCCGGTCGTTCTGTTTTTCTCGATTACTCCAACGAGCTGCCTTCGCCGCCGCAACTGCCGTCCATTCCGCACCCACCCCTCAACTGCCCCCTTCGTGTACCAGCAATGCCACGTAACCACCGGTGGCGAGCCATCCCCCGGCTTCTCGTCAGCTCCTAGTCCTCCTCCTCCTCCTCCTCCTCCTCCTCGTTCTTACCCCACGCCCTCTCCACCCCCGCTCGTCATCGTCGTCGCCGTCATCATCGTCACCGATCCCTACCCAGACTCCGGGTCCTTGAATTCCTAGACCAAAGTGCCCCGACCGACGCGACGACGTTGCGCCCGCCGGTGCAGTACGCCCCTGCGTGCGCGTCACCCCTATGTGCAACACACCCGTTCCAATGTATACGACCACCACCACTACCACCACCACTACCACCGACACGACTCAGATCTCAAAGGTGAAAACTGCTCGCTGCAAAATCCACCCTCCCGCACTGGCAATCCTACGCCAAGTGCAACATGCCAACCCCTCTGTCCCGGTCCCTTTGGCATCCCCCGACACTGCGTGTGCCCATTCGGCGACAGGTGCGTCCGAAACACACCCGGGACGACAGAGGCTCTCATGCGTATCGGCGAGACAGCAAGCTTCTTCGTTGAGAAGATCGCGATGAGAGACTCGAAGGCGACTGACATTCGCAATACTGACCCATAGTTCTTGCGTAATGAACCCTAGAGGTCTAGTGATCTCGAGGCTCGAGCGCAGTCATTAGAGAGGCGTGAATTTTACGCTGATGACGCCTCGAGTAGTGCTCCTAAGTCTGTGGGATCTTCCCCTAAGGAAACGATCCAGAATTTATGTTGCATTGGGGTGTAAGGGCAGGATGCAGTTTGAGTGGAGCGAACGCGAGATGGCCAGGATCGAATTCCGAATTCGCCGAGTAGATTTGGCGGAAGGAGGCAAAGTTGGATCGTTGCACTGGAGGAAAGTCGAAGGACGTGCCTCGAAGTCGAGAGGAATACCGTTGTATCCGTGAATCCACGCGAATAGACGTGTCCGAGCTTAAGACGCTCGGGGGGGCTCTTTCCCTCTAAGCCGTCTCGTTGCACGTAATGGGCTTTACAGCGCGCCGGCCTAATTCGAGTACTCTCGAGAAGCACTTTGGATATATAGGAACGCGAACCGGAAGACCGAATCCACCATGGTAAGATCCAAGTTCCGGCTCCTTACGACCCTTCCCCCCCCACCCCTTCTCGACACAGCCTCCTGATCAACTTTCAGAATAGAAGAGCACTTGGATTGACCTATTATCGCCAACTTTACGAGAGGATTTCCTCGACAAGTAGATCCGCGAGATTTCGAACTCGACGTAAAAACGACGATATCGACGAGCGACCGGGAGACCAGTCCGGGAGATGAGTGGCATCTCGAGTGAATGGCCCTCGGTAGGACCACTGCTAACTTTTAATTCATCCCGATAAGAACATGCATCGTGTAATTAGTGCCGCTGGATCGAACGGGCTCTGAAGGGGATTCGCCCGGAATATTGTAGTCCGCTGCCAGCAGGAAGTACGGTTCGGCTCGAACCAGGGTGCACTTGGTTTGCCCCATGGGAAAGGAAGAGATGTACTTTCGATTGCTTTACTTTTGCTAAATGCCTCACGATGCCGCTATCGCGATCGTAATCTTTGCCGTACGACGTATGCGTACCCTGCGATCCTCGGTGTCGAGTAAAACGGCACGCGGCTTGGGCGTAGCTGGGAGAAATAGGAGAAGATCGGATCCAAATTACATTGTTTCTGAGTAGCCTGCTGGTGGAGCGGAAACGATTTAACGGATCGATCGATCGCGCTGAAAAGGAAAGACCATTCGCTTTGGTTCCTTCGTTCGTTGCTTTATCGCTTTGCGCTGTACTCCTCTTCACGAGTTTCACAAGTTTCCATCTCGTTCTTTCGCTTTGCCTTCCTTCGTATCCCGATCTCCCTCCATACGCACACTCGCGCTTACGTAGGAAGGCAAGTCTCTTGATGCGAGGCGTGTGTGGAACCGGTGTACACCGTGGTCCCGCGAGACGTACCGAATTTAAATTTCAAATTTGGAGCGTGTCGCAGGGTGTGACGGTATGCATAGCGTTGCCCGCCGGCCCTAACTCACTCCACCGATCGTGCATCTTCCTCCGGTCTCATCTTCGGCCCTCTGGCATTCTTCGTCCCTTTCTCTCTTGTCTCGCCGCACCGCTTCAGTCTCAGCGTGCGCGACCTCTCGCCATATATCCCTCCATTTATCTATCCGTCTATCCATCTATCCATCTATCCATCTACAATCTATCTATCTATCTATCTATCCGTCTATATCTAGCCGCCTTCCCCTCTGATCTCCTCTGATCTCTCGAGGAAGCGGAAAGAAGAGGCCGCAGGATTCCTCCTGCTCCTTCGTCAATGGCTGACTCCCTTCACCCTCGTGGAAGTCTCGTGTTCCCGGTGCGGCGAGGACTCTCGAAAAGTGAAACACGAAGCCCGAGCGGCGCATCCGTCCAATTAGACGACTTCGAAGGTCGGTCCGCTTGTCACCGGACAATTGGCCCGATCCTGGGTACCGTTGGTCGGCTTATCGCGCGAGCTACGTCAATTTCTTATTCCAGTTGCGCAAGCGGCAGCCTCAACCGTTTCCTCTCTCTTTCTCTCTCTCAATCTCTCTCGCACGTTCGATCCCCTTCCCCTTGGGGGGAGATGCACAATCCGCTGGTCTAATCAACGACGATCGGTTACCCGGCTCACCTACCAGCAACGTGGGCAGAAGAACGAAAGAAACGAGAATGCGCACCAGACGATAAATCAATAGCGAGGTCGCGGGAGATGGATGAGTGACGTAACGAGCCTGTTCTTAGCGGCGCATCGTAAGAGAACTGTCTCTTTCCCTCTCTGTCTCTACCGCGTTCTCCTTTCTCTCTTCGTCTCTCTTTCTCCAGATCTTAAAGGGCGCACAGCGTGGTGTACGTATAGCGTAGCGCGGCTGTGGTGCTGGTGCCGGGGCCGGAGCTGGGGCCGGGACCGAAGATACGATTCGATCGCGCGAAGGAACCTGTTGCCTGGCCACGGGAGGAGCGGCTACTCGAGAGCGCGATTAAGATTACGATTTCGGTGCGCCCGGTGCACAACACAGACGCACACGACACGAACCCACTTCGAAAAAGCTCAGGCCGATCGCACCCGATACTATTATCGAGAGCACTCTCTTTATTAACCTTCGCCGCAATCCCACCCACCGACCATCGAAAACGGTACCTTCCCACGGCACGATGCGACGTGGCAAGGAGTTGTGTCCACTCCAGGGACAAGAAGACGCGTTCCAGTCGTTTCGAGAGGAATTTTTCGCTTCTTCGTCTTCTCTCCTTCGGCGAGATGGGGCCACGGTGATCCGCGGAATTCACTGAGCAGTCATTTGCATTGGGAGAGCTTAGTACCTTCGGGTACCTTCGGGGTATTGGCGGGGACTGGCGGGGACTGGCGGGGACTGGTGGGGATCGGGAGATGCCGAGTAAACTGGTAAGGGACCGAGAGGAAGAGGCACCTCGCGGAAGGAAGCAAAGAACGAGAAAGAGAGTAGGAGTGCCAGAGAAGGAAGACCACCTACGATCGCTCGCGAATACCCAGCGATATACGTTCCACGACTTTATTTCGGCTCTAAAAATGCCGGCGCGAGTCCCGTCTTGACACGAGTGTCGCGCGCGGCTCGTCTCTTCCTCCAAGAGCCAAGTTGCGGCTCTCGAGGATCGGGCGTTTCTTCTCGATCTCCTCTCGCTCGCTGCCTTTGGCTTAACGGCCTTCCAATTTGTCAAGATCTCCCTCCCCTCGCTCGCTCCTCCTTCGGGGCCCTCTTCTCTCGCGATATTCGCTCTCCATCTTCTTTCCTCTTTGCTTCCCTGTTTCTTCTTTCTCCTTTGCTTCCAGAGTTCGCGTTTCTTCTGCGTTCGTGCGTTCGAGGTGAACCTCCAGTCCACTGGTGCGTGCTCCTCTTGGCAAAGCCGCCTCTCCTATCGGCACTCGAACCGTTCACCAGGGTGTCGTTGACCGAGCCTTCCCGCGTGTGCCAGCCAACTCCGCTCTACAGCCAACTTGACCAGCGCGATCTCGGAACGATGTAGAGTAATACAGGTGTGCGTTCCTACGCAACCCTGCTCTTTGCTTCTGCCAAATTCCTAGTCGAGTGAAGACCCGACGCGAGCTACGGAACTTGGCCTTAATTACCCAGCATGTTGCTCACCGCGCTGCTCACCGCGCTGCTCACCGTGCTACGGCTTAATCCGAGTGGCAATAATGGGCCCTAACTTCTTTTTAATTAGACTCCTCGACGATGGCCTCGAGAGTACTATTTTTCTAGCAACCGTACTATCCTTCGCATCGGGTAATTGCTTTGTCCTGGTTGGTTCCCAAGACCACAAGTGGATTGAAGAATCTTTGTGGATTTCTTAACCTGCCAGAAGTTAACCCGTAGATGTGTGAATCGATAAGCATTGCCGAGGTCACTGTACCCGACGCATGCTGCGGGATTAAAAGCAAAGAATTGCTACGAAAAGAAAGAGAGGTAGTTTTGGAAGGGTGTTGGTTGGTATGCCAGAAAAATCGTGGGGAGGAAGAGGACTGAGAGAGAAAATATGAGGTGCTCGGCAAGTTAACCCCGGTGTCTCCCTTCTCTGCGGGGTCTCGCGGCCACGGTGGCGCATACGCCGAGAGAAGATCGAGCTAACGGAAGATGGTTCTTCTTTTCGGCCCACGCGAGAACCAACGCGGTATGGCGCGGCGTGGCGGCACGCGGACCCGACGAGCCGTCCCCGGAATTACCATTTACATAGCATTATTATGTTTGCGCATAATGTACGTACACATGTTAAATCAATTATTTAAACAATATGGGTTCCAAACGGCTGGTCGAGCCCACCAAGAGGGGAGGGCCAGAGAGCCAAGAGGGAAAAGAGAGGGCTTCGGATGGTGCCTGTCCACGAGATGTTAGATTACCTGGTCCTCGCCTGTCCCTCCTCTCATTCCGAACCGCTTCTTTCTTCCTTCATAACCCTCCTTTCGCCCTTTCTCTATTCCTTCCTCCGTCTTCCACCCTTCGAACCCTCTCTTCTCTTTACCTTTTACCACCGTGACTCTCGCTCTCAGGGTCCTTTGCATATGGATCTTGAATTTCAATTGTGCTTTTCGAGCGCGCAGCCCCCCCGTCTTTTGTTTCCCCCTGGCGTCTCTCGGCTACTCCTTTCACCCTCGGCTTCGACGCTGAGCGGGTCTCTCTCGCTGGTTGCATTGCCGATTCGCGCTCTCCAAGAGGACGATTTCTCCTCCTCCTTCTCCTCCTCCTTGGTGAAGAGTCGTCGTCGATGAGTTCCGCTGATCAACCGCGAGCGGCGCGTACACACGAAAGAACAAGTCGTCCGGAAACCCGCCACCGGTGCGGTGTATCGATCATCCGCTGGGAGTGAGCCAAGTCATCAAAATATTTATTTGCTTCCGTAAGTCGACGCGGTCGGTTCACTGCTCGAATAAACAAGAGGAAAGAGTATCTTTCTCTCTCTCTCTCTCTCTTTCGCGTTTCTCGTATGCCGTACCACTGCTCGCTCTCGTAAATTTCCTCCGGCTATTCTCAGCTTCTTTTTCTCCCTTTTTGCTCTTTTTCTCTTTTTACCTCGCTCGCGCTCTGCCTTTCTCTCTCGCTCGGTACTCGAGCTTCCGCGGTGCTCGCAAACCGTGTCATCGATTTCTGCATTAGCGTGAAAATCAGCGCGACGCCGCCGGCGAAAAATTTATGTTTAATGGGAATCTTGGAGAAGGTTGCCGTCTCGAGCGGATCTGCCTCGCTAGCGAGTAAATCCTGCATTGGCGGGTAAAAACCGCGAGAGAGGAAGATACACAAGTTTTTTTCCAACTCTCGACGTCCTGTGGAGCGATCGAAAATTAGCTGCTCGTTATGGGACGCGCGCTCCTTTGGTTCTTTATCGAGTGTCAGACTCTCTCTCTCTCTCTCCCTCTCACTGTCTCACCCTCGATTTCCCGGACGAGAACGGTTTATGTTTACCCCACGAGGATGAGGCTCAGCTCGCGCTCGGTCTCTGTATTAGCATGTAAATTAGACCTTGACCAGGATAATCAAATTAATCGTCCGAAAGAGCCGTCGAGCGCCGAGGTGGTCCGCGAGACAAAGGCACCCGATAATCCGGCTGGCCGTGGCCCAGCCACCACCCTCTCTCTCTTCTCTTTTCTTTTCTCCTCTTGGTCTTTCTCTACTTTTTTTAATTGATTCGCGTCTCCTGGCCGCTTGGCGAAATATAAATTTCTCGTTAGAGCTCGCTTCTCTCCTCTCTCTCTCTCTCTCTCTCTGTCGTTGCATTTCGACTCGCTTACTCCCTGGCTCGCGCATGGTCTCATCGATTCGCCGAAGCGATCAGCGAAAATCACTGGAAAATTGGCAGAGCCGAGGGGCCGCCGAGTCTTTATTGGAAATTTATGCGGGTCAGTAATTCCACATACCGATACTGTTACGTATTCGCGGATCGTTAGCGCTTTAGTTATATTACTGGCGGTGCGGTCGCGAGTTAATTAATAAAACGAGGAAAAAAGCGAACGCGACTGCCTTCTATCTAGCTTGAGCAGAGAGAGAGAGAGTCGACGGTGCGGTGTGGCGCGCGGTGGCACGCGGTTCGCGGTGGTATGGCATGGCACAGTGAAGCCCCTAGCCATTTGTCGGCCACCTGTCCGATCGGCAATTTATGCTCCCCGGTAATTTCGCATACCGAGAATATTAGACATCGACACGTTACTCCGTGCCACCTTTGCCCGGATTCGACGCGGCTCTTTCTCTCAGAGTCCGATCGCCTCTTGTGCCTTTCGCGAAACGGAATATAAAGACAAAGATAGATAGATAGAGAGAGAGAAGGGGTATACATATACCCTCACTCCTCGCTTCCTTACCTGCCGTTTACTCTGTCTCTACTCTTCGATATCTACCGATATACGCTGGGCTCTACCTACTGCTGCCTTATACGAGCTTTCTCTTTCTCTCTTTCCTTCTTTCTTACTTACACCGCGCTCACGCTATACACCCCGTGCACACGCTGCGCTCGCGATTTATCTCGACCGGTTAATGCGTTCCGAGAATCTATTACCGCTCTCCCAATATTATAATTATTTTATTAGCGGCTCGTTCGTGACTCTCCTTCTTACTTGCTCTTGCTACACGCGCGCACGCGCTCGCGCGCACACACAGTTACGGCGGTTCTTAATCCTTCTGCTGTAAAGGGACACTATAACCGCGGGAACCATTAGATGTGATTTATGCGCGATGAACGACTATAGTCGTTCGCCAGAAAATTGTATATTTGCAGTTTTATTTACTTTGGACGCATAGCTACGATTTTACTGCAACAAAGAAATATAGCTCTATCTCGATTTTTTATATTGCGACTTTATATTTCTGCGAAAATCCGAGAACATCGATTTGTCTTATTTTATATCGACATCGATTGTTTTGGGAAAGTGCAGACTTTTGGTAGCGAGAGGGTTAATTCTACTTACATTCGTTAATACTGAATTTTTCATCGGATCTACTTAAGGAGAACAGTCGAGCTGATTTTTTTCACTTTTTCTTCTGTTTTCAGATGTCGCGTCGTCTTCGAGGTTGGGTTCTGTTACTCGTCGCATCGAGACTGGAGTACTCGAACGAGGAAATGACGAGGACCTCCCGAAAGTAATTGGCAGATTAACTTTGGTATTCGTGGAAGCGTGAGTCAGGCGGCTGAGAAGCCTCTAAATAATTTTTTGAAATACGTATATCGATTAGTGGAAGGGCTCCTCGATACGGTGCCGCGAAGAGTCGTTAATCAGCGCGACGAGGGCGATGAGAGGGTTCATTAGCAAACCGTTCGGCCTCGCGGTCGAAGAAAATATTTGCGGTTTCTCTCGCCTCGTCCTCTTGCTTCTCCGATCCTCTTGCGTTCTGGCGCCCGTCTCTTTTTCTCTTTCTCCGTTATTCGCGTTGTCTCGCCGGATCTCACTGCTTCCCAGGAATCTTTTAATTTCGGGCCGCACCACGGCACGGGAGGTGGGCCATATTGCCGTAGAAGGAAGAGGGAGCGAGAGGGAGCGAGCGAGCAAAGCAAACCTTGCGCTCGCGTTGTTAAGACCGAGATTTTACGAGGCGATCCGAAATAACGAGAAACCTGACTCATCCGCTTGCGCTCGCGCGCATAACTTATCTCCTTTCGTTTCACGTCCGGAGTTACCATTCGAAAGATTCGTTTGTGTGACCCCGTCGTCACAAAGGAAGAAAACCACAAAGTTAGTCGCAAACCCTTCGTCCTTCTCTCTTTCTCCTAACTTCCAAAGGTAGACGGCATTTAAATATTGTGATACATAATTCGCAGTATCGCACGCGCGCCTCTAATTAACGGCACAATCCCTGCGACAAAGCCAGGCGAAAATGGCAGGATCACTCGTCGCTCTTATCGTAATTGAAAAGGTATAATCCTCGCGATGCCATCGCGAGATGCATATACATAGTAGTACCTGAGTGAATACGTAAGTAGAAGCTCCTCTCGACGAGATCCCAGCTCGCTATTGTTGCACAGCCTAATCCGCGGATCTGGTGTTTCATTACCAGCGGGAGATTCGCGTTACCGCGACTCGAAGAGAGCTTCGAAGATGAGGAGGATATATCCTTCTCGTTGACTTGGAAAATACAGTGTACGTGTAACGCAAATGTAGGCGTGTTCGATTTACTCATTCGAAGAGCTCTAAGAAAAATCTTAGATACTTGAAATCGTAATCCAGATGACGACTATGAGACTGAGTTTCTATCAGAATTTGACTATTCAATTGCTAGCGTGCAAAGCGGTAATAAAGCTTGAATTCGATTCCCGGAGGAAACAACCCTTATTTATGATACGCGACCAACGTGTTAATAGATGACTATCCACTATGCACGCTACAGTATTCTCATAAATTGCTCCTTGAATCGCGTTATTAAAATAAGCTAAACCACCTATTGAATCTTTGATGAATTTAATCAAACAACAAATCCATCATTCCTAGGTAAACTACATTGTATATTTAAGGATATGTACAATTTTCGCAGTCAAAGGGTTAAACGGCTGGATCGACGAACCAACTGGTTGCTCGGTCTCTCGGTTGGCCGCCGCGCGCCGGTTCCTCGCGACTGCGTTCCTCTGCGCTAAACACGCTTCCATTATGCTGTCTTAGAAATGCATTTACGCGCACCTGACTGCATTCTGCGCGATATCAAACTCGTTTGGGAAGTGGCCTCTCGCTCGCTTGTTCGCTTACTCGCTCCGCAAAGACCTTCGTCCGCCAGATCTGGCCATTCCATTTATTCCGCGAGGAGCTCCAAGCTTCGAGCGCCTTGTTTAGCTGGATCGGCTTCGTTATATCGCGAGCGCGGGGGGTTTCCTGTCTCCGTCGAGGCCCTTCGACTTTGGATCATCCTCGTCCTCGATCTATATAAGGTATATGATAATTCTTCCCGTTAATCGGTGGCTCATCGCTATCTCCTTGGACCCTGACCATCCTATGAAACTACTAATACCAATACTGGCACGATTGTCAGTGCAATTCTATCGCTATTCGCTCGCGAAAGGAACTGATGTTTGCACAACTGGCGCGCGTCCTTCTCCAGATCCACGAGGAAATTACGCGAGAAACGGTTCTTTTGGTGGGTCTTGCTTGCGGAAACGACGCGCAGTATTGCCGGCGGCTTGACCGGCCGAAATGAAAAGCGAAACTAACGGTAGTGGGCTAGTCGTAAAAGCCACTGGGTAGAGCTAATAGACTCATCCTGGTCTCGCGAAGAACCGTCCAGCTCGACGGAGGATAGGACCAGTCACGAAGAGACCGAGAGAGAGAGAGAGAGAGAGAGAGAGAGAGAAGGGAGAGGGCTAGAGGGCTACCGTGATGCTTTATCTCGGAAAAAGGGAAAATTTAGGGCTCCCTTTTACCGCCCCTACCCTGGCCCAGTCTGCCATATTATCACTGGGCACCTACTACCTGTATTATTAATGGTGCTCGCCGGTCACAATGGGACACGAAAAACAGCCCTGGCTTATCTCACCTCGTAAAATTCTATTGGCTCGGTAGTTTATATGAGGAAACAGTGTCTATAGTCCTCCTGAATGATTTTTGAATGCAGCCAACATCGAAGGTTCTTGTTATGTACTTCCCTTCTCTCGCCTTATCGCCTTTGAATTCTTAAAACTCTTACCACTCTTTCGATTTTCGCCCGCTCTCGACCATCTCGTTATTCGGCTCTACGCGGTTTGTTACTGTTATACGTGGATCCTGCGAAAAGGATGCGAGATGTTGGAGGATTGAAAACGAGCCGAGCGCGGTAACGATCGCGATTAATCTCGCCCCGTTGGCTCGTGGCTAGTGGAGATACGTTATCCGTGTTAGCATCGCGGAAAGATAATTCCACGGGCGGAATAGAGTCGCGAAAACGAGGATCAGTCTCTCGTAGAGAGCCCCACCAATTCCACGGTTTCGAGTCACGTGAGATAGATTGCGCGTGCGAGAAAGAGAAAAAAAAAATGCGAAATCAAGCAACCGGGGAACGAAGCAGAAGAAGCGTAAACACCAGGAAACAGCCGATCGAAAAGAAAGAAAGAAAAAAGAAAAACAAGTCCACGCGACTCTCTTGATCTCTCGTCTCTTACCTCTCTCCTTTCCCCCTGTTTTTTTCGTGAGCGGCGTCGTGCCACCAAGGGAAGTCACAAATTTTTTCATTAATATGCAGCGAGACACCCTCCTAACTCCCTGCTCGGAAAAGGTAATGTAGTAGCAGGGGTAAAAAGGGAGAAAATGCGGTCTAGGTGCTCCTCGTAGAAGCGTACGCGTGTAAGAGTACGTGGGTGTGTACATATGGGCGCGTGCGAGCACCGTTGGCACGTGGGTGTAAGAGAGAAAATAATGGTCTGCTAGGAAATGTAACCAGCCGACGCTCACGCCCTCGTCGCGACGCCTCGAGAGACTTTACATGGCGATGCTGATGGTGTTGGTGATGGTGGTGGTGGTGGTGGTGGTGGTGGATCGAAGAAAAGCGGAGAGAACGAGGGTGCACGAGGGAACGAAGACGACGAAGACGATGACGGTCGCGGTGTCGGCGTCGCCGACAAGGATGAAGAGTACGAGGGGTGCAGAGGGGTATATAGAGGGTAGCGAGAGCGCGCGCCAAGGGTAAGAGAGTGGCGAGAGGTGAAAGCGGGGCACCAGAGGGCCGGAAAGCCAGAAAGAGCAGGCATAAAGCCGTTCCACCAATATCACCACTCGCGAGCGAGCGAGCGTACGTCCGTGCTCCGAAAACATTTTTCTCCACCTTCCCTATTATTTTTTCCCCTCTTCCGAATCGAGTTGTCTCTCTGGCGGAAAATATATTCGCGAGCGGATGTGGTACGGATGCGCGCATCTATTCAGACATCGAGAGCGTTCCCGATCGCGAGAGTGAACGCTCGTCCTCCCCAGTCGCGGTGAAAAGGTGCGAAAGCGTCTTCTCTTCCAGCGGGTGGATTATGAGATTGGCCGGTGGATGACGGTGTGTGCATCGTGCATACTCTCTCTCTCTATGGGTGTATAGAAGGGGTGGACTTTTCGATCGCGACACGATGACGTGACCGGATGGACAGATAGATTTCGACGGTGAAACTTCCTAGATGTATCTGACACCAATCGGTACTTGTCCACTCGTTGCGGCTGTCAGTACCCCACCCTCGCGTTCCTCTATCTATGTCCCATCACTACTGTGCACTGTGGATCGAGAAAACGAGTCGCATGGGGAGCACCGCAAAAGAGACCGATGGATGATAACTCGCTTTGCAGGAAGGCCGCTGGGGGCCACAGAATACTCCGAAAAACCGAATAAGATTGGCAGGAAAAAGCCTGGCTTTGTTCCGCGAGCAGGATGAGCGGTTTCAACGAAAATATTGATTTTTAATCTGCCTCGTTATACCGGACCTTTGTGTCAGCCCGGCACGCGACAATCGCCGCGAGCGCTGGATATTGCGCTGTGAGAAGATGGAATATTTAAATCCGGTTGATGCCCCGACGAAAGAATAGGCACCGATGTTTAAGGTCAAAACACCAGATATCGTGAACAATGAATGCGTCGGGTGCTCCTGTCTCGCGTGGATAAAGCAATTCAGAGCTCTACTCTGCTTCCATCGAGATAACTGTACGGGTGCGGTGGCGCGGCAGCAGCGGTAGTGGTGACGACGACGACGCGCCAATAGCGCCTCGAAAATTCCTGTGAACGTTAAATTTAATCGAGCATGGTCGTGGCTTGCTTCGTGGTTACCTGGCGAAAGATCCTCTCTATCCTCGGATCACCTGGGATTCCACGTCTCCTGGCCGCAGGCTGTTCTCCCTTCTCCTTCGTTGGAATTGCTCTTTCGTCCTCTCTTTCTTTCTCCTCTTTTCTCGTCTTCATCTGTCTTTTGCGCGCAGAGTCCAGCACGTCTCTGCTCTCGAGTCCGGTCAATGAGAGTAGCCTACATTCGTCCGTGTGATCTTTTCTTCGCGAGTGAGCGCACGCACTCACTCAGGCACACACACACACACACACACACACACACACACATGACTGGAACCGTAAATGCGTAGCTCCTTTCCCCTCGGTCCCGGTGGATCTCCAGGGTACTACCGGCTACTACCTGGGCAACTTGCTCTCTCGACGGTTCTCCATCCTGCAAGTACGAGCGCGTAAATGCGTGAGTACTTCTTCCTTCGTAGTTGTGTGTTCCTTCCTTCTCCGTTGGTGTGCGGTCTCGAAAGCCAGTGGTAGAGTTTGTGGGGGTAGTGGTTGTGGCGGTGTGCTGCCACAGCCGCAGCCACAGCCGCATACACCGGCCCAAGGTATGCCCTCTCTCCCAAAGGGATGACAAATATGATCAAGAGTCCAGTGCTACCATAGCCACCATAGCCACGCGTTTAATATTACAAACGCGCGAATATCCATCGCGTGGATCCTCGTGTTTCTCGACTTTCCTCGTCATCGGCCGGTGATCCTTTATCGAGGGGACCTCTGACCGTTGCTGTCGCGCGTCCAGGACCCCACACCCTCGGCGAAAAGGCAAAAGGAACGACAGATATCCATACGTTCGAGAGAGGCAGAAGATCGAAGAGTAGAAGATGACTTTGCTTGTGTCGGGCACTGGTGCGCCGCGGCACGCACCTCTCTCGTGTTGGTCTTCTACCGCTGGCGATGGTCCTTGCTTCTCTCTATCTCTCTCTCTCTCTCTCTCTTTCTTTCCTTCGAAATCGCGCAACCGGAGAACTGCGAGATACTCTTCCTCCGGCAAGAACCAACAGGGGGCAAGTCTCGCGGCGTCCTTGTCGAGCGAACGGGATGCTGGAGGCCCCGCTGGACCGAGCCGAGCCGAGCCGGGCCGGGCCGAGCTGTACCGAGCGAAGCCGAGCGGGACCGAGGATACCAGGCAACCATCCCGTAGCCAGGTATGCAGCACGCGGTGGGCTGGCCGGGCATTCCTGCGGCGTTGCCGCGTCTCTTACTCACCGTGGCCCCGCGCACCGAGAATAGAGAGAAAAGGGGACCGCCGCGCCGGAGGGGCCTGTCGGGGTTGACCGGGCCCAAGCCGGGAGCAGGGGCTCACCGCCAGCTAGCCAGGAGGACAGGCTGTTGCTGGACCCGGGTAGGAAGGGGCGAGGAGAGACGAGTCTTTCTGCCTTTTCGTCGAGGCAATCGAGTTTGCTCGCCTCTCGCGCGGCTGCAGCCAGGATTCTAACTTCGTTGTCCCGCGCGCGTTCTTCTATGCTCCCCGCGGTCTGACCATTACGGTATATTCCACTTATAGCGCGGCATCCTTGCGCTCGGCTCGATGTTATCCTTGTTAATGGGCGCTCTATACGCGAGGCCAACGTTTGCCGTTCTTCTTTAAAGAAGGGAACGTCGGGACTAATTTCGACGTTGCCTGGTGGGTCGCGCGCTCCTCTTACAGTTATACTCATTGTCAGTCTCTCGAAAATCGTCGTAGCGGGCTTCTAGAAAGCTTTTCAAACTGGCTACATCCACTTGTTTGACGTAGGAGTTCGTTACGGGAGGGTGGTCACTGGTGGAATTACATTAGACAACCAGTCGATTCGAGCAGACGCGATTGTCGCGCTGGAGCGCCGACGAAAGGAAGAATTCGAGGGCAGGGCAGGACAGGGCTGCTGCTGCTGCTGCTGCTGCTGCTAGTCGACGGTAAATGAATCCGACGCGGCGAACGGCTAGCGGCTGTGGCGAACGAAGCGTGACGCGGGCGCACGGGTTCTCTTGCTCGTTGCTCCCGTTGCTCCGAGTCCGGTAATCGAGTTTAGACCACCGCATTACTGGATACGCTCGGATCTAACCCTCCAAGGGGCAGTTCGCCAGCGAGAAGCCGCGCTCGACTCTTGGGGGGAGAAAAACTCCTAGCTACATGGACCGGAGTGGACAGAATCGAACAGTGCGACATTCTAAATTCTTTACCGTTCCTCGCAAATGTACGAGTATACCGAGACGTTTCTAAATTGATAGAGAAGCAGAAATTCACGTGGAATGTCTTGACGCAGTTAGATCGAGGAGATCCTTGCACGAGCGCCGGAGGAGGCCTCCGAGGAATCGGAACGGAGAATGACATTCGCAGGTATAACGGGAATAGTCGAGTGAGAGAAGGAGAGAGAGAGAGAGAGAGAGAGAGAGAGATAGAGAAAGCGCGAACTCGCGAGATCGAGCAAGAGAGAGAGGAAGCTTTGAGCGAAGGTATCGAGTAGGCAAGGATAACGAGGAGTTCTCGGGTTTCGTGCAGGTCGAGGAAACGAAGTTAGCCGTCTCCATTGCGCAGACACGGTCCACTGGGAGCGTATCCTTGGGAAGTTCCATTAAACGCGTTACGTACCCTAGCCAATTCCCGAAGGAGCGTGCTGTAGAACTTGCCTGTGCGAGGATATGCCCAGCCACCCGTTCCTCGAATTAGCTAGAGAAGACTCGTCCGTCGACGTATCTCGTACCGACACGGAATTCTTCGGCAAGTTTATTCCGCGCATTGCGAAAGTCCTCGACACACGCCCAAAGGCGCAATGTGCCTGAGGTACGATGAGGAAGGACGCGAGAGTCAAAGTTTCGGAATGAAACGAAACGGTCCAATCGGTCCCATTCGGCCCAAGGTTCCATCGCCGCATCTAGAATCGGCTCACGTAGAGTAAACAGGCACCGCTGAGTTTGCTACTCAATTTTAAGCAGCCACCCATATACGTATTCTACCGCTATCCTGCATCGACCTTTTTCCTTCGATTGCCGAGCGCGTCCAAACGATCCCCTTTTAATCCCCTGAACACTAACTACCGGCACTACCACCTCGAAGGATCCCGCAATTCCGAAGATTGGCCCACATTACGAAATTATCGTTATTCTCCCGGAAAGTGAGGGATGAAATGCCAGGGGGGAACGGACATTCTCGTAGATCCACAAGGATGCCTCAAGCGCCAGGTTTTTTTCGCTTAAAATATGGAAAACGTTCCGGGCAGCTCGCTCGCGCCAACCCATGCCCGCATAATGGGACTAATGGCTCCATGGTCAGACAAGAAGCGGCCGCTTCCAATGAGATAATCTAATAAAATATAACGCCTCAACAGCCTCCGATCTATTACCACACACCACTGATTCAACGCCGGACAAGTACTACTTATCGTTCCTGTCAAGGAGCCTTGGTTAAAATTCCGCGTCACGGCTCTGGGCTCCCTGTGCACTAGTCGATGCCGATGGCCCGTTACGAAAGTATAGTCATGCCCAGCGAGCATGCGATACCCCTGTCCAAACTCCCTATTACACGCAATGCTCGCCGATTAGCTGGCCACTCGGTTACATAAACCATTTCGCATAGCGTCGCGTGATCATCCAAGAATCCTTGGATGGCACCTTCCAAAAGCGGATTAGAGATTCCGCCTCTTTTTTTTTTCTTTTCTTTTTTCATCTCGTGCGATTCGAATATTCGGGAATTAATAATAGAGTGTGATCGTGTATTCGTGGTATTCGTGGTAGTCACGGTAGTACCGTGATTACGGAACGTCTATTAGCTATTCTTTCCCGTGGTCAAACACCCTGTATTGTCCGTGGATCTTGATCCGTCGACGTGGCACGTCCCAATTAGCTCTTCACAGTGTCTACAGAGGCTCCTCTGGTCTCGGTAGCTTGACCAAGCGCAAAGGAGCTAGCTCCTCTGGATTCCCATCGATCCAGCGAAGCTTCGATTGACCCAGGTCCCGTCAACCTCTTGCTCGTTCGCAAGAGCCGGTAAACACTCTCGGTGACCTCGCTTAATCCGTAGTGGCCAACGATTTCACCTGCTGATCCATGCGGACAATCTGACGGTCGACGCGCCGTGGAGGAGCCACTCCGAGTGTCCTCCATCCTGACAGACTAAGCAGATTACCCCTGTTACGTGGCATACCTAACACGCGACCTAACAGCCAATCCAACTGGGATTTCACCAAATCCCACAGTTTTCCCCCTCGAGAATCTATAGTAACCTACGTTCGTCATCGCTAGACGAAGGATACCAGAGGCATAAAGTTGCGATTCCTTTGCTCTTTTGCTCGATCGTTCTCGTTGACGAGGAGTCGTCGCGTCGTCGAGCTATGTATCTAATGAATAAGGGCTTTGAAATTCTCAAAGCCTCATCGTTCCAAGACTGTTCGGTATCCCTGGCACGTATCCCCGCGACTGGAGGCACTAGAAACGATGAGTTTCTAGTGCACGGTATGTACTGTGCTTGGGAGTGCACAACAGGGATCGAGAGGAATAAGAAAAGAAAGAAGAGTACACGTAATAAGAAGAAAGGTAGAGAGTGAGTATGGAGAAGAAGGAGAAGGAAAAGGAGAAGGAAAAGGAGAAGGAGAAAAAGATAATCTTCTTACCTTGTTCGGCGTGGCTCCCTCGCGGGCAGATGAGCAAGAGCAGCAACGGCAGAAGGTGGGCAGCGGAAGCAGCAGCGGCGGCGCAGGTGGCTAGAAGGCCTGCCACGCCGGCCATGTTGAACGGGGCCACTCTTATCGCACCCATCCCACCGCGGGATTAGTGGGGCCGGGGCCGGCCGCCGGTCCTCTCGCGATCCGTGCGAACCTGCAGCACCGGCAGCGTCGTCACTCTCTCCTCTTCATGCCTACGACCCACCGGCCTTCGTTGCCTTCCAATTCTACGCCACCACCCTCGCCAGCTTCCCACCCACCCGCTGCACCACACCACCTTCTCCACCCTTCTTCACCCGTAGCTTCTCTCCCTTCGATCACTCTGCTCGCTCCTCTCAACGTCTCTCGATTATTCTCTCGATTGATATCTCGATTATTATCACCGGCTCTCACCCTCGTCCGTTCAATTATTCCTCTCAAAGTTGTGTTATTACGGGTGATATAACTTTCCTCCAAGTTACCGATGAATTTCGTTAGGCCAACTTTCAACGTGTCATTGGAAGAGCGACAGGGACAACGAGTTAGCTTAGGCCGTTGGTTTCTGGCAGCTGATGATGCGCCAGTGCATTTAATATTCTCGCTCTCTCCCTCTGCTCTCTCTAGATGCCTCTCTTGCCAATTAGGGAGACACGGTAGAGTGAGAGACACTATGGTGGCTCGCGTTAATGATGGAGCGAGGATCCTCGCATTTCCCCGCAGCTTTTCGGTGCGACCACCTCAGTGGTCGGTCTCTCAATATCCCTTTGGCTCTTCTCCACCTGCGTCTTTGCCGCCAAGTTCGCTTTCTTCTTCTCCTCTGGCTATTGCCCCGACCACCCCTCGCAACAATCTCTTCTACTTTCTCCACCTCCAAGTTTCTCGTCGTCACCCGAATCTTCTTCCCTGAACGATGACGACGACGATGCCTCGAATGGGCGCCGTACGCTCTGCCTGCAACAAACAAAGATTGGTGCGCGTTAATTAAAATCCGGAGTGCTCGTTTCTGCTTCTACCCCCAACCTCGCCCCAACCCCCTGAGCTTCTGCTTTTCTCTCACGCGAAACGCGCGCGCGACCCTCTTAGCGGTACATTCAGCGGCTGTCAATGGGGTTTGGTAGAGGTTTGGCAGCGAGACGTCCGTCTCTTTGTCCTCGTGGTGTCCTTCTTCAACCGACAGGTAACGCGTGTATGCTTCCTATCTGTATTTCGCATCGCACCGTGAGATCGAATCGTGCGCACCGCGTTACGTGATGCGGGCTTCGAGCTCCGCCACCACCGTTTACCTATCACGTACCAGCTCACCCCCCCTGGTGCATCCAATAAAATCATCGCTGTTTTCGGAGGGTAGCGCGAGATCGATAAGGCATGCGCTTCGGAGTGCCAGCCTCGAGTCTCTGTGTACCCTCGCGTCCTCTCACTTCCTCTTACACCCTCTCACACCCTCTCACACCCTCTCACACTCTATCCCTTTATACGAAACCAGGGGGTAAGTCTCCTTCTCCACCTCCTGAAGAGAATGATCGTGCCTGCGAACTTCGAGGCGAAAGTGTTCGCGGAGTGCATTAGCCGCTCGTGTGAAAGTGTCTCCCTTCGGCTCTTTAACGCGCCCTTTACGAGGGCGGCGAACATGGGACTCATGGTTAAAGATTCCAAAGGATCGTGAATTTTTTTAACGAGTAGTCAACGACGGGTTAACTTTTGCGATGGAATCATTCGGGCCAGCGTGACCCGGACATACCCCAAGGGAACTTTCATTGGGAAGGTTAAGGACGAGGGAGAGTGGGAGGGAGAGAGGTTCGATCGGCCAAGTACCGCGGAACGCACAACTTTTGGAGATGCCTTGCGAGCTCTCCGTCGAGTGGTTTACTTTTGCGAAGCCGATCGAGCCGCTGCCACCCTCGCGGTGCCAAGCAAATAAAAACTCGGAGGACCTCCCGGTGACTCTTGAAGCCCGTGGAACTTGGACTATATCCGTCAATCGGAACTAAAGATCCTTTGTGATCGATTCGCTTGATTGGTCTTTCTATATCCCCGCTTCTCGTAATACGATCATCATTTCCGAGGATACGCGAAAACTTTCGAGTCGAACGATCAAAATCCTGCTCTGTGCTTGCTCGTTACCAGCAGCTGGCCTTCGCGCTTTTGGCACCTGTACCGTTAAGACCGATGACTCTGCAGGGATCATTGTTTCTCCGAATATCCCTCGGAGCGTGCCAAATGACATGGTGCCAGCCAGATGGACGGGTGCTCATCCCTCTCTCGCATTCTTTTGTCCCTTTACGTTCGCTCTCCTCTTCGCACTTTAACAGTACGATCCTACTGTGGGAGGAGGGTGTGTTTACCCTTTGCAGTAGCTCGACGCGCCGAGACACAACGATGGTACGAGCCAGGAAATTCGCAGGTAACCGTGGAAAAATGTAAAACTCGAGTGCGTCTCGCACCCGAGCGAAGGGAGCGAAGGGAGCGAAGGGAACGAACAAGGCCGCGCCCAGCAACAAATTCCTTTCCAAGTTCACTAGTAGCATCCTCGTCAAAAGGGAAAAGTATCGAGAAGTGAAAGCTGGTGGAACGGTCCGTCGGTCGAGGTAGAGGCAAGTCAAGTTCAAGGTCGGCATTCTCTCGTACCGCACGCGGAATACGCAGGTAAGCCGCTCGAAATTCGCGTCCTACCTACCAGCCGCGCGACCGACCGCGACCAAGCGGTAATCTAGCCTCGTCTACAAGGGGGAAATACCGAAAGCAGGAAGCAGGAGGCCAGAAAGGGCCGCCAGTGGCTCGAGGGAGGAAGAGAGAGGGCGAAACTTTGGGGTTCGCGCGGCTTTGGTGGAAGGGGTGCTAGGCAGCGTGGGATGCGAAGCAAGGGGTTTCAGGATCAATACTATGCGTTCATCCATCCCTCTTTCTCTCTCGCTCACTCTCCTTGACACGTACACATACGCGCACACGAGCTGCCTTCCTCGTTCTCTCAACTGTGCTCCAGTCGTAGCTCTCTCGTTTCTCCTCTTTCCTTCTCTCTCCTTCTCTCTCCTTCTGTCGCTCGCTCGAACGAGCCTCAGGGTCTGCTCGTCGTCTCGCCATTCTTCGGCGAAAAAGGACGAAGAACGGATGAAGAGAAGCGAAAGGAAGGCCAAGGGAAGCCAGGTGAGAAGGAGGAGCGAGAGCAAGAGACAAGAGACAAGAGACAAGAGAAAAGAAAAGAAGAGAAAAGACCAGATAGAAGGTTTCGTACGAGAGAGAGAGCCAAAGGCTTCGAGTCTCAGTGGCTGCTGTGGTGGCAAAAGACCGCGGAGAAAAGCAGAGGAAGAAGCAAAGGCAAGAGTAGAGGAGGTGGAAGAGGGAGGAAAGGGAGGAGGACCACGGAGGAAGCACGAAATTCTAGAGTACCAAAATATAGTATAGAAAGAGGAGAGAAAGAGAGAGAGAGAGAGAGTAAGAAGGTGGGAAGGGTGGAGGACGGGATGGATAGAGGTGGAAGGCGCGCTTTAGGAGTTCTTCTAAAGCGGGCAAAGACCTTCCCTCGTTCCCTAGCGCTCACTCGGCCGCTTGCGCGCGCGCGGACAGGCGCGCGCGAGCACAACCGCTTGCTCTAGCCCAGACCAGCCAAGATGCATCCGCGAAATTGCAGACTTCACTGAAATGCTGCCGTTGCTTCGGCAGTACCTTCTCGCTTTGCGAAGCTTGTCCGCCCCGCTTGCCATTCCTTCCTTTGCTTGGGTTGCTTGGCTCTGTCGTTGCCATCGGACTACGAGTGGCCTCGTCAAAAATTTAAAATGTCCTACTCCACCTCTTCCTTTTCCTACCCGAGATCCCCAACCTCCGAGCACCTGTCCAATCCTTCTCCTCCCGAGTACTTTTGCTCCTTCTGCTTCTTCTGCTTCCGGCTTCATCTTCATCTTCATCTTCAGCAACCCCTGCGGCTTGAGCCACGCCGCCGTTGCCGCTGGATCCGCCTCTAGATCCATCTCTAGATCCGACAGGCTCGCCACCCCCCGTGGGCCTCCTCGACTTCCTTCCTTCTTCTTGTGAGCGCCCCGGTCTAGAAATCCGTAGTGGCTCTTTTCACCGAGCGCCTGCTCTTTCAACTTTTTGACAAGACCCGCTGTTGGCAATTGCCGAAAACAGCTCGGCTCGGCGCCGCGCCGCACCACACCGCGCCGCGAAAGAGAGGAATAAGCTGGGAGGGGTAAAGAAAGAGAAAAAAAAAAAGGAAGAGAGGGATGGGACGTAAGTAAAGTAGAGCGAGAAGGGTTCGCACGGCGAGAGTACCTCAAAACAGTAAGGGAAGGGTGTTAGGAGCCACCCTGTCGGAGGTTCACCCTCCCCAAGAGTATCTAGGGTTCCTTTGATAAGCCACGATTTTCCATTTTTTCTCTCCTCCCGGTGGGTTCGCTTTCTCCTGGCTTTTCCTTCCTTCGAAGCAGACGTAAACACGGTGAGGATCGTCTGGTAGCGGGTCGCCCACTCAGGAGGTGGTTGGCCACCTTCTTCAGCGTGCAAAGGCCCCGTTTCTTCCTGTCTTCCTCGAAGCTTGCAAAACCCCCCCTCCATCAAGCCCCTCACCTGTGTACCACACCAACCAGGATCGTGCGCGCGAGCTCTGCGGCCTTTCTTTCCAAGTACCCGGCGCCACGATGGATCCCGCCAAATTGCAGATTTCGGCAGCGCAGAAGAAAAAAAGAAAGCGAAAGAGAGGAAAAGAGTCGAGAGCAAGAGAGGAGCCTCGAGAGGCTCACTGAAAATTTTAAGCCGCCTCTGATACTCCCGAGGTGAACGAGCCCGATACGAACGAGCCAGGGTACTGAACAGGTGCAGCCGAGAGTACCACGGGCCACGACGACGACGACGACGACGACGACGACGTTTGACGTTTCGGATAATGAGGCTTCCTCCTCCTCCACCTCCTCCAACAAACTCTTCTTCGTCTTCTTCTTTGCTTCCAAGTGTCGCCTCTATCACGCCCTCCTCCAGCCGGTTCTTCTAGCTCCTCTGCGTCCAAATCCATCAAGGATCGGCCCTTCTACTACTCCTCAAGCTCAAACGCAGACTCCGAATCTGAACCCTCACTATTCTTATTCTTATTATTATTATTATTATTATTATTATTATTATCAGATCCTCAGACGGTCGGAAGTAAATGAGCAGTGTTTGTTTTCACCGTCCTCGAAAGGGAATTAAATTTTCGTGAGTTGCCCTTGTGCATCGCGACTCTCATGGTTTCATCTTGAACCCTGCCCATCTTTCGACTGGTTCTTCTTCCTTCTTTCTATCCTCCTCCTTTTCCTTTTCCTCCTCCTCGCCGTGAGCGAGTATCTCGGGACAAATTCTATTTCCGGCCAAATTTAAGAGGCCCCTGGAATACGCGGATTTATTTCACGTGCGCGAGGCGAACGACGAGCAGGGTGTGCAGAGAGGGACTCAAGGGGTGGTTTGGAAGCTCCCGGATCCGAGGAGGCTCGTAAACGTAACAAAGGCAAGACGTATACCCCCGAGACGCGAAAGAAAAAGTATATAGACTGCGAGGCGGATGAAGCGAAGGAAGGTGGAGTTTGGTTCAAAGAGAGAGAGAGAGAGAGAGAGAGAGAGAGAGAGAGAGAAAGATAAAGGGAAAGGAATAGAACAAGGTGGATAGAGAAAGCCGAAGAAAAAGAGAGAGTTCCTCGAAATTATTATACCTTGGACGATCGCCACTCTAGACGACGACGCACACTTTTATTTTCTTCAGGAGTCTCCGACTGGCTATCCGAACCCAGTACTTTGCCGCTTCGGACTTCTCCTTTTGCTTGCGACCGCAAAGGATGTCTGCGAGACAGATTCTCTGCCGCCGGGGAATTTGACAAATTCGCGACTGATCATGTAGTTTCGCGTCATTTCAATGACGTGCAACTATAGAGGTTCCATCTTCAAATCCCTGTCGATTTATTTAACGAGGATACAAACACTATCCTATAACACTATTACTTTAATAGTTTCAACAATATTTTTAACCTTAGCCCACGTTTCTTTCTAACTTCGACCGGTAGATAATAATTATAAAGGCAATGCAAAGAAGGAACGTTTGGCACGGTTACTCCAGTGGAATATCAGAAGCATATGCAGCCTTCAGCTACAGATATTTGAAAATTGCACGCAAGATTTACGTAGTAGTCTTGATAGAAAATTCAAGATGTTCCCAGTGTATCGCATCGTTCTACACTATGTACAGATTTATTTTCCGCGGATCTCACTGGCACTGGTTTCCTCCGGCATTGCTCCAGGGGTCCACGACGGTACGGTACCACGGTTTTAAAAACGAGCCTTTGAATTTCGACTGTTCTGTTGCCTCTCTCTCTCTCTCTCTCTCTTTCTCCTCGTCTTCTTTCACCCTGAAGCTGCTTTATCCCGCTCTTTTTATTGCCGCGCACTGCCACTTATTACGCGCAGCCAGAAAGACGCTGGGTCCGGATAATAGAATTTTTTCGACGTCTCGGCGCTAGCTGTAATTCGTCCTGCTTCTCGCGGTTTCCTTCTCTCTCTCTCTCTCTCTCTCTGGGTCTCCATCCCAGTTCCTCTGTGTCAGACGGGACGTAATTAAAAATAATTATGCCGGTACCGGCCTCTGAATCGCTTTGTCGCGAGGAAAACTGTCGCTCGATGACTTCCCGATGGGCGACTTTTTAATTACCCTTCGCGTCGAGGTCCGCTACAAACGAGGCCAAAGCAAAGCAAACTCACCTAGATGAACTGGCCAGTGTCCGACGCCGATGAAAATAGATACATCGAGAGGGATCGATAGGGATAAAGTGAAAGAGAAAGAATAATAAAAAAAAATATATATATATATATATTATATATATATATAAAGTGATACAGGATACCGATCGCAGTTGACGAAGCAGAGGGAATTTTCCACGAACCGTCCGCGTCCGAAAGAAAGAGCGTGATTATCCGTAGGACGCGAGAGAACCGCAGTGTAATTTCGCAACTACGTTATACGTATGTAGTACGCGTTCGTTTCGAGGCTGGACTCTCGAGTGAAAGTAAGTCGCGTAAAACCCCGGTAATATGTACTGCTGATAGGCACACACCACCGGGTGAACCAGCAGAGAGCGGCCCAAAGTCCGTGCGCGGTTGGATCGATTCCCCTCCGAGCTTAATTAAGAACGCACAGAAGCATTAGGGCCACCGCAGTATCGCAGTCCTTTTAATCGAATCCAATCTGCCTCGTTGCGGGCTTTCGATTAAAATAATGCCCGATCAACGTCTCGAATCTCTCTCTTTCTCTCTCGATCTTTCGGCTCGTTATACATAGTATAGTACCGAGGGAGAGGGTCGGATGGTCTCGCTCCTTTTTCCTCGACTATTGCGTCAATCCCTCCGCGAGTAAGGGAAGAAAAAACTCGGTAGCGTGTCAACTGACCACGGGGACACACAATGCACCAGTGATTCCAGTTACCGATGCAATCCGTACTAGTTTCTCGCCACACGTCGATCGCGAACCCTTGAAAATTGCTTGGAACGAAGGATTTCACGGTGAGCGCGAGCCCATTAAGGCCGCTCGCAATCACGCAAGCCTGCATAAAAGGAAGCGGCCTCTTAGGAAAATTTATGAAATAGAAGAACATGACTCTCTCGCGTCTATTCGCTTCCCTCGATAATACCTCGCTTCCGCAATCTTTCTTTTCTTTTCTTCTTCGCTTCTTCCGTCCGTTTTTGTGTAGCTCCTTTTTCGCTGTGAGAGTCTCTTCGATTCCGCGAGGACATCGCCGCGTCCAAAGAAGTTTCTCTTTATCTATCTCTTTTTCTTTTTGTCCTTCCCTCTCTGACTGTATGGAGAGTGAGTAATCCTCGAAGGACGAATGCCAGCCGGATAACTCGAGGACGAAGCAGTTCCGTCGAGGTAAAAAAAGAAAGAGAAGAGAACCAGAGAAAGCCACAGTCCATGGGACTGTTATCGGATTTCGTCGAGCGTGCTACTCGCACGTCCGGTGATAAGGCTAATGGCACCGTCCTCCACCCTCGTCAAGTCCATGGACGATCAGTCACGCGATCCAGAGGAGAATTCTCTCTGCTCATCGTTCTCTCTTTCTTAGTTTCTCGCCAGCTGACTCTCTGGTACGTACCGAAAAGCTCACACTACCAAGGAGAGGAAGAAACCGTTGCTAAGAACGATAGGCTAATGGTTATCCTTTCGTGTCTTCTTCTTATCCTCGAGCCGTGACAAACGCCCGCGGTACTTTAGAAAGAAAGTACTCTTCGCGCGTGTCAAAATAGTTCGACCATTAGTGCTCGTGGTCGTGGTCCTGCGGTTTCCCGAAAACCTCTTGAAAATTCCACCCTCGTCGAAGAAGGGAAAAGAGAGAGAGAGAGAAAAAAAAACCGGAACAAGTATCGTCCTGGCTCGTGCCATCGAGCTCGTCGCCACAAGTACCAGGCTCCTGTTCCTGATGCCAAGGATAATTTACAGACTACGGGTCGCGCTTGATCGGGAGTTTGCTTTTTCTGAACTCGCTTAATCCAGCTTCCTACCCTATATTTCTCTTCTTCGTCTTCTTTTTCTTTTTCTCTCGTGACCTTACGCTCGACATCCTGTGGTCCGGCCTATCCGCGTAATCAGAGAAACTGTCGCGGTTCATCCACCGTTACGTCCAACTCCCAACGTATATATGTTACCTTGTCCCCATCGACGTCGCGGTAAATTAGTAACAATAAGCACTGGTAATACCAGTATTAAGAAGCATGAGTAGCAGCCGTCACTCTTAGCCTACGATAACGGCTTGGGAAGAAGAACGTTCTGGCTCGAAATTGACCTAGCTCGTATATATATCTCTAATCTGCGAGATAAGCCGCCACCGCCCATGAGGTCGGAACGGCATTACCAGAGTAAACGCATTTCACCGTTCCTACGGTAGACGAAGAAGGAGAGGTAAGAAGGAGCTAAAAGCGCGCTAGAAATAGAAAAAGAGGAAGAAGGATAGATAGAGGGGAAAAATAAAAGAGAAGCATCGTAAGAAAAGGAGCAAGGTAAGGGAGAAGGAGGAGGAGGAGGAGGAGGAGGAGGAGGAGGGTATGCGTGGGTGATATACTCCTGTCTTTCGTGGCAATAACGTTCCGGCGTGGCGAGACTCTCACGTGCCTCGTAACTTCTCTCGCGAGGCCTAGTGGTTCTATATTTCACGCGAGGCATGCCCAAACTTCCCACCAACTGCACCTAGGGCTCCTTTCTACCGTACAGTGGCTATACTTTCAGTTTTATCGTTTTTCCTTAATTGCACTACTATCTCTTTTCTTCCCCCGTTCACAATTTAAAAAAAAAAAGAATGTAAAACTGTCTAACTAAGGGTTGTATAGATAAAAAAAAAAGATCCGAATTAGGATGTACATACTGAGAGGATCAGTAGTGCAACAGCTTCTGGATCAGAATAGTGGTAATAGAAGCTGGGTCATGGGGTGAACGTGTGGTGCTATATGAGCGCAGGGCGCTTATGGACGCGTGCAAAGGGCCATATGGTCTTCGTTTCCTCCCGCTTGAGTTTTATCTCTCTCTCTTTCTCCCTTTTTTCTCTTCGGCGATCTTTTGCTCTATATTTGGAGCGCTTCCTCGAACGCATGCCACTGATCATCGCCCATCTGTGGCTCATCGTTCGCTTATCAGGGCTCGTGTGGCCCGCGAGATGATGATCCAGCGAACGAGCACCCTTAATCCTCGACTATTATTGGGGTGCAAACGAAATGACCCATATTCACGAAGAGCGTGAGGCTAGGTGTTTATCGATGATCCGCGATGGGGATGATGCATGCATGTGCCTCGACCTCGTTGCATCCCTCAAATTCTGATCGAGCATTGACTCTCGGCTTTTCGGGGGATTTTTTTTTGTGTTATCGAGTGCGGTCGCTCGAAAGTGACGAATTGATTGGTACTTGAGAGAAGAATCATCTGTTTGCTAAAGCTTTCAACGATTGAGTCTGTGCAATGAAATTTCTCCTGTGTAAGCTACAATTCGACTGATTTATTTTATATTCTTTGGAATAATCTAATTCGGAGGATTTAGATATCTATTATCCATTATCCTTAAACTTTTCGAATCTAAGCATTTGCATTAATAAACCTATCGAAGAAACGAGAACCACTTACACAGTGTGTAGCTTGCTCTGGAGTAATCGCGAATACGTAATTATCTGTGCTTTGACAAAAAACGTCGACTGCTCGGTCTAAAGCCCTTCGCGGTCTCTTCTATAACAAACAACCGATTGGCAGAACCGGTTCCATTAGCTTCTGAAGCGCGGACCGAGACGTCCTGGATTTAAATGCACTTCGCAATGCTACAAACGTTCTCTCTGTATATTAGCCACTTTTCCTCTACTGGTAAGGGATAAGAGAGGGTTGCTTATCCTCTGTTCTGGGTGTCGCTTATTGCGGCTGGGACTGGCACACTATTAGACAGAGAAGACATCGAATATGTATATTTCCGGAGCACAAAGTTGTGAGAGTTAACTACGATCGCGGGTAACCGCGCGAGCAAGCGAGACAAGGGAGAGCGAGACGAGACGAGACGAAGCTTTAATCCTCTTAGAAATTTTAAGCGGTACGCTTGTATGCTTTCTCTCTCTCTCCTTCTCCCTTCGCTCTCACAGATTTATAACGGGGCATAATAATTCACAATCTCCATAAATAGCGCGTCCCATTGGTAGACTCGTGCTCGTAATTAGCCTGGCGACTCTTTATTCCGCTTTATCCTCGTCAATAAAACTCTCGACTCGTCTTACTTATCGTCGCTCTCTCCGTGTTTTTTAATTATCGCGAATATTACTGCTTAAAAGTTGTATCGCCCCAATGGAGAGAAAAGGAGAAGAGAGGGGATTAAAATAAGGAGAAACAAGCGCGTCAGTTTTCAGTGCAACAAGGCACACCTACTTTGTCCAATAAATACGGTCTGGACAAAAGTTTCTGGGCAGCAAAGTTTAACGTGGTATAGCAGCAGAACCCTCTAGAGGGGCTGCTCCAGTCACTGCCTTTGTCCATCTCTCCGCTCTTCGAGTTTGTCGAAACGGAATTATTAGGGTCGATCGGTGAGCAACGCGGGTAAACATTTGTGCGTTCGAGTGGACGCAACACTCAATGCGAAAATGTGGTAAATATTCACTCTATAATGACCCAGTTTCATAAACAGGTCCCCTCGATTCCGAAACATCACCACGATGAATGTTCGACTCTAATGTATACTTGGCAAAGACACACTTTGCATGGTCAGACCGTTACCGACAAAATATTATACACACAGGTTTACCATTGGGTTCTGTATTACGTATACTCTTTAGGGGTTGCGAGGAATTACGATAGTATTACTTTTCCCTGATACATCCTTGATTCCAATTACGTAAAATCTGCCTTTTCACTGTGAGAAGCTTTCGAATACGAGCATGTGAAAAGTAAATATTAATATTTAGATGGATACAGTTCAAAAAAGAATTTCGATAAAAAATCATATTTTATAGAATGCTTCTAGGAAGAGCTTCCTCTCACATTTTCCCAGGAAAGTCTTCCGTTGACAGTGTTGTTCACGTAACAAGTGCGTGCGAACTTGTCGTCTCGGATTTTTGAGAAGCTCTGAGAAAAAGGACCTAAGGGGAGACGATTCGTCCTGGTCGAAATCCTAGTTGGCACTTCCGGATTAGCGTGCCTCTCTCTTCTCTCTGCATCCTCCGCTGGCATTTCTCGGGGTCTCGACCTCGCCTGCGTGAAATTCTCCCCGCATTTTCGCGCTGATCAGCCGAGCCAGCATTCTGACATTTGGGTAGCATCATCCCTTGACATATGGGCGCTCCCCGAATGAGCACTGCTCCCTCGATCCCCACAGGATTTGTGCTGTTTCTCGCTGACCGACCGAATACCAGTTTCTCGTTCTCTCGTTCACTCGCTCGCTTCCTGGTGGTTCCCTTCGGCGGCAAAAGCCGCTCGGGAAATATTTTCATCCTGCTTCCTTCGTTTACTTTTCCTCCCCCCCTCCCCGCTTCGAGAGACACCAACTCGCTTTAGGGAATTACGGAAACTTCGAGCAGCGGATTTCCACGGAATTCGATACCGTCGAGATAATCTCTTCCCTTATCCTCGAATCCACTGAATTCCGCTTCGAGGGGCGGTTTCAGCTTCGAATCTTACTTCCGGCCCTTCATCCTCTCCAGCTGATTTCTCCAGCTGATTTATAATTTCCCCGTGTGGCTAGGAGAGCGCATTTCGAAGATTAATTGGAGACTCTCAATGGGAAGTTTACCCTCAGCTTCGCAAACTTTTCCACCGCGGAACGCTACTCTATATTCGTATACTCGTCAGTTCCTCGAAGGATTAAGAACGCGTTTGTATCGTTGACTCTTAATATACATAAAGTACGCTTGGAAAAATAATTTGTAAATGTGACATACAAACGTGTTCTTCCCTTTATTGAAGTTATATCCAACTAGTTCTCCAGAGTCGCCACTGCTCGAGAGGTTCTTGAACAAAGTCTAGCGAAGAGTACGCGTATTAGGATAAAACGATCGAAATCCGCTGAATCTGTTTTCGCGAAGACGTTCGCCCCGAGCAAACAAGTGGGTACCCTTGCGACAAAGGCGAAGAGGATTCTCGCACAATAGAGAGGGTGAGAGTAGCATCGAAAGGACGAAGGCCCCTATTTTCGCAGAGAGCTAAATCGGAGGATATTTTCTAGAAACGACAAGAGTAAGCAAGTGTCGAGGGAGACAGAGAGACAGAAGAGTCGAGATCAGGGGAACGCGTTCAGAGAGATTGGTGAATCAAAAAAGGGGGTCCGTCCCACGGAGGACGCTTACACGTTGCGTCAAACTCATCCCAGAGGAAGCAAAGGCAGCATGGGGTTTCCGCCCGCAGCCCCATGCGCCCCGGACTAACCGCCGCGCCGATCCACAATGGGGGAATCGTCCCATTAACGAGTAACCGTTCATTAGTCGTACACTCGCCCGTAATGCGCGGCAGCACACCGAGGTCAACTTCGACCCCGACGAGCTTGCTTTGGGTGCCACGCACCTGACACACCACTGCTCTTCTCCCTCTCTTTCTCCCATTCCACTGATTTCCATTCGATGACCCGTTGGTAAACAATTCTTTCAACCACACAAAGTTGGTGCCCATCGATTCCCTCCGCAAGTGAAAAAAAAGCTTGCACTTTGTTTCGATAAATATTTTGCGTCAATATTTGATATCAATATTTCACTTTGCCAAAAGCTCACGATTTATTTTCCACTGGTTAACGATGTGTCCATTACACTTGCCACTTGTTGACGAGTTTTAAAACAGTTCAAAAAATAACGAACAGATTCAATACGTTGGTAAGTACGTGTGTACCGTTAGCTCTCATGGTCTTTGGCAAGAAGATAGATTTAATTCATGACTCGATTCTCGTTGGATACGATGCTCTGGGGGATTTGTAAATGGTACTTTACCAGCAGACCGACACGGTTTCTTATCGCAAAGTTAGCATCTCTACGGGTGGGATACGTTCGGAATCTCCCTGATCCTTGCACTCTAACAATAAGTATGAATCGTGTGGTTTACCGGGTGAATGGGACCCTCTGAAATTCGTGAGCTTCCGGCGTGGTATTTAGGAGACGCGGCGCATTGCATCTAGGAAGGAAGCAACCACTGCGGGCCTCAATCGGTCATGCCCCATTAAGCTCTCCCTGCCGCGATCAAGGAGGTCTGTGGTACCGTGAGATTCGTTCGAGCCTAAATATCCAATATCCCAGAGAGACAGAGACAGCTCGAAAGAGAAAACGAGAGAAACAAAACAAGCAAAACTGAGAGATTAATAACTCCAGTCGATATGCTCGGAGTCACGTAGATCTTCTTCCGAGACTAGAAGAACAGAGGGGGTAAAGTTCAGCAGAAAAGTGTTACACTCACGTTTTCCACACGACGAACAACCAGCGGTAAACGACAAACGACGTAGAAACTGATCTGTACAGACGCAAACGCATGCGTACGTCCTTTGCGGCTAGAATCTGACGATGCGGTAGGAACGTCCAAAAGCTCGTTTCCCTCGTTAATCGGCAAGCTTCCGGTGGAAGAGTGCTCACGACAAATTACAATGATCGTCCGAGAGAAGCATCGTGTCCAGCGGAAAAAGGGGCCAGAGCACACGAAAAACTCACACTGGAATGCGAAGCGGTTAGAAGAGAATCCGTGGGACTGGTATCCGGCGTCCAGAAACCGCGGGAGCGTCGCGTCGCGCGACTCGGGATCTTTCTGGGTCGAGAATTGTGAGAATCTCGCGAGGACTTTGTGCTCGAAGGACAAAGCCACAGTGCGCTTGAATGGATGATTAATTCCACTGCGAGAAAGAAAGAGAAAGGTAGAAATGTAGAAAGGAGAAAAAGAAAAAAAAAAAGAGGCAGAGGAGAAGTTGGAGAAGAAGCTCGCATACATGTATGTACATATTAACTTGAAACGCGCGTAGTCATAAAACGATGATGATAGAAGGATCGCGAAGTACGAGAGAGTACGCGCATAGCCTTTTCAGAGGTTCTCTTGACGGTTTTCAATTAAAGCGAAGACTTTCACCTAGCAGTGGCGACTAGATAAGAAACAGTCAAGTCGAATCGTTCGTCGCGTCTCGATTCGAGCCACGATGGAAGGAAACTTTCACTCGACTTCGATTTGTACCTTATACACTTATATCTCCTTCGTCGTTTCTTCCTGACTGGACTCTCGGTGTCCAGAGGAAGATGTCACGCGGCTGGACAGTTCGAGACACAGGGGCCACTAACGAGCCTCCTATTAGATAAGCAGAGGCTAACGGTAGGTGCACTCGAGTGGATTCGGATGGACGTCCATGTTCATTCACCTAACTCAAGTCCGTCTGTCCGTCTGTCTTTTGCTCTCAAGAGACTACGAACTCCGGAGACTACACTCCGAACCGCAACATTCACTTTTGACTAATTATAGAAGCGCGTGGAGCGAGGTCGTTCCTTGGGCAATCATGCCGACAGCTTGGACACAGTGGCAGGGGCAGCATCAGGGCGAAGAGCACATGTGACCAAAATTACAATCCTTCCATCAACGGGAGAAGGCTACCCCATCTCGCTTGGGGGAAGACGCCACCTGCCACGCTCTCGCGGATGCCCCCTCTTCACCGTTTATATTTAGTTTCCCGAGTTTGGAAAACTCTTAATGGATTCTTAATGACCCGAAGCCCGTTTCAAGACGGTCCGCAGACTCTGGGACCTTCGAGAACAGAGCAACAGCTGATACTTTGCTCCTCTGGCCTCTGGCTTTCGGAAGCACAACTGATGCCGATGTCGATTACCAAGCTTCTCCTTGTTTCCTTTCATTTTTTTCACTGCACGCGTAACCCCTCTAGTTTATTTCTTAAAATATTTTATAACATCCTGAATTCCTTCAAAGATACATCGAGTCTGTCGCGCAAATTCTCGTCTCTCGTTCGACCGACATCGTCTTTGGTTCTCGTTACTCAAGATCGCCGTCGCCCTGTCGTAGGGGAAGTCGCGTTTAAAGGAAGGCAAGCTCCGACGAGTTATCTTCTCGCGACGAGGCTGCATAATGCACGCCGGAGAAGAAGGGTGTATTAATTCCGGCGAGCAGCGTTTTATGGGACCAAACCTGTCATCCGGGGGGGAGAACATTCGTTATAATCTCAGAGACCGGAAGAGAGATTACCGTCGCTCCTTCGGCGTCCACTGGCACATCGCACCACACCGTACCATACCTCGTCTTACCCGCACCCATGGCAACCCTTTCCAACCACCATTCGCGTTCGTCTCTTCTCTCCAAACGATCCCACTTAAGACTGTAACGAAGACTGACTCGCGTAATCCTTTTCTCGTCGGCCGAGGAGAATTTCTGTCGAGCCTTGTCGCCGCGAGAACCTTTTGCGGTGGACTTAAACCGACGCCGACGCACCGTCAACACGTGCAACGCGTCTTTCAGTCGGAGTGCTCTGGAACTTGATGTTTAAAAGCGACTGGGGTGGTCGAATTTGATCTACCACCTCCCAGGGTAAAATCATCGACATTTTTCAATTCCTAATTTTCAAGGTATAGGAGGTATACACTATAATTATCCCAATTAATCTAGTGCTGTCTATACGACGCATAAGAGTACTATTCAGAGTCACCCTGTCTCACCTCTATGAAGTTAGCACCCCATTTTTCGAATTTTGCATTTTTTTTTGTTGTTCCAGGTTGTTCTACGTTTGTTCTATATTGTTCCAAAGTTAGAAGTCAGAAATCCAAAAATCCGCTGAATAAAACGAAAAAAACCGTTTTTTTGGCTGGCACCCCATTTTTTGAAAATTGAACTTTTTTTTGTGGCATTCGATTGTTCTAGTTGTTCCAAACATTGTTCCAAAGTATTAACTGATTCGAGTAACAATTGGCAAAGTTATTGCAAAAAGACGGTTTGACCTGTAACGTAGACAATTTGACATTTTCAGCTATAATTCGGGTAAAATTGAAGCTAGAGTCCTGAAACCTTGGAACAATGTTTAACATAAATAGAACAACTCAGAACAACAGTTTGGACGACAGAACAAATCTGCAAATGGACTTTGTTAATGCAAAATCTTAACTTTTTAATATCTCGAGTTGCAAACTTGTTCTGTTGACCTACGCGCTGTTCTGGGTTGTTCTATGCCTATTAAACATTGTTCCAGAGTTTCAAATCGCTAGGTGCATTATTACACGAAATATTTAAAAATTAAGATTTTTTGGCAATAACAAACTATCATTTTCAGGTTTGTTCTGTCGCCCAAATTGCTGTTCTGGGTTGTTCTATGCCTATTAAACATTGTTCCAGAGTTTCAAGTCGCTAAGTGCATTATTACACGAAATATTTAAAAATTAAGATTTCAGTCAGTCGTAGTAGCACACGTGTCGGTACTCTACAATTCGATATTTCACATTTTTAGCTATAAATCGGGCAAAATTGAAGCTAGAGTCCTGAAACTCTGGAACAATGTTTAAAATACATAGAACAACTCAGAACAACAGTTTGGACGACAGAACAAATCTGCAAATGGACTTTGTTAATGCAAAATCTTAACTTTTTAATATCTCGAGTTGCAAACTTGTTCTGTTGACCTACGCGCTGTTCTGGGTTGTTCTATGCCTATTAAACATTGTTCCAGAGTTTCAAATCGCTAGGTGCATTATTACACGAAATATTTAAAAATTAAGATTTTTTGGCAATAACAAACTATCATTTCCAGGTTTGTTCTGTCGTCCAAACTGTTGTTCTGGGTTGTTCTATGCCTATTAAACATTGTTCCAGAGTTTCAAGTCGCTAAGTGCATTATTACACGAAATATTTAAAAATTAAGATTTCAGTCAGTCGTAGTAGCACACGTGTCGGTACTCTACAATTCGATATTTCACATTTTTAGCTATAAATCGGGCAAAATTGAAGCTAGAGTCCTGAAACTCTGGAACAATGTTTAAAATACATAGAACAACTCAGAACAACAGTTTGGACGACAGAACAAATCTGCAAATGGACTTTGTTAATGCAAAATCTTAACTTTTTAATATCTCGAGTTGCAAACTTGTTCTGTCGCCCAAATTGCTGTTCTAGGTTGTTCTATCCTTATTAAACATTGTTCCAGAGTTTCAAATCGCTAGGTGCATTATTACACAAATTATATTTAAAAATTAAGATTTTTGGCAATAACAAACTATCATTTCCAGGTTTGTTCTGTCGCCCAAATTGCTGTTCTGGGTTGTTCTATGCCTATTAAACATTGTTCCAGAGTTTCAAATCGCTAGGTGCATTATTACACGAAATATTTAAAAATTAAGATTTTTTGGCAATAACAAACTATCATTTCCAGGTTTGTTCTGTCGCCCAAATTGCTGTTCTGGGTTGTTCTACGCCTATTAAACATTGTTCCAGAGTTTCAAGTCGCTAAGTGCATTATTACACGAAATATTTAAAAATTAAGATTTCAGTCAGTCGTAGTAGCACACGTGTCGGTACTCTACAATTCGATATTTCACATTTTTAGCTATAAATCGGGCAAAATTGAAGCTAGAGTCCTGAAACTCTGGAACAATGTTTAAAATACATAGAACAACTCAGAACAACAGTTTGGACGACAGAACAAATCTGCAAATGGACTTTGTTAATGCAAAATCTTAACTTTTTAATATCTCGAGTTGCAAACTTGTTCTGTCGCCCAAATTGCTGTTCTAGGTTGTTCTATCCTTATTAAACATTGTTCCAGAGTTTCAAATCGCTAGGTGCATTATTACACAAATTATATTTAAAAATTAAGATTTTTGGCAATAACAAACTATCATTTCCAGGTTTGTTCTGTCGCCCAAATTGCTGTTCTGGGTTGTTCTATGCCTATTAAACATTGTTCCAGAGTTTCAAATCGCTAGGTGCATTATTACACGAAATATTTAAAAATTAAGATTTTTTGGCAATAACAAACTATCATTTCCAGGTTTGTTCTGTCGTCCAAACTGTTGTTCTGGGTTGTTCTATGCCTATTAAACATTGTTCCAGAGTTTCAAGTCGCTAAGTGCATTATTACACGAAATATTTAAAAATTAAGATTTCAGTCAGTCGTAGTAGCATACGTGTCGGTACTCTACAATTCGATATTTCACATTTTTAGCTATAAATCGGGCAAAACTGAAGCTACAGTCCTGAAACTCTGGAACAATGTTTAAAATACATAGAACAACTCAGAACAACCCAGAACAACAGTTTGGACGACAGAACAAACCTGGAAATGATAGTTTGTTATTGCCAAAAAATCTTAATTTTTAAATATTTCGTGTAATAATGCACCTAGCGATTTGAAACTCTGGAACAATGTTTAATAGGCATAGAACAACCCAGAACAGCTCGTAGGTCGACAGAACAAGTTTGCAACTCGAGATATTAAAAAGTTAAGATTTTGCATTAACAAAGTCCATTTGCAGATTTGTTCTGTCGTCCAAACTGTTGTTCTGAGTTGTTCTATTTATGTTAAACATTGTTCCAAGGTTTCAGGACTCTAGCTTCAATTTTACCCGAATTATAGCTGAAAATGTCAAATTGTCTACGTTACAGGTCAAACCGTCTTTTTGCAATAACTTTGCCAATTGTTACTCGAATCAGTTAATATTTTGGAACAATGTTTGGAACAACTAGAACAATCGAATGCCATAAAAAAAAGTTCAATTTTCAAAAAATGGGGTGCCAGCAAAAAATACTATTTTTCATTTATTTTCAAAGTTTTTTGGAATTTCGACTTGAGGCTTTGGAACAATGTTTGGAACAACTAGAACAATCGAATGCCACAAAAAAAAGTTCAATTTTCAAAAAATGGTGTGCCAGCCAAAAAAACGGTTTTTTTCGTTTTATTCAGCGGATTTTCGGATTTCTGACTTCTAACTTTGGAACAATATAGAACAAACGTAGAACAAACTGGAACAACAAAAAAAAATGCAAAATTCAAAAAATGGGGTGCTAACTTCATAGACTCGCGTGAACCCC